>CM029021.1:132331136-132982922 GCA_016801055.1 Panax notoginseng | reverse complement strand
GACTGACTTGTAGTTATGTAATCTTTTTTAACTCCCTAAGCTACTATTCTCTTATCTTCGATCTCTTCTCTATTCCATTATTAATTTAATTTTGTGTTGGAGCTGCAGAAAGCTTCTCCCCATAACTTTATCACGACTGGTTGGTATCTTTGAGTTAGAAGTATATAAACCAAAGAAAATCAGTGCTGAGACTATCATTTCCTTTGGTTAAATAGCTTTAAGCATGTAATTATCTTTGTCCAGTTCCTACCCTTTTTTATTTATTTATTATTATTATTTATAAGTTTCTTCTGGTATTCCATAAGATGCCAAATAATTAGAAAATTAAATTACCCAGAAAGACACATACCCTGTTCAAAGAGAGGATGACAATGAAGTTGAAGAAGTAATATAAATAATGAAATGAGTTCCATAATTTCACATAAACACAGGCGCGCATGCTTAGATAAAGAGATATATTCCCTCTAGTGTGAGCTGTGAGGTGAGCATATGTATGTATTTCATTTTAGATATGATTCGCATGTATGTATGTGTTGCCAAAAAATAAATGTATAAAGAGAAAGAAACAGCTAATTCAAATATCCATTATCATAAACAAGTATATTTGAATCTAAGGCAATCTTTATTCATTAGAATATTAGGAGCAATATCACCAACTAATATTAATTCAGATCCTCAAATCAAATAACTTCATGATGAGCTCAGCTGAGCTGTCAAATTTCCTTTTTTCTGCTACCACAACACCAGATAACGTCAATAAACTGCATATTTATTACCACCCACCGATAACTAAAAACAACTGAACATTCACGATATATATACAATTTACTGGGATTTTCATGGAGGGCCAAATTTTGTAAGGCTTCTCCTTCCCGAGCTCGACTAAACGTTCGATTCGAGTTCAACTCGAATTATAAATTATTCAAATATGAGCAAATTTTAAAGTTCGATAAATTACTCGAACCTCTTCAAATTGCAATTTTCTATTGATACGCAGATCATTTTCTTTCGAGAAATTCAAACTTACTCGGGTTCGATTCGAGGAGCCTCAATCAAACCTTATTTCATACCCAATAAATTTTGTAAACAAAATCTGAACAACTCAATACTCGACTCCATTCGGTCAAAACCGCAAAGAAAGAAAAACAGGGGGAAAAAAAGACGAAGAAAAAGAAAAGTGAAACAGATCCTGCACTTGTTCATATGGCCAGGCATAGGGGGAACAATAATTCAACAAGAGAATATTTAGAGGAAAGTACCTCTTAGGCCAGTTTGATGTCAAATCTTAACCATTTTAATAAATTCCATCCAGAGTTGGAAGTTTACATATAAAATCATGAACCAATACGCTACTATAAATTGTTCTAAATGGTGTGCATAGCTGATTATTCAGAACATTTAGAGGCATTTGACAATTAAGGCACGTGTACACATCTAATGTGAATAAAAAAATAATGACAGAGATTTCTTTATTAACAAGTTCACACAAGTACATCAAATATCACGAACTTATAAAGACTTGGGATTGTTTGTTTAAGACTGAATAGCTAAATCGCTCGGCCATTAAATGTGTTTGTTTTGGAAACAGGAAACATGTGGTAAACTAAACTAAACAATATATTAAAGTAAAACTTCCATAAGTCTGCATCCTATTCTTCCCATTAAACAAATTGACTAGATGAGAATCGAAAATCATACTTTATTTCAAATAGACATGCTGCATTTTACACAAACTATAATTAAATCATAGCTTTTAATAAGCCTTTAGTAACATTTGAAAATAAATTTAGATAGATGAAAAGCATTTCTGAGGGAAGAATTTACAAAAAAGGGAACAGAGGCATTCGGTTAACTGTTATTGCATGCTAGAGAATGGGGGAAAAAAAATCTATACAGGCTCTTTGTTTTGCGCATGTCTGAAGTATGAGTTTATTTTGTCAATCGTAGAACAACAATACCTCAATGTATCTTACTGGTGCTTTTCAACACCTACTTAATGCCCTCGAGGAAATGGAAAAGAATTAAAGGTGGGCCGGTGCAACATGCAGTTACATTAGCCACCAATCAAATATCACACATCTAAAATTCACTACCATTGTTAGGGGCTAAATTCAATGCAAATTCATCAATAACAGGCATATCTCGAACATGATCGAGGAGTTGTGTAAGTTCTCTATGAACATAAGTAAACCGGTCCTTGGAAATCAATGACTCTGAAAATAAAGCTTCGGTAAGAGAATGGAAAGCTTGAGAACACTCATCACTGCTACCTTGAATTATTTGATCATCCAAAGGAACTAAGGAACTCTCAAGCCGCCATCGGATGGGAAAATATTTTTCTGGAATCTGAAAATAATTCTTTATTACAAGTACTCGAAGAGAATGTCTGCATAAGGTGCCAGAATGTTCAAACTCCTTACAGGAACAGTGAACTTGCTCATCTTCTGGAATCCAAATAACAAGACACTCTCCTTCCAATTTCTTATAGTGCCTCACCAGATAGGAACCATTAGCCATTTCTGTTATTGCATATTGCATAGATAGCACAATTTCATGCTGCAAGACATTGAAGGCATAAGGTGTAAGAAGAACTCTTGCATGTTCTTCAAGAGGCAAGCATGTCTTAATGGGCATATAGAGCAGCTTCTCTTTATCCTGATTCCCAAAGTTGGCTGCAACACCAACCTGCAAAGATTCCACACCAGATTTAGAACACATACGAACCAAATCATGGTGGATAACTTTAAAAGATAATGTTAAGTAACTAACACACCTGTTCAAAGAACAACTGCAAACATTGCGGGCTCAAAATACTTTTTAAGAACGTATCCACTGATTTAGAGTACTCAGCTGTCATTGTACGAGCCAGAAAGTAACCTCTGATGTAGGACAATGGCCAGGATGCTCTATGAGAAAAGAGCAGAGCAATGTGTTTATCTGAACCAAGTCCAAACCGAGCAACCAGATTATTCCACTGGTGTTCGAAATCCTCTACATTCTCCAGATGACACAACATATCAAACTCAGCTTTGAAATCTGCATATTGCAGCGCAAGTGGCACAGAGAACCAACTAGATAACTTGGATAGAACATGCCATATGCATATGACATGTTTAGAATTTGGCAACTCAGAAGCTATAGCATCTTTGAGCCCCGAGTCTATATCAGTTACAATGGTCTGTGGTCGACTTCCTCTCATAAATTGGACAAAAACCTGTTAAAAAAAAGATCATAAGAAGAGATGTGAAAATAGATCCAAAATATGAGAAGAGTTTAAATTCCCAAACCTGTAATGCCCAAGAAAATGACTGGGAGGTTTCATCTTGTAGCAGAACACAACCAAGAAAAACAGCCCTTTGCCATTATTGTCAATACCAAACCATACCCCTAGAAGAGAACTATAGGTGATGGAGCGATAGGTTGTGTCAAAAGTAACTGCATCTCCAAATAGTGAAAATGCATGAACGGAGTGCCCATATGCCCATGCAATGTTTTCAACTTTACTATTTTCATCTGTTGTAAAATTATACACAAAGCCCTCATCCTTTTGTGATGTAGCCTTGCAAGCCTCAAGAAGTTCAAACATATCATTTTCCCTTTTCTCAGTAAGCAAAACATCATTCTCTTGAACAGTTTTCTTACAAGTCCTGACAAAATTCCGGACATCCTTTTCTATGAAGGGTAATTGTCCTGGTTGAACTCCCTTTTCCAGCTCCAGCACCTTTACTATGCGATTCACAGGAAACCCAGCTTTTGAGAGTAAGAGAATGCGTTCTTGATCAGCCTCTTGTATTTTTCTATAAGCAGGAAGCAAACGAACTTGATCATCTTCTAACAATTCATGGTTATGAACATTACTGAATTGTGAAATATACCACTGTGTCACACCATCAACAATTTCCTTTGTCAAATACAATTTTGCATCACACCCACATCGTACCGATTTCCTGTCCCTAGGATGTTCCACGTTAGCTTTTTTTCTAGGCTGATTAAATCCAGAACGATAACAGACGAAATCTCTTCTATATACCCCTAAAGTTTGGCTTTCCGTTGAACGAGCTTTTCTGATTGAAAACCCATTCTTTCGAGCAAAGCTGCTATAATACTCAAAAGCTTCATCATCGCTTTTAAATATCTGACCATATGGGGTGAAAACTATTTCTGAAGATGAGGCAAATGTTGTGTCACTCTTTACCAATTGAGACCCATTTGTGGCCTGGTCATCACCTTCATTCTTAATGAAACATTTCCAATCTCCACAAGGGCATTGCTGGCGCCGAATCCAAATATTATTCAACGGCTTTGTTGCCATTTCCCAAGAAAAAATTGCCACAGGAAACTATACTACCGTCTAACACGCCTTTTGCTGGGGCCTAACTGCTAAATTCCTAATAAAATGCAAAATTTACTGAAATTTTTATAAGCTAGATTATTAATCTTAACTGGACACATTTCACAATTTACTTTAAAAATCACTCAGTGATCCACCACTTTACAAAAGGCATGAATACCTAAATTTAGTGAGAGAATGCAAGCCAACAAAAATCACAACTTGGCATCAAAAATTTCAAACTGGGAATATTATCAAACATATGACTAACAAAACACTAGTGAAAAAAATGGTAAAAAAATAAAACCCTTTAATGCATTCAAGGAAAGTTTCCCAGAAATGTGGCAAGTATAGCCCATTTATATAGAACCGAGTTAGTGAGAGAAACGAGGTCTTATGAAGCTCAAATTTTAAATAAAAGGTCCCAAATTGTGTGTATCAGATTGATTATAGTACTTTTTTTTAGTTTAAAAAGGGAAAGAAGAAGGTGAAATTTGAGAAATTAATTGAATGATTACATACCAGAAGGAAAAAGTTGCAGACTTTCAGATGATAAAACCCTCGAAGAACCCTTTTCTACATCTTCTCTACTTCCTCGGCCCCCGGTGTTCTCCAAGAGTTCATTAATTTTTCAACATATTTGGATACATAAATTGGTCAACATTGCGATTCGGTCTATTGTCTCTGTTGGGCTTCAAGGCCTCAACATAAGTTGGGCTATCAGGCCAGTTACTCTTATATAAGACTATAAGGTGTCTTTTTGGGTGCTTGTTTTATTAGTTAAGTGATTTTTAAGTGTTGTTTAAACTTTTATTGTCGAGTTTTTATTCACTTGAACCTCTCTTCTTCTTCTTTTTTTCTTCTTGTTTTAAAAAAATATTTATCTCATCCTTTTACTTAAAATGGGAATGAGTAAAGCGAAACATTTATACTAATATAAATATATAAGTTGTAACTCGTGCAACGCACATACTAATTTTTAAAAACGTATTTTTATGATAAGATATGCTCTCTCCGTTCCTTAATATAGGTCGTTTTAGAGTTGTGCATAAGTATTTAGGAAATGATTATAAAATATTAAATATACTATCAATTGTTTATATTGCCCTTGTATTAAAAAAAGAGAGTGTTATTTATTAGGCAAAAAATAGTGAGAGAACCAAAGTTATATTTATTACTTGGGATAATATTAGAAACTAAGCAATTAATACTTACTTGAAATTCTCAAACGACTTATATTTAGGAACAAAAATATTTCTTTAAAACGACCTATATTAAGGAACGGAGGGAGTAATTTTAATATTAGAATTATTCAATGTAATGAAAATTTTGAATCCATTAATAATTATAATTTTCTATTTAGCATGTTTATTATAAGCATGCTGCTAATGCATTGAATTGAAGAAATGAACCTCGTCAACCTTCTGCTTCATTGATATCACTGTTGTTATCATCACTAATGACAATGAATTTCTGTTTAGGTTGGAGTAGAACATGCTCTTTTTCAAATATGTAATATGAAAATGAAAACATATTATTAAATATTTATAATAAGTTATATTTTGTTTGTTCTAAATTATACTAACCTTTTTTTGTGATAAATACATAATTTTGTTCGTTTTTTGTTTTTTGTTTTTTTTTGAGATTTAGATGGTTTGTTTAAATAGTGTTGAATGGGGTGAAGAATAATAATAATCTTTGTCATCTAATACATAAATTGTATTTAATTTGTGAATGTATATAAGAATGTTTAGGAAATTTTTATAATTTTTTTTTGTGTATTGTATATGTGAGTTGTTTTGGGTACGTAAATTACATGTTTTGGATGAAGGGTCTTTTAAAATACAATAAATATAAGTTAATAACCAAATTACTCTTTAACATACTGACCAACCAAATCAATTTAGATGTGAATCTCTTTTTGGATTGTTAAACGCTTGTATTGATTGATTGATTTAAACTAATAAAGAGAATAAATAAGAGCTCTAAAGGGAACGGAGAAAAGTCATGCACATTAATTTATGGGAATTAGTTGTTTTGAAGAGTGAATTTTAGTGTTGTGTATTGTATTTCCTCCAAATAAATGAATAGCTTAAATTTCACATAAAAACTATTAGTTGTTATTTCATTTTAAAGTTGTTATTTCATTTTAAAGTTGCTATCTGTTAACGCCAAGATCTTTCCACGTACCTCAATCACGAAAAAGCGCGTCCAATACTGCACAGTAAACACGTCAATACCAGAAGCTTGACGGCTTGGACCGTCGGGGGATAGTTCTGGCGTTAGAGTCAGTACAGACAGATACAAGGATAACAATGGAGGTGTTTAACTCTAGTGTTTTGATAAGAGAAAATATCAGTTACCTCTCTATTGTGTTTTGCTATGCCCTCATATACTCCCATATTCTTCCTGCATGCAGCCGACTTGCCCTGACATCAGCTCACTGCAAGCAATCCACCTGCTCTTTTTCTCACCATTTTCCACCGACGGCCGATTATGTCCCATCCTCATTAATTAAATACAGAGTTGACAATCAAAGCTTATCACTGCCATCATCACCGGTCAAAGCCCAAATAAGACCATTATTCATCCAATGATCCGACCCAATAGCTCGGTCCAACGGCTCGGCCCAATGGCTCAAAAATAAAGATAGCCCAATATATATAAAATATCATGGCCCAACATTGACCTCCAGCCTTTTATTAAACAGAATATTTAATAGAAGAGTATACAGAAATGATCCAAATACTAATGGAGCCCAAATGAAACCGAACCCAGCCCAATGTAAAACTAACTGAGACCCAACTGGTAGGAAACCCAAATCCGGATGCCAACTCTTCAAATTCACCATCATTACTGGCATTAATTGAGCCACCCTCGAGCTTCGCGAATAAGTGAAGAGACAGCCACTATAAAGGCAGGTTTCTCCCACATTTGACAGTTTCACTTGCTTAATTTTGAATCCCAGCAAAAAATCGCCACCAATCTCCATTCCGGACCCATCTCTATTCTTCAGTAATGAAGAAAAGTTTCCTCATGCGAATACACCTTCTGCATTGTCCGAGAAGGATATTCAAATCATTCGGGAGAGGTATTGATGCGATAAAAATATGTAACTGTAAGTGCACAGTGTCAAATTGAAGAACTGACAAGTACAGGTCGAACCCACAGAGACTAGATTATTTCTTTAATATATCCTTAATTAATATTTTAGGCGAATTAGAAATAAATATAGTGGAGAAAATTTATTAACTAAATTATTCAAACTACTAATTAATAACGGAAACTATTAATGAGAAAAGATACATAGGAATCAGAATCCACCAAATATTAACATAATAAATAATTTCTTATTTCCTAAATCAATTCCCAAATTATTCTCCCTTCCCTTTAAAAATAATGATTCATATAATTAATATGGGCAAGCATAAGTTATGAAAAATTCACAAATTAACTATAACTTATCAAAACCTCGCAATCAATATAAAAATCATATGCAATTTATGCGGAGGAAAATATGAAGGCGAAAATAATTAGGCATTAGTTTTGGAACGGAAAGAAAATATTATTATGAAATACTTAGTTTCATCATAATCCTAGATATTAGAAATTTAGCTAGCCATGGAATTAAAAACAAAAACAAATAATATTAGTACTATAATTCGCATAAAATAAGAACAATAATTAAAAAGAGAATTTCTATTATATAAATAAAAGAAAGATACAAATACTCTCTGACAGTAGTTTTACACGTGATTGGAATAAGAGAAAAACAAACTCTAAATATCTTACTCCCTTCTACCCTAGTGAAGAACTAAGAAAAAGAAAATAACAAGTGGTCCTTTCTCTCTAAAACAAGAGGCCTATTTATAGGGAAAATAACTTGGAACCCTAATTAAGGTTCATTAAACTTGGACAGTTTTGTTTCCCATTAACTTCTCAAAAAAAAGATCTTCTAGATATACTTTCCCTTCTATTTTTGGATTTGACTTGCACACCAAGATTGTTCAACCTCTTTCCTACTCCTTGTAGGATTCTTCTTGGATATTTCTTACATGAATAAGAGCATTAAATATCGCTCGATCACCAAGATTTTGACTTTATTGCAACAAATATTAAATCCTACAAAATAAAATAAAACATATTAATTTAATAAACTAATATAATTTAAAGGACAAAAGTAAGGATAGTAAAATGTATGAATTACGTGTCTATCAAATACCCCCATACCTAGCTTTTGCTCGTCCTCGAGTAAAATAAAAATGAAATGAAATAAAAATTACACTACCCCATTTTTATAAGAAACACGATTGCACTTAGCATGTGCAATAAGCCTTTAAACCCCAAGGCTACCCCAAGTGGACGAGTTGTGTCTCGTGAGGGTTTGCAGTGAATATACCCACAAAATTCAAAAAATAATTTTGGATTCAACAAATTATGAAATTGAAAGAAAACTTCTAAATATCTATGGGCATTATACATAAGCAAGATTAAATTCAAAATCACACTTTTACCTTATCAAAAATACTCAATCTTTATTTTAGACATCATCCTTCATTAAATCAATTCTATGTGATGCATGCATGTGTATATGATGTAACCCTTAGTAGGGATTTTTACCATGAAAACCAAGCAAGCTCATTTTTTTTTTCCTTTTTTCCATTTTTTTCAATTTTGATTCTTGACTTGTGCAATGTCTCATTTTCTTAGGCTTTTCAGAGTTACCCATGTAGAGCGAGCGTTGGACCAATGACTCCCAAACCAGACGGCTTTAGGGTACTAGGTGTAGAGACACCCCTAAGGGCTTACTTACTCGAGTAACAAAGGCCACAAAATTAGACTAATCAAGCTGTTTTTATCCATCACACTTTTCAGCGTGAATATCGATGCTTCCCGAAGCTTGGATACCCAGTTATTTCGTTTAATGGATATTGAAGCAGTTATTTATTCCTTCTTTTTTTTTCAACTTTTTTTCAACTTCATTTTTTTCATTCTTTCTTCTTTTCTTTTCTTTTTTTTCTTTTTTTTTTGAAATTACTCGAATCATGGTTTATACCCCACAACTAAGAATTAGTGCAAACGTGAAGTGCAAAAATGTTTGTGAAATCAATTTTAATCCAGATGGTGTTTCGAACTAAGATTTTGTACCTTATCAAATATTCAAGAGTTCTAAATCTTTCAATCTTACTCATGAGTTTTACTCCACAAACACTTATTAGAATTAATTCAACCCATAAAAAGTCAAACAAATTTTTTTTAATACTTTTTTCGTGTTTTTTTTTAACTATTTTTTCCTAAAAAGAGAAATAAAAAATAAAAAAAATCTAATACAATAATACAAACAAACTCCCCCCATACGTAAATCATGCATTGTCCTCAATGTATGCAAATGAAGAAAAGAGAGTAAAGATGTGAAAAAAAAATTATACCTTGTATGCGGGGCATTTGTTCTGCAAGAAAATGTGGTGAGAAAGAAAATAAATGTACATATCTACAAATTTTATGCATCCTAAAAATTATGCGACTGTAAATGATCAGAGATGCAAACAGACAACCTAGAGTGGATTGCGTATGATTTTCAGGAGGTCTGGGTAATTGAAAATAGCAACAGAAGAACAATTGTGAGCATACCCGACTGATTTTTTTAAAATTGAGTTAAGTAATGATAACGAAAAATGATGGTTACTTTTAAAAAATTCTAACTTCATAAAATATATCCAAACTTGCCATCCATATTTGTTACCAAGGGACACTAAAACATTTTCATCATTTTGAATAACTGTTATACCAAGGTGTTTAGACACCACTGGATTAACATATGCATTATCTGAAATGGAAGATATGATCTCATTATCTAAACATGGAATATTATCATTGTCCACAACCTTTGGTTCATTTGTTAAATCACATTTAGTGTTTCTAGAAAGCGCTTCGGATGGACCCAAAGTAGACTTAAAATGATCATAAGAGGATTGAAGGTCGATTTGATTCTCGTGAAAATGCTCAAAATGTGTCAAACTTGATTCAACTATAGGTTCCAATCTTGAGTAAGATTTTTGGGCTGTAGAATCCAACATCTCATTGACATCATTCAAGTATTCAGTTTCATCCCAATTTTGACCAAAATGATTTAGACAAAAGTTAATAATTTCCTCTTCCCCCGTAAGTTCATTTCCCGACATTTGTTGAATCATGTTCACTTCAACGGACTGGTTAAACAAATCACTAGGTTGCTCTCCCACATTGAACACATTTAAATCAATTGTCATGTTCCCAAATGTCAATTTCATCAGCCCATTTCTACAGTTGATTAACACATTAGAAGTTGCTAGAAATGGTCTACCTAAAATTACAGGAATTTGACCCTTGGGATTGACAACAGGCTGGGTTTCAAGGACAACAAAGTCAACAGGGAAGACAAAATCACCAACCTTAATGAGTACATCTTCAACTATTCCTTTTGGCACTTTAACAGAACGGTCAGCTAGTTAGAGTGTGACACTTGTATTTTTCAACTCCCCTAAGCCTAAGGTTTGGTATACAAAAAATGGTAGCAGGTTCACACTAGCTCCTAAATCAAGCAAAGCTTTTTCAATTAACGTGTCACCTATGATGCATGAAATTGTAGGACAACCGGGGTCCTTATACTTCACAGGGACTTGACATGACAAGATAGAACTAACATGGGCTGTTAGAAAAGCTTTCTTAGGAACATGAGTGGTTCTTTTATGTGTGCACAAATCTTTTAGACATTTAGCATATGAGGAAACTTGTTGAATGACATCTAGAAGGGGAATATTAATTTTCACTTGTTTGAACACTTCTAGAATTTTGTCCAATTGGGCTGACTGCTTGTTTGAAATAAGTCTTTGAGGGAATGGGGCTTTTGGTTTGAAGACTTTTTCAATTGACTCATAAGGTGTGGTTTGATCATCTTTTGACACAAGCTTAGTAGGTGGGCCTACTGACTCAGAGTTTGTGGGCTTTTCAGGTTGGGCTGACTTTAAAGATGAATTGTTAGATTCAACATTTAAATTTTTCACTTCTTCATTATCAATGCCAGCATGATTATTAAAATAATTTCCAGACCTTAAAGAAATTATAGAATTCACATGATTGACTTGGTTGTTTTCAAGTGAATTAACATGATAAGGTTTTTGAGTAGGAACTGAAAATTTTTGATTGCTCTCGGGTTGACTAGGAAGTTTACCCTTCTCTCTTTCACTAACTGTAGTGGCCAATTGACTCATTTGGATCTCTAGGCGAGAAATTGATTTTATTACAGTTTCCACACTCTTCTCTAAGGTGCTCACACTTTTCTCTAAGGTGCTAAGTCTCCTCTTACTTTCATTAGAAAAACCTGGTGGATATTGAGGTGCTGGATTTGAATTTTGGTACGGACCATGATTTGACTTTTGGTAAGGTTGAAAAGATTGATTTAGAGACTGATTGACCTGATTTGAAGAATTATTTGGGTAGGGTCCTTGGTTCCATGCAAAATTAGGATGATTTCTCCAACCAGGATTATAAGTGGGTGCAAATGGGTCATTCCTAGGTCGTCCCCGGAGACTAGATTAATTTTAATATTTCCTTAATATCTATTTTAGGCGAATTAGAAATAAAGATTGAGAATTAATTAACTAGAATATGAAAACAAATAATGAGGAAACAATATAGGAATCTGAATCCACTAAATAATAAACATAATATATGATTCAATCTCTTCTATTTTTATAACTCAAATTATGATTTTGATCTCCCTTCCCTTTAATTTGACAATTAATGTGGGCAAGCATAGACTATGAAAATTTAAGGATTAACTATAACCCATCAAAACTTCTTTAAGCAAGCATGGATTATGAAAAACTCATATCTTAACAATAATCTATCAAAACCTCTTAATTAATTTAAAATCACATAAGAACTATAAAACGAAGGTATTTCAATAACGAAACATGAAGGCGAAATCAATTAAACATAAAAGCATAAATAATAGAAGAGATAAAAAATATTATTATGAATAATTATTTAATTTCATCTTCATCCTTGATTAAAGAAATTAACTAGACATGAAAATAAATAAATTAACTAAAATAAAGAAGAAGTAGAAGATTGAAAATAAATAAGAAAACTCCCTTTATTCACGATCCTCCAACAAGCGTACAATAAAACATAATTTAATTTACTCCTACTTCTAACTTAAAGTAATACAATACCTCATCATTTCCACAACCAACAAGATTTTCAAAATTAACCACAGAGTTACTAGAAAATTCACCCACCTCTTGTTCATTTAATATGGTGGCTAATCGACTCATTTGAATTTCTAGACGAGATATAATACTAAATTGCTCTTCCATTAAAACTTCCGTAGTTTTCTCCAAGGCACTAAGTCTTTCCTCTACTTCATTTGATATTTCTTGGGGATATTGAGGTTCTGGATCCGAATAAGGATATGGATATGAACTTAGATAAGAATTTTCATAACTTGATTTACTTGGTGTGCATTAAAAATTATTTATAAGGAAATTAACAAGAGACCTATTTATAAGGAAATATTAAAATTAATCTAGTCTTTATCACATCAAATTAATCTAGTCTCTGTGGGACTAAATGATTTTAGTCCCGGCAACGACGCCAAAAACTTGATGTGATAAAAATATTTAACTGCAAGTGCACAGCGTCAAATTGAAGAACTGACAAGTACAGGTCGAACCCACAGAGACTGGATTAATTCTTTAATATATCCTTAATTAATATTTTAGGCGAATTAAAAATAAATATGGTGGAGAAAATTTATTAACTAAATTATTCAAGCAACTAATTAATAACGAAAACTATTAATGAGAAAAGATACCTAGGAATCAGAATCCACCAAATATTAACATAATAAATAATTTCTTATTTCCTAAATCAATTCTCAAATTATTCTCCCTTCCCTTTAAAAATAATGATTCATATAATTAATATGGGCAAGCATAAGTTATGAAAAATTCACAAATTAACTATAACTTATCAAAACCTCGCAATCAATATAAAAATCATATGCAATTTATGCGGAGGAAAATATGAAGGCGAAAATAATTAGGCATTAGTTTTGGAACGGAAAGAAAATATTATTATGAAATACTTAGTTTCATCATAATCCTAGATATTAGAAATTTAGCTAGCCATGGAATTAAAAACAAAAACAAATAATATTAGTACTACAATTCGCATGAAATAAGAACAATAATTAAAAAGAGAATTTCTATTATATAAATAAAAAAAAGATACAAATACTCCCTGACAGTAGTTTCACACGTGATTGGAATAAGAGAAAAATAAACTCTAAATATCTTACTCCCTTCTACCCTAGTGAAGAACTAAGAAAAAGAAAATAATAAGTGGTCCTTTCTCTCTTAAACAAAAGGCCTATTTATAGGGAAAATAACTTGGAACCCTAATTAAGGTTCATTGAACTTGGACAGTTTTGTTTCCCACTAACTTCTCAAAAAAAAGATCTTCTAGATATACTTTCCCTTCTGTTGTTGGATTTGACTTGCACACAAAGATTGTTCAACCTCTTTCCTACTCCTTGTAGGATTCTTCTTAGATATTCCTTACATGAATAAGAGCATTAAATATCGCTTGATCACCAAGATTTTGACTTTATTGCAACAAATATTAAATCCTACAAAATAAAATAAAACATATTAATTTAATAAACTAATATAATTAAAAGGATAAAATTAAGGATAGTAAAATGTATGAATTACGTGTCTATCAAATACCCCCATACCTAGCTTTTGCTCGTCCTCGAGTAAAATAAAAATAAAGTAAAATAAAAATTACACTACCCCATTTTCATAGGAAACACGATTGCACTTAGCATGTGCAATAAGCCTTTAAAACCCAAGGTTACCCCAAGTGGACGAGTTGTGTCTCGTGAGGGTTTGCAGTGAATATACCCACAAAATTCAAAAAATAATTTTGGATTCAACAAATTATGAAATTGAAAGAAAACTTCTAAATATCTATGGGCATTATACATAAGCAAGATTAAATTCAAAATCACACTTTTACCTTATCAAAAATACTCAATCTTTATTTTAGACACCATCCTTCATTAAATCAATTCCATGTGATGCATGTATGTGTATATGATGTAACTCTTAGTAGGAATTTTTACCATGAAAACCAAGCAAGCTCATTTTTTTTTTCCTTTTTTCCATTTTTTTCAAATTTGATTCTTGACTTGTGCAATGTCTCATTTTTTTAGATTTTTCAGAGTTACCCATGTAGAGTGAGCGTTGGACCAATGACTCCCAAACCAGACGACTTTAGGGCACTAGGTGTAGAGACACCCCTAAGGGCTTACTTACTCGAGTAACAAAGGCCACAAAATTAGACTAATCAAGCTGCTTTTATCCATCACACTTTTCAGCGTGAATATCGATGCTTCCCGAAGCTTGGATACCCAGTTATTTCGTTTAATGGACATTGAAGCAGTTATTTATTCCTTTTTTTTTCAACTTTTTTTCAACTTCATTTTTTTCATTCATTCTTCTTTTCTTTTCTTTTCTTTTTCTTTTTTTTTGAAATTACTCGAATCATGGTTTATACCCCCACAACTAAGAATTAGTGCAAACGTGAAGTGCAAAAATACTTGTGAAATTAATTTTAATCCAGATGGTGTTTCGAACTAAGATTTTGTACCTTATCAAAGATTCAAGAGTTCTAAATCTTTCAATCTTACTCATGAGTTTTACTCCACAAACACTTATTAGAATTAATTCAACCCATAAAAAGTCAAACAAAATTTTTTTAATACTTTTTTCGTGTTTTTTTATTATTATTTTTTCCTAAAAAGAGAAATAAAAAATAAAAAAAATCTAATATAATAATACAAACAAACTCCTCCATACCTAAATCATGCATTGTCCTCAATGTATGCAAATGAAGAAAAGAGAGCAAAGATGTGAAAAAAAAATTATATCTTGTATGCGGGGCATTTGTTTTGCAAGAAAATGTGGTGAGAAAGAAAATAAATGTACATATCTACAAATTTTATGCATCCTAAAAACTATGCGACTGTAAATGATCAGGGATGCAAACAGACAACCTAAAGTGGATTGCGTATGATTTTCAGGAGGTCTGGGTAATTGAAAATAGTTAGAATTTGTAACAGAAGAACAATTGTGAGCATACCCGACTGATTTTTTTAAAATTGAGTTAGGTAATGATCACGAAAAATGATGGTTCCTTTTGAAAAATTATAACTTCATAAAATCTATCCAAACTTGCCATCCATATTTGTTACCAAGGGGCACTAAAACATTTTTATTATTTTGAATAACTGTTATACCAAGGTGTTTAGACACCACTGGATTAACATATGCATTATCTGAAATGGAAGATATGATCTCATTATCTAAACATGGAATATTATCATTGTCCACAACCTTTGGTTCATTTGTTAAATCACATTAGTGTTTCTAGAAAGCGCTTCGGATGGACCCAAGGTAGACTTAAAATGATCATAAGAGGATTGAAGATCAATTTGATTCTCGTGAAAATGCTCAAAATGTGTCAAACTTGATTCAACTATAGGTTCCAATCTTGAGTAAGATTTTTGGGCTGTGGAATCCAACATCTCATTGACCTCATTCAAGTATTCAGTTTCATCCCAATTTTGACCAAAATGATTTAGACAAAAGTTAATAATTTCCTCTTCCCCCGTAAGTTCATTTCCCGACATTTGTTGAATCATGTTCACTTCAACGGACTGGTTAAACAAATCACTAGGTTGCTCTCCCACATTGAACACATTTAAATCAATTGTCATGTTCCCAAATGTCAATTTCATCAGCCCATTTCTACAGTTGATTAACGCATTAGAAGTTGCTAGAAATTGTCTACCTAAAATTACAGGAATTTGACCCTTGGGATTGACAACAGGCTGGGTTTCAAGGACAACAAAGTCAACAGGGAAGACAAAATCACCAACCTTAATGAGTACATCTTCAACTATTTCTTTTGGCACTTTAACAGAACGGTCAGCTAGTTGGAGTGTGACACTTGTATTTTTCAACTCCCCTAAGCCTAAGGTTTGGTATACAGAAAATGGTAGCAGGTTCACACTAGCTCCTAAATCAAGCAAAGCTTTTTCAATTAACGTGTCACCTATGATGCATGAAATTGTAGGACAACCGGGGTCCTTATACTTCACAGGGACTTGACATGACAAGATAGAACTAACATGGGCTGTTAGAAAAGCTTTCTTAGGAACATGAGTGGTTCTTTTATGTGTGCACAAATCTTTTAGACATTTAGCATATGAGGAAACTTGTTGAATGACATCTAGAAGGGGAATATTAATTTTCACTTGTTTGAACACTTCTAGAATTTTGTCCAATTGGGCTGACTGCTTGTTTGAAATAAGTCTTTGAGGGAATGGGGCTTTTGGTTTGAAGACTTTTTCAATTGACTCATAAGGTGTGGTTTGATCATCTTTTGACACAAGCTTAGTAGGTGGGCCTACTGACTCAGAGTTTGTGGGCTTTTCAGGTTGGGCTGACTTTGAAGATGGATTGTTAGATTCAACATTAAAATTTTTCTCTTCTTCATTATCAATGCCAGCATGATTATTAAAATAATTTCCAGACCTTAAAGAAATTATAGAATTCACATGATTGACTTGGTTGTTTTCAAGTGAATTAACATGATAAGGTTTTTGAGTAGGAACTGAAAATTTTTGATTGGTCTCGGGTTGACTAGGAAGTTTACCCTTCTCTCTTTCAGTAACTGTTGTGGCCAATTGACTCATTTGGATCTCTAGGCGAGAAATTGATTTTATTACAGTTTTCACACTCTTCTCTAAGGTGCTCACACTTTTCTCTAAGGTGCTAAGTCTCCTCTCACTTTCATTAGAAAAACCTGGTGGATATTGAGGTGCTGGATTTGAATTTTGGTACGGACCAGGATTTGACTTTTGGTAAGGTTGAAAAGATTGATTTAGAGACTGATTGACTTGATTTGAAGAATTATTTGGGTAGGGTCCTTGGTTCCATACAAAATTAGGATGATTTCTCCAACCAGGATTATAAGTGGGTGCAAATGGGTCATTCCTAGGTCGTTGAAACATTGCATTGACTTGTTCATATTCTTTAAATTGGGGCACAACTCTAGGACATTCCTCAATCACATGGCTTGGTGAATTAGACTTTAGACACAAAGGTGGTGGTGTTGAGACTTGGTTCACGTGTGATTGTCCACTAGTTTCTAAATCTTCAAGTCTTTTAAGTACACCAGCCAACTTAACTTCGGTAGCAATTGAATTGTCAATTGTATGAACACCCCTAGATGAACTAGGTTTATCTGTCTCTCGGGTGGTTTCCCATTGCATGGTTTTTTCTGCTAAGTCTTCTAAAAACTCCCAAGCCTTTTTCTCATCATTATTCAAAAAATCCCCTTTACACATTGACTCTAACATTGTTTTAGTGGGATAGTCTAAACCTTCGTAAGCAATTTGAAACAATCTCCATTTCTCAATTCCGTGGTGTGGGCATTGGGATAACAAATTTTTAAATCTATCAAAATATTTCCAAAATGACTCTTTTTCATGTTGGCAAAATTGATCAATTGCAGTCCGAATTTTAGCAGTTTTATGATTTGAAAAATATTTTTTTAGAAATGTAACAACAAATCCCTCCCAGGTTGATATGGAATTATTTGGTAGGCTATATAACCATTTTTTTAGCATTATCTTTTAAAGCAAATGTTATAAATCTTAGCCTAATTGAGTCATCAGACAATTGTTGAATTTTCATTAGGGCACAAACTTCCTCAAATTCCTGAATAAATAAATATGCATCTTCTATCCCTGTGAACCTAGGTAACATATTTATAAAATGTGGCTTAAGTTCAAAATTGTTACCAGTTACCGGTGGTAGACTGATACATGAAGGTTGGGCAGAGCGGGAAGGATAACATCGATCCGTTAAAAAAACAGTTTGTGCGCCCTCCATTTTTCTTAAAGTGAGATCTTTTAAAGTGAAATCTGAAAAATCAAGTGTTCTCACTAATCGGGATGTTTCGTCCCTAATCCACACTTTTTGCATACACTACTTAACAAATGAGCAGATAAGCACAAAAAAAAAACAAAACAAAACAAAAAATAAAAAAAATAAAAAATAAATAAAATAACAATAAATTTACTTCTAAGGTCAACCTAATTAAAATCTAGACAACTCCTAACTATTCCAACACCGCAAGGTTCACCAAATTCGAAATTAATCACACCACTAGCCAGGTAAGTGTAAGAAAGGTGGGAGTCTCTCCGTAGAAACGATGACTAATTGATTAACCACACAATCTTTAGGCGTATACCTTTTGAACCACTTGCCTAGACACCAGTAGTTTGATTAATTTAAAATTCAGACTCCTCTTGGAGTTTCTTGTCCTAATTGAGCTCGAGAGTCCTAGGGGCCAACGTCTACTTGATTTTATTAGGTCATGGTCATGCAAAATGCAAATTGTTTGTGGGCCAAGGAAAGGTGATGAAATCCCCACCTTATCTTGTTAAGGGTTGTGCCCTTATTGTTAGATTAAAGATGAAAATGCACAAATAATAAAAAAAATTGTAAACAAATAAAGTGTCCTAAAACTATGTGAATTACGAAAGAATGAGAAATTTTGACGTACCTCAATCCTCCAGCAATCACCACAGTTTATATTTGACAAAATAAATAAATAATAATAATAATAAATAAAAATAAAAACCTAACATGATGTGCTCTACGTGAGTGAATGCATGAATGCGGCAAATAAAAAAAATATTAATAATAATAAAAACTAAACTATTTTTTTTAATTTTTTTTTTAATTTAAAAAAAAAATAAAAATATAGAGATACGAAGTACCGAAAAAAGCGCAGCAACAAAATCTTTATCTTTTCGCTCCTTCGACAAGCTTCAATAATCCTGGAAAAAAAAATAGAGAGTTAAAGCTAATTCGAATAAATAAAAATTAATTCTAGTCCCCGGCAACGGCGCCAAAAACTTGATGTAATAAAAATATGTAACTGCAAGTGTACAGTGTCAAATTGAAGAACTGGCAAGTACAGGTCGAACCCACAGAGACTAAATTAATTCTTTAATATATCCTTAATTAATATTTTAGGCGAATTAGAAATAAATATGGTGGAAAAAATTTATTAACTAAATTATTCAAGCTACTAATTAATAACGGAAACCATTAATAAGAAAAGATACCTAGGAATCAGAATCCACCAAATATTAACATAATAAATAATTTCTTATTTCTTAAATCAATTCCCAAATTATTCTCTCTTCCCTTTAAAAATAATGATTCATATAATTAATATGGGCAAGCATAAGTTATGAAAAATTCACAGATTAACTATAACTTATCAAAACCTCGCAATCAATATAAAAATCATATTCAATTTATGCGGAGAAAAATATGAAGGCGAAAATAATTAGGCATTAATTTTGAAACGGAAAGAAAATATTATTATGAAATACTTAGTTTCATCATAATCCTAGGTATTAGAAATTTAGCTAGCCATGGAATTAAAAACAAAAACAAATAATATTAGTACTACAATTCGCATGAAATAAGAACAATAATTAAAAAAAGAATTTCTATTATATAAATAAAAGAAAGATACAAATACTCCATGACAGTAGTTTCACACGTGATTGGAATAAGAGAAAAACAAACTCTAAATATCTTACTCCCTTCTACCCTAGTGAAGAACTAAGAAAAAGAAAATAATAAGTGGTCCTTTCTCTCTAAAACAAGAGGCCTATTTATAGGGAAAATAACTTGGAACCCTAATTAAGGTTCATTGAACTTAGACAGTTTTGTTTCCCATTAACTTCTCAAAAAAAAAGATCTTCTAGATATACTTTCCCTTCTGTTGTTGGATTTGACTTGCACACCAAGATTGTTCAACCTCTTTCCTACTCCTTATAGGATTCTTCTTGGATATTCCTTACATGAATAAGAGCATTAAATATCGCTTGATCACCAAGATTTTGACTTTATTGCAACAAATATTAAATCCTAGAAAATAAAATAAAATAAAATATATTAATTTAATAAACTATTTATTGCAACAAATATTAAATCCTAAAAAATAAAATAAAATATATTAATTTAATAAACTAATATAATTAAAAGGACAAAATTAAGGATAGTAAAATGTATGAATTACGTGTCTATCCAAAAACTTGATGTGATAAAAATATGTAACTGCAATTGCACAGTGTCAAATTGAAGAACTGACAAGTACAGGTCGAACCCACGGAGACTAGATTAATTCTTTAATATATCCTTAATTAATATTTTAGGCGAATTAGAAATAAATATGGTGGAGAAAATTTATTAACTAAATTATTCAAACTACTAATTAATAACGAAAACTATTAATGAGAAAAGATACCTAGGAATCAGAATCCACCAAATATTAACATAATAAATAATTTCTTATTTCCTAAATCAATTCCCAAATTATTCTCTCTTCCCTTTAAAAATAATGATTCATATAATTAATATGGGCAAGCATAAGTTATGAAAAATTAACAGATTAACTATAACTTATCAAAATCTCGCAATCAATATAAAAATCAAATGCAATTTATGCGGAGGAAAATATGAAGGCGAAAATAATTAGACATTAGTTTTGGAACGAAAAGAAAATATTATTATGAAATACTTAGTTTCATCATAATCCTAGGTATTAGAAATTTAGCTAGCCATGGAATTAAAAACAAAAACAAATAATATTAGTACTACAATTCGCATGAAATAAGAACAATAATTAAAAAGAGAATTTCTATTATATAAATAAAAAAAAGATACAAATACTCCCTGACAGTAGTTTCACACGTGATTGGAATAAGAGAAAAACAAACTCTAAATATCTTACTCCCTTCTACCCTAGTGAAGAACTAAGAAAAAGAAAATAACAAGTGGTTATTTCTCTCTAAAACAAGAGGCCTATTTATAGGGAAAATAACTTGAAACCCTAATTAAGGTTCATTGAACTTGGACAGTTTTGTTTCCCATTAACTTCTCAAAAAAAAGATCTTCTAGATATACTTTCCCTTCTGTTGTTGGATTTGACTTGCACACCAAGATTGTTCAACCTCTTTCATACTCCTTGTAGGATTCTTCTTGGATATTCCTTACATGAATAAGAGCATTAAATATCGCTTGATCACCAAGATTTTGACTTTATTGCAACAAATATTAAATCCTACAAAATAAAATAGAACATATTAATTTAATAAACTAATATAATTAAAAGGACAAAATTAAGGATAATAAAATGTATGAATTACGTGTCTATCAGGTATCAAATTTCAGATACCCATCATCTGAGGTGCCCTCTTCTACCGAAAGAATGTACCAACGGCCAGATGGTTGGACTACCATTCCTCTCACTCTCCTGGAGAAGGGAGTTCGCTTTTCTCTCCACGCCTTCCTAGTAACCCTTCTAGGGTTTGCGGGTGTAGGATTCGCCCAACTAATTCCGAACTCCTACATCCACATCCTAGCTTTTATAGCCTTCTGCCACGAGTTGGGGATTACATCCACTCTCGACTTCTTCTTCTCCATCTTAGCCAAGTTGGATGCTCTGTCTGCTTAACCTCCTCAGTATAGAGTTCTAGGCGAGTGTGCCTTCTACTTTTTTCCGATCCTGATTAGGTCCTTTACTAGTCGTAGAAAATAACTTCCTCTAAGTATCAGCATGGTCTCTTGCATGAGGCCCTTCGGGAACATCTTGTGATCCAATCCTATCATGGATACTTTTTGAAGGACCCAACCTGTCCTTGACAGATATTCTTTGTAGAAAAGAACTTGTAGATGCTGGTTGTCCTTCTTCGGTAACTGTCTTACTCTTCGCCATGACTTCCGACGTAAAACAGGTAATATGTGTGATTGAAAATCCAGAAACACTAGAAAACAGCCCTCCTTCTAGCGCTAATGTTAACGCCAAGATCTTTCCATGCGCCTCAATCACGAAAAATCGCGTCTAATCCTGCACAATAAACACGTCAATACCAGAAGCTTGACGGCTTGGACCGTCAGGGGATAGCTCTAGCGTGAGAATCAGTACAGGCAGATACAAGGATAACAATGGAGGTGTTTAACTCTAGTGTTTTGATAAAAGAAAATATCAGTTACCTCTCTATTGTGTTCTGCTATGCCCTCATATACTCCCATATTCCTCCTGCATGCAGCCGACTTGCCCTGACAACAGCCCACTGCAAGCAATCCACCTGCTCTTTTTCTCACCATTTTCCACAGCCGACCGATTATGTATCATCCTCATTAATTAAATGCAGAGTTGACAGTCAAAGCTTATCACTGCCATCATCACCAGTCAAAACCCAAATAAGACAGCTCGACCCAATGGCTCAAAAATAAAGATAGCCCAATATATATAAAATATCATGGCCTAACACTCTCATTTCAAGAGAATTAATTATAATATATTTATTGTATATAAACATGTATTATTATTATTATGTAATTTATAATTTAAAATTTGTAAGTTAATGACTAAATTAACTTTAGAATGACCAATAAAATTAATTTATCTCATTGTTATATGCTTGTTTTGATGTATTGATAAATGATAACTCAACCCACAAATAATAAACAAAATTCTTCTTGCAATACTAGAAACTTAAAATTTAGAATTGTCTATTAGGTTTGTACGAAACTCTATGGCACCAAAACATGTACGTAGTATAATATTTTATGCAACTAATACCATATAATTTATCAGTTACTCAAAGGGTTATTAAACTTTTTTTAAAAAATAATATTTCTATAAGTAAAATTTGATATTTTGATATTAAAAAAATTCACACAAGTGTGGGACCCATCTCCTCTTTTGAGACTTTGTAAAACTATCAATTAACTGACCCAAACAAGACACGCACAAGTTTACAAGTCTTTCAAGAAGTATATCATTTAGCTGACCCAAACAAGGCATAACAACATAACCACCGAAGTTTACAACTTAACAAATTTAACAACATGATTATGATTATAATTATGAAAGTAGTTCCTATTCTCTGGAGCTATTGGCAACCAGAAAATGACTTGCGGGCTTATTTGGTCAATAAATTATAAACACCTGATACCAAAAATAACTTCACGGATTCAATTTCAAAACAATTTTAAAAACAAAGCTGGCCTGTCTTTTTTCACCCATAAAGCTTCCCCTCAACAGATTTAGGTCGGACAGACTCGTTGATTAGAGTTTTACCCAGGTGTGCCTGAAACTGTCACTAATGAGCCTTTAGAAGCTAGAAAGAAAGAGAGAGACTGATGTTTTCTTGGTGATAAAAGGACAATGAACAAGCAATAGACGCCAAGTTGAGCTGCAAATAGGAGGAGGGGATGATTCTGCTGCAAATGTTGGACGTAATTTTCAAGCATGAAACCTCTGTTTGACAAGTTGAGCTCTAACTATCTAATCCACCCCATTGAGACACAGATAAGGCCGATAGGACATGCTTCTGACATGTCTTCTGCTAAAATAGCTGAAGATAGTAGTCACTTCCTTTCTTTCTTATAGACTATTGGGTTTTTATTGGTTGTTGATCTTTTCAGCTAGTTGAAATTTTAATTGAATAATGAAAGATGTCTATCTGCCTCTTGAAAAGATATGTACGGTTCTTGGTCATGATCAAACAAACTTCTTTTCCCAGAAAGGTGACCCTGTCAGGTTAATCACATAGTCAGATTCAACATTTTCTATTGATACATGACTCATCTATAAGACATATCATGCTGATCATGCACGAATCAGTCCAAGTCTTGTAAAAAATTGTCTAGAAGTGAGATTACACGAATTCTATCACTTCAGATTAAAAATTCTTTGTACAGTATATGGATACTCCATAAGTATTAAGATATGCAGTTAACGAGAAAGTAAACCGAAAATTAGGAAGACTATTACCTTGCAATTAGCAAAGATCAGGAGATCATGTACTATTTAAATGTTCAACTGAATCATCCAGCAGCAGGTTGACTATTGATGTATAACTGTATATAGATGGCTGCAGATCAATCCAATAGGCTCACGTTCTTCCACATTCCACAGGTTGATAATGCTGAAGGCATCAATAACAAGATTGGACTGAAGGTCTCCCAATGAGGCTAGCATTTTTGCAGATCACCATTATCCACCATTTGTATATTTATATAAAATTAATGTGAAATATAAAATTATCCACCCTAACTGTGCTATGCTGGTACCTACTGAAGGAACACCTGCAATCTTTTTGGAATCAGCTGATATCTCAGTGCAAAAACACTCGGAACATGAACCTTGAGGAATGAATTGCGTAGATTTCCATGTCTTCCCAGATAGGATGTGGATGTTAGCCAACGACAGGAAGCCTTGAATGATGTTTATAGAGGTGCATCTTTTTTCCATAATTTTTATCATCTGCATCAGATAGTACTCCACTGCACTAGTTGTCTTTCACTGTGGAAACAGAACCAAAAGAGAGCTTTATGAAGTAAGTCTCATAGCATCAATGGGAGCACCTGTATATAGCCAGCTTCCATGCAGCTATAAGTACTTCAACCAGTAATCTCTCCATGGTACTCAATAAAGCATTCATCTATATCCCTCATTTTTGCCTCTGTAAAGGTAACCCAAGTAACCAATTTCTTTTTTTTTTTGGATCGCAACATGCAACTCCATTATGTTCGAGTTACATTTCCAGGAACAAATATCAGAAGCGTGTCGCAAACCACAGTTGCTGTTTGTCAAGTGTATCCTTTAGTTGAGATGCCACTTCACTTTCTTACTAATCTGAACAACAGAAACTTGAATCAAGAACTCATATGCATACCTCCTCAACTGGAGTAGATCAAATTTAGGGCTAATGTGATTGCCTTCAATCACCAGTAATCCCCACATGAACACTTCCCATCCACAAAATGATGGAATCTATTTGAGTCTCGTAAAATTATTTGCCGACCAACAATATTTGATATATATTTGAATGCAGAGTGACAGTCACCACAAACTCGAAGATTTTTCATTATCCTTATAGGCAATTGTGATTTCCGAGTGAGAACAAAAGCAACTGCAAGCTTTTCACTGTGATAGCTCAGGAGTTCTTCCATGTTCTCCAGATCAACATCATGAAGAGCAAAATTTGTCTGAGGCACATATCCAGCATCTCTCATTTTTATATGGAGTTCCTTGAGTTTTTCATATATTGAATCTTTACCTGGATGTGATTTATCTCCAGCTACAAAAACATGAACACCGTCCTTCATGGTGACCCAACTACATCCAGCTTCCTTCTTCACTGCTGCTTCCCTCATTGCAGTTCGAGTCTTTGCCATATCTTCCCACTTTCCTCCAGAAGCATACATATTAGAAAGAAGCACATAGTTCACAGCATTTTCAGGTTCTAATTCAAATAGCATGTCAGCAGCCCTCCTACCGAAGTCATTTTTGCAACCACGCGCTCTACAGCAAGCCCCAAGAACCGTCCTCCATATAAGAATATTTGGACTCATTGGCATTCTATTTATAAAGTCCTCTAACTTATCAAGTTCACCGGCACGTCCTAGAAGATCAACCATACATGAAAAGTGCTCCATCCGAGGGGTCAGTCTGTACACTTCATTCATTAATTCAAAATATTCAAATGCTTCTTCAACTAACCCTACATGACTACAAGCTGACAAGACACCAACAAAGGTAACATGATCTGGTAGTGGACCTTGTAGCTTCATTTCCATAAATAACTCCAGAGCTTTGCCACCGTGTCCATGTCGTGCGTAGCCTGATATCATTGAATTCCAAGAATAAACGTTCCTCACAGGCATTAACTGAAAAAATCTGGATCCATAATCAACTCTTCCGCACTTGGAATACATGTCAACAAGCGCACTACCAATTACAACATCAGATTCCAAACAAGATCTAATTGCACTAGCATGAACTTCCATGCCACGCTCTAATGTTGCAACCGATGCACACGCACTAAGAACAGTGGCAAATGTGAAGCAATCTAATCTCTGACCCCTCTGCAACATAAGCCAGACCAAATCCATGGCCTTAGGTAAGAGGTCGTTATGTATGTATCCAGATATCATGGAATTCCAACTCACATCATCCCTCCTGTCAGACATCCTAGAAAAAATAGTCTCACACTCATCCATCTCACCACACTTCCCAAAGAAAGAAAGAAGCGCATTCTCAATAGCAGTGTCATCCATAAGATCATACTTAATTATTAGCGCATGAAATTGTCGCCCTAGTTCACATGAAGTAAGAGATGATAATGATGCAAGGGCGTTTATAAAGGTAACTTCATTAAGCCTCCATCCATCTTGCATCATTCCTTTAAAATATCTTATGGCTTCCAAATTCGGAGCCTCATTATTAGTAAATGCCCCAATAATAGAATTCCATGAGATTTGATCATGTTCAGGCATGAAGGAGAATATTTTCTTGCATTGATTAATACATCCAGTCTCTGCATAGACAGCAAGAAGAGCATTTGCAACAGAAACATCCAAATTAAGTCCCAATTTGATCCCTTCACAATGTATTTGTTCTCCCATTCTCATCCAACCCAAGCTGGCACATGAACTCAAAGCACTAATCAATGTGAAATTTGAAGGTATTAGTGTAGTTCTCCTCATATCACAAAAGCTCATAATTGTGTCTCCAAAACATTCATTTTGGTCAAGACCAGAGATCATGGAGTTCCATGATATTGGATCTTTATTGATCATAAGCTTAAATGTAGAGCAAGCATCATTAACTGCACCACATTTTGCATACATGTTTACCAGACCATTCCCAATTGCAACCTTGGAATCACTTAAACCAGTTCGAATAACATACCCATGAACCTCCCTACCTTTCCTTCTCCCTTCGGCAGGAGGAATAAATTCAGCAAAAGCACTCAAAAGAACCACATAGGAATCAGCATTTAGTTTAACCAAGCCTTTCATCTCAATGAAAATCTCAGCTGCTTCTTCTCCTCGATTTTGCCTCACCAATCCAGCCATCAGTCCATTTATAGATGCTGCATTCCTTGCTCCCATCTGCTTAAATATTTCCTTAGCAGTATCAATCAAACCAAATCTTGCAAAACTGCTTACCAGAGCACTGCCCACATACAGATCCTTCACAAATCCAAATCTTTCAACTTTGGCCAGTATCTGCTTAACCAAAGACAAACCACAATCAACAGAAGAAGAAGCTGCAGTAATCAAGCTGCCGAAAGTGTACTCACTTGGTCTCAAACCACATGGAGATCCCTCACGTTGCATTCTATAGAAAAGCTCAAAAGCAGAAATTGCATCACCTCTCCGCGAATAAACTGAAATAATAGAATTCCACGATATCGAATTCTTTGTATGTATCTCATCAAAAACACGGAAAGCATAATCAGGAGAATCCATACAGTTCCCATAAAGTGAAATCAATCCATTACAGACAACCACATCAAAGGCATACCAGGTCTTAGAAATCAACGCATGAATCTGCAAACCCGGTTTAAGGCCACTAGATCTTAGGGCCTGGCAAGCACGTAGAGCACTACCAATAGCATAGTGGTTAGGAAAAAATCCCGCACATATCATTTCTCGAAAAATAGCAAAGGCCTCATCAGGCATTTCATTTTGGGCATATCCCGAAACCAAACAAGCCCACGTAACCAAATTCCTGTCAGGCATTTCGCCAAACAAGTTGCGCGCAGAACCCAAATCACCAATCTTAACATACAAATTAATAAGGGTATTAGACAAGAAAACATCACTACAGAACCCATTTTTAGTAATATGTAACTGCAGCTGTTCAACATCCTCAGGACAACAAGAATATTGATATCGCCGAACTAGAAATTCATACTTTTCTGAAGTTTGGGGCAAAAAGTTGGGATCTTTATGAGGTGGAGGTGAAGAAGAGAGATGGGGCTTCTGTTGGGAGTGGGATGAATCGTATTGATTGACCAAGTTTTGCAATGGGGTCAAGTAAGGAGAACAGGGTTGAATTGCGTGTTTAAGGTTTTGTGGGTTGTTGATGGGAAGATTGTCAAGTGAGAGATAAGTTGATGAAGCAGTGAATATAGTAAAAGAAGAAATTGGATTGAAAGGGAATCGTTTGTGGGTTGATACCAAGTTCCCGCGAATCATGTTCTGGTTTAGGCGAAGAAGAAGAAGAAATGTTTGGGTTCACGTTTCTTTCGCGCCCTCCGTCCTAAAAATTTAAATTAAAAAGAAAAAGTAGTCTTTTCCTATTCAATAAGTTTAGGGAACAGTAGTTTTATGATATTCTAGGGATATTTTTTTTTTGGTTTTCTTTTTATTAATTTTAAAAAAAATATATAGTATTTATTCTAATTAATTTTTTTTTACATAAAATAGTATTTTATGTGTAATTTGGATACATACAAAAAATAGAATTTTAGTAAATACTGCTTTCTGTAAAAATTCTAGTTGAAATAAATACTATATATGTTTTTGTGAGTTAATAAAAAAACTAAAAAAATAAATGTCGCTAAAATATTGCTAGAACAATGTCGCCCCAGAAGGACTCTTTCCTATTACTACATTTTACATATAATAATTTAGACATAATTTTACATATAATAATTTAGACATAATTTTATAGTCCTTGTTGTGTAGTTGTATATTAAAGATACAACATAGTAGGCTATATATATAACTTGTACATGAAGCTAATTTCAAACAAATTAATCACACTAATCTAGGCTACAATCTTGGATGATTTACAATCAAATAAAATTAAATTGGTAGCTAGAATATTTTATTCCTATAATTGCTCCTTCAACAACTCACGTCAATACTCCCCCTCAAGTTGGTGCATAAATATCATCAATGCCCAACTTGTCAAGTGAGTTGTGAAATATTTTGCTAGAGACAGCCTTTGTAAGAATATATGCTAGCTGATCTTCTGACTTCATAAAAGGAAATTGAATGACCTTGTCTTCGAGCTTCTACTCGATGAAATATCGATCCACTTCAACATATTTGGTGCGGTCATGTTGAACTGGGTTGTGCGCGATTGATATGGTTGCCTTATTATCACAAAACAAGTTCATTGTACCCTGAGATGAACACCCAATTTCCTCCAATAATATTTTTAACCAAAGTAGCTCACACAATCCTTTAGTCATGCCTCTAAACTGGGTTTTGCGCGATTGATATGGCTACCTTCTGTTTTTTACTCCTCCAGGTGACCAGATTGCCTCCCACAAATGCGAAGTAGTCCGATGTAGATTTTGTGTCAGTAATGTTCCCTGCCCAGTCTGCATCCGTATAGCCGTTAATGTGCAGATGTTATTTTTTCGTGAACATCAGTTCTCTTCCTGGAGAAGACTTATGTTAGCTCCCAGTAGACACATAATAGATCTAGAAGGGGGGGTTGAATAGATCCTTTTTGATTTCAAATACTTTTCTATTTATTTTGTATTGCTAATGACTTAGCATATGACAAACATGAGAATCTTTTCAAGCACAGCGGAATAAGTAAAATATCCCCTTCATTGATATGATCATGAACATACATGCATTGTTCGTAGAGTTAGTTCAGTTATTAGAAGTTAATACATACATAACATTTATAGCAGATAGGTACAAAATGTAAATGACAGTAAGTAAATGACAGAAGGTAAAAGACATAAGGGATTTTAAGTGGTTCAGAGACTCAAGCTCCTAATCCACTCTTCTATTTTTAACTAGTAGGATTTTCACTAAGGAAGGGCAGCACCCTGAATCACTAAGATTTCTTTAAGGCCAGCAGCCTTGGAACTTCAGTTCACTTAGAACTCTTCAAGCCCAGCAGGCTTGGAACTCCTCTAGTTCCCTAGGAACTCTTCAAGCCCAGCAGGCTTGGAACTTCATTTAGTCCTTCCGGACAAGGACCCCTCAGGCCCTGGCTACTTGTTGTTGTTGTCGTTGTTGTTGTTGTTGGTGCCTTGCTACTAAGATGTCTTTAAGCTTGAACATCATCTGTACTTAGCAGCTTGGTGTGATCCTCTTTGTATTCTGCTTCGATTATGGACCACATCTCTTCTGGTGCAGCTGATCTTCATTCTGTTCTGCTCATCTTCATCCGATGTCAGCTGTGCACCATCACCATTTGGGTTTGCTAAGTGTTTGAGCTTTTGGTAGACTTCGTCTGGCACTTAGCATTCCCTGAACCCTTCTTGACTGGTTTGCAGACATGGTTCTGCACTCGTTCTGGTTTAGCTTTTGGTTCATGGTGATTCGTAGAGTGGCTCTCTGGATCTTCTTTGTGCTCTGCCACTTTTCTGAATGCTATCTTCTTGTCCTTCTCGGCTCTCAGCTTAGTTGCCATCTTCAGTGACATTCTCATCTTTGTTTAGTGAAGCTTTAGTCTGTTCAAGCCCTTCTTCAAAGCTGCTTCACTTCCACCTTTATAGTCTCACTGTCACTGAGACTTGTTCTGTTTAGCTCTGGTGGAACTCGTAGAGTCAACAATAGCATTCCAACAACTCAACGATTCTGCAACTTCAGCAACTTTTGATCTTTGAAGCTCTGACTGATATATACTCCTTCCCAATCTTCCCGTTGAGACATAGCCGTTGAAAACTATTTGAATTACTTCGCAGATCTCGAGTTATTTGGTGTAGACTGTAGATGTTACATGACATCCCCTTTATGACTTTCATACACTGCAGTCTACTGTTTCACCTATCCCGTCAGAGATGTCACTTTGATGACTCGGACAGGTAGTCAACTTTATCTCTTCTTTCTGACTTCTCGATTAGAACGTCAGGAGCTGTCCTTTTGCATCGATGCTCTCAACTAGCAATGTTCGAATATCAGTCTTCAGATTGAACCATTATCAATGCTTCAATCTTCAGATGACTGAACTCTACGATTCTGATGCAGATGTTCTTGGACCTGATCGTAGTGTGTCTTGTTGAATGTTGCTCATTGACGGGTTGAGACAACACTACGATCCTGAAGAGTGTTCATTGGATCTTTAATGTAGAACACATCTTCCTTCTCTTGTGCAGTACTTTAACACTTCTGTTTGCTTTGATTGATCTCAGGAACTGAAAGCTTGACTCCTTGTTTTGGCCTCTTCTGAATAGCAAGACACTTCAGATTTGTGGCATGCCCAGCTCGCTTTCTCCTTGTGATCTCCCGTTCACTTATCATCAATGGACTGACCCAATGCTTAATCACTTTAGCCTTGTTCTTCATAAGCTGACCAGTATCTCTGTGTACACTACATCAATTCTTGCTTTGTTTGGCAAATACTACGATCTTGGAAAAATACTACGATCTTGGCAAATACTACGATCTTCGGTCATTTTCTATTTAAAATTTGGAAAAACTTTCTTTTACAAAGTTGTAGAGAATTAAATCTCCTATGAAAAAGACATAAAAATCGTATTTTTTTGATAAAAGGGCTATTTGTTATGAATTATTGAAGTTTTGAAAATAAATATTTTTATTAAAAACATGTGGGTTCCACTTTTGGTTGTTATGAAAAAATTTAATTTTTGGTGGCCCCCACTGTGGTGTGCTAAAATTTGATCAATTGTGGTGGGCGTGAATATTTGTAATAAAATATTATTTTGTTAAATTTTAGTCTGCTTTGGCGTTCTAACATTTTCCTATAAATAGGGTGCTTAGTTAGAATTGAAAATCATGCCAAAATCTAAAGTTTTCTCTCTCTATTATATCAAGCGTATTTTTGTGAGTATTTATATACTTTGAGAGTTGCTATTCAGTGCAAATTTCTTTCAGTATCATATCCGATATTCAAGTCAGAAGGGATGTTATTTTGGGGTAAGGGATGTTATTTTGAGGTAAGGGATGTTATTTTTTTCGTAAATGATGTTATTTCTTCAATATCATTATACTGAAATATTGGTATGAATTTGATTATGAAATTTTTACCTTTTCATGTCGAGGTTATTATTCACGTATACGATACTATTCACGTATACGGCACTATTCACGAGTACTATTCACGAAGTATGATTTTTCTTGTGGAATTTTTATCTTTTCGTGTCGGGGTTACTATTCACGTATAAAGGACTATTCACGTATACGACACTATTTACCAAAAAATTAAATTTTCTTTTCTTTGTCCAAGATGTCTATTATGGTTACTATCTTTGATTGTATCCATATTTTGATCTTCATTCTTGAATTTTATTCAGCTATGGTTTATTATGGAGTATTTTTGAACTTGGATAAACCGAAGTACGAATCCCAAATCTTTCTTTTATTTCACTGGACTTATTTTTAAAAAAATATTTTTCATCATCCTTAGTCCTAAATGGTGATATAACTGAATATCTTTGGCCTGTAGTGCAAAGATGAATGATTATCTGATGAATATCTTTGGCCCGTAGTGCAAAGATGGACAAGTGTTGAGATGAACATGACCAACTGGTGATACAAATGAATATCTTTGGCCTGTATTGCAAAGATGAATATTTGATTCAGGATGTATATTGATTGATGTTACGGGGATAAAATATTGATGATGGACTTTTAAATTCATAGATGATAGTAGATTTCATATAAGACCCTAATTTTTTAATAAAGATGATTTTTCTATAAATATCATTTTTAAATATTATGGAATGAATTTGATATAATGTTATAGTTGTGGGTAATATTTATAAATTTTGCAAAGTACGTAAGTTGTTGTATAATATTCGATTGGTCGGGGAATATTCGTTTTAACAGGGAATATTCGTACGACGGCACAATCATTGGTGGACCCCACAACGAAATTATTGTCAGATTGAGAAAACGATAAAAATACTTTATAAAAATAGCGGCGGAAGTAGGTGATATATACCTATTTTGGGGGCATCACAGTTAGTATCAAAGCTTAGGGATATGATTCCTGGCTAAGATGTGAGACAAGAACTAGGAGGGGAGCGACGGAAATTTCTTTGCTAGTATGACCTACCTAAGTTTATTTGGCATTTAATTGGTCGGTCAGAGTATAAGGATAATATGTGATATGTTAATTAACCTTTATTTTGTGGCAGTATTTGAAAATGACATTCGAGAATGTTGGGAATAGCAATGGAGCACAGGAGACCGTTGAGTCTCCACAGATCAATAATCAGAATAATGTGCATCAGGAAGGTGACAATCCTAATACAAATAACAACACTGACCAAATGATGAATGATGGAATATTCAGAGGCTTTATGCAATTCATGCAACATCAGGCGAGAGCGGCTCCTGTCCGAAATACAAGTGGAAATATTGGCAACTCTCGGACGGTCACCGCCAAATAGTTCAAGGAGCTGGGACCACCGAAGTTTTTTGGAGAGCCAAAACCACTTAAGACGGAGACGTGGATACAGCAGATCAACAAGATATTTGATGTCTTGGGATGCTCCGAGGAGCAAAAAGTTCCCTTTGTCACTTTTATGTTGCGGGCAGAGGCAGATTACTGGTGGGAATCTGTAAAGCGTACTCAACCTGCCGCACTGAAGATGTCTTGGGAGAAGTTCTAAGAACTGTTCAACGACAAGTACTTTCCCGAAAGATTCGTTACATGAAAGAGGTAGAGTTCATCAAACTTGAGCAAAACAACATGACCGTGTCGCAGTACGAAGCCAAGTTTGCTGAGTTATCCCGGTTTGCATCCCACTTAGTTAGGTGATTTTTGGATATGTTATACATATATAAGTTGAGTATATGTCCATAAATTTTGAACCGTTAAAAATAAACGTATGATTTGTTATGAATTTTACGAGATGACTGGTTCAGAAATTGTTAAATTTTCGGAGTTAATCATTTTGGTAGAAAATTCTAGAATTGGTGGGCCCCACTCTTGGTTGGTGAAGAAATGTGTTGAGATTTTTATTCAAATGTGGTGGGTGGGAATAGTAGCAGGTAAAGCCATCAGGTTGCAGGTTAAGTCTGCTTCGGCGTGCTAACATTTTCCTATAAATAGAGGGCTAAGTTAGAATTGAAAATCACACCAGAAACATAAGCTTTCTCTCTTTCTCTCTCTATATTATGAAGCATATTTTGTGAGTATTTAGATACTTTGAGAGTTGCTATTCAGTGCAAATTTTCTTCGACTTTGCATTCCAGATAGAAATACTGCACTTTTGAGGTAAGGGATAGTAAGGGATATTAAGGGATGTTATATTCTTCATAATGATGTTACTCTTTCAATATCATTATACTGACATATTGGTATGGATCTTATTGTGGAATTTCTACCTTTTTGAGTCAGGGATACTATTCACGTATACGACACTATTCACGTATACGGCACTATTCATATATATGGCACCATTTACGTATATGACATTATTTACGTATATTGTACTATGTACGAATACGGAGTACTATTCACGAGTTACTATTCATGAGTTACTATTCATGAGTTACTATTCACGAGTTACTATTCACGGGTACTATTCACGACAAAAATTGGTTTCTTTTTCTGACCAAATTATCGTTGATTTATGATTGTTGCTCTTGAAAATAAATGTAGTTGTTGATCATATTATTTTTATTATCATATATAACATTTTTATAACCCTGATGTTGAATTTCTCTTTCACTTGAGTGTAAAGATGGGTAAATATTGGTATGATCGTGACTGATTGTTAACTGGTATGATCATGACCATTGAATTTATAATTGAATATCTTTAGCTTAAGTGTAAAGATGAATTGATTAACATGATTATAATTATTGTTTATATAAATTCTGAAATGATTATATATTTCTTTGAGATATTAATATATTTGGCCTGTAGTGCAAATATGAACTGTTGATGAATATATTTGGCCTGTAGTGCAAATATGAACTGTTGAGGAATATTTTTGGCCTATAGTGTAAAAATGAATTGTTGATGAATATATTTGGCCGTAGTGGAAAGATGGATTTATTAGTATGATTATGAACAGGAACTGTGATTTGGTATAACCATGATCTTTGATGTTTCAGGTAAAGACAGGTGATGAAAATATTCTTCGTCATGTGTGCGAAGAAAAATTTAGAATCACAATTATGATTATGAGTTATTCATATGATTGTGAAAAGGAACTGTTGAGTGATGTTACAGGGATAAAACATTGTTGGTGGATTTTTAACATGGAGAAGATAATAGACTTTATGGTCTATTTGACTCTTCTAATGGATTGCACATTCCGCTGCAACTATGGTTGAAATTTTTTATCATCTACCATATGTTCTAAATCTCTGATTTATTACTGATGAAGACTATTGATAATTTATTTATCTTTAGTAATGATATTCTTTACTGGGCTAGTTGTGCTCACCCTTCTGTTCACAATTCCTTTCAGGTAATAAGAGTGTAGCTGGGTCGAGCGGGGGTAACAAGGGAATAGAACGGTGGTCATCATTTAGGAGTTATATTTGGTGAATCATCTTGGGTGAAGCAAACCCAACGTTGGAAGGGTGTTTTGCCACTATCATACAAGATGTCTAATGACATACAACCTCGTGTCATCATAAGACATGATTGTGTTCATCCACTTGCTGAGTATCTTTACGAGCACTACCTATGTAATCTTGGTGTTTGTTTGAAGTATACTTCTCAATTAGAGACAGTGGAGATAATGATATGTCAAGAGAAGATTCACCATTGGGAAGAATATAATAGTAAACTTCTCATTTTTCTTTGGGGTCTATTGGGTCAACCAAGGATAATTCTGTGGCCATATGATATCTATCATAACCTAGACGTATGGCCTCCCATGTACGAAGGTTTCCTTGAGCACTTTCCAAAGATTCTAATTTCTAAAATAATTTTTGACTATACCTTTATGTAAGGTGTCATTGTGAGGTGCTGTCCACGGTTGGGACATGAGTCACATTTGGTATATATTTGTATCCAAACTCACATCATATGTGTTGTTGTATTTTGCACGACAATTGTTGTAATAAAGTTTTAGTTATTTTCTGTACCATGTATTTGGCGACTCAGAATAGGTTGGATGGAATGGACCTATTTTGGGGTCGTTACAACGTGGATGTTTTTAAGAGGTTTGAAGCCGGAGATACGTAAATATCTTATCTCTCATAAACTGTGTTTGTATTCAGATGTTGTTAATAGGGCTCAGTTATTGGAACGCGATAATCAGTCAACCCAACCAAAAGAGAGCAGTCGGCAAAATGATAATACCAGTGATAACAGTCATCAAAGCGGTGACAATAAGCGTGAAGGGAATCAACATGCCAGAAATGGTAACCACTTCGGTGGTAATCATGGCTGAAACAATAAGAATGAACATTTCAAGAAGAGGAGATTCAACAATGATGGAAAGACGTCAGCATCAACACCCGTCGTTAAGGAAGGAGAACGACCACTTATCATATGCTTCAAATGTGGAGGGGAGGGACACATCAGTCCAAACTGCGCGATGCTGTGACGCCCCCAAAATAGGTATACATCACCCATTCTGAGTTGTCAAATACATGGTACAAAAATAACTACAACTTTATTAATACAATTGTCGTGCAAAATACGACAACACTTAACTGTGAGTTTAAAACATAAATATTGTCTTCTAGACAATATCCACACTCAAATAAGTCCTCATAACAATTATTGATACTTAATTTTATAAAAATAGTGAGGACTACTAAAACATCTTTCTAGAATCATCATTCCATACCCCGACTAGTACTTGCTACATTCTCGCCTCCTGAGAAGAAAAATAGAACAAAAAGGAAAGGGTGAGCTCAACTAGCTCAGTAAAGAATATTATGACTAAGATAATATAGAACAAATTATCATTAGTCCTCAACAGGAAAAAATCTAATAGAATACAATAGACAACAAATTTTAAATCAATATTCGCAGCGAAAATAATAACTCATTAGAAGAGTAAAGTAGAGAATGAAATCTACTATCATCTATGAATTTAAAAGTCCATCATCAATATTTTATCCCTGTAACATCAACCAATATACATCTTGAATCAAATATTCATCTTTTCACTACAGGCCAAAGATATTCATTAGTTGGTCATGTTCATCTTTGCACTACGGGCCAAAGATATTTATCAGAAAATCATTCATCTTTGCACTACAGGCCAAAGATATTCAATAATATCATCATTTAGGACTAAGGATGATGAAAAATATTTTAAAGAAAACGAATCCAGTGAAACAAAAGAACAAATATTAAGGATTTGTACTTTAAACAATCCAAGTTCAAAAATACTTCATAAATAACCATAGTGGAGTAAAATTCAAGAATGATCAAAATATGGATACAATCAAAGCTAGTATCCATAATAGATATCTTGGGAAAAAAATCAAAATTTTAATTTTTTTTGAATAGTGTCGTATTCGTGAATAGTGCCGTATACGTGAATAGTGCCGTATACGTAACCTCGACACTAAAAGTTCTAAATTTGATAAAAAGTTTAGATCAATATTTCGGCATAATGATATTGAAAGAATAAATATCATTTATAAAAAAAAATAACATCTCTTACCTCCAAAAAGACAGTACATCTGACTGGAATACTGGATATAGTGCTAAAGAAACTTGCACCGCATAGCAACACTCAAAGTATCAAATTACTCACAAGAATACGCTCGATAATATAGAGAGAGAATATTTCAGTTTCTGGTGTGATTTTCAATTCTAACCTAAGCACCCTATTTATAAGAAAATGCTTAGAACGCCAAAGCAAAAAATTTAATAAAATATTAATATAATTAAAATTTTTCAAGCCCACCTTAGACCAACTGAATTCAACACATTTATATCACATGTGGGGCCCACCTAATTACAAAAAAATGTTTTTCATAAAAAATAACTAAAACTTCAAAAATCAATTATTCTGGAACTTCAATAATTCATAATAAATAGCCCTTTTATCAACAAAATTTGAATCTTATGTCCATTTCATAGGAAATTCAATTCTCTACAACTTTGTAAGTTTAAGTTTTTCCAAATTCTAAATAAAAATTGACCGAAATCCACATACGGACGATTTTACAGGCTATAATCAAATTTCAGTCAAAAATTGGGGTCCACAAACATGAAAAACATGTTTTAAATATTTTTTGTAACAAAAATACTCTTCCTCCTCATTTATTCATATATCACACATTCATTGTAAAAATATCACCATTATTATATTATTAAAATATAATAATATATTTAAATAAATTATTTTATCAGAAAAGATAAAATACCAATTTTCAACAATTGTCATCTTAAAAATTTTCTCCATCTATATCCACATAAAATGAATATTTTCCTTATCATATAAATTAATAATTAATTATTCACAAATAATATTACAGAATCACAATACTGACAACCAGGCCGTTCCCAAGAAAGAGGGGGCTTTCCAATAAGGATTTCTCTTTACTGGCGCGCAATTAGGTGACCAAACCTCTCCTTAGACAGAATTTTTTAGACATTGCCAATAATGCTATCTAATAAAATTATTCAAATATGAATTATTAATATGATAATGAAAAATACTGTGTAGTGACAATTATTGAAACAACAATAATATTAAATATCAACGTAGTAATTATTGAATCAATAAAATAAAATATTGAACAGCAATTACTGTAACAATTATTGAGTAGTGCCTTCTTACGTAAGAATCAATAATTAGTGCAATACCATGTGCTACTGTGCAACAACGCGTATTACTGTGTTTTAACCACCGGGTATTCTAACAGTGTTAACGGTAACAACTACGCTGTTATTTATAAATAACTTATACTTGTCGTTTTCTTCATCCAATCGCTTTTCGTTATGGGGCCCACAAAAGGCTGCGTCGTCGTATGAATATTTCCCGACAGCAAGAATATTCCACGACCAAATGAATATTTCTCGACAACAAAGAATATTTTATAACCACTTGCTTATTCAAGATATTTGCTTATTTTACCCATAACTAACCGCATTAATCAAATCAACTGTGACGCCCCCAAAATAAGGTATATATCACCCATCTTGGGTCATCAGATACATGGTACAGAATACAAATACAACTTACTAATACAACTGTCGTGTACAATACGACAAAATATAACTGTGAGTTTGAATACAATTATTGTCTACTAGAGACTATACAAACTCAAAAGGAGTCCTCATTACAATTATTGTCACACTATTTAACAGAATAGTGAGGACTACCAATACTATCATCTGGTCCATCACTCCGTTCTCCGACTCGTCCCAGCTATATTCTTATTTCCTGAAGAGAACAGTGAAAGAAAGGGTGAGCTCAACTGGCCCAGTAAGAAATATTATGACTAAGATAATGCAGAATAAATTATCATTATCCTTCAACAGTGTTAAACTGACAAAATATAACGAACATCAAGTTTAACTGCAGCAGAATAAGCAATCCATTAAAAGAGTCAAGTAGAGAATAAAATCTACTATCTTATATGATTTAAAAGGTTTTTCAACACTGTAATCGCTGGGACTCAACTTAACAAAATAATCCACATCATCGAATCACCCCTGCACTACGGCCAAGGATATTCTTTAGTATCACGACCACAATTATCCATGCACTACGGGTCAAGAATATTTGTGTATTCATTAATGGTCATGATCATGCCAACAACTATCCATCAATGCACTACGGGCCAATGAGGGCTTTTACCACATCATTTGTAACATTACGGTCATGATTATACCAAATAATTCCTGGTCATAATCATACCAAGTCCATCTATGTACTACAGGCCACAGATGACTTTCAACATTTTATAAACATGAGGATGATGACAATGATATAAAAATTCAATAAAACAAGTTCAAAAATTAATTTATCCAAGAATTAACAACGTCCAAATTGCCAACATGATACTGCTTTGTGGAGTAAAATTCAAGAATGCTTAGAAGAATATTTTCATGAAAAGATACTGGATGAACCGCAATTATCAAGGATATTCCACTAATTTCATGGAGTATAGAAGTTAAAACTTAACCAACTGAGTATAGTAAAGAATGAAATAACAAAAGAAATCACCCGGCATGCGATAGACCGCACAGACAGGTTATTCTAACAGAATAATAAATAATGAAACCAGGTCCGGCGTAAACGCACAGACAGGATATTCCGACAGAATAATAAATAATAGAACCAGGTCCGGTATAAAACACACAGACATGATGTTCCAACAGAATAATAATAAAAACGGAACCAGGTCCGGTGTAAAACACACAGACAGAATATTCCAACAGAATAATAGAAGAATGTCACCAAGTATAGGGTAGACCGCGTATACAGATTATTCTAACAGAATAATAAGAAATGGAATAACAAAAGTTCTCTTCATGAATAAGAAAGAATAACACCCCTTACCGTTTTAAAGAAGAACTGAAATAAGGAAGTAGTTAAGTAGCATAATACTTTTCTTCTCTCTCTATAGTTTCTCTCTCTAGAGTTCAGTGAATTCGTAAGAAATAATGAAGGAATGAGCTGCTATTTATAGAAAAATGGAATGCATAGTAACTAATCCATGAACGGTCCAGATTGATTACTTTAATCTGACGGTCCATAATTAAAGAAAAATCTTTTAAATAAAATATAATATATTCTATTTATAGAATAACTTTAATAAAGTATTCTGTTTTATATAAAAAGATGTTTCTGTTTTATTACGTTAATAATACGAATAAAACAAAACTTCATTATCGCTAAATAATTCATATTATTAACTGACAATAATTGAATCAAACTGAGTGACTTCTCACATAAGCATTAATAATCAATACCGTGTGTTACTATGCAACCACACGTATTACTGTACTTTTACTACTGAGTTGTTCAACAGTAGCAATGGTAAAACTTCCGCCGTTATTTTTAATAAAATATTTTTTGTCTTTTTCTCAATCCGACAATAATTCTGTTGTGGGGTCCACCAATGATTGTGTCGTTGCACGAATATTCCCTGTTAAAAAGAATATTCCTCGACCAATCGAATATTATATAACAACTTGCGTACTTTGCAAAATTTATAAATATTACCCACAACTATAACATTATATCAAATTAACTCCATAATATTCAAAAATGATATTTATAGAAAATACATCTTTATTTATAAAAGTTGGGGTCTTACAACCTCCCCTTCTTATGAAATTTCACCCTCGAAATTAGGGTACGTACCTGGTATGTCGAAGAGGTAAGGATACCTTGACTTCATTTCAGATTCTAACTCCTAAGTCATTTCCTCAACATCGTGATTTCTCCACAAAACTTTGACTTGAGGTATAACCTTGGAGCGTAGAATATGTTCCTTCTTATCCAAGATTTGAACAGGAACTTCTTCATACGTCAAATCCTCCGCTATTTCGTCCAGTTCTAACTCAATAATGTGGTTCGCGTCTTCCACATATTTACGTAACATGGATATGTAAAAAACGTTATGAACACGAGACATACTTGGCGGTAAAGCGAGTCTATAAGCCACAGTTCCTACTAGATCGAGGATTAAAAATGGACCGATGAATCGAGGATTGAGCTTTCCTCTCTTTCCAAATCTCGTAACTCCTTTCCATGGAGCAACACGTAAGAACACATGATCTCCTATATCAAATTCCACGTCCTTTCGATGAAGATCAGCGTAACTCTTTTGTCGATCTTGTGAGGTTTTTATACGTTATCGGATCGTTTGAATCTTTTCTGTAGTCATACGTACCAACTTCGGTCCCAACAACGTTACTTCACCCACCTCATCCCAGCATACTGGAGAACGACACTTTCTTCCATACAACGCTTCGAATGGAGCCATGCTAATACTTGCTTGATAACTGTTGTTGTAGGAAAACTCCACCAATGATAAGAACTTGTCCCAACTTTTCTTGAAGTCAAGGACACAGAATCTTAATAAATCTTCCAGAGTTTGAATAGTCCTCTCAGATTGTCCGTCCGTCTAAGGATGATATGCCGAACTAAATCGTAAATCCGTGCCCATAGCTTTTTGTAAGCTAACCCAAAATCGTGAAGTGAATCTTGGGTCTCGGTCAGAAACTATGGATACTGGCATACCATGCAGTCTTACAATCTCGTTTATGTACATACGAGCAAAACGTTCAAGTGTATAAGTTTCTCGTATCGGTAAAAAATGAGCAGACTTGGTTAATCTATCAACAATGACCCAAATCGCATCAATACCTTGAGAAACCTTAGGAAGACCGGTAACGAAATCCATGGTAATGTGCTCCCACTTCTATTTTGGAATTTCAAGTGGTTGCAATGGACCTTTTGATACTTGATGCTCCGCTTTGACTCGTTGACAAGTTATACACCTTGAGATAAACAGCGCTATCTCTCACTTCATATTGCTCCACCAAAATGTATGACGAAGATCATGATACATTTTGGTACTCCCAAGATGGATTGCAAATGGTGTGTTGTGCGCCTCCATCATGATTTCATACTTTAAATCAGGGTTGTTAGGAACACAAAGTCTGGAGTTGACTCGAAGTATTCCTTCTTCATCGATTCTTGCTTCCGGCATAGCACCTTCTTGCACTTTCTACCTCATACGCATCAGCTCCAGGTCTGTAGCTTGAGCAGTTTTAACTTTATCGATTAAAGTTGGTTCTACTCGTATATTCGCCATCATCACATGGGTCCCTGGAGTATTTAATTCTATCTCTATCCTTTGCAAGTCACACAAAATGGGCCTTTGTGTTGACAATATCGCACTCGTACTTGCATATGATCTTCTACTCAATGCATCAGCTACCACGTTTGCTTTTCCAGGATGGTATTGAATTATATGATCATAATCTTTCAACAGTTCAAGCCAACGTCGTTGTTGCATGTTGAGTTCCTTTTGAGTGAAGAAATATTTGAGACTTTTATGGTCCGTAAAGATCTCCAACTTCTCCCAATACAAGTAATGCCTCCAAATTTTAAGTGCAAAGTCAACTGCTGCCAACTCTAGATCATGAGTATGATAATTCCTCTCATATTCCTTGAGTTGTCTTGATGCATAGGCTATGACTTTTCCATGTTGCATGAGAACGCATCCCAACCCTTTGCTCGAAGCATCACTATAGATGATAAATCCCTCCGAGCCAGATGGTATTGTTAGAACATGTACTGAAATGAGTCTCCTCTTGAGTTCTTGAAAACTCTTCTCACATTCTTTGCTCTAACCGAACTTTGTATCTTTTCGAGTCAGCTGAGTTAGTGGAGTAGCGATTCGAGAAAATCCTTCCACGAATCTCCGATAATAACCAGTTAAACCGAGAAAGCTACGTAATTCGGTTACTGATTTAGGTTTTTCCTAGCTTTGAATAGCTTCAATCTTTACCGGGCCAACAGATATTCCACGACTTGATACTACGTGCCCAAGGAATGCTACCTCCTCCAGCCAGAACTCGTATTTCTTCAACTTGGCATAAAGCTTGTATTCACGAAGCTTTTGGAGTACCAGCCTCAAGTGTTGCTCATGATCTTCATGACTTTTGGAATAAATAAGGATGTCATCAATAAAGACGACCACAAAGTGATCCAAATATTCCATGAATACCCGGTTCATCATATCCATGAAGGCAGCAGGAGCATTAGTCAATCCAAAGGACATGACTAGGAATTCATAATGCCTCTACCGAGTTCTGAAAGTCGTCTTTGGAATATCCTCAGTTCTAACCTTCAGCTGATGATATCCAGAACGAAGATCGATCTTTGAAAAGAATTGTGCTCCTTGCAACTGGTCAAACAGGTCATCAATACGTGGCAATGGGTACCTGTTTTTGATGGTGACATGATTTAACTCCCGATAATCAATACAAAGTCGCATACTTCCATCTTTCTTCTTCACGAATAGAACAGGAGCACCCCAAGGAGAAGTGCTAGGACGAATAAAGCCAATGTCTAACAATTCCTGCAGTTGGATCTTTAACTCCTGAAGTTCAATAGGAGCCATTCGATATGGGACTTTGGAAATGGCTTTTGTACCGGGTTCAAGGTCGATACAAAATTCAATTTCACGCTCTGGGGGTAGGCCAGGAAGTTCTTCAGGGAATACGTCAGGAAATTTATTAACAATAGAAATATCATTCAAAACTGACGTATTTTTGTTTTGATCCGTGACATGAGCTAAGAAAGCTTGACATCCGTTTTTCAATAAACGAATAACTTTATGGTTTGAGATGATAGCGATTGATTTTAATGGTTTGGTTGCTTGAATTCGCATAATAGGTCGATTAGGAATATGAAAGCTAACAACCTTACGAAAACAATTAATTTTTGCATGATGAGTAGTTAACCAATCAATCCCTAGAATCACGTCAAATGCAAGTATTTTTAATGAAATAAGATCGACAGGTAATGTGTGGGTACCAACTTGAACCAAACAAGACTTATAAACCGTGGATGTAATGAAGGTTTCTCCCAATGGAGTTTCAACAGATAAGTCAAAGTCTAATTTCTCCGGAGTCAAATTTAATCGATGAGCGCAAGTAGGAGAAATAAAAGAATGGGTAGAACCGATATCAAATAAAGTATAGACTTCATTAGAGTTTATGATAAGCTTACCCGTGATGACCTCATTCGGGTTTCTTGCTTTTGGAAGGTCACAACAAACGCTCTTTCTTGCACTACCGGCTTTGACTTTTCTGGGATGGCCTTTGGTGCCTCCATCTTGGCTAAACTTGTTTTTGGTAAATGACAAAATCGAGCTAAATGACCTTCTTTTCCACAATTATAACATGCTTTAGACGGCATCACGCAGTTTGGACTGATGTGCCCCTCCCCTCCGCATTTGAAACATATGATAGGTGGTCGTTCTCCTTCCTTAACAACGGGTGCTGGTGATGACGTCTTTCCATCATTGTTGAATCTCCTCTTCTTGAAATGACCATTCTTATTATTTTGGCCCTCCCTTAAACTCCGGTGGTCCCAGCTCCTTGAACTGTTTAGCGGTGACCGTCCGAGAGTTTTCAGTGTTTCCACCTACATTTTGAACAGGAGCCGCTCTCGCCTGCTGTTGCATGAACTACATAAAACTTCTGAACATTCCATCATTCATCATTTGGGCAGTATTGTTGTTTGCATGAGGATTGTCGCCTTCCTAATGAACATTATCCCGATTATTGATATGTGGTAAATCAACAGTCGCCTGTGCTCCATTGCTATTCTCAACATTCTCGGATGCCATTTTCAGATACTGTCACAAAACAAAAGTTAATTGATATGTCATATATTATCCTTATATTTTGACCGACCAATTAAATACCATGCAAATAAACTTAGATAGTTCATACTAGCGAAGGAATTTTCCGTCTCTCCCCTCCTAATTCTATTCTCACATCTTAGCCAGAGATCATATCCCTAAGCTCTGATACCAACTGTGACGCCCCCAAAATTAGGTATACATCACCCATCTTGGGTCGTCAGATACATGGTACAGAATACAAATACAACTTACTAATACAACTGTCGTGTACAATACGACAAAACATAACTGTGAGTTTGAATACAATTATTGTCTACTAGAGACTATACAAACTCAAAAGGAGTCCTCATTACAATTATTGTCACACTATTTAACAGAATAGTGAGGACTACCAATACTATCATCTGATCCATCACTCCGTTCCCCGACTCGTCCCAGCTATATTCTCATTTCCTGAAGAGAACAGTGAAAGAAAGGGTGAGCTCAACTAGCCCAGTAAGAAATATTATGACTAAGATAATGCAGAATAAATTATCATTAGCCTTCAACAGTGTTAAACTGATAAAATATAATGAACATCAAGTTTAACTGCAGCGGAACAAGCAATCCATTAAAAGAGTCAAGTAGAGAATAAAATCAACTATCTTCTATGATTTAAAAGGTTTTTTAACACTGTTATTGCTGGGACCCAGCTTAACAAAATAATTCACATCATCGAATCACCCCTGCACTACGGCCAAGGATATTCTTTAGTATCACAACCACAATTATCCATGCACTACGGGTCAAGAATATTTGTGTATTCATTAATGGTCATGATCATGCCAATAACTGTCCATCAATGCACTATCAACCGAAAAATTAAATTTTCTTTTCTTTGTCCAAGATGTCTATTATGGTTAATATCTTTGATTGTATCCATATTTTGATCTTCATTCTTGAATTTTATTCAGCTATGGTTTATTATGGAGTATTTTTGAACTTGGATAAACCGAAGTACGAATCCCAAATCTTTCTTTTATTTCATTGGACTTATTTTTAAAAAAATATTTTTCATCATCCTTAGTCCTAAATGGTGATATAACTGAATATCTTTGGCATGTAGTGCAAAGATGAATGATTATCTGATTAATATCTTTGGCCCGTAGTGCAAAGATGGACAGGTGTTGAGATGAACATGACCAACTGGTGATACAAATGAATATCTTTGGCCTGTAGTGCAAAGATGAATATTTGATTCAAGATGTATATTGATTGATGTTACGGGGATAAAATATTGATGATGGACTTTTAAATTCATAGATGATAGTAGATTTCATGTAAGACCCTAATTTTTTAATAAAGATGATTTTTCTATAAATATCATTTTTAAATATTATGTAATGAATTTGATATAATGTTATAGTTGTGGGTAATATTTATAAATTTTGCAAAGTACGTAAGTTGTTGTATAATATTCGATTGGTCGGGGAATATTCGTTTTAACAGGGAATATTCGTACGACGGCACAATTATTGGTGGACCCCACAACCAAATTACTGTCAGATTGAAAAAACGATAAAAATACTTTATAAAAATAGCGGCGGAAGTAGGTGATGTATACCTATTTTGGGGGCATCACAGTTAGTATCAAAGCTTAGGGATATGATTCCTGACTAAGCTGTGAGACAAGAACTAGGAGGGGAGCGACGGGAATTTCTTTGCTAGTATGACCTACCTAAGTTTATTTGGCATTTAATTGGTCGGTCAGAGTATAAGGATAATATGTGATATGTTAATTAACCTTTATTTTGTGGCAGTATTTAAAAATGACATTCGAGAATGTTGGGAATAGCAATGGAGCACAGGAGACCGTTGAGTCTCCACAGATCAATAATCAGAATAGTGTGCATCAGGAAGGTGACAATCCTAAAACAAATAACAACACTGACCAAATGATGAATGATGGAATATTCAGAGGTTTTATGCAATTCATGCAACATCAGGCGAGAGCGGCTCCTGTCCGAAATGCAAGTGGAAATACTGGCAACTCTCGGACGGTCACCGCCAAATAGTTCAAGGAGCTGGGACCATCGGAGTTTTTTGGAGAGCCAAAACCACTTAAGACGGAGACGTGGATACAACAGATCAACAAGATATTTGATGTCTTGGGATGCTCCGAGGAGCAAAAGGTTCCCTTTGCCACTTTTATGTTGCGGGCAGAGGCAGATTACTGGTGGGAATCTGTAAAGCGTACTCAACCTGCCGCACTGAAGATGTATTGGGAGAAGTTCTAAGAACTGTTCAACGACAAGTACTTTCCCGAAAGATTCGTCACATGAAAGAGGTAGAGTTCATCAAACTTGAGCAAAACAACATGACCGTGTCGCAGTACGAAGCCAAGTTTGCTAAGTTATCCCGGTTTGCGTCCCACTTAGTTGATAATGAGGAGAGAATGACGCGTGTAAGACCCCGAATTTTATGAAATAAAAGTATTCAATTTTTCTTATAATTAAAATTCAGTAAATGGTTAAATTGATAAAAAGTTAAAGTTATGGGTGAAATGTGAAAACTTTTTAAAATACACAAGTGGTTATAAAATATTCATTGTTATCGGAAAATATTCGTTTGGTCGTGGAATATTCTTTCTATCGGGAAATATTCGTACGACGGCGCAGACATTTGTGGGCCCCATAACAGAAAACGGTCGGATGAAGATAACGATAAAAATTGAGTTTTTATAATTAACGGCGTAGTTGTTACCGTTAACACTGTTGAAATACCTAGTGGTTAGAATACAGTAATACGCGTGTTTGCACAGTAGCGCACAGTTTTACACAGTATTTTTGAATTATTGATCCTTACGTAAGAAGGCACTACTCAATAATTATCACAGTAATTACTATTCAATATTTTATTTTATTGATTCAATAATTGTTGCGTTGATATTTTATATTATTGTTATTTCAATAATTGTTGCTGCACAGTATTTTCCATTATCAGATCAATAATTCATATTATTTGAATAATATTATTAGATAACATTATTGGCAATGTCTAGGAAGTTCTGTCTAAGGAGAGGTTTGATCATCTAATTGAGCGCTAGTAAGGAAAAATCCTTATTGGAAAGCCCCCTCTTTCCTGGGAACGGCCTAGTTGTCATAAATGTGATTCTGTAATATTATTTGTGAATAATTAATTATTGATTCATATGATAAGGAAATATTTATTTTATGTGAATATAAATGTTGGATATATTTTGTGGTTAAACATGAAGGAGTTAATGTTGATATGTTTTATCAGTATTTTTGTCGGAATGGAGGTATTAAAAATCAATCAGGATTTTTGAGATATATTGTGGGGTTATAATTTTTAATCCGACCGTTGGATCGACGTGATTTTTGGATATGTTATACATATATAAGTTGAGTATATGTCCATAAATTTTGAACCGTTAAAAATAAACGTATGATTTGTTATGAATTTTACGAGATGACTGGTTCAGAAATTGTTAAATTTTCGGAGTTAATCATTTTGGTAGAAAATTTTAGAATTGGTGGGCCCCACTCTTGGTTGGTGAAGAAATGTGTTGAGATTTTTATTCAAATGTGGTGGGTGGAAATAGTAGCAGGTAAAGCCATCAGGTTGCAGGTTAAGTCTGCTTCGGCGTGCTAACATTTTCCTATAAATAGAGGGCTAAGTTAGAATTGAAAATCACACCAGAAACATAAGCTTTCTCTCTTTCTCTCTCTATATTATGAAGCATATTTTGTGAGTATTTAGATACTTTGAGAGTTGCTATTCAGTGCAAATTTTCTTCGACTTTGCATTCCAGATAGAAATACTGCACTTTTGAGGTAAGGGATAGTAAGGGATATTAAGGGATGTTATATTCTTCATAATGATGTTATTCTTTCAATATCATTATACTGACATATTGGTATGGATCTTATTGTGAAATTTCTATCTTTTTGAGTCGGGGATACTGTTCACGTATACGGCACTATTCATATATATGGCACCATTTACGTATATGACATTATTTACGTATATGGTACTATGTACGAATACGGAGTACTATTCACGAGTTACTATTCATGAGTTACTATTCACGAGTTACTATTCACGGGTACTATTCACGACAAAAATTGGTTTCTTTTTCTGACCAAATTATCGTTGATTTATGATTGTTGCTCTTGAAAATAAATGTAGTTGTTGATCATATTATTTTTATTATCATATATAACATTTTTATAACCCTGATGTTGAATTTCTCTTTCACTTGAGTGTAAAGATGGGTAAATTATTGGTATGATCGTGACTGAGGAATGTCTTTGGCCTGTAGTGCAAAGATGAATTGTTAACTGGTATGATCATGACCATTGAATTTATAATTGAATATCTTTAGCTTAAGTGTAAAGATGAATTGATTAACATGATTATAATTATTGTTTATATAAATTCTGAAATGATTATATATTTCTTTGAGATATTAATATATTTGGCCTGTAGTGCAAATATGAACTGTTGATGAATATATTTGGCCTGTAGTGCAAATATGAACTGTTGAGGAATATTTTTGGCCTATAGTGTAAAAATGAATTGTTGATGAATATATTTGGCCGTAGTGGAAAGTTGGATTTATTAGTATGATTATGAACAGGAACTGTGATTTGGTATAACCATGATCTTTGATGTTTCAGGTAAAGACAGGTGATGAAAATATTCTTCGTCATGTGTGCAAAGAAAAATTTAGAATCACAATTATGATTATGAGTTATTCATATGATTGTGAAAAAGAACTATTGAGTGATGTTACAGGGATAAAACATTGTTGGTAGATTTTTAACATGGAGAAGATAATAGACTTTATGGTCTATTTGACTCTTCTAATGGATTGCACATTCCGCTGTAATTATGGTTAAAAATTTTTATCATCTACCATATGTTCTAAATCTCTGATTTATTACTGATGAAGACTATTGATAATTTATTTATCTTTAGTAATGATATTCTTTACTGGGCTAGTTGTGCTCACCCTTCTGTTCACAATTCCTTTTAGGTAATAAGAGTGTAGCTGGGTCGAGCGGGGGTAACAGGGGAATAGAACGGTGGTCATCATTTAGGAGTTATATTTGGTGAATCATCTTGGGTGAAGCGAACCCAACGTTGGAAGGGTGTTTTGCCACTATCATACAAGATGTCTAATGACATACAACCTCGTGTCATCATAAGACATGATTGTGCTCATCCACTTGCTGAGTATCTTTACGAGCACTACCTATATAATCTTGGTGTTTGTTTGAAGTATAATTCTCAATTAGAGACAGTGGAGATAATGATATGTCAAGAGAAGATTCACCATTGGGAAGAATATAATTGTAAACTTCTCGTTTTTCTTTGGGGTCTATTGGGTCAACCAAGGATAATTCTGTGGCCATATGATATCTATCATAACCTAGACGCATGGCCTCCCATGTACGAAGGTTTTCTTGAGCACTTCCCAAAGATTCTAATTTCTAAAATAATTTTTAACTATACCTTTATGTAAGGTGTCATTGTGAGGTGCTGTCCACGATTGGGACATGAGTCACATTTGGTATATATTTGTATCCAAACTCACAGCATATGTGTTGTTGTATTTTGCACGACAATTGTTGTAATAAAGTTTTAGTTATTTTCTGTACCATGTATTTGGCGACTCAGAATAGGATGGATGGAATGGACCTATTTTGGGGTCGTTACAACGCGGATGTTTTTAAGAGGTTTGAAGCCGGAGATACGTCAATATCTTATCTCTCATAAATTGTATTTGTATTCAGATGTTGTTAATAGGGCTCAGTTATTGGAACGCGATAATCAGTCAACCCAACCAAAAGAGAGCAGCCGGCAAAATGATAATACCAGTGATAACAGTCATCAAAGCGGTGACAATAAGCGTGAAGAGAATCAACATACCAGAAATGGTAACCACTTCGGTGGTAATCATGGCTAAAACAATAAGAATGAACATTTCAAGAAGAGGAGATTTAACAATGATGGAAAGACGTCAGCATCAACACCCGTCGTTAAGGAAGGAGAACGACCACTTATCATATGCTTCAAATGTGGAGGGGAGGGACACATCAGTCCAAACTGCGCGATGCTGTGACGCCCCCAAAATAGGTATACATCACCCATTCTGAGTTGTCAAATACATGGTACAAAAATAACTACAACTTTATTAATACAATTGTCGTGCAAAATACGACAACACTTAACTGTGAGTTTAAAACATAAATATTATCTTCTAGACAATATCCACACTCAAATAAGTCCTCATAACAATTATTGATACTTAATTTTATAAAAATAGTGAGGACTACTAAAATATCTTTCTAGAATCATCATTCCATATCCCGACTAGTACTTGCTACATTCTCGCCTCCTGAGAAGAAAAATGGAACAAAAAGGAAAGGGTGAGCTCAACTAGCTCAGTAAAGAATATTATGACTAAGATAATATAGAACAAATTATCGTTAGTCCTCAACAGGAAAAAATCTAATAGAATACAATAGACAACAAATTTTAAATCAATATTCGCAGCGAAAATAATAACTCATTAGAAGAGTAAAGTAGAGAATGAAATCTACTATCATCTATGAATTTAAAAGTCCATCATCAATATTTTATCCCTGTAACATCAACCAATATACATCTTGAATCAAATATTCATCTTTTCACTACAGGCCAAAGATATTCATTAGTTGGTCATGTTCATCTTTGCACTACGGGCCAAAGATATTTATCAGAAAATCATTCATCTTTGCACTACAGGCCAAAGATATTCAATAATATCATCATTTAGGACTGAGGATGATAAAAAATATTTTAAAAAAAACGAATCCAGTGAAACAAAAGAACAAATATTAAGGATTTGTACTTTAAACAATCCAAGTTCAAAAATACTTCATAAATAACCATAGTGGAGTAAAATTCAAGAATGATCAAAATATGGATACAATCAAAGCTAGTATCCATAATAGATATCTTGGGAAAAAAATCAAAATTTTAATTTTTTTTGAATAGTGTCGTATTCGTGAATAGTGCCGTATACGTGAATAGTGCCGTATACGTAACCTCGACACTAAAAGTTCTAAATTTGATAAAAAGTTTAGATCAATATTTCGGCATAATGATATTGAAAGAATAAATATCATTTATAAAAAAAAATAACATCTCTTACCTCCAAAAAGACAGTACATCTGACTGGAATACTGGATATAGTGCTGAAGGAACTTGCACCGCATAGCAACACTCAAAGTATCAAATTACTCACAAGAATACGCTCGATAATATAGAGAGAGAATATTTCAGTTTCTGGTGTGATTTTCAATTCTAACCTAAGCACCCTATTTATAAGAAAATGCTTAGAACGCCAAAGCAAAAAATTTAATAAAATATTAATATAATTAAAATTTTTCAAGCCCACCTTAGACCAACTGAATTCAACACATTTATATCACATGTGGGGCCCACCTAATTACAAAAAAATGTTTTTCATAAAAAATAACTAAAACTTCAAAAATCAATTATTCTGGAACTTCAATAATTCATAATAAATAGCCCTTTTATCAACAAAATTTTAATCTTATGTCCATTTCATAGGAAATTCAATTCTCTACAACTTTGTAAGTTTAAGTTTTTCCAAATTCCAAATAAAAATTGACCGAAATCCACATACGGACGATTTTACAGGCTATAATCAAATTTCAGTCAAAAATTGGGGTCCACAAACATGAAAAACATGTTTTAAATATTTTTTGTAACAAAAATACTCTTCCTCCTCATTTATTCATATATCACACATTCATTGTAAAAATATCACCATTATTATATTATTAAAATATAATAATATATTTAAATAAATTATTTTATCAGAAAAGATAAAATACCAATTTTCAACAATTGTCATCTTAAAAATTTTCTCCATCTATATCTACATAAAATGAATATTTTCCTTATCATATAAATTAATAATTAATTATTCACAAATAATATTACAGAATCACAATACTGACAACCAGGCCGTTCCCAAGAAAGAGGGAGCTTTCCAATAAGGATTTCTCTTTACTGGCGCGCAATTAGGTGACCAAACCTCTCCTTAGATAGAATTTTTTAGACATTGCCAATAATGTTATCTAATAAAATTATTCAAATATGAATTATTAATATGATAATGAAAAATACTGTGTAGTGACAATTATTGAAACAACAATAATATAAAATATCAACGTAGTAATTATTGAATCAATAAAATAAATTATTGAACAGCAATTACTGTAACAATTATTGAGTAGTGCCTTCTTACGTAAGAATCAATAATTAGTGCAATACCGTGTGCTACTGTGCAACAACGCGTATTACTGTGTTTTAACCACCGGGTATTCTAACAGTGTTAACGGTAACAACTATGCTGTTATTTATAAATAACTTATACTTGTCGTTTTCTTCATCCAATCGCTTTCCGTTATGGGGCCCACAAAAGGCTACGTCGTCGTATGAATATTTCCCGACAGCAAGAATATTCCATGACAAAATGAATATTTTCCGACAACAAAGAATATTTTATAACCACTTGCTTATTCAAGATATTTGCTTATTTTACCCATAACTAACCGCATTAATCAAATCAACTGTGACGCCCCCAAAATTAGGTATACATCACCCAACTTGGGTCATCAGATACATGGTACAGAATACAAATACAACTTACTAATACAACTGTCGTGTACAATACGACAAAATATAACTGTGAGTTTGAATACAATTATTGTCTACTAGAGACTATACAAACTCAAAAGGAGTCCTCATTACAATTATTGTCACACTATTTAACAGAATAGTGAGGACTACCAATACTATCATCTGGTCCATCACTCCGTTCCCCGACTCGTCCCAGCTATATTCTCATTTCCTGAAGAGAACAGTGAAAGAAATGGTGAGCTCAACTAGCCCAGTAAGAAATATTATGACTAAGATAATGCAGAATAAATTATCATTAGCCTTCAACAGTGTTAAACTGATAAAATATAACGAACATCAAGTTTAACTGCAGCGGAACAAGCAATCCATTAAAAGAGTCAAGTAGAGAATAAAATCTACTATCTTCTACGATTTAAAAGGTTTTTCAACACTGTTATCGCTGGGACTCAGCTTAACAAAATAATCCACATCATCGAATCACCCCTGCACTACGGCCAAGGATATTCTTTAGTATCACGACCACAATTATCCATGCACTACGGGCCAAGAATATTTGTGTATTCATTAATGGTCATGATCATGCCAACAACTATCCATCAATGCACTACGGGCCAATGAGGGCTTTTACCACATCATTTGTAACATTACGGTCATGATTATATCAAATAATCCCTGGTCATAATCATACCAAGTCCATCTATGTACTACAGGCCACAGATGACTTTCAACATTTTATAAACATGAGGATGATGACAATGATATAAAAATTCAATAAAACAAGTTCAAAAATTAATTTATCCAAGAATTAACAACGTCCAAATTGCCAACATGATACTGCTTTGTGGAGTAAAATTCAAGAATGCTTAGAAGAATATTTTCATGAAAAGATACTGGATGAACCGCAATTATCAAGGATATTCCACTAATTTCATGGAGTATAGATTTTAAAACTTAACCAACTGAGTATAATAAAGAATGGAATAACAAAAGAAATCACCCGGCATGCGATAGACCGCACAGACCGATTATTCTAACAGAATAATAAATAATGGAACCAGGTCCGGCGTAAACGCACAGACAAGATATTCCGACAGAATAATAAATAATAGAACCAGGTCCGGTGTAAAACACACAGACATGATGTTCTAACAGAATAATAATAAAAATGGAACCAGGTCCGGTGTAAAACACACAGACAGAATGTTCCAACAGAATAATAGAAGAATGTCACCAAGTATAGGGTAGACCGCGTATACAGGTTATTCTAACAGAATAATAAGAAATGGAATAACAAAAGTTCTCTTCATGAATAAGAAAAAATAACACCCCTTACCGTTTTAAAGAAGAACTGAAATAAGGAAGTAGTTAAGTAGCAGAATACTTTTCTTCTCTCTCTACAGTTTCTCTCTCTAGAGTTCAGTGAATTCGTACGAAATAATGAAGGAATGAGCTGCTATTTATAGAAAAATAGAATGCATAGTAACTAATCCATGAACGGTCCAGATTGATTACTTTAATCTGACGGTCCATAATTAAAGAAAAATCTTTTAAATAAAATATAATATATTCTATTTATAGAATAACTTTAATAAAGTATTCTGTTTTATATAAAAAGATGTTTCTGTTTTATTACGTTAATAATACGAATAAAACAAAACTTCATTATCGCTAAATAATTCATATTATTAACTGACAAAAATTGAATCAAACTGAGTGACTTCTCACATAAGCATTAATAATCAATACCGTGTGTTACTATGCAACCACACGTATTACTGTACTTTTACTACCGAGTAGTTCAACAGTATCAATGGTAAAACTTCCGCCGTTATTTTTAATAAAATATTTTTTGTCTTTTTCTCAATCTAACAATAATTCCGTTGTGGGGTCCACCAATGATTGTGCTGTTGTACGAATATTCCCTGTTAAAACGAATATTCCTCGACCAATTGAATATTATATAACAACTTGCGTACTTTGCAAAATTTATAAATATTACCCACAACTATAACATTATATCAAATTAACTCCATAATATTCAAAAATGATATTTATAGAAAATTTATCTTTATTTATAAAAGTTGGGGTCTTACAACCTCCCCTTCTTATGAAATTTCGCCCTCGAAATTAGGGTACGTACCTGGTATGTCGAAGAGGTAAGGATACCTTGACTTCATTTCAGATTCTAACTCCCAAGTCATTTCCTCAACATCGTGATTTCTCCACAAAACTTTGACTTGTGGTATAACCTTGGAGCGTAGAATATGTTCCTTCTTATCCAAGATTTGAACAGGAACTTCTTCATACGTCAAATCCTCCGCTATTTCGTCCGGTTCTAACTCAATAATGTGGTTCGCGTCTTCCACATATTTACGTAACATGGATATGTAAAAAATGTTATGAACACGAGACATACTTGGCGGTAAAGCGAGTCTATAAGCCACAGTTCCTACTCGATCGAGGATTAAAAATGGACCGATGAATCGAGGATTGAGCTTTCCTCTCTTTTCAAATCTCGTAACTCCTTTCCATGGAGCAACACGTAAGAACACATTATCTCCTATATCAAATTCCACGTCCTTTCGATGAAGATCAGGGTAACTCTTTTGTCGATCTTGTGAGATTTTTATACGTTGTCGGATCGTTTGAATCTTTTCTGTAGTCATACGTATTAACTCCGGTCCCAACAACGTTACTTCACCCACCTCATCCCAGCATACTGGAGAACGACACTTTCTTTCATACAACGCTTCGAATGGAGCCATGCCAATACTTGCTTGATAACTGTTGTTGTAGAAAAACTCCACCAATGATAAGAACTTGTCCCAACTTTTCTTGAAGTCAAGGACACAGAGTCTTAATAAATCTTCCAGAGTTTGAATAGTTCTCTCAGATTGTCCGTCCGTCTGAGGATGATATGCCGAACTAAATCATAAATCTGTGCCCATAGCTTTTTGTAAGCTAACCCAAAATCGTGAAGTGAATCTTGGGTCTCGGTCAGAAACTATGGATACTGGCATACCATGCAGTCTTACAATCTCGTTTATGTACATACGAGCAAAACGTTCAAGTGTATAAGTTTCTCGTATCGGTAAAAAATGAGCAGACTTGGTCAATCTATCAACAATGACCCAAATCGCATCAATACCTTGAGAAACCTTAGGAAGACCGGTAACGAAATCCATGGTAATGTGCTCCCACTTCTATTTTGGAATTTCAAGTGGTTGCAATGGACCTTTTGATACTTGATGCTCCGCTTTGACTCGTTGACAAGTTATACACCTTGAGATAAACAACGCAATCTCTCGCTTCATATTGCTCTACCAAAATGTATGACGAAGATCATGATACATTTTGGTACTCCCAAGATGGATTGCAAATGGTGTGTTGTGCGCCTCCATCATGATTTCATACTTTAAATCAGGGTTGTTAGGAACACAAAGTCTGGAGTTGACTCGAAGTATTCCTTCTTCATCGATTCTTGCTTCCGGCATAGCACCTTCTTGCACTTTCTTCCTCATACGCATCAGCTCCATGTCTGTAGCTTGAGCAGTTTTAACTTTATCGATTAAAGTTGGTTCTACTCGTATATTCGCCATCATCACATGGGTCCCTGGAGTATTTAACTCTATCTCCATCCTTTGGAAGTCACACAAAATGGGCCTTTGTGTTGACAACATCGCACTCGTACTTGCATATGATCTTTTACTCAATGCATCAGCTACCACGTTTGCTTTTCCAGGATGGTATTGAATGGTATGATCATAATCTTTCAACAGTTCAAGCCAACGTCGTTGTCGCATGTTGAGTTCCTTTTGAGTGAAGAAATATTTGAGACTTTTATGATCCGTAAAGATCTCCACCTTCTCTCCATACAAGTAATGCCTCCAAATTTTAAGTTCAAAGACAACAGCTGCCAACTCTAGATCATGAGTAGGATAATTCCTCTCATATTCCTTGAGTTGTCTTGATGCATAGGCTATGACTTTTCCATGTTGCATGAGAACGCATCCCAACCCTTTGCTCGAAGCATCACTATAGATGATAAATCCCTCCGAGCCAGATGGTATTGTTAGAACAGGTGCTGAAATGAGTCTCCTCTTGAGTTTTTGAAAACTCTTCTCACATTCTTTGCTCTAACCGAACTTTGTATCTTTTCGAGTCAGCTGAGTTAGTGGAGTAGCGATTCGAGAAAATCCTTCCACGAATCTCCGATAATAATCAGCTAAACCGAGAAAGCTACGTACTTCGGTTACTGATTTAGGTTGCTCCCAGCTTTGAATAGCTTCAATCTTTGCCGGGCCAACAGATATTCCACGACTTGATACTACGTGCCCAAGGAATGCTACCTCCTCCAGCCAGAACTTGCATTTCTTCAACTTGGCATAAAGCTTGTATTCACGAAGCTTTTGGAGTACCAGCCTCAAGTGTTGCTCATGATCTTCATGACTTTTGGAATAAATAAGGATGTCATCAATAAAGACGACCACAAAGTGATCCAAATATTCCTTGAATACCTGGTTCATCATATCCATGAAGGCAGCAGGAGCATTAGTCAATCCAAAGGACATGACTAGGAATTCATAATGCCTCTACCGAGTTCTGAAAGCCGTCTTTGGAATATCCTCAGTTCTAACCTTCAGCTGATGATATCCAGAACGAAGATCGATCTTTGAAAAGAATTGTGCTCCTTGCAACTGGTCAAACAGGTCATCAATACGTGGCAATGGGTACCTGTTTTTGATGGTGACATGATTCAACTCCCGATAATCAATACAAAGTCGCATACTTCCATCTTTCTTCTTCACGAATAGAACAGGAGCACCCCAAGGAGAAGTACTAGGACGAATAAAGCCAATGTGTAAGACCCCGAATTTTATGAAATAAAAGTATTCAATTTTTCTTATAAAGTAATTCAGTAAATGGTTAAATTGATAAAAGTTTACAGTTATGGGTGAAATATGAATTTTTTTCAAAATAAGCAAGTGGTTATAAAATAATCATTGTTGTCGGAGAATATTCGTTTGGTCGTGGAATATTCTTTCTGTCGGGGAATATTCGTACGACGGCGCAGCTATTTGTGGGCCCCATAACGAATAACTGTCGGGTGAAGAAAAACGATAAATTTGAGTTTTTACAAATAACGGCGTAGTTGTTACCGTTAACACTGTTGGAATACCCGGTGGTTAAAATACAGTAATACGCGTTATTGCACAGTAGCACACGGTATTGCATAGTATTTTTGAAATTATTGATTCTTACGTAAGAAGGCACTACTCAATAATTGTTACAGTAATTACTGTTCAATATTTTATTTTATTGATTCAATAATTGCTACGTTGAAATTTTATATTATTGTTGTTCAATAATTGTTGCTGCACAGTATTTTCTATTATCAGATCAATAATTCATATTATTTGAATAATATTATTAGATAACATTATTGGCAATGTCTAGAAAGTTCTGTCTAAGGAGAGGTTTGGTCATCTAATTGCGCGCCAGTAAGGAAAAATTCTTATTGGAAAGCCCCCTCTTTCCTGGGAACGGCCTGGTTGTCATAAATGTGATTCTGTAATATTATTTGTGAATAATTAATTATTGATTCATATGATAAGGAAATATTTATTTTATGTGGATATAAATGAGGGATATATTTTTGTGGTTAAAAATGAAGGAGTTAATGTTGAGGTTTTTATCCGTATTTTTGTCGGAATGGAGGTATTAAAAATCAGGGTTTTTGAGATATTTTGCGGGGGTTATAATTTTTAATCCGACCGTTGGATCGTGGTAATTTTTGGATATGTTATACATATATAAGTTGAGTATATGTCCACAAATTTTGAACCGTTAAAAATGAACGTATGATTTGTTATGAATTTTACGAGATGACTGGTTCAGAAATTGTTGAATTTTCGGAGTTTATCATTTTGGTGGAAAATTCTAGAATTGGTGGGCCCCACTTGTGGTTGGTGAAGAAATGTGCTGAATTATATTTCAAATGTGGTGGGTGGGAATAGTAGCAGGTAAAGCCATCAGGTTGCAGGTCAAACCTACCAAAATTTTCCTATAAATAGAGGGCTAAGTTAGAATTGAAAATCACACCAGAAACATAAGCTTTCTCTCTTTCTCTCTCTATATTATGAAGCATATTTTGTGAGTTTTTAGATACTTGGTGAGTTGCTATTCATCAGTGCAAGTTTCCTTCAGCATCATATCCGATATCCAGTCAGAAGTACTGCTCTTTTGAGGTAAGGGATAGTAATGGATTTTAAGGGTTGTTATGATTTTCAGTTTCGTAATTTTTCTGATCTTCAAAAATTCTGGAAAAATTTGAAATGATATTTTGATGAGTTTTATTGATTGTGTCCAAAAATGGTGATTTTTGGATGTATAGATTGAGAGTTATGAATTTTATGAGAAAAGACTATTTTAAAAGTAACCGCTTATAATTCCTTGTGGTTAACTCCAAAATTGATGAAATTTTTATTGGGAGTACATGTATATGATAGAAGTATACTCTGTAAATTTCAGAATTTTTAGACAAAAGTACAATTTTTGATAAATGTCTAAATATTCGGCTATTTTGGCCATATGAAAAATAGTAAATGACTTTTAAAAATTCTGAGAAAAATATATGTTCACTATGGGACTATATTATGCTAAATCCCAGAAAAGAAATATTTTTGGAACTGATTTGGTATTTTTCATGAAAATAGTCTAGTTATGAGTAAATGAATTAAATATGTTTTGTGAAGAAAGAAAATTGGAAAATAGGATTTTATGGCTTGAGAATCCTATATGAGGTATATGCAGATTTTTGATGAGGGTTTTGGTTATTGATGATGAAATTATAAGAGTTGGCATTTTATGATGATTAAATGCATTAATTAGTAAAGTGTAAACAATTAAAATAAATTGTTTATAAATTTAAGTAATGTTATTCTTTCAATATCATTATACCGAAATATTGGTATGGATTTTATTGTGGAATTTCTACCTTTTTGTGTCGGTGTTACTATTCATGAGTTACTATTCATGAGTTACTATTCACGAGTTACTATTCACGACAAAATTGGTTTCTTTTACTAACCAAATTATAGTTGATTTATGAATATTACTCTTGAGATTAAATCTATATGTTGATTATATTATTTTATTATCATATATAACATTTTTATAACCCTGATGTTGAAATTCTCTTTCACTGAGTGTAAAGATGGGTAGATTATTGGTATGATCATGACTAGGGTTCTCTTTGGCCTGTAGTGCAAAGTTGAATTGTGACTGGTATGATCATGACCATTGAATTTATAATTGAATATCTTTAGCTTAAGTGCAAAGGTGAATTGATCAACATGGTTATAATTATTGTTTATATAAATTCTGAAATGATTATATATTTCTTTGAGATATGAATATATTTGGCCTGTAGTGCAAATATGAATTGTTGATGAATATCTTTGGCCTGTAGTGCAAAGATGAACTGTTGATGAATATCTTTGGCCTGTAGTGCAAAGATGAACTGTTGTTGAATATCTTTGGCCCGTAGTGCAAAGATGGTTTGTTGATGAATATCTTTGGCCTGTAGTGCAAAGATGAAATGTTGTTGAATATCTTTGGCCTGTAGTGCAAAGATGAACTGTTGTTGAATATCTTTGGCCCGTAGTGCAAAGATGGTTTGTTGATGAATATCTTTGGCCCGTAGTGCAAAGATGGATTTGTTAGTATGATTATAAACAGGAACTGTGATTTGGTATAACCATGATCTTTGATGTTTCAGGTAAAGACAGGTGATGAAAATATTCTTCGTCCTGGGTGCGAAGAAAAATTTATAGTCACAATTATGATTATGAGTTATTCATATGATTGTGGAAAGGAACTGTTGAGTGATGTTACATGGATAAAGCATTGTTGATGGATTTTTAACATGGAGAAGATAATAGACTTTATAGTCTATTTGACTCTTCTAATGGATTGCTCGTTCCGCTGCAACTATGGTTGAAATTTTTATCATTTACCATATGTTCTAAATCTCTGATTTATTATTGATGAAGGCTATTGATAATTTAATTATCTTTAGTCATGATATTCTTTACTGAGCTAGTTGTGCTCACCCTTTTGCTTCACAATTCCTTTCAGGTAATAAGAGTGTAGCTGGGTCGAGCGGGGGTAACGGGGAAATAGAACGGTGGTCTCTAGCTGTGGATGTTCTCCCGAAGCAGTATAGAAAAGTTCATTTAGTAGTTTTATTTGGTGAATCCAATAGGGTAAGGTGTACCCAACGTTGGAAGGGTGTTTTGTCACTATCATACAAGATGTCTAATGACATACAACCTCGTGTCATCATAAGACAGGGTTGTGCTCATCCACTTGCTGAGTATATCTATGGGCACTACCTATATAATCTTGGTGTTTGTTTGAAGTATAATTCTCAATTAGAGACAGTGGAGATAATGATAAGTCAAGAGAAGACTCACCATTGGGAAGAATATGATAGTAATCTTCTCGTTTTTCTTTGGGGTCTATTGGGTCAACCAAGGATAATTCTGTGGCCATATGATATCTATCATAACCTAGACGCGTGGCCTCCCATGTACGAAGGTTTCCTTGAGCACTTCCCAAAGATTCTAATTTCTAAAACAGTTTTTGACTATACCTTTATGTAAGGTGTTATTGTGAGGTGATGTCCACGGTTGGAACATGAGTCACATTTGGTATATATTTGTATCCAAACTCACAGCATATGTGTTGTTGTATTTTGCACGACAATTGTTGTAATAAAGTTGTAGTTATTTTCTGTACCATGTATTTGACGACTCAGAATGGGTTGGGTGGAATGGACCTATTTTGGGGTCGTTACATTTGGTATCAGAGCTTAGGGATATGATCTCTGGCGGAGATCGGGGAATACAACTAGGAGGGGAGAGATGAGTAAATCCTTCGCTAGTGTGTCCTACCTAAGCTTATTTGTTGGTCAGTCATAATATCGGGATATTATGTGATATGTTAATTTGTTAAATTAACCCTTGTTTTGAAGCTGTATTCTAGAATGATATATGAAATACAGGAGATGAGCAATGGAGAAATCATGATGACAGGGAAGATGGAATCTGAAATGAAAGCAAGGTATTCTCAACTCTTTGAAATACCAGGTACGTAAATTTCGGGGACGAAATTTCATAAGGAGGGGAGATTGTAAGACCCCGAATTTTATGAAATAAAAGTATTCAATTTTTCTTATAATTACTATTCAGTAAATGGTTAAATTGATAAAAGTTTAAAGTTATGGGTGAAATATGAATTTTTTTCAAAATAAGCAAGTGGTTATAAAATAATCATTGTTGTCGGGGAATATTCGTTTGGTCGTGGAATATTCTTTCTGTCGGGGAATATTCGTACGACGGCGCAGCTATTTGTGGGCCCCATAACGAATAACTGTCGGGTGAAGAAAACGACAAATTTGAGTTTTTACAAATAACGGCGTAGTTGTTACCGTTAACACTGTTGGAATACCCGGTGGTTAAAATACAGTAATACGCGTTATTGCACAGTAGCACACGGTATTGCATAGTATTTTTGAAATTATTGATTCTTACGTAAGAAGGCACTACTCAATAATTGTTACAGTAATTACTGTTCAATATTTTATTTTATTGATTCAATAATTGCTACGTTGAAATTTTATATTATTGTTGTTCAATAATTGTTGCTGCACAGTATTTTCCATTATCAGATCAATAATTCATATTATTTGAATAATATTATTAGATAACATTATTGGCAATGTCTAGAAAGTTCTGTCTAAGGAGAGGTTTGGTCATCTAATTGCGCGCCAGTAAGGAGAAATTCTTATTGGAAAGCCCCCTCTTTCCTGGGAACGGCCTGGTTGTCATAAATGTGATTCTGTAATATTATTTGTGAATAATTAATTATTGATTCATATGATAAGGAAATATTTATTTTATGTGGATATAAATGAGGGATATATTTTTGTGGTTAAAAATGAAGGAGTTAATGTTGAGGTTTTTATCCGTATTTTTGTCGGAATGGAGGTATTAAAAATCAGGGTTTTTGAGATATTTTGCGGGGGTTATAATTTTTAATCCGACCGTTGGATCGTGGTAATTTTTGGATATGTTATACATATATAAGTTGAGTATATGTCCACAAATTTTGAACCGTTAAAAATGAACGTATGATTTGTTATGAATTTTACGAGATGACTGGTTCAGAAATTGTTGAATTTTCGGAGTTTATCATTTTGGTGGAAAATTCTAGAATTGGTGGGCCCCACTTGTGGTTGGTGAAGAAATGTGCTGAATTATATTTCAAATGTGGTGGGTGGGAATAGTAGCAGGTAAAGCCATCAGGTTGCAGGTCAAACCTACCAAAATTTTCCTATAAATAGAGGGCTAAGTTAGAATTGAAAATCACACCAGAAACATAAGCTTTCTCTCTTTCTCTCTCTATATTATGAAGCATATTTTGTGAGTTTTTAGATACTTGGTGAGTTGCTATTCATCAGTGCAAGTTTCCTTCAGCATCATATCCGATATCCAGTCAGAAGTACTGCTCTTTTGAGGTAAGGGATAGTAAGGGATTTTAAGGGTTGTTATGATTTTCAGTTTCGTAATTTTTCTGATCTTCAAAAATTCTGGAAAAATTTGAAATGATATTTTGATGAGTTTTATTGATTGTGTCCAAAAATGGTGATTTTTGGATGTATAGATTGAGAGTTATGAATTTTATGAGAAAAGACTATTTTAAAAGTAACCGCTTATAATTCCTTGTGGTTAACTCCAAAATTGATGAAATTTTTATTGGGAGTACATGTATATGATAGAAGTATACTCTGTAAATTTCAGAATTTTTAGACAAAAGTACAATTTTTGATAAATGTCTAAATATTCGGCTATTTTGGCCATATGAAAAATAGTAAATGACTTTTAAAAATTCTGAGAAAAATATATGTTCACTATGGGACTATATTATGCTAAATCCCAGAAAAGAAATATTTTTGGAACTGATTTGGTATTTTTCATGAAAATAGTCTAGTTATGAGTAAATGAATTAAATATGTTTTGTGAAGAAAGAAAATTAAAAAATAGGATTTTATGGCTTGAGAATCCTATATGAGGTATATGCAGATTTTTGATGAGGGTTTTGGTTATTGATGATGAAATCTTAAGAGTTGGCATTTTATGATGATTAAATGCATTAATTAGTAAAGTGTAAACAATTTAAATAAATTGTTTATAAGCTTAAGAATGTTATTCTTTCAATATCATTATACCGAAATATTGGTATGTATTTTATTGTGGAATTTCTATCTTTTTGTGTCAGGGTTACTATTCACGAGTTACTATTTATGAGTTACTATTCACGAGTTACTATTCACGACAAAATTGGTTTCTTTTTCTAACCAAATTATAGTTGATTTATGAATATTACTCTTGAGATTAAATCTATATGTTGATCATATTGTTTTTATTATCATATATAACATTTTTATAACCCTGATGTTGAAATTCTCTTTCACTTGAGTGTAAAGATGGGTAGATTATTGGTATGATCATGACTAGGGTTCTCTTTGGCCAGTAGTGCAAAGTTGAATTGTGACTGGTATGATCATGACCATTGAATTTATAATTGAATATCTTTAGCTTAAGTGCAAAGGTGAATTGATCAACATGGTTATAATTATTGTTTATATAAATTCTGAAATGATTATATATTTCTTTGAGATATGAATATATTTGGCCTGTAGTGCAAATATGAATTGTTGATGAATATCTTTGGCCTATAGTGCAAAGATGAACTGTTGATGAATATCTTTGGCCTGTAGTGCAAAGATGAACTGTTGTTGAATATCTTTGGCCCGTAGTGCAAAGATGGTTTGTTGATGAATATCTTTGGCCTGTAGTGCAAAGATGAAAGGTTGTTGAATATCTTTGGCCTGTAGTGCAAAGATGAACTGTTGTTGAATATCTTTGGCCCGTAGTGCAAAGATGGTTTGTTGATGAATATCTTTGGCCCGTAGTGCAAAGATGGATTTGTTAGTATGATTATAAACAGGAATTGTGATTTGGTATAACCATGATCTTTGATGTTTCAGGTAAAGACAGGTGATGAAAATATTCTTCGTCCTGGGTGCGAAGAAAAATTTATAGTCACAATTATGATTATGAGTTATTCATATGATTGTGGAAAGGAACTGTTGAGTGATGTTACATGGATAAAGCATTGTTGATGGATTTTTAACATGGAGAAGATAATAGACTTTATAGTCTATTTGACTCTTCTAATGGATTGCTCGTTCCGCTGCAACTATGGTTGAAATTTTTATCATTTACCATATGTTCTAAATCTCTGATTTATTATTGATGAAGGCTATTGATAATTTAATTATCTTTAGTCATGATATTCTTTACTGAGCTAGTTGTGCTCACCCTTTTGCTTCACAATTCCTTTCAGGTAATAAGAGTGTAGCTGGGTCGAGCGGGGGTAACGGGGAAATAGAACGGTGGTCTCTAGCTGTGGATGTTCTCCCGAAGCAGTATAGAAAAGTTCATTTAGTAGTTTTATTTGGTGAATCCAATAGGGTAAGGTGTACCCAACGTTGGAAGGGTGTTTTGTCACTATCATACAAGATGTCTAATGACATACAACCTCGTGTCATCATAAGACAGGGTTGTGCTCATCCACTTGCTGAGTATATCTATGGGCACTACCTATATAATCTTGGTGTTTGTTTGAAGTATAATTCTCAATTAGAGACAGTGGAGATAATGATAAGTCAAGAGAAGACTCACCATTGGGAAGAATATGATAGTAATCTTCTCGTTTTTTCTTTGGGGTCTATTGGGTCAACCAAGGATAATTCTGTGGCCATATGATATCTATCATAACCTAGACGCGTGGCCTCCCATGTACGAAGGTTTCCTTGAGCACTTCCCAAATATTCTAATTTCTAAAACAGTTTTTGACTATACCTTTATGTAAGGTGTTATTGTGAGGTGATGTCTACGGTTGGAACATGAGTCACATTTGGTATATATTTGTATCCAAACTCACAGCATATGTGTTGTTGTATTTTGCACGACAATTGTTGTAATAAAGTTGTGGTTATTTTCTGTACCATGTATTTGACGGCTCAGAATGGGTTGGGTGGAATGGACCTATTTTGGGGTTGTCACACAATGTCTAACAATTCCTGCAGTTGGATCTTTAACTCCTGAAGTTCAATAGGAGCCATTCGATATGGGGCTTTGGAAATGGCTTTTATACCGGGTTCAAGGTCGATACAAAATTTAATTTCACGCTCTGGGGGTAGGCCAGGAAGTTCTTCAGGGAATACGTCAGGAAATTTATTAACAATAGAAATATCATTCAAAACTGACGTATTTTTGTTTTGATCCGTGACATGAGCTAAGAAAGCTTGACATCTATTTTTCAATAAACGAATAACTTTATGGTTTGAGATGACAGCGATTGATTTTAATGGTTTGGTTGCTTGAATTCGCATAATAGGTCGATTAGGAATATGAAAGCTAACAACCTTACGAAAACAATCAATTTTTGCATGATGAGTAGTTAACTAATCAATCCCTAGAATCACGTCAAATGCAAGTATTTTTAATGAAATAAGATCGACAGGTAATATGTGGGTGCCAACTTGAACCAAACAAGACTTATAAACCATGGATGTAATGAAGGTTTCTCCCAATGGAGTTTCAACAGATAAGTCAAAGTCTAATTTCTCCGGAGTCAAATTTAATCGATGAGCGCAAGTAGGAGAAATAAAAGAATGGGTAGAACCGGTATCAAATAAAGTATAGACTTCGTTAAAGTTTATGATAAGCTTACCCGTGATGACCTCATTCGGGTTTCTTGCTTTTTGGGAGGTCACAACAAACGCTCTCTCTTGCACTACCGGCTTTGACTTTTTTGGGACGGCCTTTGGTGCCTCCATCTTGGCTGAACTTGTTTTTGGTAAACGATAAAATTGAGCTAAATGACCTTCTCTTCCACAATTATAACATGCTTTAGACGGCATCACACAGTTTGGACTGATGTGCCCCTCCCCTCCGCATTTAAAACATATGATAGGTGGTCGTTCTCCTTCCTTAATAACGGGTGCTGGTGATGACGTCTTTCTATCATTGTTGAATCTCCTTTTCTTGAAATGACCATTCTTATTGTTTTGGCCCTCCCTTAAACTCCGGTGGTCCCAGCTCCTTGAACTGTTTAGCGATGACCGTCCGAGAGTTTTCAGTGTTTTCACCTTCATTTTGAACAGGAGCCGCTCTCGCCTGCTGTTGCATGAACTGCATAAAACTTCTGAACATTCCATCATTCATCATTTGGGTAGTATTGTTGTTTGCATGAGGATTGTCGCCTTCCTGATGAACATTATCCCGATTATTGATATGTGGTGAATCAACAGTCGCCTGTGCTCCATTGCTATTCTCAACATTCTCGGATGCCATTTTCAGATACTGTCACAAAACAAAAGTTAATTGATATGTCATATATTATCCTTATATTCTGACCGACCAATTAAATACCATGCAAATAAACTTAGGTAGTTCATACTAGCGAAGAAATTCCCCGTCTCTCCCCTCCTAATTCTATTCTCACATCTTAGCCAGGGATCATATCCCTAAGCTCTGATACCAACTATGACGCCCCCAAAATTAGGTATACATCACCCATCTTGGGTCGTCAGATACATGGTACAGAATACAAATACAACTTACTAATACAACTGTCGTGTATAATACGATAAAACATAACTGTGAATTTGAATACAATTATTGTCTACTAGAGACTATACAAACTCAAAAGGAGTCCTCATTACAATTATTGTCACACTATTTAACAGAATAGTGAGGACTACCAATACTATCATCTGGTCCATCACTCCGTTTCCCGACTCGTCCCAGCTATATTCTCATTTTCTGAAGAGAACAGTGAAAGAAAGGGTGAGCTCAACTAGCCCAGTAAGAAATATTATGACTAAGATAATGCAGAATAAATTATCATTAGCCTTCAACAGTTTTAAACTGATAAAATATAACGAACATTAAATTTAACTGCAGCGGAACAAGCAATCCATTAAAAGAGTCAAGTAGAGAATAAAATCTACTATCTTCTATGATTTAAAAGGTTTTTCAACACTGTTATCGCTGGGACTCAGCTTAACAAAATAATTCACATCATCGAATCACCCCTGCACTACGGCCAAGGATATTCTTTAGTATCACGATCACAATTATCCATGCACTACGGGTCAAGAATATTTGTGTATTCATTAATGGTCATGATCATGCCAACAACTGTCCATCAATGCACTACGGGCCAATGAGGGCTTTTACCACATCATTTGTAACATTACGGTCATAATTATACCGAATAATCCCTGGTCATAATCATACCAAGTCCATCTATGCACTACAGGCCATAGATGACTTTCAACATTTTATAAACATGAGGATGATGACAATGATATAAAAATTCAATAAAACAAGTTCAAGAATTAATTTATCCAAGAATTAACAACGTCTAAATTGTCAACATGATACTGCTTTGTGGAGTAAAATTCAAGAATGCTTAGAAGAATATTTTCATGAAAAGATACTGGATGAACCGCAATTATCAAGGATATTCCACTAATTTTATGGAGTATAGAAGTTAAAACTTAACCAACTGAGTATAATAAAGAATGGAATAACAAAAGAAATCACCCGGCATGCGATAGACCGCACAGACAGGTTATTCTAATAGAATAATAAATAATAGAACCAGGTCCGGCGTAAATGCACAGACAGGATATTCCGACAGAATAATAAATAATGGAACCAGGTCCGGCGTAAACGCACAGACTTGATATTCCGACAGAATAATAAATAATGGAACCAAGTCCGGTGTAAAACACACAGACAAGATGTTCCAACAGAATAATAATAAAAACGGAACCAGGTCCGATGTAAAACACACAGACAGGATGTTCTAACAGAATAATAGAAGAATGTCACCAAGTATAGGGTAGACCGCGTATACAGGTTATTCTAACAGAATAATAAGAAATGGAATAACAAAAGTTCTCTTTATGAAAAAGAAAGAATAACACCCCTTAACATTTTAAAGAAGAACTGAAATAAGGAAGTAGTTAAGTAGCAGAATACTTTTCTTCTGTCTCTCTCTATAGTTTCTCTCTATAGTTTCTCTCTCTAGAGTTCAGTGAATTAGTAAGAAATAATGAAGGAATGAGCTGCTATTTATAGAAAAATAGAATGCATAGTAACTATTCCATGAACGGTCCAGATTGATTACTTTAATCTGACGGTCCATATTTAAAGAAAAATCTTTTAAATAAAATATAATATATTCTATTTATAGAATAACTTTAATAAAGTATTCTGTTTTATATAAAAAAATATTTCTGTTTTATTACGTTAATAATACGAATAAAACAAAACTTTATTATCGCTAAATAATTCATATTATTAACTGACAATAATTGAATCAAACTGAGTGACTTCTCACATAAGCATTAATAATCAATACCGTGTGCTACTATACAACCACACGTATTACTGTACTTTTACTACCGAGTAGTTTAACAGTATCAATGGTAAAACTTTAGCCGTTATTTTTAATAAAATATTTTTTGTCGTTTTCTCAATCCGACAATAATTTCGTTGTGGGGTCCACCAATGATTGTGCCGTTGTACGAATATTCTCTGTTAAAATAAATATTTCCCGACCAATCGAATATTATATAACAACTTGCGTACTTTGTAAAATTTATAAATATTACCCACAACTATAACATTATATCAAATTAACTCCATAATATTTAAAAATGATATTTATAAAAAATTTATCTTTATTTATAAAAGTTGGGGTCTTACATCAACCCTTACTATTTCAAAATAATAAATAGAGGAAATTTAATTTCATTTATAAAAAGTTGGGGTCTTACAGATGCCATCCAAAGCATGTTACAATTATGAAAGAGAAGGTCACCTAGCCCAATTTTGTCGTGCACCAAAGTCAAGTCCAGCTGGGATGGAGGCATCAAAGGCCGTCCCAGAAAAGACAAAACGGTAGTTCAAGGGAGAGCGTTTGTCGTGACCTCCCAGAAAGCAAGGAACCCGAACGAGGTCATTACGGGTAAGCTTATCATAAACTCTAGCGAAGTATATACTCCCTCTGTCCCAAATTATCTGCTGTTTTAGCAAAAAAAATTTGTCCCACAATATCTGCTTTTTCAAGATTTTAATGTATTTTTTTCCTTTATTTTCCAAGTTTGCCCCTTTACCTAATTATTGATAGTCATTACTCTCATCCTCTCTCCACACATATATATGCACTCATATTTTCTCTCTCTATATACTATTTATCTATTTAATACACTCATACATTCTCTCTCTTCCTCTCTCCACACATATATACACTCATACATTCTCTCTCTTTAGACTATTTATCTATTTAATGCACTCATACTTTCTCTCTCTTCCTCTTTCTACATACTATTTCATGCACTCTTTTTTAAACACCTTTTTCATAATTCCACTAATAAGGGTATTTTAGTATTTTTATCACACATATTGGTATCTGTGTGGAACTCTAAAACAGCAGATAATTTGGGACGGAGGGAGTATCTTATTTGATACCGGTTCTACCCATTCTTTTATTTCTCCTACTTGCGCTCAACGTTTAAATTTGACTCCGGAGAAATTAGACTTTGACTTATCTGTTGAAACTCCGTTGGGAGAAACCTACATTACATCCACTTTTTATAAGTCTTGTTTGGTTTAAATTGGTACCCTCACATTACCTGTCGATCTTATTTTATTGAAAATACTTGCATTTGACGTAATTCTAGGGATTGATTGGTTAACTACTCATTATGCAAAAAGTGATTATTTTCGTGAGGTTGTTAGCTTTCATATTCCTAACCAACCTATGCGAATTTAAGCAACCAAACCATTAAAATCAATCACTGTTATCTCAAGCCATAAAGCTATTCGTTTATTGAAAAACGGATGTCAAACTTTCTTAGCTCATGTTACGGATCTAAACAAAAATACGTCAGTTTTAAATAATATTTCTATTGTTAATAAATTTCCTGACGTATTCCCTGAAGAACTTCCTGGCCTACCCCCAGAGCGTGAAATTGAATTTTGTATAGACCTTGAACCCGGTACAAAACCCATTTTTAAAGCTCCATATCGAATGACTTCTATTGAACTTTAGGAGTTAAAGACCCAACTGCAGAAATTATTAGACATCAGTTTTATTCGTCCTAGTACGTCTCCTTGTGGTGCTCCTGTTCTATTCATGAAGAAGAAGAATGGAAGTATGCGACTTTGTATTGATTATCGGGAGTTGAATCATGTCACCATCAAAAATAGGTACCCATTGCCACGTATTGATGACCTGTTCGACCAGTTGTAAGGCGCCAAAATCTTTTCAAAGATTGATCTTCGTTCCGGATATCACCAATTGAAGATTAGAACCGATGACATTCCAAAGACGGCTTTCAGAACTCGGTACGGGCATTATGAATTCCTGGTCATATCTTTTGGATTGATTAATGATCCTGCTGCCTTCATGGATATGATGAACCTAGTATTCAAGAAATATTTGGATCACTTTGTGGTCGCCTTTATTGATGACATCCTTATTTATTCCAAAAGTCGTGAAGATTATGAGCAACACTTGAGGCTGATACTCCAAAAGCTTCGTGAAAATAAGCTTTATGCCAAGTTGAATAAATGTGAGTTCTGGCTTAAAGAAGTAGCATTCCCTGGGCACGTGGTGTCAAGTCATGGACTATCAGTTGACCAAGCAAAGATTGAAGCTATTCAAAGCTGGGAGCAACCCAAATTAGTGATCGAAGTACGTAGCTTTCTTGGCTTAGCTGGTTATTATCGGAGATTCGTGGAAGGATTTTCTCGAATCGCTACTCCACTAACTCAGCTGACTCGAAAAGATATAAAATTCGGTTGGAGCAAAGAATGTGAGAAGAGTTTTCAAGAACTCTAGAGGAGACTCATTTCAGCACCTGTTCTGACAATACCATCTGGCTCAGAGGGATTTGTCATCTACAGTGATACTTCGGGCAAAGGGTTAGGATATGTTCTCATGCAACATGGGAAAGTCATAGCCTATGCCTCTCGACAACTCAAAGAATATGAGAGGAATTATCCTACTCATGATCTAGAGTTGGCAGCAGTCATTTTTGTACTAAAGATTTGGAGGCATTACTTGTATGGGGAGAAAGTGGAGATCTTTACGGATCATAAAAGCCTCAAATATTTCTTAACTCAAAAGGAACTCAACATGCGACAGCGACGTTAGCTTGAACTGTTGAAAGATTATGATCATACCATCCAATACCATCCTGGAAAAGCGAACGTGGTAGCTAACGCATTGAGTTGAAGATCATATGCGGGTACGAGTGCGATATTGTCAACGCAAAGGCCCATTTTGTATGATTTTTAATGGATGGAAATAGAGTTAAAGACTCCAGGGACCCATATAATGATGACGAATATACGAGTAGAACCGACTTTAATTGATAAAGTTAAAGCTACTCAAGCTACAGACCTGGAGCTGATGCGTATGAGGAAGAAAGTGCAAGAAGGTGCTATGCTAGAAGCAAGAATCGATGAAGAAGGAATACTTCGAGTCAACTCCAAACTTTGTGTTCCTAACGACCTTGATTTAAAGTATAAAATTATGATGGAGGCGCACAACACACCGTTTGCAATCCATCCTGGGAGTACCAAAATGTATCATGATCTTAGACATACATTTTAGTGGGGCAATATGAAGAGAGAGATTGCACTATTTATCTCAAGGTGTCTAGCGTGTCAACGAGTCAAGGCAGAGCATCAAGTACCAAAAGGTCCATTGCAACCACTTAAAATTCCAGAATAGAAGTGGGAGCACATTACCATGGATTTCGTTACTGGTCTTCCCAAAGTTTCTCAAGGCATAGATGTAATTTGGGTCATTGTTGATAGATTGACCAAGTCTTATCACTTCTTACCTATACGAGAAATTTAAACACTTGAACGTCTTGCTCGTATGTACATAAAATAGATTGTAAGATTGTATGGTATGCCAGTATCCATAGTTTCTGATCGAGACCCAAGATTCACTTAATAATTTTGGGTTAGTTTGTAGAAAGCTATGGGCACGGATTTACGGTTTAGTTCGGCATATCATCCTCAAATGGACGGGCAGTCAAAGAGGACTATTTAAACTCTTGAAGATCTATTAAGACTCTGTGTCCTTGATTTCAAGGAAAGTTGGGACAAGTTCTTACCATTGGTGGAGTTTTCCTACAACAACAGCTATCAAACAAGTATTGGCATGGCTCCATTCAAAGCGTTGTATGGAAGAAAGTGTCGTTCTCCAGTATGCTGGGATGAGGTGGGTGAAGCAACGTTGTTGGGACCGAAGTTTGCACGTATGACTACAGAAAAGATTCAAACGATCCGGCAACGTATAAAAACCTCACAAGATTGACAAAAGAGTTATGTTGATCTTCATCGAAAGGACGTGGAATTCGATATTGGAGATCATGTGTTGTTACGTGTTGCTCTATAGAAAAGAGTTACGAGATTTGGAAAGAGAGGAAAGCTCAATCCTCAATCGAGTAGGAAATGTGGCTTATAGACTCGCTTTACCGCCAATTATGTCTCGTGTTCATAACATTTTTCATATATCCATGTTACGTAAATATGTGGAAGACCCGAACCACATTATTGAGTTAGAAACGGACGAAATAACGGAAGATTTGACGTACGAAGAGGTTCCTGTTCAAATCTTGGATAAGAAAGAACATATTCTACGCTCCAATGTTATACCTCAAGTCAAAGTTTTGTGGAGAAATCACGATGTTAAGGAAATGACCTGGGAGTTAGAATCTGAAATGAAATCAAGGTATCCTTACCTCTTTGACATACCAGGTACTTACCCTAATTTCGAGGGTAAAATTTTATAAGAAGGGGAGGTTGTAAGACCCAAATTTTTTAATAAAGATGATCTTTCTATAAATATCATTTTTAAATATTATGGAATGATTTTGATATAATGTTATAGTTATGGGTAATATTTATAAATTTTGCAAAGTACGCAAGTTGTTGTATAATATTCGATTGGTCGGGGAATATTCATTTTAACAGAGAATATTCGTACGACGGCACAATCATTGGTGGACCCCACAACGAAATTATTGTCAGATTGAGAAAACGATAAAAATACTTTATAAAAATAACGGCGAAAGTTTTACCGTTAACTGTTCAAACACCCGGTGTTAAAAGTATAGTAATACGCGTGATTGCATAGTAGCACACGGTATTAATTATTGATGTTTACGTGAGAAGTCACTCAGTTTTGTTCAATTATTGTTATAGTAATTGCTGCATAGTATCTCACGTTATTTGATTCAATTATTGTCAATATTTTATAATCAATAATTGAGACGACAAAATTATTAATATTATTATTTGTAATGTTAACGATGTCTAGAAGTTCTGTCAAGGAGAGGTTTGGTCACCTAATTGCGCGCCAATATGAAGAAATTCTTATTGGAAAGCCCCCTCTTTCTTAGAAACGACCTGGTCGATTAATATTGCAAATTATAATAATGATGATAAATGTTGTTAATTATATTGAGGTGTCTTTTTATGAAGTCACGAAAGTTTATGTATATATATATTATATATAAATTTTATTTTATTAGTATTACTAATGTAATAAAACAGAAAAGCTTTTTATATAAAGCAGAATACTTTTATAAAGTTATCTGTTTTATTAGACTATAAATAGAATATATTATATTCTATTATGCATAGTGTTTTGCATAGTAATTTTTTTTATATATAAAACATAATACTTTTATAAAGTTATTTATTTTATTAGATTTTAAATAGAATATATTATATTTTATTATGCATAGTGTTTACATAGTACCTGCATAGTGTTTGCATAGTAAAAACTTTTTATATAAAACAGAATACTTTTTATAAAATTTTGTTTTATTTAATTATAAATAGAATATATTTTATTTTATTGCATAGTACAGCATAGTATCCTATTCATTCTCCTATAAATAGGATGCTTAGTTAGAATTGAAATCACACCAGAAATTCAGAGAATTTTCTTCTATAATCTTGAGCGTATTTCTTTAAAGTTTTCAGAAGCTTTGAGCGTAGAAAAAACAGTATAAGTTTTCTTCAAGAATATCCTCGCCCTACCAGTGAGAATACTCTTCTTTTATGGTAAGGGGTATTATTCTTTCATATTCATGAAGAGAATTATTTTCTTTCCAATACTCGTAAGAGCTGTTATTCCATTCTTTATTATTATGTTGGAATAACCTGTCTATGCGAAGTACCGCATACATGGTAAAATTCTGTTGTTATTCTATTATTTATCATTCTGTTGGAACATCCTATCTGTGCGTTTACGCATGACCTGGTTCTATTATTTATTATTCTGTTGGAATATCCTCTCTGTGCGTTTACGCAGTCTATCGTATGCTTGGTGAATTCTTTTGTTATTCTATTTTTTATTATACTCAGTTGGTTAAAGTTTTGACTTTTATACTCCATAAAATTAGTGGAATATCTTTGATATTTGCGCTTCATCCAGTATCTTTTCATGAAAATATTCTTCTGAGCATTCTTGAATTTTACTCTACAAAGAAGTATCATGTTGACAATTTGGACGTTGTTGGTTCCTGGATAAATTAATTCTTGAACTTGTTTTATTGAATTCTTATATCATTGTCATCATCCTCATGTTTATATTTTGTTGAAAGTCATATGTGGCCTGTAGTACATAGATGGACTTGGTATGATTATGATCAGGGATTATTCGGTGTAATCATGACCGTAATGTTACAAATGATGTGGTAAAAGTCCTCATTGGCTCGTAGTGCATTGATGGACAGTTGTTGGCATGATCATGACCATTGATGAATACACGAATATCCTTGGCCCGTAGTGCATGGATAATTTGTGGTCGTGATACTAATGAATATCCTTGGCCGTAGTGCAGGGATGATGTGGATTATTTATTAAGCTGAGTCTAAGCGATAAAAGTGATGAAAAACCTTTTTAAATAATAAAAGATAGTAGATTTTATTCTCTACTTAACTCTTTTAATGGATAGCTTGTTCCGCTGCAGTTAAAATTGATGTTTGTTATATTTTATTAGTTTAACACTGTTGAAGAGTAATGAAAAATTATTCTACATTATCTTAGTCATAATATCTCTTATTGGGCTAGTTGAGCTCACTCTTTTGCTTTCATTGTTCTCTTCAGGAAATGAGAACGTAGCGGAGATTAGTCGGGGAACGGAGTAACGGTTCAGATGATAGCATTAGTAGTCCTCATTATTCTATGAAATAGTGTGAAAATAAATATATTGAGGACTTATTTTGAGTTTGAATACTGTTTAGAAGAAAATATTGTATTAACACTCACAGCTTATGTTTTGTCGTATTTTACACGACAGTTATATAATTAAGTTTTATTTATATTTTGTACCATGTGTTTGACGACTCAGAATAGGTGATGTATACCTATTTTAGGGGCGTCACATTTCATTCTTTACTTAACTCTTCTAATGAATTGTTATTTCCGCTGCGAATATTGATCTAAAACTGGTTGTCCATTATATTTTATCTGATTTATTGAAGGCTAACGATAATTTGTTCTACATTATTTTAGTCATAATATTCTTTACTGGACTAGTTGAGCTCACCCTTTTCCTTTTTATTCTTTTTTTCTTCTCAGGAAATGAGAATATAGCGAGAAATAGTCAGGGTATAAAATGATGGTTCTAGTCAGTTATTTTAGCAGTCCTCACTATTTTGTAAAATAGTGTATCAATAATTGTAATGAGAACTTATTTGAGTTTGAATACTGTCTAGATGACAATATTTGTTTTTAAACTTATAGCATATATGTTGTCGTATTTTACACGACAATTGTAATAATGAAGTTCTAGTTGTTTCTGTACCATGTGTTTGGCGACTTAGAATGGGTTGTATGGACCTATTTTGGCGGCATCACAGTTGATAGCAGAGCTTAGGGATATGGTCTCTGGCGGAGATCGGGGAATAGAACTGTAAGACCCCGAATTTTATGAAATAAAAGTATTCAATTTTTCTATTTAGTAAATGGTTAAATTGATAAAAGTTTAAAGTTATGGGTGAAATGTGCAAAATTTTCAGAATAAGCAAGTGGTTATAAAATTTTCATTGCTGTCGAAAAATATTCGTTTGGTCGTGGAATATTCTTACTGTCAGGGAATATTCATACGATGGCGCATCCTTTTGTGGGCCCCATAACGGAAAGCGATTGGATAAAGAAAACGACAAGTATAAGTTGTTTATAAATAACGGTGTAGTTGTTACCGTTAATACTGTTGAAATACCCGGTGGTTAAAACACAATAATACGCGTTGTTGCACAGTAGCACACTGTATTGCACAAATTATTGATTCTTACGTAAGAAGACGCTACTCAATAATTGTTACAGTAATTACTGTTCAATATTCTATTTTAATTCAATAATTATTGCGTTGATATTTTATATTACTGTTGTTTTAATAATTGTCACTACACAGTATTTTCTATTATCGGAGTAATACTTCATATTATCTGAATAATATTATTAGATAATATTATTGGCAATGTCTAGAAAGTTCTGTCTAAGGAGAGGTTTGGTCATCTAATTGCGCGCCAGTAAGGAGAGATCCTTATTGGAAAGCCCCCTCTTTCCTGGGAATGGCCGGTTGCCAGTACTGTGATTCTGTAATATTATTTGTGAATAATTAATTATTGATTTATATGATGAGAAAAATATTGATTTTATGTGGATATAGATGGAGAAAATTTTTAAATGTGACAATTGTTGAAAATTAATATTTTATCTTTTTTTCTGATAAAATAATTCATTTAAATATATTATTTTAATAATATATTAATGGTGATATTTTTATAATTAATGTGGGATATATGAGTATATGAGGAGAAAGAGTATTTTTATTGCATTAAATGATTAACACATATTTTGTGTGTCGGTGGACTCATTTCTTGACTGAAATATGATTATAGCCTGTAAAATCGTCCGTTTGTGGATTTCGGTCAATTTTTGTTTGGAATTTGGAAAAACTTTCTTCTGCAAAGTTGTAGAGAATTGAATTTCCTATAAAAAATGCGAGATTTGAATTTTCTGATAAAAAGGCTATTTATTGTGAATTATTGAAGTTTCGGTATATCGGGTGTGAATTGATTTTTGGAGTTTAAATGATTTTTGTTAGAAAAACGTTTTTTGTACTTTGGTGGCCCTCACTTGCACATGTTAATGGCTGAATTCAAGTATCTAGAGGTGGGCTTGAATATTTTGTAATTATATTATTATTATATTCAATTTTCTACTTTGGTGTTCTAAGCATTTTCCTATAAATAGGGTGCTTAGGTTAGAATTGAAAATCACACCAGAAACAAGTTTTCTCTCTATTTCTCTCTCTATATTATCGAGTGTATTCTTGTGAGTATTTTGATATCTTGAGTGTTGCTATATGGTGCAAGTTCGTTCAGCGTTATTCCAGTCAGAAGTACTGCTCTTTTGAGGTAAGAGATTGTAAGGGATAGTAAGGGATGTTATTTTATTCGAAAATGATATTATTTCTTCAATATCATTATGCCGAAATATTGGTTGAAAATTTTTATCAAATTTGAAACTTTTTATGTCGGAGTTACTATTCATGAGTTACTATTCACGAGTTACTATTCACGAGTTACTATTCATGAGTTACTATTCACAAGCTACTATTCATGAGTTACTATTCACGATTTACTATTCACGAGTTACTATTCACGACAGGTTACTATTCATGAGTTACTATTCACGAGTTACTATTCACGGGTACTATTCACTACAAAATTGATTTCTTTTTCTAACTAAGTTATAGTTGATTTATGAATATTACTCTGGAGATTAAAACTATGTATTGATTATATTGATTTTATTATCATATATAATATTTTTATAACCCTGATGTTGAAATTCTCTTTCACTGGAGTGTAAAGATGGGTAGATTATTGGTATGATCATGACTAGGGTTCTCTTTGTCCAGTAGTGAAAAGTTGAATTGTGACTGGTATGATCATGACCATTGAATTTATAATTGAATATCTTTAGTTAAGTGCAAAGGTGAATTGATCAACGTGGTTATAATTATTGTTTATATAAATTCTGAAATGATTATATATTTCTTTGAGATATGAATATCTTTGGCCCGTAGTGCAAAGATGAATTATTGATGAATATATTTGGCATGTAGTGCAAAGATGAACTGTTGATGAATATCTTTGGCCCGTAGTGTAAAGATGAATTTATTAGTATGATTATGAATAGGAACTGTGATTTGGTATAACCTTGATCTTTGATGTTTCAGGTAAAGACAGGTGATGAAAATTATCTTCGTCCTGGATGGGAAAAGGAATTTAGAACTACAATTATGATTATGAGTTATTCACATGATTGTGGACAGGAACTGTTGATTGATGTTACAGGGTTAAAACGTTGTTGGTCGACTTTTAACATGGAGAAGATAATAGACTTTATGGTCTATTTGATTCTTCTAATGGATTGCTCGTTCCGCTGCAACTATGGTTGAAAAGTTTTATCATCTACCATATGTTCTAAATCTCTGATTTATTACTGATGAAGACTATTGATAATTTATTTATCTTTAGTCATAATATTCTTTACTGAGCTAGTTGTGCTCACCCCTTTGCTTTACAATTCTTTTCAGGTAATAAAAGTGTAGCTGAGTCGAGCGGGGGAAAACAGGGGAATAGAACGGTGGTTTATAGCTATTGAGGTTCCCCCTAAATAGTATGAAAATAATTTTATTGAGAACTTTAGATAAGTGTGTCGTATTGTATACGTCATTTGATATTTAATTTTGGTGAACCGAATAGGGTGAGGCGAACCCAACTTTGGAAGGGTGTTTTGTCACTATCATACAAGATGCCTAATGACATACAATCTCGAGTTATCATAAGACAGGGTTATGCACATCCACTTGCCGAGTATATCTACGAGCACTACCTATATAATCTTGGTGTTTGTTTGAAGTATAATTCTCAGTTAGAGACAGTAGAGATAATGATATGTTAAGAGAAGACTCACCATTGGGAATAATATGATAGTAATCTTCTCGCTTTTTTTTGGGGTCTATTGGGTCAACCAAGGATAATTCTGTGGCCATATGATATCTATCATAACCTAGAAGCATGGCCTCCCATGTACGAGGGTTTCCTTGAGCACTTCCCAAAGATTCTAATTTCTAAAACAATTTTTGACTATACCTTTATGTAAGGTGTCATTGTGACGTGCTATCCAAGGTTGGGACATGAGTCACAGTTGATATATATTTGTATCCAAACACACAGCATATGTGTTGTTGTATTTTGCACGACAATTGTTGTAATAAAGTTGTAGTTATTTTCTATACCATGTATTTGGCGACTCAGAATAGGTTGGATGGAATGGACCTATTTTGGGGTTGTTACAAGAACTAGGAGGGGAGAGTCAAGTAAATCCTTTGCTAGTGTGTCCTACCTAAGCTTATTTGTTGGTCGATCAGAATATAGGGGTATTAGGTGGTATGTTAATTTTTTTAATTAACCCTTGTTTTGTGGTAGTATTTGAGAATGGCAGCTGAGAATGTTAACAATGGAGTGTATGAGACCGTGGAGACACCTTTAATCACCAACCAGGAGAACGTGCAACAGGAAGGTAATATTTCTCCTGTAAACAACACCACCGAACAAACGATGAATGATGGGATGTTTAGAAGCTTTTTTGCAGTTCATGCAAAATCCGACGAGGAAGACTCGTGTACACAATACGAGTGAAAATGATAGCAACACACGGCTTGTCACAGCCAAGCTGTTCATAGAGTTGGGACCACCAGAATTTTTAGAAAAGTCGGATCCGATCAAGGCAGAAACGTGGGTTAAGTAAATTACCAAGATATTTGATGTCTTGGGATGCACGGAAGAACAGAAGGTTCCATTCGCCACCTTTATGTTTCATGGTGAGGCAGATTACTGGTGGGAATCTGTGAAGCGTAACCAATCAGCCGCACTCAATATGCCTTGGGAAACGTTTCAAAAACTGTTCAATGACAAGTACTTTCCTGAAAGTATTCGTCATATGAAAGAGGTAGCGTTTATTAGACTGAAACAGAACAACATGACTGTGTCCCAGTATGAGGCTAAGTTCGCGAAGTTATCCAGGTTTGCACCTCATTTGGTAGAGAATGAGGAACGTATGACGCGGATGTTTCTGAGAGGTTTAAAACCCGAAATTCGTCAATATCTTATTTCTCACAAATTTTCTTTGTATTTACATGTTGTGAACAAGGTTCAATTATTAGAGCGAGATAATGAGTCTGTTCAACTGAGAGACCATAACCAGGGTTATACCTGTGACAGCAGTCATCGGAGCAATGATAACCAGCGGGAAGAAAAATATCCGGACAAAAGCGGTAACCACTCTGGTGGTAATCGTGACCATGATGGTAAAAGAAGCGAGTCGGGGGGAGATTTCAAAAAGAGAAGGTACAACAATGACAACGTAAAGACGTCAGCACCAGCATCAACTGTTCCTAGGGGAGGAGAATGACCATCAGTCGTATGTTATAAATGCGGGAAAGAGGGACACATCAGCCCAAACTGCCCACAACAATTCAAGGTGTGTTATAACTGTGGAAAGGAAGGTCATATAGCTCGAGATTGTCCTGTAGCGAAATCAAGTCCAGCTGGGATGATGGCACCAAAGGCGGATACGGACAAAACAAAGTCGGTAGTTTAAGGGAGAGCATTTTTTGCGACGAGGACCCAAACGAAGTTATCACAGGTTAGTTAATCATAAATTCTTGCGAAATTTATACCTAATTAGATACCGGTTCTACCCATTCTTTTATCTCTCCTGCTTATGCTCAACGTTTGAACTTGACTCTGGAGAAATTAGACTTTGACTTATCTGTTGAGACTCCGTTAGGAGAAACTTTCATTACATCCATTGTTTATAAATCTTGCTTGATCCAAGTTGGCGCCATCACATTACCTGTTGATTTTATCTCTTTAAAGATACTTGCCTTTGATGTGATTTTAGGAATCGACTAGTTAACTATTCATTATGCTAAAATTGATTGTTTTCGTAAGGTTGTTAGTTCTCATATTCCTAACTAACCTGTTATACGAGTTCAAACAACCAAACCACTAAAGTCAATCACTGTCATATCAAGCCATAAAGCCATTCGTTTATTGAAAAATAGATGTCAAGTTTTCTTAGCCCATGTCGTGGACTTGAACAAAAATATGTCAGATTTGAATAATATTTCGGTTGTTAGTGAATTTCCTGACGTATTTCTTGAAGAACTTCTTGGCCTACCCCAGAGCGTGATATTGAATTTTATATCGACTTTAAACCCGGTACAAATCCCATTTCTGAAACCCCATATCAAATGACTCCTATCGAACTTCAGGAGTTAAAAACCCAACTACAAGAGTTGGTACCCGAGCCTCTCGCTGGTGACTTCCTTTGTTGAAAGCACCGAAGCCAGACTCTCCGTAGGAGACACCATATTCGTACGGTGGTAAACTGATAGGTGTCATTGTGACATGCTATCCAAGATTAGGATATAAGTCACAGTTGAGAGCAACCTAAGTCAGTAATCAAAATACGTAACTTTCTAGGCTTAGCTGGTTACTATCGGAGATTCGTGGAAGGATTTTCTCGAATCGCTACTCCATTAACGCAGCTGACTCAAAAAGATACAAAGTTAGAATGAAGTGAGGAATATGAGAAGGGCTTCCAAGAACTCAAGAGGAGACTCATTTCGGCACCTGTTCTGACCATACCATCTTCGAAAAAAGCGAACGTGGTAGCTGACGTGTTGAGTAAAAAATCGTATGCGGTTACGAGTGCGATGTTTTTAACACGAAGACCCATTTCGTATAATTTACAAATGATAGAGATAGAGTTAAAGACTCTAGGGACCCACATGATGATATTAAATATACGAGTAGAACCGACCTTAATCGACAAATTTAAAGCTGCTCAAGCTACAGACCTAGAGCTGATGCAAGAAGTCATTATTCCAAAAGCGAGAATCGAAGATGTGAGGAAAGCTCAAACCTTCAATTTATTGGTCCATTTGAAATCCTCGATCGAGTAGGAACTGTGGCCTATAGACTCGTTTTATCACCAAGTATGTCGCGTGTTCATAATGTTTTTCACGTATCGAAGTTTACGTAAATATGTGGACGACCCAAACCACATTATTGAGTTAGAACCAGACGAGATAGCCGAAGATTTAACGTATGAGGAGGTACCTGTCAAGATCTTGAATAGGAAAGAGAATGTCTTACGCAGAAAGGTTATACCACAAGTCAAGATTTTGTGGAGGAATCATGCTATTGAGGGAATGACCTGAGAGTTGGAATCGGAAATCAAAGCGAGGCACTTTCACCTTTTCGAAACACCAAGTATGTACGTCAATTTTGAGGACGAAATTTTATAAGGAGAGGAAGTTGTAAGACCCCAACTTTTTATAAATAAAATTGAATTTTCTCTAATTATTATTTTGAATAATAAGGTGTTAATTTGATATAATATTTTGGTTATGGGTGAAATGTGTAAATTTTACAAAATAAGCAAGTGGTTATAAAATATTCATTGTTGTCGAAAAATATTCGTTTGGTCGTGGAATATTCTTGTTGTCGGGGAATATTCGTACGACGGCACAATTATTTGTGGGCCCATAACGGAAAACGGTCGGATGAAGAAAACGACAAGATTGAGTTTTTATAGATAACGGCGTAGTTGTTACCGTTAGCACTATTGGAATACCCGATGGTTAAAATACAGTAATACGCATGGTTGCACAGTAGCACACGGTATTGCACAATATTTTTGGATTATTAATTATTACGTAAGAAGGCAATACTCAATAATTGTTACAGTAATTACTGTTCAATATTTTATTTTATTGATTCAATAATTGTTACATTGATATTTTATATTATTGTTGATTCAATAATTGTCACTGCACAGTATTTTCCATTATCAGATCAATAATTCATATTATTTGAATAATATTATTAGATAGCATTATTGGCAATGTCTGAAGAAGTTCTGTCTAAGAAAGGGGTTTGGTCATCTAATTGCGCGCTAGTAAGGAGAAATCCTTATCGGAAAGCTCCCTCTTTACTAGGAACAACCTGGTTGTCAGTATTGTGATTCTGTAATATTATTTGTGAATAATTAATTATTGATTTATATGATATGAAAATATTTATTTTTATGTGGATATAAATGAAAGAATTAATGTTGAGGTATTTTATCAGTATTTTATCAGAATGAAGGTATTAAAAATCATTCGTATGTAGATTTCGGTCATTTTCTATTTGGAATTTAAAAAAAATTTCTTCTACAAAGTTGTAGAGAATTAAATTTTCTATGAAAAAGATATAAAAATCATATTTTTCTGATAAAAGTGCTATTTGTTATGAATTATTGAAGTTTCAAAAATAAATATTTTTTATTAAACACATGTGGGCCCTATTTTTGGTTGTTGTGGAAAAATCTAATTTTTGGTGGGCCCCACTGTGGTGTGCTGAAATTTGATCAATTGTGGTGGGCATGAATATTTGTAATAAAATATTATTTTATTAAATTTTAGTCTGCTTTGGCGTTCTAGCATTTTCCTATAAATAGGGTGCTTAGTTAGAATTGAAAATCACGCCAGAATCTAAAGTTTTCTCTCTCTATTATATCGAGCGTATTTTTGTGAGTATTTAGATACTTTGAGAGTTGTTATTCAGTACAAGTTTTCTTTAACATCATATCCGATATTCTAGTCAGAAGTATTGTTATTTTGAGGTAAGGGATGTTATTTTCTTCGTAAATGATGTTATTTCTTCAATATCATTATACCGAAATATTGGTATGAATTTTATTATGAAATTTTTACCTTTTTATGTTGAGGTTACTATTTACGTATACGACACTATTTACGTATACGGCACTATTCACGAGTACGGTACTACTCACAAGTAATATTCACGAAGTATGATTTTTCTTGTGGAATTTCTACATTTTCGTTTCTGGGTTCAGTGGTGGAACCAGAACAAAATTTGAGGGGGGTCAAAATTTGAGGGCGGTTACCGGAGGTCCGGAGCAGCGACATTCATGCAACACACAGATTCAGAAAACGAAAAACTCATAAATTCAATAGATCCATGAGAATTAACCAAAACCCAAATTATATACACACAAAAACAGCATATTTATCACTAGTTAGAACAGCTCCAAGAAACAAGAAAAAATTGGTATATTTTTTGTTATTTCTGCCCAATCTACTAACACCAACCAAATGGACCACATGTATGTTCAATCTTGACAGTTTTCCCTCACGAGCAAAAACTAAGAAAGCATAACTTGTTTAACAAAGTATAGTAAAGTACACTAAAAGGAGAAAATCAGAAAATAAAGATATCTACTTACAGAGGAAAATTATCAAATAGCTGGTAGTCATCACAGCACACGCATTTCCCCTCTTAGAGAACAGAAAATGTGCACCGCATGTATATAAAAATAAGTTTTGTGCATTTTGAAGGATTAGAGCACCAACAGATTCGGACTTGCCGATGATTTTAGCAACATCTTTGGTTGCATCTTTGAGAATGCCAGAAGCAATCACAGTCCACAGAGTAATCTCAACTACCAATAAAAATCTCAGGATTCATCAATAAAACCCATGATTAATCTTTATCATCAAAACTTAAAACATATATAAAAGATTTAGAAACAAAAAACAAGCCATTTCTTGGAGTAAGACCAAACTTTCTCATTAGAGTACTTACTAAGATATATGAAGAGATGAGGGTAAAGGAGTCGGCAGGGGCAGGCGGCGGCGGTAAAGGCAGGGGCAGGCGGCAGTAAGCTTCATCCTAGGGGGGTCATATGCCCCCCCTCGACCCCCTGGTTTCGCCTCTGTCTGGGTTACTATTCACGTATACGGTACTATTTACGAATACGATACTAATCACCGAAAAATTAAATTTTTTTTCTTTGTCCAAGATGTCTATTATGGTTACTATATTTGATTGTATCCATGTTTTGATCTTCATTCTTGAATTTTATTCAGCTATGGTTTATTATGGAGTATTTTTGAACTTGGATAAACCGAAGTACGAATCCCTAATCTTTGATCTTTTATCTCACTGGATTCATTTTTTTTTAAAATATTTTTCATCATCCTCAGTCCTAAATAGTGATATAACTGAATATCTTTGGCCTGTAATACAAAGATGAATGATTATCTGATGAATATATTTGGTCCGTAGTGCAAAGATGGACAGTTGTTGAGATGAACATGACCAACTGGTGATACAAATGAATATCTTTGGCCTGTACTGCAAAGATGAATATTTGATTCAAGATGTATATTGATTAATGTTACAGGGATAAAATATTGATGATGGACTTTTAAATTCATAGATGATAGTAGATTTCATATCTACTTAACTTTTCTAATGAATTGTTATTTCCGCTGCGAATATTGATCTAAAACTGGTTGTCAATTATATTTTATCTGATTTATTGAAGGCTAACGATAATTTGTTATACATTATCTTAGTCATAATATTCTTTACTGGGCTAGTAGAGCTCACCCTTTTCTTTTTTATTCCTTTTTTCTTCCCAGGAAGCGAGAATATAGCGGAAACTAGTCGGGGTATGAAATGATGGTTCTAGTAAGTTGTTTTAGCAGTCCTCACTATTTTATAAAATAGTGTATCAATAATTATAATGAGGACTTATTTGAGTTTGAATACTGTCTAGATAACAATATTTGTATTTAAACTCATAGCATATATGTTGTCGTGTTTTACACGACAATTGTAATAATGAAGTTGTAGTTATTTCTGTACCGTGTATTTGGCGACTCAGAATGGGTTGTATGGACCTATTTTGGGGGCGTCACAATGTACACCTCCTCATCAAGATCCCCATGGAGAAATGTATTTTTACGTCAAATTGGTGCAACGAACAATCCAAGTTTCCAGTAAGAGAGATTAGTACTCTCACAGTATTTAATTTTGCTACAGGTGAGAAAGTTTCTTGATAATCTATCCCATATGTCTGAGTATATCCCTTCGCATTGAGCCTTGATTTATATCTTTCAACTGATCCATCTGATTTGTGTTTGACAGAGAACACCCATCAACATCCCACAACTTTCTTTCCCTCGGGCAATGGCACAAGTGCCCAAGTATCATTTTTCTGTAATGCTTTCATCTGTTCTTCTATCGCTTGGATTCACTTGGGACTATTCATGGCTTCATTTACTGTATTAGGAACATCATCGTACATAATTTATGAACCAATGCCTTGAGAGGTTTGGACAATTTTTGAGTTGAGATATGGTTGGCAATTGGGTACTTTGACTTGCTCGTTCCGTGATCGGGTGAATAGCGGTTCGGTGGGTGCCCACGGTTATGCTTGAAAGGTAGTTTATAACCAGCAGAAATATTGTGAGGAGAGTTTAGAACTTGTACCTCAGGAATTTTCTCATGATATTGGTTTGATTGTGGTATTGTCAGGTCATGGAAGGGTTGTTCACTTTCAATTTTCGTAGTTTCTTCATTTTGATCCACTCTTGCAGGTTATTGTTAAATCTTTGCTTCGACATGCTCAACATTTTCAACTTCTCCTATTTGATCTATCAGTATTGCCATTGGTTCTCTTGGTTGAACCTCCCCTACATCATTTGAAGTTTCGTCGAAGCCTGGCCAATTTTCCCAATTCTTCTCTTCACTCATCATCTCCCCCTAAAGAGAGGAGCGACAAGATTGAGAAATGAAGTAAAGGTGACATCCATGGTGGTATAGAGTCGCCTTATAGCTGGATCGTAACATTGGTATCTTTTTATGTGAGCTGCATAGCCAAGAGAAACACAACGGACAACAAATGGATCAAGCTTTGTCCGTTGATTCTTGTGTATATGAACATATGTAGCACAACCAAACTTTATTGGCGGAAGCATTAGAACTGATGATAACGTCACACGTTGCGCGAGAACTTGAAGAGGGGCTTTGTAGTTCAAAACTTGTGATGGCAGTCGGTTCATTAAGTATACAGCAGTTATTGCTGCATCTGTCCAAAAATGTTTAGGGACATAAGCAGCGGTCAAGAGAGCTCGAGTGATTTCCAAGATTTGTCTATTCTTACGCTCTGCAACACCGTTCTGTTGCGGTGTATTATCATATTCTCCGCCATTATCAGATCGAAGAATCTGAAGTTTAGCAGAAAATTATGTTCGAATCATATTATGAAATGAGCGAAATATTTCAAACACTTCATATTTATTCTTCAACACATAAAGCCAAGTCATTCGTGTACAATCATCAACAAAGGTTACAAACCATCGAACGCCAGAAGAAATAGTAATAGGAGCAGGGCCCCACACGTCATAATGAACAATCAAAAAAAGATTATCACATTTATTCAAACTGATTGGATAAGGTACACGATGACTCTTATCTTGAATACAAGTTTCACACTTAAAATCTGACTCATTGAACTTTGTAAATAAATCTGGGAATAAACATCTCAAATATCGAAATGAGGGATGCCCCAACAGATTATGCCATAACCAAATTTGCCTTTCCTTAACTTCAACGGAATGCATATTATTTGCTCTACCATAACTGAAATCATCCATGTAATACATCCCTTCCCTTTTAGTAGGATACATTAGAGCACAACAATTCAATTCCTCAGTCACTTGTTCAATAGATAGCAATTTATTGGAAAGTGATGGAACTAGTAAGGTATTTGGTAACAAAAAGGAAGGAGAAAGAGTCACCGTTCCAACCTCTGTTACTGGATATGTTACTCCATTAGCATTGGCAATGCATATTCATTTCGGTTGGGTGGCTTTAGAGAAGTCACAAGGGTCAAAGGTCATGTGGTCTGTTGCCCTAGAGTCAATGATCCAACCATCACGGTTCCCTGTTTTCGAGCAAGAAAAAACATAACTTTGATTACTTAAGTCATACTGAGCAATTTGTTCACTAGTGGAAATAGAATATTCTTGTTGTGGTACAAGAGATAGTTGAGGCTCTACGCTCATAAGAGTTGCACGACCAAGATTGTCTCCTCCACTTGCTTCACGCTTTTTCTTTGCCTTGAGTTCATGCCACCAATCTGGATAACCATGTAGTTTGAAGCATGTTTCGTTGGTGTGTTTTGTATTCCCACAATGTGTGCAGCCTCCTCCTTCCCCTTGTGACCTTGATTTTATAGTTGTGTTAGGTTTTCTATTTGATGGCGTTTAAAAAGATAACTGGTGTTGAGGTTTCTGATTTCCTTGTTTCCCAAGGACGAGCAAGAAAATCCCGCATCAAATTCTGTACAAGAAAACTTATCAAATCACCAAAACCTCGCCGAAATGAATAACCCCTCCATGCATCAATAAAAACATTTGCAACTTGTTCCTCGATTTTTTGTTGAGCATTGGATTCACCCTTGATTAACCTGTTTAGCCGACAGAAATTTTACAAGAACAATGATAATGATAGATGTATTGAATCGTCACCGTAGGTTTAATATCTTCTGTAATGCACTCAGATTTTTCACAAGAGAACAATTAGATTAAGGAAATAATACAAGCATCAACCATGCTAACACACATGAAACAGGAAGGAGGAGGAGTAGTATTCATCTAGTACACTCGGAAGATTTTAAAATTTCATACGAAAAAAGCTTAGCTCTAAATATGTTCGAACAATCAAAAATTACATTTGTAGAGTTTAAATTATTGAGCAACTCACCTGTGCTCATACCCTGAATGAGACTGCCAAAGAAAATCTATATTTCAGTATCCAATTCCTAAAAGGTGATATTTTTGCCTCATTTGATCAATTATCCATCTCCAATAGTATATTTAATGAGTTAAACATAATGCAATAAGGAAAATAGGCTTTGTCTAATCTTACTTGAAATGTCATAAATGACTTGTGAAGCTCTGCCCCTTTCTATAGTGTGGATTGTTTTTTAGCAATGCACCTAATTTTATGATTTATTAATACAAACTTAAAAAGAAATTACAAATCAATAGAGGAGCATCACTAGATCATGAGCAACAAGATCACTAAATTATTATTCCACAATCTATCATGACACAGTACCATTCTCAATGTATTCTTGCTATCAATAATGATAATGCTAGATGTTTTTGGCAAGGAGATTATAACTATGTAATTTCTTATTCATTTTGATGTTACAGGAACGGAAATTACAATGATGAGATGCAAAAGATTGGAAGTTTGTTCATATCAGGATTTCCTATTCAAAACAACAACTGAGTTACGGTTTTCTAGCATTTTGTAAAAAACGCCGAATCAGTATGCCAAAATTTCTCATCTTAAATGACAATGTCATGATAGTGCAACTAAGGGTTTCTTACTTGAAACAAGTCGCACACAATAACAATTTCGCTTGAAATTAAGTTTCGATAGTAGCACATATTCACCATTTGCAACTTCGGAAACCCGAAAATGATTAGTCACCCACAACTTTTAGAAGAAGATGCAAAATAAAGGTCATGTTCCTCCCCATATCACAAAATTAACAATAAGAAAAAATTCCAGGATCCAATCATCCCCCATCATATAGAGTAGTTAATTTATGAGTTTATCAACATATATTGTGTTTGTGTTGTATTACCTTTAAGCACAAACCCATACTAAATCAAAAGGATGGTCATAAGCTAAAGTAAATTGATCTTAGAAGCAACTAAAAATCAATGGTCTCAGTATAAATCCTCTGCAAAACCTAGTATACTGAGTCATACTAATGCTGATTCGTGATTCCAGTAACCTTGACAGGATGTGCTATGTCGATCGGTAAATTGCAAAGAACAGCATTCCTAATTAAGGGGGGAACAAAAGATGTTTATGACTTTTGGACTCTAATAGCCGACGAAAGAATTGAGCTCCAGCCTCCAAAGCATTAGGAATTGAGAAGAATAACTAAATAACCAGACAAAGAGGGTTGGGAAGTGATCATATGATGTGTAAAATGAAAACCCAAAGCCCATTAATTTCTCTTTTAGTATACTCCACAGTTGTGCAGCATATGATAATACTCAACAATTCCATGTGGTATGTTAATTTTGGATCAATTTGACCTATTTTAAAATGAAAAAAAAAAATCACCTAAACATGCATGGTTGACATCACATAACTAATTCCAACCAACTATTTTTTATTTTATTTTATTTTTTTAAATTTTTTTTGCGGGGGGGGGGGGGGGGGGGGGTTGAACAGTAAAATAAAATTCAAAGAAAGACCACTGCCAGTCTGCCACGGATAGATAAATATTACTCCCTCCGTTCAATTTTACTTGTCCTAGTTTGAAAGTACACGCTTATTAACAAAATTTTTTTATCTCAAATTACCCATCTTAACTACTCTATTATCATCTCTTTTTTTAATTAATCTCCCAACTCTTTCTTGCAATAATAAAATAAAAAAAGAGAGAAGAGAAAAAGAAGTGTGGTTGTGTTTCCAATGTCAAAGTTAATAGTGCTACTTTTTCCAATATATGTTGTGTTGTTTTCAATGAATTTATTTAAAAGTTAAATGAGGGTGGTATTGAAAAAATAAAGTCAAAAATAGTATTAAAAGGGAAAGAGGACAAATAGATTTGGATAAACAAAAAAGGAAATTAGGGCAAGTAACCTTGGGCAGAGGTAGTATTCAGGCTTACACTACCAAGGCACATAATATACAACAGTACTGTCGGCAACTGAAAAAATAAAGACAAACCCGTATACGTAGACTGCTCATGCACACAGATAGCCAAAACTAACTTTTACTTTAGCAGGCTTGCTAGTTGCAAGCTCGCAAACAGATAAATGGATGTTGCCAAGTACAAATGATAGTTTTGAGAGAAAACAGACTACAACCACTTTATGGTAATGAAGGTAGGTCGCACATCATGTAAAAGCTTCAAGCCAAAACTATCAAACCTTCAGAAAAATGTGGTTTCATTCAAGCAATATCGAGAAAAACAATATGAGATGTCCGGAGTACAATACAAATGTTTACTTGTCCAAAAAAACATATTACAAATGTGTAACAGTAGTTTCTAGTAATTCAAAAAGTAAAATTAGTACCTTATCTCTTTTGATAATTGAGTGAGAATGCTGAGTAGATTTCATAAGTGAGTGCCTCCCACATGATACATGTTAGCAAATTCCAAGCACAGGTTATGATCCCTCTCATCTCCCCAGCCTCCCCAACCCTTGAACCCAGCTTTATATCCTGATTGGTGCTTATATACATGCACTCCCCAGTCTGACTTAATGTTGGCAACCTTATCAATCTCCTCTACTTCAATCTTCACATCACCATTATCAATACAAGCAGCATTTTCCCCCTGACCTTGATGCAAACCACATTTCCCAAAGTGAATGGCACTAGTCCTAGGCCCTCTTAGTGTATAAACTGGACCGCCGAATGAAGGATACACTGTTGCCCACATAGTTATATCCCAGTTGTACTCGTCAAATAAACAAAATTCTCTTGTCTTCCTGTGTATTTTCCTCCATATAGTCCGATTAAATGCATAACCCACATTTCCCATTCTTTCTGCTATTAAACTCTCCCATCCCTCTCCTCTTGACTTCACATCGGAGGGTGCCAGATTTGTAGCGTAGCAATTAGGACATTTTTTAGGCTTCAGTTCCACAAGTAACTGCAGATTACGATATGCATTGGGAAGTATGAAGTGGTCCTCTTCTATGAAAAGAACATGACCCAAGTGCTGACGAGTCTCATTTAACCCATCCCACACTGTGTTCATCATCCACCACCAATGATGCTTCAACGATACAATCTTTGGTGACCGGTGGTTTCCATATTGATCAGGATTCCCTTCACAGTGATTCTTAATTGGGTCATCTTTATCCTTACAATCCTTCTGGGAGACACCAGGAAAGCTATCAAGAAAGACATGAGGAGAGTAAGGAGCAAATATTTGTTTCACTCTGCAGAACTTAATACCTTTCACAATCTTGTTCATCTCTTCAAAGTACCCATCATGACTGACAATAAGTAGAGTTTCACTAATCCCCACTACACTAGAAAGGCTATCGACAACTAACTGGAGATATTGACGTCGATTATAAACATACAGAACAATTATTATATGATCCTTGGGTAGAGTTGGATACAAATCCATGTTTCTTGCAGGTAACTTATTTTTTTTCCCCAACAAAACTGAAAGCCCATTCTGTTTCGGGAGGTTAATTCTTCCTCTAAATCTCAGCTCCCTACCCTCATCAATTTCATTGGAATTCGAATTCTCTACATTTGTAACTGTATTTGTCCTAGGTAGAAAAAGCAAAAAATAAACCCCTAATAAAGTAATAACAACTACTGGGAGAAACCGGCGCAAATCCCCATCTCTAATTCGGGCTCTCTTGTATAGAGCCATGAATTCAACACAAAAGAATCATCAAAATCTCTGCATGGCATTTACACATACAGCATCCAGAATATTGAGTCCAAGTAAAAGAACCATAGAATTTCTGAGAAAGATATATCTAAACTAACGATTGAGTTTAAAATTGCATACACCCAATCTAATAAAGATCAAAACAGAAAGAGAGTTAGTACTTGAACCTCCAAAAAGATCTTCACGGTGATAGCGAAGCAACCATATGAGGAAGACCCAGAAGAAGAAACACAAGCTAGCTGCTGCCGCAAACCAAATCAATCACAGGAATCGAGGTTACAGGGTTCAAAATCAACAAAATCCCACCAAGAAAGAAGCTTGAAGCACTAGGGTTCTTGCTTAAGAATCTAGTAAAGGTTGAGATAAAAGATGAATAGCAATAATTTAACCTAAGAGAAATCAAAAGGAAGGACAGGAAATTCATAAATTCACAAAATGTGAACTTGGACCAGTAGATAGCCAGCAAACGTGGTAATTGGTATAAGCAATGTTAACGATGAATTCTTGGTAGAACACCGACGACAAAGACAAGGAGTTGATTCGTTTTACAGTTTTTTTTTTTAATTTATTATTATTAATAAATTGTAGTGATAATAATTCATCGAGAATATTTGGAATTTTGGATAATTCAAGAAATACTAAGGTAGTACCATACAAATTTAAATCTTTACATTATTGCTTTAACCTGGTGGGTACACAAATACTGGTATTAAGTCGGCTAAAACAAATTAGTATTCTGTAATTTGCTAGGAAAAGTTGGGAAAATGTTTAGAAAAAGTTGGGTCATACTTAATACATTTATGGTAATTGTTAAATCCACAACACTTTTTGTTATTTTCACAATAAAAGTGTCACTGTAGATATATAGATATATAGCAACGGTGAAAACTGTCAGTATAAAATCTATAGCAACACTTTTATTGTACAAATAACAATTTCTTTTATGAATTTAACAATTCCCTCTATCTATTTGTCAATTTATACTATCATCATCTCCTCCCAAAAAAATGAGCATCACTTGTAAAGTTTACAAATTTTAAAGCTATAGTATTATTATTTCATAATTATCATTAAATTTTTAACTATTTAGTTCACTAAATTGTGAGTATTTTTAATTAAAATATTGACGAGTTTTCTTTTTATTTGAAAAGCTTCATTTTTTAAGAAATATAATATAATTTTATAATCAAGTACATCACATCATTATTACAATATCAAGCACAAAGAAAATAATTCTTTAAATATAAAGAAATAAATAAACTCACTTAGGTTGTGTTTGATAAATCTGGGAATTAAGATCTGAATGATTATGATGTCTTAATAAATTAGATCATCTGAATAATTATGAGGTCTGAATCTAAAAAATTGTTTGATAACTAAAAAGTAAGTTGTCTCTTAATGACACTATTTTACCATTTTAAAAGGTAAAATTTTATTTAATAATTTTAAATATTCAATTTTAATAAAAATGAGTGCATAATATTGTTGAATATATTTATATAAAAAAAATTTATCAAAAAAATTTCATTAAGAGGTATTTCTTAATTATTAAAATTTTATTTTCTGTCTTACCGATTAAAAGACATTCAGAGATAACAAAAAAAAATAAACAACATCATGCCTCTTAGAGAATAAGAGACAGTCCATTAAGAGGCAATCAACATCATAGCACCTTAGGTTCTGTTTGATTACCTCTTAATGCCTTTGAATGATTTGCCTCTGATTCGATCACAGGTAAATTTTGTTTGATAAATTTTTTATTGCCTCTTAACGACTCTTAATAGATTAGACACAAAAATAATTCTATAACATTCAGAGGCATGTCTGAGCGAATAACTATTTTTTTGGGATAAAACTAACCTTTCAATACTACCTTCGCTGCTGCTCTTCTTCTTCTTCGTTGCTGAACAATACTTGATTTGGGCGTGAATCTTAAGCAGACCATAATGATCCTACCCTCCTCTAACATCAGTCTACCGACAGAGCTTCATCAGTCTACCGAACAGTAGGAGTGAGAGAACTACACAACTGTAAATCTCTAATCTTCCGAAAGAGGTTCGTATGCTTTATTTTAACTACAAGTTAATTATCAATTTACTTCTTCTGCTATAAAACCATGTAATATGTTTGGATTTTAAGTTGTGCAATCACCTTTTTTGCTTCAGATTTAGGGCTTTAGGTCATATTTGCTTCAGAGTTGGGGCTCTATGTCCTTTTTGCTTATTTTTGCGTTAGATTTATGGGTTTATCACATATTGGATACTTGAATGCGACAATTATTGTTCAAATTTCCCCCATTTTTCTGTACAGGGGAGTCGATTTGAGTTGTTGCTTGTAAAAATATGTGGCAATACCAATTTTCTTGTTTTTATAGTGTATTAGCTACTATAATATTAATTTCATAGTTTACGCATGTGACAACCCCAAAATAGGTTCATTCCACCCAACCCATTCTGAGTTGTCAAATACATGGTACAGAAAACAACTACAACTTTATTACAACAATTGTCGTGCAAAATACAACAACACATATGCTGTGAGTTTGGATACAAATATATACCAAATGTGACTCATGTTCCAACCGTGGACATCATGTGACGCCCTCCAAAATTAGGTATACATCACCCATCTTGGGTCGTCAGATACAAAGTACATAATACAAATACAACTTACTAATACAACTGTCGTGTACAATACGACAAAACATAAACTGTGAGTTTGAATACAAATATTATCTTCTAGAAAGTATTCATACTCAAAAGGAGTCCTCATTACATTTATTAACACACCATTACATAGAATAGTGAGGACTACTAACTAATACTATCATTCGGACCATCACTCCGTTCCCCGACTTGCCCCAGCTACGTTCTCATTTCCTGAAGAGAACAGTGAAAGAAAGGGTGAGCTCAACTAGCCCAGTAAGAAATATCATGACTAAGATAATGTAGAATAAATTATCATTAGCCTTCAACAATGTTAAACTGATAAAATATAATAGACATCAAGTTTAACTGCAGCGGAACAAGCAATCCATTAAAAGAGTCAAGTAGAAAATAAACTCTACTATCTTTTATGATTTAAAAGATTTTCCAACACTGTGATCGCTGAGACTCAGCTTAATAAAATAATTCACATCATCGAATCACCCCTGCACTACGGCCAAGGATATTCGTATATTCATTAATGGTCATGATCATGCCAACAACTGTCCATCAATGCACTACGGGCCAATGAGGACTTTTACCACATCATTTGTAACATTACGGTCATGATTATACCGAATAATCCCTGGTCATAATCATACCAAGTCCATCTATGCACTACATGCCACAGATGACTTTCAACATTTTATAAACATGAGGATGATGACAATGATATAAGAATTCAATAAAACAAGTTCAAGAATTAATTTATCCAGGAATTAACAACGTCCAAATTGTCAACATGATACTGCATTGTGGAGTAAAATTCAAGAACGCTTAGAAGAATATTTTCTTGAAAAGATACTGGATGAAACGCAACTATCAAGGATATTCCACAAATTTCATGGAGTATAGAAGTCAAAACTTAACCAACTGAGTACAATAAAGAATGGAATAACAAAAGAAATCACCATGCATGCGATAGACCGCACAGACAGGTTATTCCAATAGAATAATAAATAATGGAACCAGGTCCGGCGTAAACGCACAGACAGGATATTCCGACAGAATAATAAATAATGGAACCAGGTCCGGTGTAAAACACACAGACAGGATGTTCCAACAGAATAATAATAAAAACGGAACCAGGTCCGGTGTAAAACACACAGACAGGATGTTCCAACAGAATAATAATAAAAACGGAACCAGGTCCGGTGTAAAACACACAGACAGGATGTTCCAACAGAATAATAGAAGAATATCACCAAGTATAGGGTAGACCGCGTATACAGGTTATTCCAACAGAATAATAAGAAATGGAATAACAACAGTTCTCTTCATGAATAAGAAAGAATAACACCCCTTACCGTAAAAGAACTGGATATAAGAGTAGTGAAGTAGCAGAAAACTTTTCTTCTATCTCTATATAGTCTTTCTCTATAGTTTCTCTCTCTAGAGTTCAGTGAATTCGTAAGAAAATAATGAAGGAATGAGCTTCTATTTATAGGAAAATGGAATGCATAGTAACTAATCCATGAACGGTCCAGATTGATTACTTTAATCTGACGGTCCATATTTAAAGAAAAATCTTTTAAATAAAATATAATATATTCTATTTATAGAATAACTTTAATAAAGTATTCTGTTTTATATAAAAAGATGTTTCTGTTTTATTACGTTAATAATACGAATAAAACAAAACGTCATTATCGCTAAATAATTCATATTATTAACTGACAATAATGGAATCAAACTGAGTGACTTCTCACATAAGCATTAATAATTAATACCGTGTGCTACTATGCAACCACACGTATTACTGTACTTTTACTACCGAGTAGTTCAACAGTATCAACGGTAAAACTTCCGCCGTTATTTTCATAAAGTATTTTTGTCGTTTTCTCAATCCGACAATAATTCCGTTGTGGGGTCCACCAATAATTGTACCGTCGTACGGATATTCCCCGACAAAAAGAATATTCTCCGACCAATCGAATATAATATGATAACTTGCATACTTTGCAAAATTTATAAATACTACCCATAACTATTATATCAAATCCACACAATAATATAAAAAAAATTATTTCGAGAAAAATTAAATATTTATTCATAAAATCTGGGGTTTCACAATCTCCCCTCCTTATAGAATTTCGCCCTCGAAATTTACGTACGTACTTGGTATGCCGAACATGTGAGGATACCTTGACTTCACTTCAAATTCTAACTCTTGAGGTATAACCTTTAAGCATCGAATATGATCCTTCTTATCCAAGATGTTAACACGTATCTCCTCATACGTTAAATCTTTCGCTATTTCGTCCGGTTCTAAATTAATAATGCGGTTCGGGTCGTCCAAATATTTACGTAACATCGATACGTAAAAAAAATGTTCTGAACACGCAACATACTTGGCGGTAAAACGAGTCTATAGGCCACAGTTCCTACTTCATCGAGGATTTCAAATGGGCCAATTAAATCGAGAGTTGAGATTTCCTCTCTTCGTCGATTCTTGCTTCTAGAATAACGCCCTCTTGAACCTTCTTCTTCACATTTATCAGCTCTTAGTATGTAGCTTGAGCGGCTTTAACTTTATCGATTAAAGTCGATTTTAATCGTATATTCGTTATCTTCACGTGGGTTCGAATATTCACACTTGTAACCGTATACGATCTTCTACACAACGCGTCAGCTACCACGTTCACTTTTCTACGATGTTATTGAATGGTACGATCGTAATCTTCAACAGCTCGAGCCAACGTCTTTGGCGCATAATACGTTCGTTTTAGTTGAAGAAATATTTGAGGGTTTAAGAAATAGGTTTTGTACTGGGGTCAATACAAAATTCAATTTTACGCTCTGGGGTAGGCTAAGAAGTCTTCAAGAATACGTCAAGAAATTTATTAACAATAGAAATATCGTTCAAAACTGTGACCCTCATCCAAGACTTGGATAACACGTCACATTGATACCTATCAACTTGCCATCATCATTTACAACGTCTCCTACGGAAAGTCTAGCTTCGGTACATTCCACACCAGGAAGTCAACAGCGAAAGGAACGGGGATTTTTACTTATGGCTTGATATGACAATGATTGACTTTAGTAGTTTGGTTACTTTGAATTTGCATAACAGGTTGGTTAGGAATATGAAAGCTAACAACCTTACGAGAAGCATGATGAGTAGTGAACCAATCGTTTCAAAAAAATCACATCAAAGGCAAGTATTTTCAAAGAGATAAGATCGACAGGTAACGTGAAAATGTTGATTTGAACAAGATTTATAAATAGTAGAGGTAACGAAGGTTTCTCCCAACTGAGTTTAAACAGACATATCAAAGTCTAAGTTCTCCGGAGTTAACTTCAAACTTTTAACACAACTAGGTGAAATAAAAGAGTGAGTAGAACCGGTATCTAACACGGTATAGACTTCGCAAAAGTTTATGACTAACATACCCGTGATAATTTTATTCAGGTTCCTCGTCACGAAAAAAAAATACTCTCTCTTAAACTACTGGCTTTGGCTTTTCTGGGACGGTCTTTGGTGCCTCCATCCTATCTGAACTTGTCTTCGGTGAACGACAAAATCGGGCTAAATGACCTTCTCTTCCACAATTATAACATGCTTTGGACGGCATCGCGCAGTTTGGACTGATGTGCCCCTCCCCTCCGCATTTGAAACATATGATAGGTGATCGTTCTCCTTCCTTAACGACAGGTGCTGGTGCTGACGTCTTTTCATCATTGTTGAATCTCTTCTTCTTGAAATGCCCATTCTTATTATTTTGGCCCTGATTACCACCGAAGTGGTTACCATTTCTGGCCTGTTGATTCCCTCCACGCTTATTGTCACCGCTTCGATGACTGCTTTCACTAGTATTATCATTTTGCCGGCTGCTCTCTTTTGGCTGCGTTGTCTCGTTATCGCGCTCCACCAACTGAGCCCTATTTACAACATCTGAATACAAACACAATTTATGAGAAACAAGATGTTGACGTATCTCCGGCTTCAAACCTCTTAAAAACATCCGCGTCATTCTTTCTTCATTATCCACCAGGTGGGACGCAAACCGGGATAACTCCGCAAATTTTGCCTCGTACTGCGACACGGTCATATTATTCTGCTCCAATTTGATGAACTCCACCTCCTTCATGTGACGAATACTCTCGGGAAAATATTTGTCGTTAAACAGCTCTTGGAACTTCTCCCAGGACATCTTCAGTGCGGCAGGTTGAGTACGCTTTATCGATTCCCACCAGTAATCTGCCTCTCCTCGCAACATAAAGGCGGCAAAGGGAACCTTTTGCTCCTCGGAGCAACCCAAGACATCAAATATCTTGGTGATCTGCTTTATCCATGTTTCAGCTACAAGTGGTTTGGGTTCTCCCTTAAACTCCGGTGGTCCCAGCTCCTTAAACTGCTTAGCGGTGACCGCCTGAGAGTTTTCAGTATTTCCACCTACGTTGTGGACAGGAGCCGCTTTCACCTGTTGTTGCATGAATTGCATAAAACCTCTAAACATTGCATCATTCATCATCTGGTCAGTGTTGTTGTTTGCATGAGGATTGTCACCTTCCTGATGAACATTATCCTGATTATTGATATGTGGTGAATCAATAATCGCCTGGGCTTCAGTGCTATTCTCAACATTCTCAGATGCCATTTTCAGATACTGCCACAAAATAAAAGTTAATTGATATGTCATATATTATCCTTATATTATGACCGACCAATTAAATACCATGCAAATAAACTTAGGTAGGTCATACTAGCGAAGGAATTCCCCGTCTCTCCCCTCCTAGTTCTATTCTCACATCTTAGCCAGGGATCATATCCCTAAGCTCTGATACCAACTGTAACTCTGGACACCAACCTATGTCAGCACCTTACATTGATACCTATCAGTTTGCCACCGCAGAACGGCGTCCCCTACGGAGAGTCTGGCTTCGGTGCATCCCCCATCAACAGGAAGTCACCAGCGAGAGGCTCGGGGCTCTTTACTTATAGCTCTGATACCAACTGTGACGCCCCCCAAAATTAGGTATACATCACCCATCTTGGGTCGTCAGATACAAAGTACATAATACAAATACAACTTACTAATACAACTGTCGTGTACAATACGACAAAACATAAACTGTGAGTTTGAATACAAATATTATCTTCTAGAAAGTATTCATACTCAAAAGGAGTCCTCATTACATTTATTAACACACCATTACATAGAATAGTGAGGACTACTAACTAATACTATCATTCGGACCATCACTCCGTTCCCCGACTTGCCCCAGCTACGTTCTCATTTCCTGAAGAGAACAGTGAAAGAAAGGGTGAGCTCAACTAGCCCAGTAAGAAATATCATGACTAAGATAATGTAGAATAAATTATCATTAGCCTTCAACAATGTTAAACTGATAAAATATAATAGACATCAAGTTTAACTGCAGCGGAACAAGCAATCCATTAAAAGAGTCAAGTAGAAAATAAACTCTACTATCTTTTATGATTTAAAAGATTTTCCAACACTGTGATCGCTGAGACTCAGCTTAATAAAATAATTCACATCATCGAATCACCCCTGCACTACGGCCAAGGATATTCGTATATTCATTAATGGTCATGATCATGCCAACAACTGTCCATCAATGCACTACGGGCCAATGAGGACTTTTACCACATCATTTGTAACATTACGGTCATGATTATACCGAATAATCCCTGGTCATAATCATACCAAGTCCATCTATGCACTACATGCCACAGATGACTTTCAACATTTTATAAACATGAGGATGATGACAATGATATAAGAATTCAATAAAACAAGTTCAAGAATTAATTTATCCAGGAATTAACAACGTCCAAATTGTCAACATGATACTGCATTGTGGAGTAAAATTCAAGAACGCTTAGAAGAATATTTTCTTGAAAAGATACTGGATGAAACGCAACTATCAAGGATATTCCACAAATTTCATGGAGTATAGAAGTCAAAACTTAACCAACTGAGTACAATAAAGAATGGAATAACAAAAGAAATCACCATGCATGCGATAGACCGCACAGACAGGTTATTCCAATAGAATAATAAATAATGGAACCAGGTCCGGCGTAAACGCACAGACAGGATATTCCGACAGAATAATAAATAATGGAACCAGGTCCGGTGTAAAACACACAGACAGGATGTTCCAACAGAATAATAATAAAAACGGAACCAGGTCCGGTGTAAAACACACAGACAGGATGTTCCAACAGAATAATAATAAAAACGGAACCAGGTCCGGTGTAAAACACACAGACAGGATGTTCCAACAGAATAATAGAAGAATATCACCAAGTATAGGGTAGACCGCGTATACAGGTTATTCCAACAGAATAATAAGAAATGGAATAACAACAGTTCTCTTCATGAATAAGAAAGAATAACACCCCTTACCGTAAAAGAACTGGATATAAGAGTAGTGAAGTAGCAGAAAACTTTTCTTCTATCTCTATATAGTCTTTCTCTATAGTTTCTCTCTCTAGAGTTCAGTGAATTCGTAAGAAAATAATGAAGGAATGAGCTTCTATTTATAGGAAAATGGAATGCATAGTAACTAATCCATGAACGGTCCAGATTGATTACTTTAATCTGACGGTCCATATTTAAAGAAAAATCTTTTAAATAAAATATAATATATTCTATTTATAGAATAACTTTAATAAAGTATTCTGTTTTATATAAAAAGATGTTTCTGTTTTATTACGTTAATAATACGAATAAAACAAAACGTCATTATCGCTAAATAATTCATATTATTAACTGACAATAATGGAATCAAACTGAGTGACTTCTCAAATAAGCATTAATAATTAATACCGTGTGCTACTATGCAACCACACGTATTACTGTACTTTTACTACCGAGTAGTTCAACAGTATCAACGGTAAAACTTCCGCCGTTATTTTCATAAAGTATTTTTGTCGTTTTCTCAATCCGACAATAATTCCGTTGTGGGGTCCACCAATAATTGTACCGTCGTACGGATATTCCCCGACAAAAAGAATATTCTCCGACCAATCGAATATAATATGACAACTTGCATACTTTGCAAAATTTATAAATACTACCCATAACTATTATATCAAATCCACACAATAATATAAAAAAAATTATTTCGAGAAAAATTAAATATTTATTCATAAAATCTGGGGTTTCACACATCACCTCACAATAACACCTTACATAAAGGTATAGTCAAAAACTGTTTTAGAAATTAGAATATTTGGGAAGTGCTCAAGGAAACCTTCGTACATGGGAGGCCACGCGTCTAGGTTATGATAGATATCATATGGCCACAGAATTATCCTTGGTTGACCCAATAGACCCCAAAGAAAAACGAGAAGATTACTATCATATTCTTCCTAATAGTGAGTCTTCTCTTGACTTATCATTATCTCCACTGTCTTTAATCGTGAATTATACTTCAAACAAACACCAAGATTATATAGGTAGTGCCCATAGATATACTCAGCAAGGGGATGAGCACAACCCTGTCCTATGATGACACGAGGTTGTATGTCATTAGACATCTTGTATGATAGTGACAAAACACCCTTCCAACGTTGGGTTCGTCTCACCCTATTTTCTTCACCAAATATAACTACTAAATGATGACCACCGTTCTATTCCCTTGTTACCCCCGCTCGACCCAGCTACACTCTTATTACCTGAAAGGAATTGTGAAGCAAAAGGGTGAGCACAACTAGCTCAGTAAAGAATATCATGACTAAAGATAATTAAATTATCAAGAGCCTTCATCAATAATAAATCAGAGATTTAGAACATATGGTAAATGATAAAAATTTCAACCATAGTTGCAGCGGAACGAGCAATCCATTAGAAGAGTCAAATAGACCATAAAGTCTATTATCTTCTCCATGTTAAAAATCCATCAACAATGTTTTATCCCTGTAACATCAATCAACAGTTCTGGTCCACAATCATATAAATAACTCATAATCATAATTATGATTCTAAATTCCTCTTCACATCCAGAACGAAGATAATTTTCATCACCTGTCTTTACCTGAAACATCAAAGATCATGGTTATACCAAATCACAGTTCCTGTTCATAATCATGCTAATAAATCCATCTTCGCACTCATCAATAATTCATCTTTGCACTACAGGCCAAAGATATTCATCAACAGTTCATCTTTGCACTACAGGCCAAAGATATTCATCAATAATTCATCTTTGCACTACAGGCCAAAGATATTCTTCAACAGGCCATCTTTGCACTACATGCCAAAGATATTCATCAACAATTCATATTTGCACTACAGGCCAAATATATTCATATCTCAAAGAAATATATAATCATTTCAGAATTTATATAAACAATAATTATAACCATGTTGATCAATTCACCTTTGTACTTAAGCTTAAGATATTCAATTATAAATTCAATGGTCATGATCATACCAGTCACAATTCAACTTTGCACTACAGGCCAAAGAGAACCCTAGTCATGATCATACCAATAATCTACCCATCTTTACACTCCAGTGAAAGAGAATTTCAACATCAGGGTTATAAAAATGTTATATATGATGATAAAAATAATATGATCAACATATAGTTTTAATCTCAAGAGTAATATTCGTAACTCATGAATAGTAAATCGTGAATAGTAACTCATGAATAGTAACCCCGACACAAAAGATAGAAATTCCACAATAAAATCCATACCAATATTTCGGTATAATGATATTGAAAGAATAACATTACTTAAATTTATAAACAATTTATTTTAATTGTTTACACTTTACTAATTAATGCATTTAATCATCATAAAATGCCAACTCTTACAATTTCATCATCAATAACCAAAACCCTCATCAAAAATCTGCATATACCTCATATAGGATTCTCAAGCCATAAAATCCTATTTTCCAATTTTCTTTCTTCACAAAACATATTTAATTCATTTACTCATAACTAGACCATTTTCATGAAAAATACCAAATCAGTTCTAAAAATATTTCTTTTCTGGGATTTAGCATAATATAGTCCCATTGTGAACATATATTTTTCTCAGAATTTTTAAAAGTCATTTATTATTTTTCATATGGCCAAAACAGCCGAATATTTAGACATTTATCAAAAATTATACTTTTGTCCAAAAATTCTGAACAGAGTATACTTCTATCATATACATGTACTTCCAATAAAAATTTCATCAATTTTGGAGTTAACCACAAGGAATTATAAGCGGTTACTTTTAAAATAGTCTTTTCTCATAAAATTCATAACTCTCAATCTATACATCCAAAAATTACCATTTTTGGACACAATCAAGAAAACTCATCAAAATATTATTTCAAATTTTTCCAGAATTTTTGAAGATCAAAAAAATTACGAAACTAAAAATTATAACAACCCTTAAAATCCCTTACTATCCCTTACTATCCTTTACCTCAAAATAGCAGCACTTCAGACCGGATATCGGATATAAAGCTGAAGAAAACTTGCACTGATGAATAGCAACTCACCAAGTATCTAAATACTCACAAAATATTCTTCATAATATAGAGAGAGAAAGAGAGAAAGCTTATGTTTCTGGTGTGATTTTCAATTCTAACTTAGCCCTCTATTTATAGGAAAATTTTGGTAGGTTTGACCTGCAACCTGATGGCTTTACCTGCTACTATTCTCACCCACCACATTTGAAATATAATTCAGCACATTTTTTCACCAACCACAAGTGGGGCCCACCAATTCTAGAATTTTCCACCAAAAATGATTTATAACCTGATTTCTGAATTAGCCACCTTTTAAAATTCATAACAAATCATACGTTCATTTTTAACGGTTCAAAATTTGTGGGCATATACTCAACTTATATATGTATAACATATCCAAAAATTACCACGATCCAACGGTCGGATTAAAAATTATAACCCCCGCAAAATATCTCAAAAACCCTGATTTTTAATACCTCCATTCCGACAAAAATACTGATAAAAACCTCAACATTAACTCCTTTATTTTTAACCACAAAAATATATTCCTCATTTATATCCACATAAAATAAATATTTCCTTATCATATGAATCAATAATTAATTATTCACAAATAATATTACAGAATCACATTTATGACAACCAGGCCGTTCCCAGGAAAGAGGGGGCTTTCCAATAAGAATTTCTCCTTACTGACGCGCAATTAGGTGACCAAACCTCTCCTTAGACAGAACTTTCTAGTCATTGCCAATAATGTTATCTAATAATATTATTCAAATAATATGAATTATTGATCTGATAATGGGAAATACTGTGCAGTGACAATTATTGAACAACAATAATATAAAATTTCAACGTAGTAATTATTGAATCAATAAAATAAAATATTGAACAGTAATTACTGTAACAATTATTGAGTAGTGCCTTCTTACGTAAGAATCAATAATTTCAAAAATACTATGCAATACCGTGTGCTACTGTGCAATAACGCGTATTACTGTATTTTAACCACCGGGTATTCCAACAGTGTTAACGGTAACAACTACGCCGTTATTTGTAAAAACTCAAATTTGTCGTTTTCTTCATCCGACAGTTATTCTGTTATGGGGCCCACAAATAGCTGCGCCGTCGTACGAATATTCCCCGACAGAAAGAATATTCTACGACCAAACGAATATTCCCCGACAACAATGATTATTTTATAACCACTTGCTTATTTTGAAAAAAAATCATATTTCACTCATAACTTTAAACTTTTATCAATTTAACCATTTACTGAATAGTAATTATAAGAAAAATTGAATACTTTTATTTCATAAAATTCGGGGTCTTACAACGCAAGCCAAGTGCTAATATTTAATAGATTTTGCTATAATTATGTAACTACAATATGTTATATCCCTTTTCTATTGGAAGTACAAAAGATTTAAAGAGGATATATAACAACTCTTTTGGGATAGATAATTCAAACAGCACAGATAGGATTGTATTTATACTACACTGATTTTCTGGTTCAAGACATGGTAATTACATTAGGAGCTTGCTGTTAAAAGGAAATATTTTTTCTTCAATCTTTCACCATCAGTCCACAGATAGGAGCTTCAATTTACAATCAGATGGCACAGATGAAAACCTCTACTGGATAGATTCAACTTGAAAAATCACCACATGTTGAATAAGAATATTGGCAACTTTTTTGCAGAAAATGAACAGTTTGCATTCTGCCCTGCTATTGTCATTCCTGGTGTGTACTATTCAGATGTTTGGATTCCTTTATTCATGTTGTTTTTGAATGGGCTAGAACTTTGAAAATGGTTGAGTTGATAAATCAACACTTGGAGATAAATGGAACTTTGTTTGAAAAAGTATTAGATACCTCTGTCACTTACAAAGACATCATGCAAATATTTATTAATCGTAGATAATTTGGATACATGATAGCTTGTTGGTAAATGCATGCCATGATTGAGAAAGAGAACAACTTCAAGCAGCCATGAGAGAGATACCGATCTTTTTCCCCAGACAGGTATGCATGTCTTGTGCTTCCACAATGGTATGTTGTTTTCATAATACAATAACGTACTTCATTGATCTTGTTATTTTTTCAGGCAAGAGCGATTTATCCGTCGAGTGGTTGATGTTTTATCTGATCCGCGTGTAACGTGTTACCCATGAGATCCGCATCATATGGATCTCATATTGGTCTCAGGTTTGATTCCTTACCTTTTGAGTTTGTCAATTTATAATTGAAGGCTACTGAAGACAAGGTAACGAGTAGGTATATCTGACTGATTTGATTTTATGGTATATGCTGCAGGCTGACAAGTTTCTTGGTGAAAAAATAGCATCTCGCCTCAATGTGAGGCCGAGCATTTGAAGTTGATGCCGATAGATACTCTGTGCTGAATGTGAGAAAGAGTAGATTAGAGAGCATCAGTTGGTTGGAAGCATAAACTTAGTGGAACTCCTTCCATTAGGTGTCTTTATGTTATATGCATGGCAAATTTGTGTGTCTGTCTTGTGTGTTGTGACTTCTAGACTTGATGTTGTCTTGAACTTTTGTGCTAGTTATTTTGAGTGACCTTGTATTATCTTCCCCCATTTTTTTTTGGTTCTATAAATTGTGGCTTTATGGTCAACTCGTTTGAATACATTTGCTGTGATATATTAAAAATGTATCTGGTTTGGGTTAGTCTCATCTGTTGGCAGGAATAGAATATTGATATGGAGCTAAAGAATTGTTGCTTTTGAAGTTTAAATAAATGATGCAGAGCCATAAGGAATAATAGAATATGGTAACCCCTTGGCATAAGATATAGTTTGAAACGAATGGCACCTTACCCTTTTACGGTACAAAGGGATATAGTTATCGCTTGCTTCGCAGTTCATAATTTCATAAGAAAACATAATATTGAGGATGAATTATTATGCTATGTTGATATTTTTGGGATATGATATTATGTTTGAAGTTAATTTAATTTGTACGTTTTTATTTTTATTTTATCATATTGTGGTCAAAATATTATAAATAAGTGTTTAGAATACTATTCAGACCTTTTGATTATCAAACAGGTTTTGTTTAAACTATTCAGAGGGTTAAAATAGTAAAATACTGTTATTCAGACATTTTGAAAAAATTAATTATCAAATAGCATTTTTTCATTCAGACACAATTCTATTCAGATACTCTATATTATTCAGACGTCTAAACTGTTCAGGTCTTAACACTCAATTTTATCAAACACCACCTAGTCTTAAGAGGATTTTGGGGTCACTTATAAACAGTCAAACCTGCTTATAATCAGTTTCAAGAAGTAAAAAATGTTTGATTTTAAAACTGCTTATAATCATTTTTTTATGAAAATAATCAAAAGCTCCAATTATATGATACCGATTTATAGTCTCGGATGGATTTTGATAGAAATTGCAAGGAGAAAGAAAGATTGGAGAGGAAGTTTAATTCAATTCATTGATACCCCATTCATTACAAATCTCAATCTTATATAAGCATACTAATACATAAAGTTAATTTCAACCGTTTATTCTTAATCTAATCCTTTCTTTTCATTTATTTATAAATATTTATTACCTATATTCATAACATTATCATCCTCTCAAAATCCACCTTGTCCTCAAGGTGAAAAACAAGTTGCTTGGCAATTGAGACCCATCAAAACTCTTTCTAAGCTCCATTTTAAAGTAGTCATCAACACACATGCAAGCCTTTAGCCAATACTCCCTCAGTTCTTAAATAAGTGTTGTTTAAAGTTTTTGTACATGAATTAAGAAAGTCATTTAATGCTATCATTTAATAATTAAAATCTGTGTGAAATTTCATCACTACCCCTTTATGGGAAGTTGAAAACTATTAATACTAAGGGTGAAAATTTCTTGGGACAATGAGAGAAGGTAGGGGTGATATAGAAAAGTAAATAATTTATTCTCCTAGAAAGTTGTAAACGACAAATAAATTAGGACAAATTTTTTCTTCTAAAACGTCACTTATTTAGGAATGGAGGGAGCAGCTTTTAGGAAACCAACATGTGACACATGTAGAGTGGTGCACGTTAATCCAAAATTTGTCCTTCCCAAATAAGAGCACAATTTCCAATCCATACCCAGTTGCAATTAAGGCATGATTACACGCTGGTACTTCATTCCTCCTGGAAGTGTAGTCATTTGTAAATCCCAAACCATTTATAAGTGCAACATTTAGTGCTACTACCATTGTATCTCAGAGCCGGTTTCCTTTTAATATGTAGCTCATATGATCACTGCTGCATAATACTTGGCTTTTGGCACCTTCACCCAATTTCAGTGTGTTCAAACTTGTGCAACTTTGAAGAACAAGGCAATAAGTAGCATCATTCGGTTTATGTGCATCTCCATAATTTGCCATTATAATTACACATACATCAAGAAATTTAGCATTTAGAAGAACAATGTTCCTTGTACCAGTGGCCAGAAACCCAAATGCAACATTTACATGGTCATATAGATAAAACACGTACATTATTCCGGCCCAAACAACACTCCCTTCATGGATACTAAGCTTGAAGTTCTTAGAGAAAGTCTCGTAAAATTTAATGTAATCTCCCTTATTTTCAGCAGACTCAAAGATGAGCTCAATACACTTCTTCTTTTCTTCATCCTCATCCTCATCCTCATCATATAAAATTTACTTTTCTATTATTTTCTCAATCCACAAAGATATTGGACGTGAGACCCCAAATTTTATGAATAAAGATTTAATTTTCTTGAAATATTTTTTTTAATATTATGGTGTGGATTTGAGATAGTGTTATAGTTGTGGGTAGTATTTATAAATTTTGCAAAGTATGCAAGTTGTTATATAATATTCGTTTAGTCGGAGAATATTCTTTTTATCGGAGAATATCCGTATGACGACATAATCATTGGTGGACCCCACAACGGAAGTATTGTCGTAGTAAGAAAACGACAGAATTATCTTTTTATAAAAATAACAGCGAAAGTATTACCGTTAAAACTGTTGAACTAATCGGTAGTAAAAGTACAGTAATACGCGTGGTTGCATAGTAGCACACGGTATTGATTATTGATGCTTACGTAAGAAGTCACTCAGTTATACTCAATTATTGCTACAGTAATTGCTGCATCATATCTCTCATATTATTGATTCAATTATTGTCACAGTAGCATCTGTATAATATGTTATGTTATTAAATCAATAATTGAGACGACAAAGTTATTCATATTATTATTTACAATATTAACGATGTCTAGAAGTTCTGCCAAGGAGAGGTTTGGTCACCTAATTGCGCGCCAATAGGGAGAAATCCTTATTGGAAAACCCCATCTTTCCTGGGAACGATCCGGTCGATTAATATTGTGAATTATAATAAAGGTGATAAGTTTTGTTTTATTATTATTATAAATGTAATAAAACAGAAAACATTTTATATAAAACAGAATACTTTTATAAAGTTATTTGTTTTATTAGACTATAAATAGAATATATGATATTCTATTATGTATAGTGTTTGCATAGTAAAATCTTTCACTACAAGAAAATGCTCTAACAGCGACCAACAACATCAGCGACCGCATATACGGTCGCAGATACTATTATTAGCGACCGCCATTTGCGATCGCAATTTAATGTAGTCGCTGGTCTTTGCGGTCGCTAAGTGGTCGCTGGTTCAATTTTACCACCAAAAAATTGGCACGAAATGTTGGCGCGCTGGTTTGTTGCGACCTCTCACTATCAGCGACCGCGTTCGTTCGCTGATACTTCCACATCATTAAAATATAGCGACCGTATGCGGTCACTGAAGTCCGTCGCTATTCAATTTAATCTATCAGTCTCTTGCTCGACAGTAACACAATCAGAAAGGAAAAAGAAAGAGGGAGACCGAAAAGGGAGAAGAGGGAGAAGGGGGAGAAGGGACTGGTGGTTATTGCTGCTCCTCGCGCGACTGGTGGTTGCTGCCACTCCTTCAATTGGTTGTTGCTACTCCTTCAATTGGTGTTCGCTACTCCTTGCGCGACTGGTGGGTTTTTCTTCTTCATAGCCGATTTCATCCACGTATTTTCTCTCTCTCCTCTAATACATACTGATAATGTCTCTCAAACACAAGCATACATATCCTACTTTAGTTACTCACTAAATGTGTTTTTTTAGTTACTCATTGAGGATTTTGAGTTGTTTTTTTCGGGTTGGGTTGGGGGGAGGGGGTGAAGTTTTGGATTAAATTTGTAGAAATATGAATTGGTAGACACACGACTTAAATTTTTATTTTTTTCTAAGGGACAGAAGGAATATTGAAGCCATTTTTATTTTTCAATTTAAGCTGTTGAATGATTCCCCAACAATTATTTCTGGATATCTCCATCATTGCAGAAACAAGCTCCGAAAATAAATAAGCAGTGATTTGTTAGCATCTTTTTAAGCTAAGCTTTCGTTATTCAAAAAGACTTGGTACACCATCAGTCAGTCAACGACTTGGATATTTTTAAGTTTACCCACGACCTCTTTGAGGTTATTTTTCTCATCTCTTTATTATAAATTGTCCAGCTTTTATAATTGTTCAATTGGTGTTTAATTAGAAGAAAGCCTAGCTTACTTATAATTGTCTTATTTAGTAAGGAAATTAGGCATTTACTTGTATTTGGGTGTGCAACTAGTAATCTAGGGTGTGCACATATTACCACCCATATTAAATCTATCTGTTATTTTGGTTATTAGGGTATCTCTAAAAGACAACTTCTAAGGAAAATTTCACTTTTTCAAAGACACAGTTAGTATTCTGCTAGAAATGTAGTAGTATAATACTCTAGTATATAAGCAATGACATGCTAAAAATTTCATGAGACTTTATTTTCTATAATATGAATGTATCTTTAATTTTGGGAAATCCTTTCCTTGGAGAAAATCCCTTTCACACTTGCCTTAGGGTAACACTTTTTGTTTCTTTGATTATATAGATAAGACTCAACTTATGGTTTATGATTGGTCTTATTATATTGGGAATTTGTATATTTCTCTTGGTTTGTGTCTTGGGTGCCTAGAAATGACCATAAATGCATGCCGTCGTGCATGTGGCTAGTCCATATTATAGGGGAGACTTTGGCGAAATTTTTTTGTTGGTCAGGTTGTTGTGAACATTTACAATATTAACTAGCTAATCATATGCTAATCATAGTAAACATGGAACTATTAAACTAAGTGATCCACTAGAGCCTATTAAGGGGCTGCTGGAGCTGATGGGTTGGGCTCGGGGCCGCGAGGCGACGCCAAGCTTAGCCAAGCCTCATGGGGCCAAGCCAAGCTTGGCTGTCGGCATGGTCAGCTGTTAGGGGGGGGCGACTGTTAAGACAAAATAAGCAGTGCTAGGGAACTCTTAATGCAACAGAGAAGGTAACTAGACACACTTAGTCAATAAAGCGATTGTTTTGGCTATAACAAAAAATAAGGATATTTAACACTTATGTATACAAGAATAAAGCTACAATATGTTATAGAAGCTATAAATTGCGCATCCAAGTTGTGAATATCCCAAAACATAAACGATTATAAAAAGGGAACCTCTTCATAAGTTCTATTTACTTAGTTTTTAACTAATAAATAAAAATAAATTAAAATAAAATAATATGATATAATATAACTATTAAACTAAGTAGCATTTACTTAGTTAATCATATGCTTACAAGTATACTCAAGTCATATGATTACAAGTATGCTCTCAAGTCATATGCTTACAAGTATGCTTAAATGTTAATCATATGCATGCTTACAAGTATGCTCAAGTCATATGGTTATAAGTATATATGCTCAAGTCATATGTTAACATTTATAATGTTGTCTGTAGTAGGTACCGTGGTATCATGGACCTCTATTCAGACCGTAGTTAGATGGCACGACGAAAGTCAAGTGCCCAGATAGGTGCTACAGCTGAATTTAGAGCTGGTTGCCAAGTGTTTTTGGATTATGCGTATAATCACTCGGAATGTATGAATGGTAAGTCGTAGATACGATGTCCATGTTTGAAGTGTAAGAATGTAAATTATATAGACATAGACATGATAAATATCATTTACTTGTTTCTGGATTCATGAAAAATTACGAAGAATGCTGGTGGGCACATGGGCTGAGAAGAGGTGGTGGCATCATAGAAGTACACAATTTGGATATAGTACTCATCGTATGAATAAAATGGTTCATGATATTGCAGGGCCAGATTTTGATTGGGAATAAGGCAGAGAGCAACCTATAAATTCTAATGCCAAAGACTTCTTTAAGTTGTTAGACGAGGGTAGCGAGCCATTGTGGCATGGTTGCACCAAACACACTACATTGTCTGCAGTGGCGATATTACTTAACATCAAGGCTGATCACAACATGAGCCATGAGTGTTTTGAGTCGCTCTTGAAGGCCATTAAGAGTATGTTGCTTGACGGTGAGAAATTGTCTGGTAACTATTACTTTTGTAAGAAAATGGTGAAGAAGTTGGGTCTTGGATACCAAAAGATCGATGCATGTCCCAACGATTGCATGTTGTTTTATAAGGAAAATGAACAAATGACAAGGTACACGTTTTGCAGTCATGATCGGTTTAGGCCTAATAAAGAGGGTGTGACTACAAAAAAAATCAAGTATACCATTTAATATTCTAAGGTATTTTCCAATAACACATCGGCTAAAAAGATTGTACATGTCTTCAAGAACAGCTGAACATATGAGTTGGAATGCGAAAAATCCAGCTAAAGATGGAGAACTAAATCATCCCGCAGATAGGCAGACTTGGAAAGATTTCAACATAGCACATCCTGGGTTTGCATTGGAACCTAGAAATGTGAGGCTTGGATTGTCCACCAATGGTTTCAATCCGTTTGGCCACTCAGCTGTTCCGTACTCATGTTGGCCTGTGATTGCTACTTCGTACAACTTGCCTCCTTGGATATGTATAAAACGGCCATACTTGTGACAACCCCAAAATAGGTCCATTCTATCCAACCCATTCTGAGTCGCCAAATACATGGTACAGAAAATAACTACAACTTTATTACCACAATTGTCGTGCAAAATACAACAACAGATATGCCGTGAGTTTGGATACAAATATATACCAAATGTGACATTGGACACCATCATGTGTCAGCACCTCACAAAGGTACCTTACATAAAGGTACAGTCAAAAACTGTTTTAGAAATTAGAATCTTTGGGAAGTACTCAAGAAAACCTTCGTACATGGGAGGCCATGCGTCTAGGTTATGATAGATATCATATGGCCACAGAATTATTCTTGGTTGACCCAATAGACCCCAAAGAAAAACGAGAAGATTACTATCATATTCTTCCCAATGGTGAGTCTTCTCTTGACATATCATTATCTCTACTGTCTCTAATTGAGAATTATGCTTCAAACAAACACCAAGATTATATAGGTAGTGCTCGTATATATACTCAGTAAGTGGATGAGCATATCCCTGTCTTATGATGACACGAGGTTGTATGTCGTTAGACATCTTGTATGATAGTGGCAAACCACCCTTCCAACGTTGGGTACACCTTACCCTATTGGATTCACCAAATAAAACTACTAAATGAACTTTTCTATACTGCTTTGGGAGAACATCCACAGCTAGAGACCACCGTTCTATTTCCCCGTTACCCCCGCTCGACCCAGCTACACTCTTATTACCTGAAAGGAATTGTGAAGCAAAAGGGTGAGCACAACTAGCTCAGTAAAGAATATCATGACTAAAGATAATTCAATTATCAATAGCCTTCATCAACAATAAATCAGAGATTTAGAACATATGGTAAATGATAGAAATTTCAACCATAGTTGCAGCGGAACGAGCAATCCATTAGAAGAGTCAAATAGACCATAAAGTCTATTATCTCCTCCATGTTAAAAATCCACCAACAATATTTTATCCCTATAACATCAATCAACCATTCTGGTCCACAATCATATGAATAACTCATAATCATAACTGTAGTTCTAAATTCCTCTTCTCATCCAGGACGAAGATAATTTTCATCACCTATCTTTACCTGAAACATCAAAGATCATGGTTACACCAAATCACATTTCCTGTTCATAATCATACTAATAACTTCATCTTTGCACTACGGCCAAAGATATTCATTTGTATCACCAGTTGGTCATGTTTATCTGTTGCATCTTTGCACTACTGGCCAAAGATATTCAACAACATGTCATCTTTGCACTACGGGCCAAAGATATTCATCAACAATTCATCTTTACACTACAGGCCAAAGATATTCATCAATATTTCATCTTTGCACTACAGGCCAAAGATATTAATATCTCAAAGAAATATATAATCATTTCAGAATTTATATAAACAATAATTATAACCATGTTGATCAATTCACCTTTGCACTTAAGCTAAAGATATTCACTTATAAATTTAATGGCCATGATCATACCAATCAACGATTCAACTTTGCACTACTGGCCAAAGATAACCCATAGTCATGATCATACCAAAAATCTACCCATCTTTACACTCAAGTCAAAGAGAAATATCATCATTAGGATTATAAAAACGTTATATATAATAATAAAAATAATATGATCAACGTCTAGTTTTAATCTCAAGAGTAATATTCGTAAATCAACTATAATTTGGTTAGAAAAAGAAACTAATTTTTATCATGAATAGTAACTTGTGAATAGTAACTCATGAATAGTAACTCGTGAATAGTAACTCATAAATAGTAAACCCGACACAAAAAGGTAGAAATTCCACAATAAAATCCATACCAGTATTTCGGTATAATGATATTGAAAGAATAATATTTCTTAAGCTTATAAACAATTTATTTAAATTGTTTACACTTTACTAAATAATACATTTAATCATTCTAAAATACCAAACTCATAAGATTTTATCACCAATAATCAAAACCCTCATCAAAAATCTGCATATACCTCATATAGGATTCTCAAGCCATAAAATCCTATTTTCCAATTTTCTTACTTCACATAATATATTTAATTCATTTACTCATAACTAGTCCATTTTCATGAAAAATATCAAATCAGTTCGAAAAATATTTCTTTTCTGAGATTTAGCATAATATAGTCCAATATTGAACATATATTTTTCTCAGAATTTTTAAAACTCATTTACTATTTTTCATATGGCCAAACCACCGAATATTTAGACATTTATCAAAAATTATACTTTTGTCCAAAAATTCTAAAATTTACAGAGTATACTTCTATCATACACATGTACTCTCAATAAAAATTTCGTCAATTTTGGAGTTAACCACAAGGAATTATAAGCGGTTACTTTTAAAATAGTCTTTTCCCGTAAAATTCATAACTCTTAATCTATACATCCAAAAATCACTATTTTTGGACACAATCAATAAAACTCATCAAAATATCATTTCAAATTTTTTCATAATTTTTGAAGATCAGAAAAATTACGAAACTGAAAATCATAACAACCCTTAAAATCCATTACTATCCCTTACTATCCCTTACAATCCCTTACCTCAAAGAGCAACACTTCAGATTGGATATCAGATATGACGCTGAAGGAAACTCGCACTGATGAATAGCAACTCACCAAGTATCTAAATACTCACAAAATACACTCAATAGTCTAGAGAGAGAAAGAGAAAAAGCTTATGTTTCTGGTGTGATTTTCAATTCTAACTTAGCCCTCTATTTATAGGAAAATTTTAGCAAACTTGACCTGCAACCTGATGGCTTTACCTGCTACTATTCCCACCCACCACATTTGAAATAAAATTCAGCACATTTCTTCACCAACCACAAGTGGGGCCCACCAATTCTAGAATTTTCCACCAAAATGATAAACTCCGAAAATTCAACAATTTCTAAGCCAGTCATCTCGTAAAATTCATAACAAATCATACGTTCATTTTTAACGGTTCAAAATTTGTGGGCATATACTCAACTTATATATGTATAACATATCCAAAAATTACCACGATCCAACGGTCGGATTAAAAATTATAACCCCCGCAAAATATCTCAAAAACCTTGATTTTTAATACCTCCATTCCGACAAAAATACTGATAAAAACCTCAACATTAACTCCTTTATTTTTAACCACAAAAATATATTCCTCATTTATATCCACATAAAATAAATATTTCCTTATCATATGAATCAATAATTAATTATTCACAAATAATATTACAGAATCACATTTATGACAACCAGGCCGTTCCCAGGAAAGAGGGGGCTTTCCAATAAGGATTTCTCCTTACTGGCGCGCAATTAGATGATCAAACCTCTCCTTAGACAGAACTTTCTAGACATTGCCAATAATGCTATCTAATAATACTATTCAAATAATATGAATTATTGATCTGATAATGGGAAATACTGTGCAGCAATAATTATTGAATAACAATAATACAAAATTTCAACGTAGCAATTATTGAATCAATAAAATAAAATATTGAACAGTAATTACTGTAACAATTATTGAGTAGTGCCTTCTTACGTAAGAATCAATAATTTTAAAAATACTATGCAATACCGTGTGCTACTGTGCAATAACGCGTATTACTGTATTTTAACCACTGGGTATTCCAACAGTGTTAACGGTAACAACTACGCCGTTATTTGTAAAAACTCAAATTTGTCGTTTTCCTTCACCCGACAGTTATTCGTTATGGGGCCCACAAATAGCTGCGCCGTCGTACGAATATTCTCCGACAGAAAGAATATTCCACGACCAAACGAATATTTCCCGACAAAAATGATTATTTTATAACCACTTGTTTATTTTGAAAAAAAAAAAAATTCATATTTCACCCATAACTTTAAACTTTTATCAATTTAACCATTTACTGAATAGTAATTATAAGAAAAATTGAATACTTTTATTTCATAAAATTCGGGGTCTTACAATACTTGTTTCTTTCACTCGTGGTTCCTGGTCCTAAGAGTCCTGGAAAGAACTTAGATGTTTACTTGAGACCTCTTATAGACGAGTTGAAGGTATTGTGGGAGGATAGAGTCCAGACTTGGGATGTTGCAATGAAAATAAATTTCAACCTTAGGGCAGCGGTTATGTGGACTATAAGTGACTTCCCAGCTTATGGTATGTTAGCTGGATGGAGTACACACGGGAAGTTGGCTTGTTCGTATTGTATGGAGCATACAAAGTCGTTTAATCTATCAAAAGGTCGAAAGCCTTGTTGGTTTGACTGTCATCGTCGGTTCTTACCGGTAGTGTCGACGTCGGGATTTTTAATTGTCCCTTTCCGTTACTTGTCCTTTGGTGTTCTCATTTTAAGTGAGATTTGTTTGAAAAAATAAGTGAAAAAGGTCCGACATATATAATGTCGACGATGGACTGTTAAGAGTCGCCAGTTGGTTTTTTAAATAGTTGTACCAACACAACCGAGAAAAGGTTTACACATTGACCCAGTGATGTGACACTGCTAAACGGGTCGGTGAAACTGAGATTTATTAGGGTCTGGGGACTTGGTTATGCGGAGGGAAGGTGTTAGGCACCCCCCGACATCCGTGTTACCACGGTGATCGCCTTTTTTCAAGAAACTGTTATCTGAATGTGTATGTGTGTGGGTCAATGTGCTGTTATTTGGAAGTAGTGCGAGGCCTCGTTCGCACCTATATACACAGGGATTGAATTTATGTAAAAATTCAATTTTAGCAAGATATGGCAGTGATGTTTTATAAAAAAAGTTTTTTAAACCCTGATGCTCAATAGTAATTGAGACCTTTTACACTCCCATTTTATTCCATATTCGGCTGGATTGATTTTATTTGACAGATGCGAGGCGTCCGTACGAAAATAATGTACAAAAAGGTGCTGAATCCCTCGCGGGTATGTAAACCATCTGAGGAAATCTAAACATCACAGAATAATTTACAAGCTGCTTACAGCTGAAAATGTCCATCACGGGAACCGAATCTAGATCCAATGGGATGAATATGTGATCACATGATTCCTAGGCTCACATGATGCCGTAATTGATATAAATGCAGCAAGCAGGTATATATATATATATATATATATATATATATATATATATATATATATAAAAGCTGTAAATATATATATACAGACATGATCACCAACCACGAAGTACCTCCATGGGGGATCAGAAATGTAAATAAAACTGTAAAAGCTATCAACCGTCACGGAGGAAACTCCAGGCGGGACGAAATGTACAGAAAGCTGTAAAAACGATCAACCACCACGAAGTAAACTCTAGGTGGGACGAAATGTACAGAAAGCTGTGAGAACGATCAACCACCACGAAGTAAACTCCAGGTGGGACGAAATGTAAATATATATATATATATATATATATATATATATATATATATATATATAAAAGCATGTAAACGCACATGATATAAAATTCAGGCTCATCGAATAGAGTTCGACCACAGGTAATATATATAAGTATATATATATTAAAGCACGTAAACGCTCCGGATGTAAAATCCAGGCTCATCGAACATAGTTCGACCACAGATAATATATATAAGTATATATATATTAAAGCAGGTAAACGCTCCAGACCGAAGTCTAGGCTCATGGAACAGAATTCGACATGCAGGTCATATATATAAATATATATATAGAAAAGCAAATAAACGCTCCAGACCGAAGTCTAGGCTCAATCGAGGCATAACTCGATAATGTTAGTCAATATATATATATATATATATATATATATATATATATATATATAGACTGAAATGAAACCACGGACTGAAGTCTGGGCAAAAGCAAGCAACACGACTCTCAACGTGTAGAAGGGTGTGTGCAAAAATGAAGAGAAAGACTCTAAAGTGTGTGAGAAGGCTTACAGTGGGCTGCCAAAGAAGACTTCTATATCTTTAGAGTGAGTAAACACAGACTTTTGTAGGTACAAAAGGGCTATATGTGAGCTCACAGGTGTTTAAAAGGGGAAAGTACACTGCCTGGGATGAGTGCAGAGCAAATTGGGCAGGGCTTCCTCGCCGTTTTCTCTTACAAAATGGCCACCCCAAGCCCTCTATTTATAGAGGGTGGAGCCGCAGGTGTACCTGCGGCTGAGCCGCAGTTGTACCATAGGCAACCTGGGTGGGCTCGAGTTTTTCGGCTCGAGTCGTCTAGAAGTACGTGCACTCAGGCACTGTAATGTCCACTCGAACTTTCAGAAGTGCAATTTGGGCATCCGTTTGAGGTATACAGGACCTATTTCGGACCGTCGTTGTTGAGAGTTGTACGATGGCATGGGATTAGAGTTTGTGTGAAGTTATTGAAGATGGGACGGTGCCCTCCGGTCTTCAAGCTTCAACTTTCATCCGTTACCCCGCACAATAGTCACTCGGGATTGATTAGTCTTGTGGGACATTGCATAGATATGTTGAGGCGACGTGGCGTGACATCGTGTTGGTCCGATGACGATGTTGCCCCTCACTGGTGTTATCGCCGGATTGGGCTGATAAAGAAGACGTTGCTCAGCTTCGCTGAGATTGGACTGCTGCAATTTGTTGAAGATCCTCATTGTCATCCTTGAGGTGTGTCTGTCTTCCCGATGTTATCGCCGGGCTGGTACAGTGGATCTCGTTGTGAGCGCCGATATTGAAGCTGGTTACATTTGTAATAAGCATTTCCGGGGTTATCGCCGAAATTGAATTCCTTGGGGTTATCACCAAGGTTGGTGGCTATTCCCATGGTTGGGACTGAGACTGGATACCTCGGGGTTATCCCCGAGATTAATCGGTCTTCTCCGGTGTGTGTTCCGATATTGATCTGCATGCCTCGGGGTTATCTCCGAGATTGGAATTGTTACTCCCAGATTGCGATTCGGGGTTGATGCTGAACTTCCGGTAGTATCCTGCAAGAATATGGATCGTCTTTCAGGGTTCCCTCTTAAAAGACGAATTTGTTCTCCTGCAATGTTAGTGACAGGTGTACAAAAAATTTTGAGTGTCTACAGATGCCCCTCTTTATCATACTCATGCATGGCGATGCATGGGTAGGATAAAGAATCATAGACACTTGAAATGCAACAAGATAAACATCATACTATGGATAGAAACATGATGCAAATATATGATGCATCTGTACGGGGTTGTGGCCCAACATGCTGGGGATGATTGCTGGCTCCCTGTTGCTTCAACTGGGGATTGGCAACGATGACCAGATTTGATGTGTTATCTGAATCTGGTAAGATATTGATGTTGGAGTTATCATCAACTTCATGGATAATGACTTGATCCTGCAGATGTATCTCTTTTGTGTAAGAGATCTCTGGGGATAAAGCTTGATCTGTTTGAGGATGTGTATAACATATTACATCATCTATCCTCTTTGATGACATTGACCTCTCCTGGTTAGTATGGCCAGAATATGCCATGATTCTGTTGGGTTTACAGCCAACAACAAATGCTGTCAGGGATGCCTGACCTTCGTTGACGTGTACTTCACCAACATGTGAATCAACGGCTGAAAAATCCTTTAGGATATACTGTCAAGGCTGCTTGACCTTTGCTGTCGTGTAGATCACCAGAACATTGCGTTATGACCCCCGCCGGGGATCTGAGCTGCCGGGTGTGAAAACCTCGAATAGCTCCAGAGCTCTGATAGGTTTGAATCGCTATCGGCTGTAATAATGTCAAGGCTACTTGACCTTCGTTGATTTATACGTCAACGGATGAGCATGCGTTGTAACCCCCGCCGGGGATTCCACGTTGTAACCCCCGTCGGGGATTAGCTTGTGTGAAAAGATTGGGGTGACAACCTTACGCTGACGGCATCAGACCTCTGTACGGTATTGCCGAATGTGGCATGCAAAGACTTGAATCATCGGTATAGTAAACCCTGTGTTCGGTCGAATACCAATGGATGAAAAGATAGCCACAGTTGGATCCATAAAAATCAAAGTTTCAGGCTATTCTGCTCAATCGCGTAGCGTTTTTATCCCGAGTTTGGCCTTTTTAGCTTGTAAGAACTCCTTTACAACTCGAATTGGACCGAGCCGGAGTGATGGTACCCAAATGGGAGTGCCGCAGGTGCACCTGCTACAACCACAGATGGGCCTGCGGCCAACCATGGATGATAAATTCCAGCAGGTTGGTCTCACAAGTCACTTTCAACTTGTTGCGCGAAGAAAAATACGTGAGCCATCTTCATATCTGCTGAGTTCGGGCTGCTTTCTGCAAATTCTATCACCGTACGAGTGTTCTACACTATCCTGGTAAACATATGCCTGTATTTTCTCTCATTTCTGTCCGTTGGATCTTGAGTTATCGCATGAGATGCATCTAAACACATAGTAGTGATTATGTATGCACAAATGACTAGATAAAAAATATTCAACATAGTAAATGTTAGTATTAAACCATGCTGAACATAATAATGTGAAAAATTTGACTTTGGAGACAGTCAAATTGGCACCTTTTTCTGCTATTTTTTGTCCTATTTGAGTTCCAATGAGCATAAGGTAGCAAGGCAAAGTACTCCTAGTATTGAGGTTGGCTTGTTGCATGATAATTTTAATTTTTAAAGCATATATTATGTATATGACTTTGGGGCAGGTGTACTACTGAATGGCCACCTAGACATGCCTGTATGCATGTGGATAATCCTATTTTCAGAGAGGACTATGGCAAAATTTTTCCAAATGTAGGCATTGGGTAGTCATGTATTTTAACTCTACTATATATGTTAAAGTAAATGCATGCATGCATATAGTCATAAAATGCAAAGCTCCAGGTAAGGAAATACCACACCCTTTCTGAGACGATTTGGAGACTTGTTATCCAGATACTATGGATCCGGATCAGCCGAGCAGTTCCTATAGGACCACTTCTGGTGTACGGCGGAGGGCTTCTGAAGTACCTCATCCCCGTTCTGTCAGACAGCCTCGACGGTTGGTGGAGGCCGTGATACGTCCTGTCCAGGTAGATGTTCCCGACGTTGAGGACGAGGAGGCGGATATTCCGATAGAGGATCCCGCTCTTGCTGCATATGTCCCCCGCAGGGAGCTTTCGAGCATTCAGGTGGTGAACCCAGAGTTGTTGGGTGAGTTGGGCAGACATCCATCGATGTATTTACATGCTAACGAGGTATGGCGTTAGACTTTGATCTTCCTTCTTTCCTATTGATGAGGATTAAAGGGTTTTGATGTTGATCTGCATTTCATGCAGTTTCCTGGTTTTACACAGACTCGGGGGAATTGGTTCAGCATTCACTCTATGTATCAGGCTCTTCATCCTAACTATAGAGCGGTAGTGCATGAGTGGGGATTTGGGATATTTTTCTCCATCCTTCCCCGTCGTTGTCCCTGGGGTTACCTCAGGGCATTGTCTGAGCGATGATTTCATCAGACTCAGTCACTCTATCTGCTAGATTGCGAGGTGATGATGACGCCTATAGATTGGCGATTTATCACAGGTATGGAGTTTGGAGGGGAGCCAGTGCCTTGCATGGCAAATATTACCCCTATTGCCGTTAGATCCTTATTAGGAGTTCCGGTGGCGGCGCTCAAAGGTAGGACTGTCCGTTCAGGCCCTTTGAGCGTAGATGCTATGAGCGGGCTATTGAGTGAGCCTATACCTGATGATGTCAGAATCAGGGATCGCGTTCTGCGGCGATTGTTCCTGATGATCATTCGAGGCTGCTTCATAGCAGATAACTCTTCTACGGTATCTTTCGCTTTGATCAGCACCACGCGTGATGTGGACCGTATTGGAGAGTATGATTGGGGCTCCTACACCTTTGCCTATTTCCTCCGGGGCATGCATATGCGCTCACAGGGTTTGACCGACGCTTGGCTAGGATTTTACCCATTTCTATTGGTGAGTATTTCTCTTGTCATTTACCATGTATAGGTTAAGAGTGTTAACTGACAGCAGATGTTTGCCTTTGTGTTGGCAGTTCTGGGCCTATGAGAGGCTTCCATGCTTGCGTCCCGTGAGTGTGTTAGGTTTAGACACCTATCCATGAGGACGATGATGGCATCATTCAATTCTGCCAAAGGTCCCTGTAGCTGAGGGATTCAGTCATTGCCGTATGCAGCTGGAGTTGCTGAAGGCCGACACCATCACATGGCTTCCCTATTTCGGGGAACATCTTGCTGTGGGTTTTGAGGATGGATACCCGACTGGAGTTAAGTATGTGATTTCCACCAGGAGAGTTCCTCTCTTCATAGATGGAGGTTGGGAGCTCTATTTAGGAGAGCGTGCTATTAGGAGCACCACAGGGGAGAATCGTATACCGATATTGCCTCCTGCCAGGCGTTATTGTCCTGTATCGCATTCACCCGTCATTGATAATCCATTGTTGGGGGCATTGTCAGAGGGTCCATGTACTCAGGAGACGTTCCATCGGTGGTGGTCCCCTCGCACTATTGGAGCTCAGTCCCGCGCCACACAGTTTATGGGGGATAGGTTCCAGGATCTTTGATGATGACGAATTGGATAGCTTGTGTCCGAGATCCGACTCATATGACCCAGATTGATAGTTTGACCTGGCAGTTGGACCAGGCACATATTTTTATCCGGCATTTGGGCAGAGACCCGACAGAGGCGACTTCATTTGATCTTTCCAGCTCAGGCGCTGGCCCCTCAGGTGACCCATTCGGTTTTATCGGCGCAGATCCTCCTTTATATAGGCCTGACATCCCTGTTGATAGAGATCCAGTGACTCAGGAGGAGTTACACCAGGTGGACAGGATTGATGATGTGGACATCGACACCATTGTCTTCTTCTGATGTATATTCTCGTTATATATTTTGATAGGCCTCCGTTAGATATTGGGTGGCTGTGCCCCATTCTCGCTATATCTTTTGATAGGCCTTTGTTAGATATTTGGTTGTTGTGCCCCATTTCCCTGTATTTGTAGCTGTACAGAGATGATGTATTAGATGATGATATACTTAAGAATGTATGCATTGTTTTTTTTCATTCCCTATATCATATGGCCATCTATTATCTATTATGAATGTATCATGTTATGCATATGTATGTATGTCCAGAGATATTCGGTATTGACCCCTGGATGGTCTTATGACACGGCCTGCACAGATGTCTTCTTCGACAGTTAGCCGCATAGATCATACCCCACCGTCAGTGGTGGCATCGGGTATGAGATCGTGGTATGATAGCATGTCACCACCAGACAGGGTGACTGTAGATCATTTATTGCAGCATACCATGACATTTTTGACTTTTCAGGTTCCCGCAAGATTTATGGACGGGATGATAGAGCGTTGGCTACCGGATAGGCAGATATTCCGATTCGGCACCCATGAGTTGACTCCTACTCTGGAGGAGTATGCACGGTTGACGATGCTGCCTTTAGACAGACCTTGCGTGCATCTAGCTTTGGGAGACATGAGCAGACGATTCATGACTCTCACAGGATTGCGGCGCAGAGTGGTACAGGATGAGTTGACATCTGGCCACGTGATATCCCAGCATCTTCTGTATGACAGATTTGGCTCGGAGGATAGCTATTCACGACATTCTGGGGATTTCACCACACCGGAGGCTCATTGGCGCTTGGCCAGAGTTGACGTACTGATGCTATCATATGTGTATATGCCGCGGTATATGGATGAGATGGATATAGGTATTATCATGGCCGTGAGAGCTCTCAGGGAGGGTCGTACCATTGAACCTATGATTGTAGCAGAGACCCTGCGGTCGACATCATATTGTTGCACGTATCCTACAGGAGTGTTCACTGGGAGTTCAGTCATGCTATATGTATGGTTCATGTCACACTTGAGACCGATTGGCACTTTTAGATGGCATGGGTACTGCTTCACCCATGATGTAGCTATGCCATACTCTTTTCAGCCATCAGAGTGTATAGATGCTCTGTCCTGGTCCACATTCTTGGCAGATATCAGAGATCCATTCAGCATATTGTCGTGTTCGGGGCTTAGCTCACCATACAGCTTCATTACTCATGCTCCGGGCATGGACTATCTTCCTTTGGCTGGTTTGAGGGGAGTGACCACTTATCACCCATTGGCCGTGATGTCACAGTTCGACTAGTTCCAGGATTTTCATCCTTTTGAGGGGGCAACAGGTCAGCGTTCAGCTTCTCGGTATCTCTCAGTAGAGGACCGATCCCGGGTATACGCCTGCTGGGATCAGCGCGAGATAGCGACTTTTTCTGTCAGTCATCCTGGTTATTCCGCAGAGTATTTCGCGTGGATGGAGACAGATTTTATCGGTTGCAGCAGTGTTTGCAATACCAGAGAGCGAGTTAGATGATGTATAGCCCATGGAGGACATTGATACCTACATCGTGGAGGAGTCCACTGCTGGGTTGCCAGCATTTCTTCCGGATTCTCCTAGTACCAGTACTATTGTGATTCAATACTCGGCACAGTACTTAGAGCAGAGTCTTCATCTGATGACCTTTGAGAGAGATCAGATTTGATCTATGATGTCGACTGCTCTTGATGGGAAGGAGGCCGCTCTATTGGAGAGAGACGAGGCCTTGGCTCGCAGAGATGCTGTCGTCGTTGAGCGGGATGAGGCTATATCAGCCAGAGATGCAGTGATAGTTGAGCGGGATATCGCCATATCTGCCCGAGATGTAGCCATCACAGATAGTACTGCCGTGAGGTCCCTTACCACTGGCATGATCGCAGAGATGAGCACATATATTGATGATCATATGGTCACCATGCAGATGGCTATAGATCTGTTGAGTCGTATGGATATTCTCATACAGGAGACCACATCTTTACCTCCATCTTCTGAGAGGGACGCCATGTTGGGCTTGTTAGCTCGCATATATCCTGACTTGTAGATGATCTTATATTTTCCTGCACAGACTAGCTTAGCCATTTTGTCATGTACAGTTTACATTGTGTATATCAAACAAAATTATATATAACAAGGAAATATATTTTTGATCACTTCCCTTTTAGATATGCCTTGCTGCTTGCTTGATATTTTGCATGCTGCTTCAGGGCTTGTGATCGTGATGTATTCTGAATTCCTTCTCGATGGATGGACATTGAGTTATCTCTGAATAGTTCAGAATGGATCATCGATCTGTATGTATCCCTACCATCTCTTGGTGTCTTGGGACTGGTTTCTAAATGGAAATGAGGAGAGGAGTGTGGCTTTCCTCTCTGAGATTGACCGCACCACAGATGGTCGCCAATACTTCTATTTAGGAGAAGCCTAGTTAATTTCATCTCTTATGGATTGGTGTTGCTCTTCGAGGTACAACCGCCGCTTAGATGGTTGCCGAATCTCCTATTTATGAGGAGTTCAGGTAATTCCATTCCTTTGGTCTGAAGCCAAATGAAATGTAGTGGATTGAAGGATGATCCCAGTACCAACTAACAAGGGTTTGTGTTTTGGTAGGGGGTGAGACCGCACCATGAATGGCTGCCTACGTACTCCTATTGAAGAGGAGATCAGGTTTGCGTAGTTCGAACCTGGTGTAAGGGGTTCAACGCTGTATGTGGTAGGAATGGTGTAGGAATGTTTATGTTATTTTTTGTTTTATTTCGACCGGGCCATATAAAATGGTTGCCTACGTACTCCTATTGAAGAGGAGATCAGGTCGACGTAGTTCGCCCCACAAGGCAAAATAAAATGCGTAATCCCATGTGCAGGTCAGAGTGCGGGGAGGAGAGAGTTTAATCCTAGGTTGAGGACAAACTGCAGGTGAAAAGTTTGATCCCATGTATGGGTAGCCAAATTGTATACGCAAGAGGTTCAATCCACTGTGGGATGACCTAAGTTGTAGGAACGCAAAGGAGAAAGCCAGGCTACTGGCTTGAAAGGTATGTTTCCCTGAGGGGCAAAGTGTAGAAAAGTTGTTTGTGGTAAAGGTTTAAAGAACCGGAATGACTGGTGACTTGATGGTCTACCACCAGGATGTTTACTTGATGGTAACTTCAGATATAGTACCGTTTCACGGCGTCTAATTTGATGAGTTGCGGAAATTCATCGCCGTCCATTTCTTGCAATCTGAGAGCGCCTCCTGTCAATACTTCCTTGACAATAAACGGGCCTTCCCAGTTAGGAGCGAATTTTCCCTTAGACTGATCTTGGTTGTCCAGTATTTTCTTCAAAACCAAGTCATGTTGTCTGAATTGCCGTAGTCGAACTTTTTTGTTGTAGGATCGAGAGATCCTTTGTTGATATAACTGACCATGGAAGATAGCCGCGGTTCGCCTTTCGTCTATTAGAGACAATTGGTAATACCTATCTTGTACCCATTGATCTTCATCCAACTGAGCGTCTATCAATACTCTGAGGAATTCCATCTCAACTTCCATGGGGAGCACTGCTTCCATCCTATAGGTTAAGGCATAGGGGGTTGCCCCAGTGGAAGTGCGCATTGAGGTTCTGTAGGCTAACAGAGTCAAAGGCAATTGGTCAGTCCAATTTTTGTGATTGGTGGACATCTTTTGCATAATCTTCTTGATGTTCTTGTTAGCCGCTTCAACAGCACCATTCATCTTTGGACGATAGATGACTGAGTTGAGATGTTTGTTGTGGAATTTACTGCATAATTCCCCCATCATTTTGTTGTTGAGGTTCTTGGCATTGTCGGACACAATCACCTCTGGTTGTCCATATCGACAAATGACATTATTTCTGATAAAAGCAATGATGACTTCTTTAGTAACCCTGGGGAATGAGGATGCTTCTACCCACTTGGTGAAGTAGTCGATCATGGTGAAGATAAATTGATGACCATTACTGGCTTTAGGCTCAATGGGCCCGATAACGTCCATTCCCCACATTGAGAAGGGCCAAGGTGAACTCATATTGTGAAGTTCCCGTGGAGGGGCGTGTATAACATTCCCATGAATCTGGCACTGATAGCATCTCCTGACATGGTCATTGTAATCAGCTTTAAGAGATAGCCAATAATGTCCCGTCATGAGGACTTTCTTAACAAAGAGGGGGCCACAGACTCCGCCATGGATTTCATCCATAAGCCTTTGGGCTTGATCTTTGTCTAAACATCTGAGGAGACCTAATCCTGCATCTCTTTTGTAGAGCGCATCTCCACTCAGGTAGAATTTCATAGCTAGTCGGTGGATCTGCCTTTGTTCAGTCGGGCTCGCCTCAGCGGGTGTAGATCCATCTCGCAGATATTCCTTGATATGCTGATACCAAGGATGTTGGATGGGAGGTAGCTCATCCGATACTTCTCCAACGTAATTCCCATAGGCTGGGGCCTTGTGCAGGGAAATTGTGACGCTTAGCAAGTGTTCCTTGTCTGATATGTGAATCAAGGAGGCCAAAGTTGCTAACGCGTCTGCGAAATCATTCCTATTACGAGAAATGTGTAGAAAGGATATTTCTTCGAATCCCAAAGCCAACTTTAAGACCTGCCGATGGTAAGGCAGCAAATATAGTTCCTTGGTTTGATAAATTCCGGTGGATTATTTGATTACCAACTCCGAATCTCCAAGGACAGTTAACCGCCTGATGCCCATTGAATGGGCAAGTTTTAGCCCCATAAGACAGCCTTCATACTCAGCCGTATTGTTGGTGCTGACAAACTGTAATTTGACGGTGACGGGATACTACTCCCCCGTATCAGATACTAGAACTGCTCCAGCTCCAAAACCTTCCATATTAACAGCTCCATCGAAATACATCTTCCACGTTTGGCGTGTATCGTACTGATGGTGTTGCTGAATTGTCATTACTCTTTCATCGGGGAAATACGTCTCCAAGAATTTGAAATCCCCTGATGGTGCGGCTGCCAGTTGATTCGCAATTCCTTGACCTTTGATGGACTTTTGAGTCACATATACGATGTCAAATTGTTGTAGGATCAACTGCCATCTAGACAGTCGACAATTCAGTATGGGATTACTGAATACGTACTTGAGAGGATCCACGCGGGATATGAGATGGGTTGTGTGACCATGGAGATAATGCTGTAACCTCATGGAAGCCCATGCTAAAGCACAACACATCTTTTCGATCAGAGTGTACTTGTGTTCACTACTGCTGAATCTTTTGCTGAGGTAATAGATAGCTCGTTCTAGGCCTCTATCGTCCTTCTGTTCCAGCATGCAGCCCATGGCATTGTCACTTACGGACAGATACATAAACAGGGGAACATCATCCCTGGGTGGTACCAAGATGGGAGCTTTGATTAGCTGTTTCTTGATTGTAAGGAAAGCATTTTGGCACTCCTCATTCCATTTCATGGAGGAGTTCTTCCTTAACAGCTTGAAGATTGGCTCACAGGTTGCTGTGAGTTGAGAGATAAATCTGCTAATGAAGTTGATTCTTCCCAAAAATCCCCGTATTTCCTTTTCTATCTGAGGAATGGGCATTTCAGTGATGGCTTGGATTTTGGCAGGATCCAGCTCTATCCCTTTGTGGCTGACTAGAAATCCTAGCAACTTGCCCGATTTAACGCCAAAGGCGCACTTAGCGGGATTCAACTTCAAGTTGTACTTACGCAACCTGTTGAACAATTTCCTGAGATGGTTTATATGGTCATCCTCCTTCCGGGATTTGACAATAATGTCATCCGCATAGATCTCAATCTCTTTATGCATTAAGTAGTGGAAAAGAGCCATCATAGCTAGTTGATAGGTAGCTCCAGCATTGATGAGGCTGAATGACAACCGTCTATAGCAAAAAGTTCCCCAAGGAGTGATGAAAGCAGTTTTTTCACGATCTTCCTCGGCAACCATGATCTGATAATACCCCGTAAAGCAATCTGCAAAGGAGTACTGTAAGACCCCAACTTTTATAAATAAAGATGAATTTTCTATAAATATCATTTTTGAATATTATGGAATTAATTTGATATAATGTTATAGTTGTGGGCAATATTTATAAATTTTACAAAGTACGCAAGTTGTTATATAATATTCGATTGGTCGGGGAATATTCGTTTTAACAGGGAATATTCGTACAACGACACAATCATTGGTGGACCCCACAACGAAATTATTGTCAGATTGAGAAAACGACAAAAATATTTTATTAAAAATAACGGCGAAAGTTTAACCATTGATACTGTTGAACTACTCGGTAGTAAAAGTACAGTAATACGTGTGGTTGCATAGTAGCACACGGTATTGATTATTAATGCTTATGTGAGAAGTCACTCAGTTTGATTCAATTATTGTCAGTTAATAATATGAATTATTTAGCGATAATGACGTTTTGTTTTATTCGTATTATTAACGTAATAAAACAGAAACATCTTTTTATATAAAATAGAATACTTTATTAAAGTTATTCTATAAATAGAATATATTATATTTTATTTAAAAGATTTTTCTTTAAATATGGACCGTCAGATTAAAGTAAATCAATCTGGACCGTTCATGGATTAGTTACTATACAGTCCATTCTTCTATAAATAGCAGCTCATTCCTTCATTATTTCTTACGAATTCACTGAACTCTATAGAGAGAGAGAAGAAGAGTATTCTGCTACTTAACTACTTCCTTATTTCAGCTCTTCTTTAAAATGGTAAGGGATATTATTTGTTATACCTGTAAAGGGTATTATTTCTTTTGTATTCATGAAGAGAGCTTCTGTTATTCCATTCTTTATTATTCTGCTGGAATAACCTGTATACGCGGGCTACCCTATACTTGGTGAACTTCTTCTGTTATTCCATTATTTATTATTTTATTGGAATATCCTGTCTGTGCGTTTTACGCCGGACCTGGTTCCGTCTTTATTATTCTGTTAGAATATCATGTCTGTGCGTTTTACGCCGAACCTGGTTCCATTATTTATTATTCTGTCTGAATATCCTGTCTGTGCGTTTACGCCGGACCTGGTTCAATTATTTATTATTCTGTTGGGAATAACCTGTCTGTGCGGTCTATCGCATGCCTGGTGAATTCTGTTATTATTTCATTCTTATTATTCTGTTGGAATAACCTATTTATGCGAAGTACCGCATGCATGGTGAAATTCTTTTATTGTTTCATTCTTTATTATTATGTTGGAATAACTTGTCTATGCGAAGTACTGCATACATGGTGAAATTCTTTTATTATTCCATTCTTTATTATACTGTTGGTTATTAGTTTTATAGTTGTATGTCTTTGGCCTGTAGTGCAAAGATGATATGTTGTTGAATATCTTTGGCCTGTAGTCCAAAGATGATCTGTTGTTTGATAGCTTTGACCCGTAGTGCGAAGATGGACAGGTGTATGACATGATCATGACCACTAGTGATACTAACGAATATCCTTGGCCGTAGTGTATGGATAATTTAATGATGTGATTAGCAGGATCATGACCATTAGTTAACAGTTGAATGTCTTTGGTCGTAGTGCACTGACAGGTAATTGATTGGTATGATCATGACCATTGGTTTTATAGTTGAATATCTTTGGCCCGTAGTGCAAAGATAGACAACTGATTGGTATGATCATTGTTATTACATTTGAATATCTTCAGCCTTTGGGGTAAGGATATTGAGTAAACGTTTTATTAAGCCTTTGTGGCAAGAAGGAACTGTTAATTCACATTATTATAAATATAAATTGTGAATTTAACTAACATCTTTGGTGGTTCAGGTGAAGGCAAGTGATGAAAGTTCTATTTGTCTTGAGTATAACAAAGAACTGTTGATGAGTAGTACATGAATAAAATATCAACGATGGACTCTTAATCTAGAAGAGATAGTAGATATTATGTTCTACTTGTCTCTTCTAATGGATTGCTTGTTCCGCTGCAGTTAAACTTGATGTCTGTTATATTTTATCAATTTAACACTGTTGAAGGCTAACGATAAATTATTTTGCATTATCTTAGTCATGATAATTCTTACTGGGCTAGTTGAGCTCACCCTTTCTTTCACTATTCACTTCAGGAAATGAGAACGCAGCAGGGACTAGTCGGGGAATAGAGTGACGGTCCAGATGATAGCATTAGTAGTCCTCACTATTCTGTTAAATAGTGTGACAATAAATATAATGAGAACTTATACTGAGAGTGGATACTGTCTAGAAGACAGTATTTGTATTAAAACTCACAGCTCTCTTGTTGTATATTAAAGATTGCATATGTATTCTGTACCATATATTTGGCGACTCAGAATAGGTGATGTATACATAATTTTTGGGGCGTCACAGTTGGTATTAGAGCTTAGGGATATGGTCGCTGGCGGAGATAAGAGTCTAGAACTAGGAGGGGAGAGACGAGTTATATACTTCGCGAATGTGTGACTTACCTAAGCTGAAATTGTTTACTTTATAAGTTGACAAATTATGATATGTCAATTAACCTTTTTTTTGAAGCTATATTCTAGAATGATATCTGAAATACAGAAGATGAGAAATGGAAAAATCATGATAGCGAGAAAATTACCGGGAAAGTACAATCTAAAAAGAAAGCAAGGTATTCTCATCTCTTCGAATATCAGGTACGTACCCTAATTTCGAGGGCGAAATTTCATAAGAAGGGGAGGTTGTAAGACCCCAACTTTTATAAATAAAGATAAATTTTCTATAAATATCATTTTTGAATATTATGGAGTTAATTTGATATAATGTTATAGTTGTGGGTAATATTTATAAATTTTACAAAGTACGCAAGTTGTTATATAATATTCGATTGGTCGGGGAATATTCGTTTTAACAGGAAATATTCGTACAACGGCACAATCATTGGTGGACCCCACAACGGAATTATTGTCGGATTGAGAAAACGACAAAAATATTTTATTAAAAATAACGGCGGCAGTTTTACCATTGATACTGTTAAACTACTCGGTAGTAAAAGTACAGTAGTATGTGTCGTTGTATAGTAGCACACGGTATTGATTATTAATGCTTATATGAGAAGTTACTCAGTTTGATTCAATTATTGTCAGTTAATAATATGAATTATTTAGCGATAATGAAGTTTTGTTTTATTCGTATTATTAACGTAATAAAATAGAAACATCTTTTTATATAAAACAGAATACTTTATTAAAGTTACTCTATAAATAGAATATATTATATTTTATTTAAAAGATTTTTCTTTAAATATGGACCGTCAGATTAATGTAAATCAATCTGGACCGTTAATAGATTAGTTACTATGCAGTCCATTTTTCTATAAATAGCAGTTCATTCCTTCATTATTTTTTACGAATTCACTGAAATCTAAAGAGAGAAACTATAGAGTGAGAGAAGAAAAGTATTCTGCTACTTAACTACTTCCTTATTTCAGTTCTTCCTTAAAACGGTAAGGGGTGTTATTCTTTCTTATTCATGAAGAGAACTTTTGTTATTCCATTTCTCATTATTCTGTTGGAATAACCTGTATACGCGGTCTACCCTATACTTGGTGACATTCTTCTATTATTCTGTTAAAACATCATGTCTGTGTCTTTTACACCGGACCTGGTTCTGTTTTTATTATTATTCTGTTGGAACATCCTGTCTGTGTGTTTTACACCGGACCTGGTTCCGTCTTGTTATTATTTTGTTGGAACATCCTGTCTGTGTGTTTTACACCGGACCTGGTTCCATTATTTATTATTCTGTCGGAATATCCTGTCTGTGCGTTTACGCCGGACCTGGTTCCATTATTTATTATTCTGTTAGAATATCCTATCTGTGCGGTCTATCGCATGCCGGGTGATTTCTTTTGTTATTCCATTCTTTATTATACTCAGTTGGTTAAGTTTTAACTTCTATACTCCATAAAATTAGTGGAATATCCTTGATAATTGCGTTTCATCCAGTATCTTTTCATGAAAATATTCTTCTAAGCATTCTTGAATTTTACTCCACAAAGCAGTATCATGTTGACAATTTGGACGTTGTTAATTCTTGGATAAATTAATTCTTGAACTTATTTTATTGAATTCTTATATCATTGTCATCATCCTCATGTTTATAAAATGTTGAAAGTCATCTGTGGCCTGTAGTACATAGATGGACTTGGTATGATTATGACCAGGGATTATTCGGTATAATCATGACCGTAATATCACAAATGATGTGGTAAAAGTCCTCATTGGCCCGTAGTGCATTGATGGACAGTTGTTGACATGATCATGACCATTAATGAATACACAAATATTCTTGGCCAGTAGTGCATGGATAATTGTGGTCGTGATACTAAAGAATATCCTTGGCCGTAGTGCAGGGGTGATTCGATGATGTAGATTATTTTGTTAAGCTGAGTCCCAGCGATAACAGTGTTAAAAAAACCTTTTAAATCATAGAAGATAGTAGATTTTATTCTCTACTTGACTCTTTTAATGGATTGCTTGTTCCGCTGCAGTTAAACTTGATGTTCGTTATATTTTATCAGTTTAACACTGTTGAAGGCTAATGATAATTTATTCTGCATTATCTTAGTCATAATATTTCTTACTGGGCTAGTTGAGCTCACCCTTTCTTTCACTGTTCTCTTCAGGAAATGAGAATATAGCTGGGACGAGTTGGGGAACGGAGTGATGGACCAGATGATAGTATTAGTAGTTCTCACTATTCTGTTAAATAGTGTGACAATAATTGTAATGAGGACTGCTTTTGAGTTTGTATAGTCTCTAGTAGACAATAATTGTATTCAAACTCACAGTTATGTTTTGTCGTATTGTACACGACAGTTGTATTAGTAAGTTGTATTTGTATTCTGTACCATGTATCTGGCGACCCAAGATGGGTGATGTATACCTAATTTTGGGGGCGTCACAGTTGGTATCAAAGCTTAGGGATATAATCCCTGGCTAAGATGTGGGAATAGAACTAGGAGGGGAGAGACGGGAAATTCCTTCGTTAGTATGACCTACCTAAGTTTATTTGCATGGTATTTAATTGGTCGGTCAGAATATAAGGATAATATATGACATATCAATTAACTTTTGTTTTGTGGTAGTATCTGAAAATGGCATCTGAGAATGTTGAGAATAGCAATGGAGCACAGGCGACTGTTGATTCACCACATATCAATAATCAGGATAATGTGCATCAGGAAGGTGACAATCCTCATGCAAACAACAACACTGACCAGATGATGAATGATGGAATGTTCAGAAGCTTTATGCAGTTCATGCAACAGTAGGCGAGAGCGGCTCCTGTCCGAAATGTAGGTGGAAACACTGAAAACTCTCGAATGTTCACCGCTAAACAGTTCAAGGAGCTGGGACCACCGGAGCTTAAGGGAGAGCCAAAACCACTTATAGCGGAAACATGGATAAAGCAGATCACCAAGATATTTGATGTCTTGGGATGCTCTGAGGAGCAAAAGGTTCCCTTTGCCGCCTTTATGTTGCGAGGAGAGGCAGATTACTGGTGGGAATCGATTAAGCGTACTCAACCTGCCACACTGAAGATGTCTTGGGAGAAGTTCCAAGAGCTGTTCAATGACAAATACTTTCTCGAAAGTGTTCGTCACATGAAGGAGGTGGAGTTCATCAAATTAGAGCAGAATAATATAACCGTGTCGCAGTATGAGGCTAAATTTACTGAGTTGTCCCGGTTTGCGTCCCACTTGGTGGATAATGAAGAGCGAATGACGCGAATGTTTTTGCGAGATTTGAAACCTGAGATACGTCAACATCTTATTTCTCATAAACTGTGTTTGTATTCAGATGTTGTGAATATGGCTCAGTTAGTGGAGCGCGATAATGAGTCAACGCAACCAAAAGAGAGTAGTCGGCAAAATGATAATACCAGTGAGAGCAGTCATCGAAGTGGTTACAACAAGCGTGGAGGGAATCAACAGGCCAGAAATGGTAACCACTTCGGTGGTAATCAGGGCCAAAACAATAAGAATGGTCATTTCAAGAAGAGGAGATTCAACAATGATGGAAAGACATCAGCACCAGCACCTGTTGTTAAGGAAGGAGAACGACCACATATCATAAGTTTCAAATACGGAGGGGAGAGGCACATCAGTCCAAACTGTGCGATGTCGTCTAAAGCAAGTTATAATTATGGAAGAGAAGGTCATTTAGCTCGATTTTGTCGTTTACCAAAAATAAGTTCAGCCAGGATGGAGACACCAAAGGTCGTCCCAAAAAAGTCAAAACCGGTAGTGCAAGGGAGAGCGTTTGTTGTGACCTCCCAGAAAGCAAGGAACCCGAATGAGGTCATCACGGGTAAGCTTATCATAAACTCTAACGAAGTCTATACTTTATTTGATACCGGTTCTACCAATTCTTTTATTTCTCCTACTTGCTCTCATCGATTCAATTTGACTCCGGAGAAATTAGACTTTGACTTATCTGTTGAAACTCTATTGAGAGAAACCTTCATTACATCCACGGTTTATAAGTCTTGTTTGGTTCAAGTTGGTACCCACACATTTCCTGTCGATCTTATTTCATTAAAAATACTTGCATTTGACGTGATTCTAGGAATTTATTGGTTAACTACTCATCATGCAAAAATTGATTATTTTCGTAAGGTTGTTAGCTTTCATATTCCTAATCGACCTATTATGCGAATTTAACCAACCAAACCATTAAAATCAATCGCTGTCATCTCAAGCCATAAAGCTATTCGTTTATTGAAAAACGGATGTCAAGCTTTCTTAGCTCATGTCACGGATCTAAACAAAAATACGTCATTTTTGAATGATATTTCTATTGTTAATAAATTCCCTAACGTATTCCCTGAAGAACTTCCTGGTCTACCCCCAGAGCGTGAAATTAAATTTTGTATCGACCTTGAACCCGGTACAAAACCCATTTCCAAAGCCCCACATCGAATGGCTCCTATTGAACTTCAGGAGTTAAAGATCCAACTGCAGAAATTGTTAGATATTGGCTTTATTCGTCCTAGTACTTCTCCTTGGGGTGCTCCTGTTCTATTCGTGAAGAAGAAAAATGGAAGTATGCGACTTTGTATTGATTATCGGGAGTTGAATCATGTCACCATCAAAAACAGGTACCCATTGCCACGTATTGATGACCTGTTTGACCAGTTGCAAGGAGCACAATTCTTTTCAAAGATCGATCTTCGTTCTAGATATCATCAGCTGAAGGTTAGAACTGAGGATATTCCAAAGACGGCTTTCAGAACTCGGTACGGGCATTATGAATTCCTAGTCATGTCCTTTGGATTGACTAATGCTCCTGCTGCCTTCATGGATATGATGAACCGGGTATTCAAGGAATATTTAGATCACTTTGTGGTCGTCTTTATTGATGACATCCTTATTTATTCCAAAAGTCGTGAAGATCATGAGCAACACTTGAGGCTGGTACTCCAAAAGCTTCGTGAATACAAGCTTTATGCCAAGTTGAAGAAATGCGAGTTTTGACTGGAGGAGGTAGCATTCCTTGAGCACGTAGTATCAAGTCGTGGAATATCTGTTGACCTGGCAAAGATTGAAGCTATTTAAAGCTGGGAGCAACCTAAATCAGTGACCGAAGTACGTAGCTTTCTTGGTTTAGCTGGTTATTATCGGAGATTCGTGGAAGGATTTTCTCGAATCGCTACTCCATTAACTCAGCTGACTTGGAAAGATACAAAGTTCGGTTGGAGCGAAGAATGTGAGAAGAGTTTTCAAGAACTCAAGAAGAGACTCATTTCAGCACCTGTTCTAACAATAACATCTGGCTTGGAGGGATTTGTCATCTACAGTGATGCTTCGAGCAAAGGGTTGGGATGCGTTCTCAAGCAACATGAAAAAGTCATAGCCTATGCATGAAGACAACTCAAGAAATATGAGAGAAATTATCCTACTCATGATCTAGAGTTGGCAGCTGTTGTCTTTGCACTTAAAATTTGGAGGCATTACTTGTATGGGGAGAAGGTGGAGATCTTTACGGATCATAAAAGCCTCAAATATTTCTTCACTCAAAAGGAACTCAACATGCGACAACGACGTTGGCTGGAACTATTGAAAGATTATGATCATACCATTCAATACCATCCTGGAAAAGCGAACGTGCACATGGTAGCTGACGCATTAAGTAGAAGATCATATGCAAGTTCGAGTGTGATATTGTCAACACAAAGGCCCATTTTGTGTGACTTGTAAAGGATGGAGATAGAGTTAAAGACTCCAGGGACCCGTGTGATGATGGCGAATATACGAGTAGAACCAACTTTAATCGATAAAGTTAAAGTTTCTCAAGCAACAGACCTGGAGCTGATGCGTATGAGGAAGAAAGTGCAAGAAGGAGCTATGCCGGAAGCAAGAATCGATGAAGAAGGAATACTTCGAGTCAACTCCAGACTTTGTGTTCCTAACAACCCTGATTTAAAGTATGAAATCATGATGGAGGTGCACAACACATCATTTGCAATCCATCCTGAGAGTACCAAAATGTATCATGATCTTCGTCATACAATTTGGTGGAGCAATATGAAGCGAGAGATAGCGCTGTTTATCTCAAGGTGTCTAAGTTGTCAACGAGTCAAAGCGGAGCATCAAGTACCAAAAGGTCCATTGCAACCACTTGAAATTCCAGAATGGAAGTGGGAGCACATTACCATGGATTTCGTTACCAGTCTTCCTAAGGTTTCTCAAGGTATAGATGCGATTTGGGTCATTGTTGATAGATTGACCAAGTCTGCTCATTTCTTACCGATACGAGAAACTTATACACTTGAACGTCTTGCTCATATGTACATAAACGAGATTGTAAGACTGCATGGTATGCCAGTATCCATAGTTTCTGATCGAGACCCAAGATTCACTTCACGATTTTGGGTTAGTTTACAAAAAGCTATGGGCACGGATTTACGATTTAGTTCGGCATATCATCCTCAGACGGACGGACAATCAGAGAGGACTATTCAAACTCTAAAAAATTTATTAAGACTCTGTGTCCTTGACTTTAAGGGAAGTTGGGACAAGTTCTTACCATTGGTGGAGTTTTCCTACAACAACAGTTATCAAGCAAGTATTGGCATAGCTCCATTCGAAGCATTGCATGGAAGAAAATGTCGTTCTCCAGTATGCTAGGACGAGGTGGGTGAAACAACGTTGTTGGGACTGGAGTTGGTACGTATGACCACAGAAAAGATTAAAACGATCCGACGACGTATAAAAATCTCACAAGATCGACAAAAGAGTTATGCTGATCTTAATTGAAAGGACGTGGAATTTGATATAGGAGATCATGTGTTCTTACGTGTTGCTCCATGGAAAGGAGTTACGAGATTTGGAAAGAGAGAAAAGCTCAATCCTCGATTCATCGGTCCATTTTTAATCCTCGATCGAGTAGGAACTGTGGCTTATAGACTCGCTTTACCGCCAAGTATGTCTCGTGTTCATAACGTTTTTCACATATCCATGTTACGTAAATATGTGGAAGACCCAAACCACATTATTGAGTTAGAACCGGACGAAATAGCGGAGGATTTGACGTATGAAGAAGTTCCTGTTCAAATCTTGGATAAGAAGGAACATATTCTACGCTTCAAAGTTATACCTCAAGTCAAAGTTTTATGGAGAAATCACGATGTTGAGGAAATGACTTGGGAGTTAGAATCTGAAATGAAGTCAAGGTATCCTTACCTCTTCGACATACCAGGTACGTACCCTAATTTCGAGGGCGAAATTTCATAAGAAGGGGAGGTTGTAAGACCCCAACTTTTATAAAGATGAATTTTCTATAAATATCATTTTTGAATATTATGGAGTTAATTTGATATAATGTTATAGTTGTGGGTAATATTTATAAATTTTACAAAGTACGCAAGTTGTTATATAATATTCGATTGGTTGGGGAATATTCGTTTTAACAGAGAATATTCGTACAACGGCACAATTATTGGTGGACCCCACAACAGAATTATTGTCGGATTGAGAAAACGACAAAAATATTTTATTAAAAATAACGGCGTAAGTTTTACCATTGATACTGTTGAACTACTCGGTAGTAAAAGTACAGTAATACGTGTAGTTGCATAGTAGCACACGGTATTGATTATTAATGCTTATGTGAGAAGTCACTCAGTTTGATTCAATTATTGTCAGTTAATAATATGAATTATTTAGCGATAATGAAGTTTTGTTTTATTCGTATTATTAACGTAATAAAACAGAAACATCTTTTTATATAAAACAGAATACTTTATTAAAGTTATTCTATAAATAGAATATATTATATTTTATTTAAAAGATTTTTCTTTAAATATGGACCGTCAGATTAAAGTAAATCAATCTGGACCGTTCATGGATTAGTTACTATACAGTCCATTCTTCTATAAATAGCAGTTCATTCCTTCATTATTTTTTACGAATTCACTGAACTCTAGAGAGAGAAACAATAGAGAGAAACTATAGAGAGAGAGAAGAAAAGTATTCTGCTACTTAACTACTTCCTTATTTCAGTTCTTCTTTAAAACGGTAAGGGGTGTTATTCTTTCTTATTCATGAAGAGAACTTTTGTTATTCCATTTCTTATTATTCTATTGGAATAACCTGTATACGCGGTCTACCCTATACTTAGTGACATTCTTCTATTATTCTGTTGGAACATCCTGTCTGTGTGTTTTACACCGGACCTGGTTCCGATTTTATTATTATTCTGTTGGAACATCCTGTCTGTGTGTTTTACATCGGACCTGGTTCCGTCTTGTTATTATTCTGTTGGAACATCCTGTTTGTGTGTTTTACACCGGACCTGGTTTCATTATTTATTATTCTGTCGGAATATCCTGTCTGTGCGTTTACGCCGGACCTGGTTCCATTATTTATTATTCTGTTAGAATAACCTGTCTGTGCGGTCTATCGCATGCTGGGTGATTTTTTTTGTTATTCCATTCTTTATTATACTCAGTTGGTTAAGTTTTAACTTCTATACTCCATAAAATTAGTGGAATATCCAGTATCTTTTCATGAAAATATTATTCTAAGCATTCTTGAATTTTACTCCACAAAGCAGTATCATGTTGACAATTTGGACGTTGTTAATTCTTAGATAAATTAATTCTTGAACTTGTTTTATTGAATTCTTATATCATTGTCATCATCCTCATGTTTATAAAATGTTGAAAGTCATCTGTGGCCTGTAGTGCATAGATGGACTTGGTATGATTATGACCAGGGATTATTCGGTATAATCATGACCGTAATATCACAAATGATGTGGTAAAAGTCCTCATTGGCCCGTAGTGCATTGATGGACAGTTGTTGGCATGATCATGACCATTAATGAATACACAAATATTCTTGGCCCGTAGTGCATGGATAATTGTGGTCGTGATACTAAAGAATATCCTTGGCCGTAGTGCAGGGGTGATTCGATGATGTGGATTATTTTGTTAAGCTGAGTCCCAGCGATAACAGTGTTAAAAAACCTTTTAAATCATAGAAGATAGTAGATTTTATTCTCTACTTGACTCTTTTAATGGATTGCTTGTTCCGCTGCAGTTAAACTTGATGTTCGTTATATTTTATCAGTTTAACACTGTTGAAGGCTAATGATAATTTATTCTGCATTATCTTAGTCATAATATTTCTTACTGGGCTAGTTGAGCTCACCCTTTCTTTCACTGTTCTCTTCAGGAAATGAGAATATAGCTGGGACGAGTTGGGGAACGGAGTGATGGACCAGATGATAGTATTAGTAGTTCTCACTATTCTGTTAAATAGTGTGACAATAATTGTAATGAGGACTGCTTTTGAGTTTGTATAGTCTCTAGTAGACAATAATTGTATTCAAACTCACAGTTATGTTTTGTCGTATTGTACACGACAGTTGTATTAGTAAGTTGTATTTGTATTCTGTATCATGTATCTGACGACCCAAGATGGGTGATGTATACCTAATTTTGGGGGCGTCACATATGGAAGATAATTACAAGTAATTGTACTTTACAAGTAATTTGAAATGTGATCATGAAGAGACTTTCCTCTGTTTTGGGTTTATTAGAGGCTGACCTATCTTAGGTTACTCTCACGGCTTTTTGGCATGAAGGTTCCCAAATCATCGCAATCTACTTGACGGAAAGTTAATTCGGTCTTTCAACTGGAGCGAATTTGGGTGGTGCCTTTCCTGAGCCTCGGAGAATTAGTCTTCTCACGAGTCCAGTAATCAAACACTGACGGGATAGCCTCCTGGTGGAGGGACCACACAACATACATTCACATACATCACATCTCACCGTATGACATGATGACATGTGCGAAGCACTAATATCAGAAGCAGTTATGGTGCGAAGCACTAATATCACAAGCAGTTTATAGTGCGAAGCACTAAGATCACATGCAGTTTATAGTGCGAAGCACTAAGTAAGAAAATGCATTTGTACACATTCATCATAAAATGTAAATGCAACATCCACACACAAGCAGATAACAATTTTGAAAAAAATTATAATAGCGGCTTAAGTCCTCTTACTGGAGTCCCCAGCAGAGTCGCCACCTGTCGACGTTGGGATTTTTAATTGTCCCTTTCCGTTACTTGTCCTTTGGTGTTCTCATTTTAAGTGAGATTTGTTTGAAAAAACAAGTGAAAAAGGTCCGACATGTATAATGTCGAAGATGGACTGTTAAGAGTCGCCAGTTTGTTTTTTAAATGGTTGTACCAACACAACCGAGAAAAGGTTTACACATTAACCCAGTGATGTGACACTGCTAAACGGGTCAGTGAAACTGAGATTCATTAGGGTCCGGGGACTTGGTTATGCGGAGGGAATGTGTTAGGCACCCCTCGACTTCCGTGTTACCACGGTGACCGCCTTTTTTCAAGAAACTGTTATCTGAATGTGTGTGTGTGTGGGTCAATGTGCTGTTATTTGGAAGTAGTGCGAGGCCTCGTTCGCACCTATATACACAAGGTTTGAATTTATGTAAAAATTCAATTTTAACAAGATATGGCAGTGATGTTTTATAAAAAAGGTTTTTCAAACCCTGATGCTCAATAGTAATTGAGACCTTTTACACTCCCATTTTATTTCGTATTCGGCTGGATTGATTTTATTTGACAGATGTGAGGCATCCGTACGAAAATAATGTACAAAAAGGTGCTGAATCCCTCGTGGGTATGTAAACCATCTGAGGAAATCCAAACATCACAGAATAATTTACAAGCTGCTTACAGCTGAAAATGTCCATCACAGGAACCGAATCTAGATCCAATGGGATGAATCTGTGATCACACGATTCCTAGGCTCACATGATGCCGCAATTGATATAAACGCAGTAAGCAGGTATATATATAAAAGCTGTAAATATATACATATATATATACAGACATGATCACCAACCACGAAGTACCTCTATGGGGGATCAGAAATGTAAATAAAGCCGTAAAAGCTATCAACCGCCACGGAGGAAACTCCAAGCGAGACGAAATGTACAGAAAACTGTAGAAACGATCAACCAACACGAAGTAAACTCCAGGTGGGACGAAATATACAGAAAGCAGTAAGAACGGTCAACCACCACGAAGTAACTCCAGGTGGGACAAAATGTAAATATATATATATATATATATATATATATATATTTTATATCCGGTGCGTTTACATGCTTTTATATATAAGTATATATATATATATATATATATATATATATATATATATATATATATATATATATATATATTAAAGTACGTAAACGCTCTGGATGTAAACTCCAGGCTCATCGAACAGAGTTCGACCACAGATAATATATATAAGTATATATATATTAAAGCAGGTAAACGCTCCAGACCGAAGTCTAGGCTCATCGAACAGAGTTCGACACGCAGTTCATATATATAAATATATATATTGGAAAGCAAATAAACGCTCCAGACCGAAGTCTAGGCTCAATCGAGGCATAACTCGATAATGTTAGTAAATATATATATATATATATATATATATATATATATATATATATATATATATATATAGACTGAAATGAAACCACTGACCGAAGTCCGGGAAAAAAGCAAGCAACACGACTCTCAACGTGTAGAAGGGTGTGTGCAAAAATAAAGAGAAAGACTCTAAAGTGTGTGAGAAGGCTTATAGTGGTCTGTCAAAGAAGACTTCTATATCTTTAGAGTGAGTAAACACTGATTTTTGTAGGTACAAAAGGGCTATATGTGAGCTCACAGGTGTTTAAAACGAAAAAGTACACTGCTTGGGATGAGTGCAGAGCAAATTGGGCAGGGCTTCCTCGCCGTTTTCCCTTACAAAATGGCCACCCCAAGCCCTCTATTTATAGAGGGTGGAGCCGCAGGTGTACCTACGGCTGAGCCGCAGGTGTACCAAAGGCAACCCGGGTGGGCCCGAGTTTTTCGGCTCAGGTCATCTCGAAGTACGTGCACTAAGGCACTGTAATGTCCACTTGAACTTTCAGAAGTGCAATCCGGGCATCCGTTTGAGGTATAAAGGACCTATTTCGGATCGCCGTTGTCGAGAGTTGTACGATGGCATGGGATTAAAGTTTGTGCGAAGTCATTGAAGATGGGACTGTGCCATCCGGTCTTCAAGCTTCAACTTTCATTCGTTACCCCGCACAATAGTCACTCAAGATTAATTAGTCTTGTGGGACATTGTTGCGTAGATATGTTGAGGCGACGTGGCGTGACATCGTGTTGGTAAGATGACGATGTTGCCCCTCACCGGTATTATCGCCGAATTGGGCTGATAAAGCAGACGTTGCTCAGCTTCGCTGAGATTGGATTGCTGTAATTTGTTGAAGGTCCTCATTGTCATCCTTGAGGTGTGTCTGTCTTCTCGATGTTATCGCCGGACTGGTACAGTGGATCTCGTTGTGAGCGCCGAGATTGAAGCTGGTTGTATTTGTAACAAGCATTTCCGGGGTTATCGCCGAAATTATATTTCTTGGGGTTATCACCAAGGTTGGTGGCTATTCCCATGGTTGGGACTGAGACTGGATACCTCGGGGTTATCTCCGAGATTAATCGGTCTTCTCCGGTGTGTGTTCCGGTATTGATCTGCATGCCTCGGGGTTATCTCCGAGATTGGAATTGTTACTCCCAGATTGCGATCCGGGGTTGATGCTGAACTTCCGGTAGTATCCGGCATGGATATGGATCATCTTTCAGGGTTCTCTCTTAAAAAACGAATCTGCTCTCCTGCAATGTTAGTGACAGGTGTACAGAAAATTTCGAGTGTCTACAGGTAGATCACCCGTTTCGAAGAAATAGAGAACACTTCAGGAAAGGGAAAGTAGACAATGATATGCCTGCACCGCGATTGTCGGGAACGGAAATGCGAGATCGTGTGATGAGATTGTCGGTTATCCCATTTGGTAAGATTGATGCCACAAACATAATTAATGGGTTTGGCGAATCTCATAATTGGGTTCGGAGAAACATCTTTTGGGAACTGCCTTATTGGTCTACAAATTTGATTCGTCATAATCTAGATGTGATGCATATTGAGAAGAATGTATTTTACAATGTGTTTAACACTGTGATGAATGTTACGGGGAAGACAAAGGATAATGATAAGGCACGTTTGGACATGAAAGATATTTATAAGCGTCCTGGATTAGAACTTTATGAATCTCCTAATGGTAAGATTGGCAAACCGCATACAAGGTACACATTGTCCAAAAAGCAAGTTGAAGATGTGTGCACATGTTAAGTCTCTGAAACTACCAGATGGATAAGCGTCAAACTTTGCAAGGTGTGTTACGGGTGGGAAATTGCAAGGGATAAAGAGTCATGACTGTCATGTGTTCATGGAGAGACTCATGCCTATAGCATTTCGGGATCTACTTGATAAACCAATATGGGATGCTTTGACGGATCTTAGTCGTTTCTTCAAAGACTTATGTTCAAAATTATTAAATGAGAAGGACATGTCTGTACTTGAGAATAACATCATAGAGATCACGTGTAAACTGGAAAAAATATTCTCACTTGGTTTTTTTGACTCTATGGAGCATTTGTAAATCCATCTTCCCTATGAAGCTCGTGTTGGGGGTCCAGTTCAATATAGATGGATGTACCCTTTCGAGAGAGTGATGGGAAACCTTAAGATGAAGGTGAAGAATAGAGCTTATGTCGAGGGGTCGATATGTGAGGCATACAGTTTCGATGAGATATCTACGTTTGTCTCAGACTATTTTCTGGACGAAGTCTTGAGAAAGGCCAATCGAGTATCGAGACATGATGATGGGGGAAATGTTGAACTAAATGGTCGGCTCTCTGTATTTGGTCTATCGGGCCGCGTTTATGGAAAAGGAAAGCACATATTTCTCTCTGAGCAAGAATTACATGCTGCACATACTTACATTCTTCTCAATTGCGAGGAGATTGACGAATTTGTGAGGTACACATGTAAACTTGATAATTTATCTTTTAAGTTGAAAATTTATTCCAATATGTTAATGTTTATATCATGGTATAGATTGTACGATGACGAGTTAAAAGTGAAGCATCCCGGCATAACTGATAAAGATATTCAAATCAATCGTGATAAAAAATTTGCACTTTGGCTAAAGGACAAAGTAAGTTCAATTTTTAAGCACGTAGAATATATATACTCTATGTTAACTATGACTTCATTTAATAAGATGGAGTTTTTGTAAGCTTTGACTGAGGGATCAACGATTCCGGCTAATGTACAAGTCCTAGCTATGAGACCAGACAGGGACCAAGTTAGCCGCAATGGTTACAAAATAAATGGTTGTGAATTTCACACAAAAGCATATGGGCGTGGTAAAAGAACAACGAACTCTGGAGTGTGTGTCCAAGGAGATTGTTACAATGAGCTTGGTCGTGCCTTTTATGGGGAGTTGGAGGAAATCGTAGAGTTATCGTACAAGGGCACGTACGGGGGTCATATTCACTTGTTCATGTGCCGTTGGTTTGATTCAGAAAAAGGGATACGTGTTGGCAGACATGGAATCGTCGATATTAACCTCCATAGGTCTGCGTACTCCAACGAATAATTTGTTTTACCAACTTAAACAGTACAAATATACTACACTCCTAGTCCTGTTAGGAAAAGGGATAGACCGCCTACAGATTGACAAGTTATAATTCATACTCGCGCGCGTAGTCGTGTAGAAGTAGTTGATGGGGAGATTTACCAAGAGCAGATGCTTCATAGTTAAACTATAATAAATATGGAGGACGACAATGAAGTAATCCAGTTAGATGGTGGAGATGAACCACATGAATTAGATCCTGAGTCAATACTTGTGTCAGATGACATTGGTACTGAGGAGGAAGAGTTATTGACTGAATCTGACACTGAATCTGAAGTAGATGATGGTTATGAATCTGCAACATGTATACAGGATGATTCTGAATCAGACATTGACACTTGAACAAATGAATTGTATGTTTAGCATTACATGTTTTTTATATCATTGTCATGTTTATGTACTAAACTATTTAAATAGAACTAAGATGTAAATTTCTTTTGTTTATTATCATTTTATATTCATATATATACATGTTTATATCACTGTCATATTTATTGTCATATATACATGTAATCAAATATGACTCATAATAACATTTTGAAATTTGTAATATACAGATGGCTTCTGAAGCAGCACAGAAAAAGCGCGACATGGGTAGGGGGCCTAATCATGTGCCCAAGACCCCTACTAATCCGGATGATCGGATTCTTATTCAGAGTTGCCCTCCTCCGAATAGCACGTACGTCCCGCATATATCATTTATATATAAGTATTTAAGATTCCATTTATACAAGATATATAGAACTGTGATGTAAATTGCTTTAATATATCTACTTATCGTTTATGTAAATTGATGTTAATATGCTATTTGATGTTAATATGCTTATTGTATTGAAAATTTGTATATTTCTCTTGGTTTGTGTCTTGGGTGCCTAGAAATGTCCATATATGCATGCCGTCGTGCATGTGGCTAGTCTATATTGTAGGGGAGACTCTGGTGAATTTTTTTTAAATATTATAAGTATAAGTTTGAAAAATGTTCATAAGTATTATAACTTAGATGTAAATTGCTTTAATATATCTACTTATCGCTGATGTAAATTGTTGTATATTACAGTGATTTTTCAGATAATAAGATCGTCAAGTGCATATCACAGCTGTGTTTACAGAATTGGCCTACACCTGTGATTATGTGGGCGAGCACACCTATCGCCCACAAGGATGCTGTTTGGGCTGAATTTCAGGTATATTTTTTTTAATTATGACATATAATATAATATTTAAAGGATAATTGTTTAGTAATGTTATTATTGTTATTTTATTTGCAGAAACGGTATAGATGGGAGGACGCGCAGGCTTCAGTGATACAGACATTATTCTGGCAGAAGTACGCGATCTGCACCAAAGACAATTTGAACAAAGAAAGACAAAAAGCCCTTCACAATGCCGAGATCGACCATCCAGGCCAAGGAGAGGATTATATGCACGAGCATAGCCCTTGGTGGTGCACCCAGTCCTTATGGGCTGAGATGTGTGCCCAATGAAGAGCTGAGAGTTGGGTGAAAAGACGAAAGACTGCCTCCACCAATAGATCATCTGGTGTACCCGATGGCGAAAAGACTAAAGGGACATACAAGGGCGGCAGTATTTCACAGTTACAACATATTACTGCCAGGGTACGTATTTACAAGTTTTAATATGTTTACAATTATGAATTCTAGAAAATATATCACATTTTTACTTAGTAATATTGTGCTATTTTTTGTATAAGAGTCTCAGTCTCAAGGTACACCTATCCATTGGATGGATGTGTACGTGGCCACCCGTGATGGTCTGCCTGATGCTATCCAGATAGCGGTAATAAGTTTTAACAACTTGATCTTGTTTATCAATGCTTACAGAATTTATTTTTAACTATTTAATTGTTAACATAATGACATGATACTTATAAGCGTTTATTGAATGAGCGCTATCCTGAAGGCACTCCACGTCCGACTATTGATCAAGAGCTGTGGGAGAGGGCGTCTATTGTGAAGAAGAACTACATTAAAGGTCAAGGACAACGACGATGCCCATCCTTCAGTGGCTCAGGCAGCTCTGCTATCCAGTCTTCACAGTCATCGAGTCAACCAGTTGTTCACACTTCGGCTGACTGTGTGAGAGCTATATGTCGAGATCGAAATCTTTTGAAGATACTGGGCGGGCATCTGGGGGCTCTTGATCCTGAGGAGTTAGCTGAAGCAGTAGCGACAGCAGCAGCAAGACAGCATGAGGATGGCGACGAGGTATAAAATCAATTTGTTGTATATATTGTCATAATATATATCAGTATCAACATAGTTACTATATTTGTAACTTATTTTATTATTTTGTTAATTACAGGGTGATCAAGGAGGCGATGATGCTTGGCGTACCTGCTTTAGATCAGTTTTGTAGTTATAGTATAAGCTTGTACTTGTATATTCATTATTTGGATGTCTGTATGTTACTTAAACAAGTTTTGAAATGTTATTATATTTATTCAATTCATATTGGGTTCTAAACGTTTAAATACTAGTTTGGTGTATGTTGGTGGAAAATGAATGATGTTTATATTGTTGTGAATGCTGTTTATATTGTTGTGATTGTGTGTTGGGATAAAGCAGGTATAAAACAGGTACAGGTTTTTGGGAATCCTGCAAAACAATAAAAATCTATTTTTTTATTTTTTTTCATATCAGCGACCGCATGCGGTCGCGGATAGTGGTCGCTGCCACGTGGACCACGTTAGCTTTGGCCCTGGACCCTGCTGACTCAGCTTAGCGACCGAATTTATCATTTCGGTCGCTAATACTGGTCGCTGATGGGTCGGTCGCTAATAGGGGTGGCTGATGTGTATTTCAGCGACTAGATTTTATGCGACGACTATCAGCGACTGCACGCGGTCGCTGATAGATATCTGCGACTACATGCGGTCGCTATTAAGCGGTCGCTGATAGACCATTTTCTTGTAGTGTTTTTATATAAAATAGAATACTTTTATAAAGTTATTTGTTTTATTAGACTATAAATAGAATATATAATATTCTATTATGCATAGTGTTTGTATAGTGCTTGCATAGTATTTGCATAGTAAAATCTTTTTATATAAAACAAAATACTTTTATAAAGTTATTCGTTATATTAGATTATAAATAGAATATATTGTATTTTATTTAAAAGATTTTATTTTATTAGAATATTTTATTAATACTGCATAGTAAATCAATATGGACTGTCCGTTTAAAAGTAAATCAATCTGGACCGTTCATGAATTAGTTACTATTCAGTCCATTCTCCTATAAATAAAAGCTCATTCCTTCATTATTTTTTACGAATTCACTGAAACTCTAGAGAGAGAAACTATAGAGAAAAAGAAGAAAAGTATTCTGCTACTTCACTACTCCTATATCCAATTTCTTCTAAGGTAAGGGATATTATTTGTTGTACTCGTAAGGGATATTATTTCTTTTGTATTCATGAAGAGAACTTCTATTATTCCATTCTTTATTATTATGTTGGAATAACCTGTATATGCGAAGTACCGCATACATGGTGAAATTCTTCTGTTATTCAATTCTTTATTATTATGTTGGAATAACTTGTATATGTGAAGTACCGCATACATGGTGAAATTCTTCTGTTATTCCATTCTTTTTTATTCTATTGGAATGTCCTGTCTGTGCGTATTACGCATGACCTGGTTCTATTATTTATTATTCTGTTGGAATAATCTGTCTGTGCAGTCTATCGCATGCATAGTGAATTCTGTTGTTATTCCATTCTTTATTATTCTATTGGAATATCCTGTCTGTGCGTTTACGCATAACCTGGTTCCATTCTTTACTATTCTGTTGGGAATAACCTGTCTGTGCGATCTATCGCATGCGTGGTGAATTCTTCTGTTATTCTATTTTTTATTATTCTGTTGGAATAACCTGTCTATGCGAATTACCACATGCATGGTGAATGATCCTTTGTATTCATTCCTTATTAAATTGTGGAAATGATCTGTCTACGTAGATTACCGCATGGCGGGCAAAAATCCATTTGCAGTTTCATATATTCTATTATACTCAGTTGGTTAAAGTTTTGGCATCTATACTCCATGAAATTAGTAGAATATCCTGGATATTTGCGCTTCATCCAGTATCTTTTCATGAAAATATTCTTCTGAGCATTCTTAAACTTTACTCCATAAAGCAGTATCATGTTGACAATTTGGACGTTATTGATTCCTGGATAAATTAATTCTTGAACTTGTTTTATTGAATTATTATGTCATTGTCATCATCCTCATATTTATATTATGTTGAAAGTCATCTGTGGCCTGTAGTGCATAGATGGACTTGGTATGATTATGACCAGGGATTATTCGGTATAATCATGACCGTAATGTTACAAATGATGTGGAAAAAGTCCTCATTGGCCCGTAGTGCATTGATGGACAGTTTTTGGTATGATTATGGCTATGAATTCTCTTCCGCCAATGGTTCAAAGATGAATTATTTTATGGCATGATCATGACCATTGATAAATACATAGATATCCTTGGCCCATAGTGTATGGATAATTTGTGGTTGTGATACTAATGAATATCCTTGGCCGTAGTGCAGGGATGATGTGGATTATTTATTAAGCTGAGTCCCAGCGATAAAAGTGATGAAAAACCTTTTAAATCATAAAAGATAGTAGATTTTATTCTCTACTTGACTCTTTTAATGGATTGCTTGTTTCGTTGCAGTTAAACTTGATGTTTGTTATATTGTATCAGTTTAACACTGTTGAAGGCTAATGATAATTTATTATGCACTATCTTAGTTATAATATTTTTTACTGGGCTAGTTGAGCTCACCCTTTTACTTTCATTGTTCTCTTCAGGAAATGAGAACGTAGCAGAGACTAGTCGGGAACTAGAGTGACGGTCCAGATGATAGCATTAGTAGTCCTCACTATTCTATAAAATACTGTGATAATAAATGTATTGGGGACTTATTTTGAGTTTGAATACTGTCTAGAAGACAATATTTATATTAAAACTCACAGCTCATGTTGTATATTTAAGATTATATTTGTATTCTGTATCATGTATTTGGCGACTCAGAATAGGTGATGTATACCTATTTTGGGGGCATAACAGTTTGTATCAAATCTTAGGGATATGATCCCTGGCTGAAATATGAGACAAGAACTAGGAAGGGAGAGACGGAGAATTCCTTCGCTAGTATGACCTACCTAAGTTTATTTGGTATTTAATTGGTCGGTCAGAGTATAGGGATAATATGTGATATGTTAATTAACCCTTGTTTTGTGGCAGTGTTTGAAAATGGCAGCTGAAAATGTTAACAATGGAGTGAGTGAGACTGTGGAGACCTCAAATCACCAACCAGGATAATGTGATGTCAGGTGAAAAAGGAATTAGAGATATCCATGTGATGAGTGAAGAATTAATAGTTGTACCCGAGCTAGTCGCAGAGGTAGCAGCTGAGACTGAGGAAGAAGAGGAACCTAAGAAAAATTTATTAGAAGAACTTTATGATCAAAATGTAAAATTACAAAATCGTATTCATGAGTTAGAAGAACAGGTTGAAGAACGGCAGGCGGTCGTGGGGCAAAGGGATGCAACAATTCAAAATTGTGTTACCCGATGTGCGATGCTTGAACAGAAGCACTCTTTGACAGAGTATAAGATATTAGAGCTGGTATCTGAGAATTCTATGATTAAAATTCTGATGAAAGAAGAAACAACTGAATGAATGAGAATGGAGGTGCATGGGTAAAAGCCGCACGACGTGCTGATATTGTAGAAAAAGACGTCCGATCCAATAAGGCCAAGATAGATGAAATAGATTTCTCTTTTTGGACAACAATTGGGAGAATCCAACATCGAGTTCGGAATTACCCTGTACATAGCAGTCAACCCCAATTCAAAATGGATCGGAGAGTAATGATTCAAATCATGGATCAGGAATACAACGAAGCAATTGAGGGTGGAATGTACTCCATAGCGAAGTTAAGTCCAGTTGAGACGGTGACACCAAAGACGGATACGGACAAAACAAAGTCGGTGGTTTCAGGAAGAGCGTTTTTTGTGACTTCTCAAAAAGCGACTGACCCGAACGAAGTTAGCATGGGTTAGTTAATTATAAATTCTTGCGAAGTCTATACCTTATTAGATACCGATTCTGCCCATTCTTTTATTTCTCTTGCTTGCGCTCAACGTTTAAATTTAACTCAGGAGAAGTTGGACTTTGACTTATTGGTTGAAACTTCGTTAGCAGAAGCCTTCGTTACCTCCACTGTTTATAAATCTTGTTGATTCAAATCGACACTTTCACGTTATCTGTCGATCTTATCTCTTTAAAAATACTTACCTTTGATGTGATTTTAGGAATCGATTGGTTAACTACTCATCAAGATTTTCGTAAGGTGGTTAGCTTTCATATTCCTAACTAACCTGTTATGCGAATTCAAGCAACCAAACCACTAAAGTCAATCATTATCATATCAAGCCATAAGTAAAGAGCCCGGTCCTTTCGTTGTTGACTTCCTTGTGTAGAATGCACAGAAGCCAGACTTTTCGTAGGGGATGTTGTGAATGACGATGGCAAGTTGATAGGTATCAATGTGACGTACTATCCAAGTCTTGGATGAGAGTCACAGTTTTGAATGATATTTCTATTGTTAATAAATTTCCTAACTTGAAGACTTCTTAGCCTACCCCTAGAGCGTGAAATCGAATTTTGTATTGATGTGACGCCCCCAAAATAGGTATACAACACCCATTCTGAGTCGCCAAATACATGGTACAGAAAGCAAACTACAACTTCAATAATACAATTGTCGTGCAAAATACGACAACACATACTGAGAGTTTAAATACAAATATTGTCTTCTAGACAATATCCACACTCAAATAAATCCTCATTACAATTATTCAAATACTATTTTACAGAAATAGTGAGGACTGCTAAAACATCTTTCTAGAACCATCACTCCATACCCCGAGATCCTGCTATGTTCTCACCTCCTGAGAAGAAAAATGGAACAAAAAGGAAAAGGGTGAGCTCAACTAGCCCAGTAAAGAATATTATGACTAAGATAATATACAACAAATTATCGTTAGTCTTCAACAGGGAAAAATCTGATAGAATATAATCGACAACAAGTTTTAGATCAACAACTGCAGCGGAAACAGCAAACCATTAGAAGAGTCAAGTAGAGAAAGAATTCTACTATCTTCTAAGATTTAAAAGTCCATCATCAATATTTTATCCCTGTAACATCAATTAATAATCATCTTTATCCAAATATTCATCTTTGCACTACAGGCCAAAGATATTCATTTGTATCACCTGTCAGTCATGTTCATCTCAACACCTGTTCATCTTTGCACTACAGGCCAAAGATATTCATCAAGTAATCATACATCTTTGCACTACAGGCCAAAGATATTCAGTAATATCATCATTTAGGACTGAGGATGATGAAAAATATCTTAAAGAGAACGAATCCAGTGAGACAGAAGGACAAATATTAGGGATTCGTATAACAGTTTATCCAAGATCAATAATACTTCATAATAATCAATTGTGAAGCAGAATTCAAAAATAAAGATCAAAACATGGATACAATCAAAGATAGTAACCATAATAGACATCTTGGACAAAAGGGAAAAATTTTATTTTTCGGTGAATAGTGCCGTATTCGTGAATAGTGCCGTATACGTGAATAGTGCCGTATACGTGAATAGTAACCCCGACACAAAAAGTTCCAAATTTGATAAAAACTCATATCAATATTTCAGCATAATGATATTGAAGAAAATAATATCATTTAAGAAGAAAATAATATCCCTTACCTCAAAATATCAGTACTTCTGGTCGGAATACCGGTATAAGGCTGAAAGAAACTTGCTCTGATGAATAGAAACTCTCAAAGTATCTAAATACTCACAAAATACACTCAATAATCTAGAGAGAGAAAGAGAGAAAACTTGTTTCTGGTGTGATTTTCAATTCTAACTTAGCCCTCTATTTATAGGAAAATTTTAGTAGGTTTGACCTGCAACCTGATGGCTTTACCTGCTACTATTCCCACCCACCACATTTGAAATATAATTCAGCACATTTCTTCACCAACCACAAGTGGGGCCCACCAATTCTAGAATTTTCCATCAAAATGATAAACTCCGAAAATTCAACAATTTCTGAACCAGTCATCTCGTAAAATTCATAATAAATCATACGTTCATTTTTAACGGTTCAAAATTTGTGGACATATACTCAACTTATATATGTATAACATATCCAAAAATTACCACGATCCAACGGTCGGATTAAAAATTATAACACCCGCAATATTTCTCAAAAACCCTGATTTGATTTTTAATACCTCCATTCCGACAAAAATACTGATAAAACACCTCAACATTAACTCCTTCATTTTTAACCACAAAAATATATCCCTCATTTATATCCACATAAAATAAATATTTCCTTATCATATGAATCAATAATTAATTATTCACAAATAATATTACAGAATCACATTTATGACAACCAGGCCGTTCCCAGGAAAGAGGGGGCTTTCCAATAAGGATTTCTCCTTACTGGCGCGCAATTAGATGACCAAACCTCTCCTTAGACAGAACTTTCTAGACATTGCCAATAATGTTATCTAATAATATTATTCAAATAATATGAATTATTGATCTGATAATGGAAAATACTGTGCAGCAACAATTATTGAAACAACAATAATATAAAATATCAATGCAACAATTATTGAATCAATAAAATAAAATATTGAACAATAACTACTGTAACAATTATTGAGTAGTGCCTTCTTACGTAAGAATCAATAATTGGTGCAATACCGTGTGCTACTGTATTTTAACCACCGGGTATTCCAACAGTATTAACGGTAACAACTACGCCGTTATTTATACTTGTCGTTTTCTTCATCCAATCGCTTTCCGTTATGGGGCCCACACAAGGCTGCGCCGTCGTACGAATATTCCCCGACAGCAAGAATATTCCACGACCAAACGAATATTCCCCGACAAAATGAATATTTTATAACCACTTGCTTATTTTGCAAAATTTGCACATTTCACCCATAACCAAAGTATTATATCAAATTAACCCCTTATTATTCACAATAATATTTAGAGAAAATTTGATTTTATTCATTAATAAGTTGGGGTCTTACAACCTCCCCTCCTTATGAAATTTCGTCCTCGAAATTGACGTACGTACCTGATGTTTCAAAAAGGTGAGGATACCTCGCTTTCATTTCTGATTCCAACTCCCAGGTCATTTCTTCAATAGCATGGTTTCTCCACAAAACCTTAACTTGTGGTATAACCTTCGTGCGTAGGACATGCTCTTTCCTATCCAAGATCTTAACAGGTACCTCCTCGTACGTTAAATCTTCAGCTATCTCGTCTGGTTCTAACTCAATAATGTGGTTCGGGTCTTTAACATATTTACGAAGCATAGATATGTGAAAAACATTATGAACACGAGACATGCTTGGAGGTAATGCGAGTCTATATGCCACATTTCCTATTCGCTCAAGAATCTCAAATGGACCAACAAATCTTGGATTGAGCTTTCCTCTCTTCCCAAATCTTGTAACTCCCTTCCATGGTGCAACACGTAACAATACATGATCCCCAATATTAAATTCCACGTCCTTCCGATGAAGATCCGCATAACTCTTTTGTCGATCCTGTGCCGTTTGTATACGTTGTCGAATCGTTTGGATCTTCTCTGTAGTAATGCGTACCAACTCTGGTCCCAACAATGTTGCTTCACCCACCTCGTCCCAGCATACTGGAGAACGACATTTTCTTCCATACAACGCCTCGAATGGAGCCACACCTATGCTCGCCTGATAACTGTTGTTGTAGGAGAATTCCACCAATGGTAGGTACTTATCCCAACTCCCTTTGAGATCTAGGACACAAAGTCTTAATAGATCTTCAAGAGTTTGAATAGTCCTCTCTGATTGTCCGTCCGTTTGAGGATGGTATGCTGAACTGAATCGTAAATCCGTGCCCATAGCTTTCTGCAAGCTAACCCAAAATCGTGAAGTGAATCTTGGGTCACGATCCGAAACTATGGATACTGGCATGCCATGCAATCTCACAATCTCGTTCACGTACATACTAGCAAGACGTTCAAGGGAATAAGTCTCACGTATCGGCAAGAAATGAGCGGACTTGGTTAATCTATCAACAATAACCCAAATCGCATCTATGCCTTGAGAAACCTTGGGAAGACCCGTAACAAAATCCATAGTAATGTGTTCCCACTTCCATTTCGGGATCTCAAGTGGTTGCAATGGACCCTTTGGCACTTGATGCTCCGCCTTTACACGTTGACAAGTTAAACACCTCGAGATAAACTCCGCGATCTCTCTTTTCATATTGCTCCACCAAAATGTATGTCGAAGATCGTGATACATTTTGGTACTCCCAGGATGGATTGCAAACGGTGTGTTGTGTGCCTCCATCATTATTCTATGCTTCAAGTCAAAATCGTTAGGAACACAAAGTCTGGAGTTGACTCGAAGTATTCCTTCTTCATCGATTCTTGCTTCTGGAATAGCACCTTCTTGCACTTTCTTCTTCATACGCATCAGCTCCATGTCCGTAGCTTGAGCAGCTTTAACTTTATCGATTAAAGTCGGTTCTACTCGTATATTTGATATCATCATGTGGGTACTTGGAGCCTTCATCTCTATCTCCATCCTTTGCAAGTCATACAAAATGGGCCTTTGTGTTAACAACATTGCACTCGTACCCGCATATGATCTTCTACTCAATGCGTCAGCTACTACGTTTGCTTTTCCAGGATGATATTGGATGGTATGATCGTAATCTTTCAACAGCTCGAGCCAACGTCGCTGCCGCATGTTGAGTTCCTTTTGGGTGAAGAAATATTTGAGGCTTTTATGATCTGTATAGATCTCCACTTTCTCCCCATACAGGTAGTGTCTCCAGATCTTCAACGCAAAAACGACTGCTGCCAACTCCAAATCATGAGTAGGATAATTCCTCTCATATTCTTTGAGTTGTCGTGAGGCATAGGCTATGACTTTCCCATGTTGCATGAGAACACATCCTAACCCTTTGCCTGAAGCATCGCTGTAGATAACAAATCCATCCGAACCAGATGGTATTGTCAAAACAGGTGCCGAAATGAGTCTCCTCTTGAGTTCTTGGAAACTCTTCTCGCATTCCTCACTCCATACGAATTTTGTATCTTTCCGAGTCAGCTGAGTTAACGGAGTAGCGATTCGAGAAAATCCTTCCACAAATCTCCGATAATAACCAGCTAAGCCCAGAAAGCTACGTACTTCGGTTACCGACTTCGGTTGCTCCCAACTTTGTATGGCTTCAATCTTCGCCGGGTCGACAGATACTCCATGTTTTGACACCACGTGCCCAAGGAATGCTACTTCCTCAAGCCAGAACTCGCATTTCTTCAGTTTGGCATATAGCTTGTTTTCACGAAGCCTTTGCAGTACCAGCTTCAAATGGCGCTCATGATCTTCACGGCTTTTGGAATAGATGAGGATGTCATCAATAAAGACAACAACGAACTGATCCAAATATTCTTTGAATACACGGTTCATCATATCCATGAAGGCAGCAGGAGCATTAGTCAATCCAAAAGACATTACTAAGAATTCATAATGCCCGTACCGAGTTCTGAAGGCAGTCTTTGGAATATCCTCAGTTTTAATCTTCAGCTGATGATATCCAGAACGAAGATCGATCTTTGAAAAGAATTGTGCTCCTTGCAACTGGTCAAACAGGTCATCAATGCGAGGTAGCGGATACCTATTCTTGATGGTGACATGGTTCAATTCTCGATAGTCAATACAAAGTCGCATACTCCCGTCTTTCTTCTTTACGAATAAAACAGGAGCACCCCAAGGAGACGTACTAGGACGAATAAAACCGATGTCCAACAACTCCTGTAGTTGGACTTTTAACTCCTGAAGTTCAATAGGAGCCATTCGATATGGGGTTTTAGAAATGGGCTTTGTACCGGGTTCAAGGTCAATAAAGAATTCAATTTCTCGTTCCGGGGGTAGACCGGGAAGTTCTTCAGGAAATACATCGGAAAATTCTCTAACAATAGAAATATTATTCAAATCTGACTTGTCTTTGTTCAAATCCATAACATGGGCTAAGAAAGCTTGACATCCGTTTTTCAATAAACGAATAGCTTTGTGGCTTGATATGACAGTGACTGATTTTAGTGGTTTAGTAGTTTGAATTCGTATGACAGGTTGGTTAGGAATATGAAAACTAACAACCTTACGAAAACAATCAATTTTAGCATGATGAGTGGTTAACCAATCAATTCCTAAAATCACATCAAAAGCAAGTATCTTTAAAGAGATAAGATCAACAGGTAATGTGATAGTGCCAACTTGGATCATGCAAGATTTATAAACTGTAGATGTAACGAAGGTTTCACCCAACGGAGTTTCAACAGATAAGTTAAAGTCCAATTTCTCCGGAGTCAAGTTTAAACGTTGAGCACAAGCAGGAGAGATAAAAGAATGGGTAGAACCGGTATCTAGTAAAGTATAAACTTCGCAAGAATTCAAGATTAGCTTACCCGTGATCACCTCGTTCGGGTTTCTCGCGTTTTGGCCAGTAACGACAAACGCCCTTCCAGGAACCGCTGATTTCGACTTATCCGGGACAGCTTTTGGAGTCACCATCCCCGCTGAACTTGGTTTTGCTACAGAACACTCTCGAGCTATATGACCCTCCTTTCCACAGTTATAACATACCTTGGATTGTTGTGGGCAGTTTGGGCTGATATGTCCCTCTTTCCCACATTTGTAACATACGACCGGTGGTCGTTCTCCTCCCCTAGAAACAGTTGATGTTTGTGCTGACGTCTTCACGTTATCATTGTTGTACCTTCTCTTCTTGAAATCTCCTCCCGACTCGCTCCTTCTATTATCACGACCACGATTACCACCAGAGTGGTTACCGCTTTTGTCCGAATGTTTTCCTCCCTGCTGGTTTTCATTGCTTCGATGACTGCCGCCACCGGTATGACCCTGGTTGTGGTCCCTCGGTTGCACATACTCATTATCTCGCTCTAATAATTGAGCCCTGTTTACAACATCTGAATATAAAGAAAATTTATGAGAGATAAGATATTGTCGAATCTCGGGTTTTAGACCTCTCAGAAACATCCTTGTCATTCGTTCCTCATTTTCGACCAAATGAGGTGCAAACCTGGATAACTCTGCAAACTTCGCCTCGTACTGGGACACCGTCATGTTGTTTTGTTCCAGTCTGATAAACTCAACCTCCTTCATATGACGAATACTTTCAGGAAAGTACTTGTCATTGAACAGTTTTTGAAATGTTTCCCAGGACATGTTGAGTGCGTCAGGCTGGGTACGCTTCACAGACTCCCACCAGTAGTCTGCCTCACCGCGGAACATAAAGGTGGCGAATGGAACCTTCTGTTCCTCCGTGCATCCCAAGACATCGAATATCTTGGTAATTTGCTTGACCCACGTTTCCGCCATGATCGGATCCGGCTTTCCCTTAAATTCTGGTGGTCCCAATTCTTTGAACTGCTTAGCTGTGACAAACCGCGCGTTATCATTTCCACCCGTATTCTGCACACGAGTCTCCCTCGTCTGATTTTGCATGAACTGCAAAAAGCTCCTAAACATTCCATCATTCATCGTTTGCTCGGTAACGTTGTTTACAGGAGGAATATTGCCTTCCTGTTGCACGTTCCCCTGGGTGGTGATCAAAGGTGTCTCCACGGTCTGATTTACTCCATTATTAACGTTCTCAGCTGCCATTCTTAAATACTGCCATAAAACAAGGGTTAATAGTCATGTCATATATTATCCCTATACTCTGACCGACCAAATAAACACCAAATAAACTTAGTCAGGTCATACTAGCGAAGGAATTCCCCGTCTCTCCCCTCCTAGTTCTTGTCTCACATCTCAGCCAGGGATCATATCCCTAAGCTCTGATACCAACTGTGACGCCCCCAAAATAGGTATACAACACCCATTCTGAGTCGCCAAATACATGGTACAGAAAGCAAACTACAACTTCAATAATACAATTGTCGTGCAAAATACGACAACACATACTGTGAGTTTAAATACAAATATTGTCTTCTAGACAATATCCACACTCAAATAAATCCTCATTACAATTATTCAAACACTATTTTACAGAAATAGTGAGGACTGCTAAAACATCTTTCTAGAACCATCACTCCATACCCCGACTAGATCCTGCTATGTTCTCACCTCCTGAGAAGAAAAATGGAACAAAAAGGAAAAGGGTGAGCTCAACTAGCCCAGTAAAGAATATTATGACTAAGATAATATACAACAAATTATCGTTAGTCTTCAACAGGGAAAAATCTGATAGAATATAATCGACAACAAGTTTTAGATCAACAACTGCAGCGGAAACAGCAAACCATTAGAAGAGTCAAGTAGAGAAAGAATTCTACTATCTTCTAAGATTTAAAAGTCCATCATCAATATTTTATCCCTGTAACATCAATTAATAATCATCTTTATCCAAATATTCATCTTTGCACTACAGGCCAAAGATATTCATTTGTATCACCTGTCAGTCATGTTCATCTCAACACCTGTTCATCTTTGCACTACAGGCCAAAGATATTCATCAAGTAATCATACATCTTTGCACTACAGGCCAAAGATATTCAGTAATATCATCATTTAGGACTGAGGATGATGAAAAATATCTTAAAGAGAACGAATCCAATGAGACAGAAGGACAAATAGTAGGGATTCGTATAACAGTTTATCCAAGATCAATAATACTTCATAATAATCAATTGTGAAGCAGAATTCAAAAATAAAGATCAAAACATGGATACAATCAAAGATAGTAACCATAATAGACATCTTGGACAAAAGGGAAAAATTTTATTTTTCGGTGAATAGTGCCGTATTCGTGAATAGTGCCGTATACGTGAATAGTGCCGTATACGTGAATAGTAACCCCGACACAAAAAGTTCCAAATTTGATAAAAACTCATATCAATATTTCAGCATAATGATATTGAAGAAAATAATATCATTTAAGAAGAAAATAATATCCCTTACCTCAAAATATCAGTACTTCTGGTCGGAATACCGGTATAAGGCTGAAAGAAACTTGCTCTGATGAATAGAAACTCTCAAAGTATCTAAATACTCACAAAATACACTCAATAATCTAGAGAGAGAAAGAGAGAAAACTTGTTTCTGGTGTGATTTTCAATTCTAACTTAGCCCTCTATTTATAGGAAAATTTTAGTAGGTTTGACCTGCAACCTGATGGCTTTACCTGCTACTATTCCCACCCACCACATTTGAAATATAATTCAGCACATTTCTTCACCAACCACAAGTGGGGCCCACCAATTCTAGAATTTTCCATCAAAATGATAAACTCCGAAAATTCAACAATTTCTGAACCAGTCATCTCGTAAAATTCATAATAAATCATACGTTCATTTTTAACGGTTCAAAATTTGTGGACATATACTCAACTTATATATGTATAACATATCCAAAAATTACCACGATCCAACGGTCGGATTAAAAATTATAACACCCGCAATATTTCTCAAAAACCCTGATTTGATTTTTAATACCTCCATTCCGATAAAAATACTGATAAAAACCTCAACATTAACTCCTTCATTTTTAACCACAAAAATATATCCCTCATTTATATCCACATAAAATAAATATTTCCTTATCATATGAATCAATAATTAATTATTCACAAATAATATTACAGAATCACATTTATGACAACCAGGCCGTTCCCAGGAAAGAGGGGGCTTTCCAATAAGGATTTCTCCTTACTGGCGCGCAATTAGATGACCAAACCTCTCCTTAGACAGAACTTTCTAGACATTGCCAATAATGTTATCTAATAATATTATTCAAATAATATGAATTATTGATCTGATAATGGAAAATACTGTGCAGCAACAATTATTGAAACAACAATAATATAAAATATCAATGCAACAATTATTGAATCAATAAAATAAAATATTGAACAATAACTACTGTAACAATTATTGAGTAGTGCCTTCTTACGTAAGAATCAATAATTGGTGCAATACCGTGTGCTACTGTATTTTAACCACCGGGTATTCCAACAGTATTAACGGTAACAACTACGCCGTTATTTATACTTGTCGTTTTTTTCATCCAATCGCTTTCCGTTATGGGGCCCACACAAGGCTGCGCCGTCGTACGAATATTCCCCGACAGCAAGAATATTCCACGACCAAACGAATATTCCCCGACAAAATGAATATTTTATAACCACTTGCTTATTTTGCAAAATTTGCACATTTCACCCATAACCAAAGTATTATATCAAATTAGCCCCTTATTATTCACAATAATATTTAGAGAAAATTTGATTTTATTCATTAATAAGTTGGGGTCTTACATGGTGAAATTCTTCTGTTATTCCATTCTTTATTATTATGTTGGAATAACCTGTATATGCGAAGTACCGCATACATGGTGAAATTCTTCTGTTATTCAATTCTTTATTATTCTATTGGAATGTCTTGTCTGTGCGTATTACGCATGACATGGTTCTATTATTTATTATTCTGTTGGAATAACCTGTCTGTGCGGTCTATCGCATGCATGGTGAATTCTGTTGTTATTTTATTCTTTATTATTCTGTCGGAATATCCTGTCTGTGCGTTTATACATGACCTGGTTCCATTCTTTATTATTCTGTTAGGAATAAGTTGTCTGTGTGATCTATCGCATGTATGGTGAATTCTTCTGTTATTCCATTCTTTATTATTCTGTTGGAATAACCTGTCTATGTGGATTACCACATGCATGGTGAATGATCCTTTGTATTCATTCCTTATTAAATTGTGGAAATGATCTGTCTACGTGGATGACCGCATAGCGGGCAAAAATCCATTTGCAGTTTCATATATTATATTATACTCAGTTGGTTAAATTTTTGGCTTCTATACTCCATGAAATTAGTAGAATATCCTGAATATTTGCATTTCATCCATTATCTTTTCATGGAAATATTCTTCTGGGTATTTTTGAATTTTACTCCACAAAGCAGTATCATGTTGACAATTTGGACGTTATTGATTCTTAGATAAATTAATTCTTGAACTTGTTTTATTGAATTATTATGTCATTGTCATCATCCTCATGTTTATATTATGTTGAAAGTCATCTGTGGCCTGTAGTGCATAGATGGACTTGGTATGATTATGATCAGGGATTATTCGGTATAATCATGACTGTAATACTACAAATGATGTGGAAAAAGTCCTCATTGGCCCGTAGTGCATTAATGGACAGTTTTTGGTATGATTATGACTATGGATTCTCTTCGGCCAAGGGTTCAAAGATAAATTATTTTATGGCATGATCATGACCATCGATGAATACACGAATATCCTTGGCCTGTAGTGCATGGATAATTTGTGGTTGTGATACTAATGAATATCCGTGGCCGTAGTGCAGGGATTATGTAGATTATTTATTAAGCTGAGTCCCAACGATAAAAGTGATGAAAAACCTTTTAAATCATAAAAGATAGTAGATTTTATTCCCTACTTGACTCTTTTAATAGATTACTTGTTCCGCTGCAGTTAAACTTGACGTTTGTTATATTGTATCAGTTTAACACTGTTGAAGGCTAACGATAATTTATTCTGCATTATCTTAGTCATAATATTTTTTACTGGGCTAGTTGAGCTCACCCTTTTACTTTCATTGTTCTCTTCAGGAAATGAGAACGTAGTAGGGACTAGTCGGAAAACGGAGTGACGGTTCAGATGATAGCATTAGTAGTCCTCACTATTCTATGAAATAGTGTGATAATAAATGTATTGATGACTTATTTTGAGTTTGAATACTGTCTAGAAGACAGCTCACAGCTCATGTTGTATATTTAAGATTGTATTTGTATTCTGTACCATGTATTTGGTGACTCAGAATAGGTGATGTATACCTATTTTGGGGGCGTCACATTGGATAACTAATAAACTCAGTGTCTCTTGATCATATGCTTAAACATGCGCTCCTCTAGATATTCTAGTTGGTCTTCCTTAAGATAAAGAATGATATTGGTACCCCTACCACATACCTCACCAGAAGTATCTCTGGTTACAGTGAAAGGCCCACCAGCTTTATTACCTGATCCTACACTGGTACCTAAATTGTAAACCAAATCAGCCTTGGTCATGCCAATTTCAATGTCAACAATAATCAATATATTGCTCGTATTGTTTGGAATAATGTGAATGAAAAACTCTAGTAATACATCTAGTTTGCTCTTGTCAGTCAAGCTCTCAAAACGAATCTTATCTAGTGTAAGACCCTAACTTATTATAAATGAAATTGAATTTTTTCTATTTATTATTTTGAAATAGTAAGGGTTGATTTGATTAATGTGGTAAGTTATGGGTAAAATACGCAAATATTTTAAATAAGCAAGTGGTTATAAAATATTCTTGTTGTCGGAGAATATTCGTTTGGTCGTGGAATATTATTACTGTCGGGGAATATTCGTATGGCGGCGCAGCCTTGTGTTGGCCCCATAACGGAAAGCAATTGGATGAAAAAACGATAAGTATAAGTTTTTATAAATAACGGCGTAGCTGTAACCGTTAATACTGTTGGAATACCCGGTGGTTAAAACACAGTAATACGCGGTGTTGTACAGTAGCACACGGTCTTGCACAAATTATTGATTCTTACGTAAGAATGCACTACTCAATAATTGTTACAGTAATTACTGTTCAATATTTTATTTTATTGATTCAATAATTGCTACGTTGATATTTTATATTATTGTTGTTTCAATAATTGTCACTACACAGTATTTTTCATTATCAGATCAATAATTCATATTATTTTAATAATATTATTAGATAACATTATTGGTAATGTCTAAAAAGTTCTGTCTAAGGAGAGGTTTGGTCACCTAATCGTGCGTCATTAAGAAGAAATTCTTATTGGAAAGCCCCCTCTTTCATGGGAACGACCTGGTTGTCAGTATTATGATTCTGTAATATTATTTGTGAATAATTAATTATTAATTTATATGATAAGGAAAAAAATTATTTATGTGGATATAAATGGTAGAATTTTTTTAAAGTGACAATTGTTGAATATTGATATTTTATCTTTTTTGATAAAATAATATATTATTATATTTTAATAATATAATAATGATAATATTTTTACGATGAATGTGTGATATATGAATAAATAAGGAGGAAGAGTATTTTTATTGCAATAAACGATAAAAATATGTTAAACATGTCGGTGGACCCAATTTTTGACTGAAATTTGATTATAGCCTGTAAAATCGTCCGTATGTGAATTTCGGTCAATTTTTGCTTGGAATTTGGAAAAACTTAAACTTGCAAAGTTGTAGAAAATTAAATTTTCTATGGAATGGACATAAGATTTGAATTTTTTTGATTAAATGACTATTTATTATGAATTATTGAAGTTCCGGAATAATTAATTTTTGGAGTTTTAAATGATTTTAATAAGAAAAACGTTTTTTGTAATTTTTGTGAGGTGGGCCACTTGTGTGGCTGATGTTTTGACAAACAAAATTAGGCATAGAAATTTATATAAATATATTAATATTTTATTAAATTTTCTGTTTTGGTGTTCTAAGTAATTTCTTATAAATAGGGTGCTTAGGTTAGAATTGAAAATCACACCAGAAACTGAAGTTTTCTCTCTCTATATTATCGAGCGTATTCTTGTGAGTATTTTGATACTTTGAGTGTTGCTATACGGTGCAAGTTTCTTCAGCACTATATAAAGTATTCCAGTCAGAAGCACTGTCCTTTTGAGGTAAGGGATGTTATTTTTTTTATAAATGATATTATTTCTTTCAATATCATTATGTCGGAATATTGATAAGATTTTTTTTGTGAAATTCTTGTCTTTTTGTGTCGGGATTACTATTCACGTATACGACACTATTCACCGAAAAATAAAATTTTCTCTTCTTTGTCCCAGATGTCTATTTTTGTTACTATCTTTGATTGTATCCATGTTTTGATCTTTATTCTTGAATTTTATATTATTGGTTATTTTTGAACATGGATAAATCGAAGTACGAATCCCTAATATTTGTTCTTTTGTCTCACTGGATTCGTTTTCTTTAAAATATTTTTCATCATCCTTAGTCCTAAATGATGATATTATTGAATATCTTTGGCCTGTAGTATAAAGATGAATGATTAATTGATGAATATCTTTGGCCCGTAGTGCAAAGATGAACATGTGTTTAGATGAACACGACCAACTGGTGATACAAATGAATATCTTTGGCCTGTAGTGTAAAGATGAATATTTGATTCAAGATGTATATTGATTGATGTTACAGGGATAAAATATTGATGATGGAATTTTAAATCTTAGAAGATAATAGAATTCATTCTCTACTTAACTCTTCTAATGGATTATTGTTTCCGCTGCAGTTGTTGATCTAAAATTTATTGTCTATTATATTCTATAAGATTTTTTCCTGTTGAGGATTAACGATAATTTGTTCTATATTATCTTAGTCATAATATTCTTTACTGGGCTAGTTGAGCTCACCTTTTTTTTTTTGTTCTATTTTTCTTCTTAGGAGGCGAGAATATAGCGGAAAGTAGTCGGGGTGTGGAGTGATGTTCCAAGGAAGTTGTTATAGTAGTCCTCACTATTTTGTAAATAGTATATCAATAATTGTAATGAGGACTTATTTGAGTGTGGATATTGTCTAGAAGAAAATATTTGTATTTAAACTCACAGTTTATGTGTTGTCGTATTTTGCACAATAATTGTATTAATAAAGTTGTAGTTATTTCTGTACCATATTTTGACGACTCAGAATGGGTGATGTATACCTGTTTTGGGAGCGTCACATCTAGAGCGTTAGAGGCTTTGCTTATAAGCTCGCGAAGAATTTTTTGTGTTACTGTAGAAAGTGTTGGTGATGATCAGACTCGAGAGCTGGTTGATCTAAGCTTGAAAAACAAACGTCTCCCTAACATTTAAAATATTTTCCAGCCCTTCTAAACATATGGTAATAATCCTAAGATCAGGGCTTACTAGTAGATCACATAAAGGCTTAATGCAGTTCTGGTTCACCCAGTACTTGATTTGGTCATGACTACCACCAAAAGTGGTCTTTAAAATTGCCCATGCATTTAGGTACACACTAACCCAAAATTGTAATTTCATTCCTCCATGTTTAAACACAGCTCTCAAACCATGTATACAAGAAGTCCTATATTTTTGTGGTTTGACCTCGTTAGTAGAAGATTTATGAACACACTCGATATCATGCACTCCATGTGACACAAAAATAGTACTAGCAATTTCGGTGCTACGTATACACTACCCCTTGTTGTTCTTGATTAGTTGGCAACAATTAAGTAAATAACTGCCAATGACAAGTTAGTTAAGAGGGGAGAAGTGGAACCGACAATTGTTGTTGAAATATGACCAAAAGTCACCAAAACTAATTGATTAGAAGAACCATAACTGACCCCAAAACCACTGTATTCCATGGTAGGAGGGTACTTTATACTGTACTCATGATCAACTATAAAACTTGAAGGTCTATTCATATCATCATTTTTTTATATAAGTAAAACAACTCATCATTTTTCTCCCAGGGTCAAACACTCCTTCAATTGTTACACCATTTCATTCAATTTCATTCTGATGGTTAGTTGTTCCTACTTTTTATAAAACACCTTATCCGCAACAGGGTGTGCCTTTTTTCACAGATCATTTATCGTATCATGAATTGATTCAGCGCAAACTTGAGTGACGGTTGGGCTTGGGTCTTCAATTTTTGCCAGCAAATTCACATGATCTCCAACCTCGAAGACAATAGGATCATCATCTTGTTGAATCTGCAAATGGTTTTGATAGCCATTTTTCTCTTCAAACTCCATAACCGCATCATCTAGATCATATTCGGACTCCATGATTTCTGTAGCTACACAAAAACAGTCCTTCTCTTTCATATAGCCATAAATAAGCACTTTCCGATCATGCTTTGTGTCAGATTTTGGCTGATATTTTCGCTAAGGTTTAAGAAAATTAGCTATGAAAGTCGAAATTTTTGAAAAAAATTTGTCAAGAGCGGCTTAAGTAGGATCATATTCAACCGCATCTCTCAATGAGAGCACCATTGATACCGGTTTATAGTCTCGGATAGAATTTGATAAAAATTGCAAGGAGAAAGACAGATCGGAGAAGAAGTTTTAATTCAATTCATTGATATCCCATTCATTACAAATCTCAATCTTATAGTAAGCATATTTGTGACGCCCCCAAAATAGGTATACATCACATATTCTGAGTCGTCAAATACATGGTACAAAATACAAATAAAACTTAATTATACAACTGTCATGTAAAATACGACAAAACATAAGCTGTGAGTTTTAATACAACACTTTCTTCTAAACAGTATTCAAACTCAAAATAAGTCATCAATACATTTATTTTCACACTATTTCATAAAATAGTGATGACTACTAATGCTATCATCTGAACCGTCACTCCGTTCCCCGACTAGTCCCCGCTACGTTCTCATTTCCTGAAGAGAACAATAAAAGCAAAAGGGTGAGCTTAACTAGCCCAGTAAGAAATATTATGATTAAGATAATGCAGAATAAATTATCGTTAGCCTTCAACAGTGTTAAACTGATAAAATATAACAAATATCAAGTTTAACTGCATCGGAACAAGCTATCCATTAAAAGAGTCAAGTAGAGAATAACATCTACTATCTTTTATGATTTAAAAAGTTTTTCATTACTTTTATCGCTGAGACTCAGCTTAATAAATAATCCACATCAACACTGCACTACAGCCAAGGATATTCATTAGTATCACGACCACAAATTATCCATGCACTACGGGCCAAGGATATTTGTGTATTCATCAATGGTCATGATCATGCCAACAACTGTCCATCAATGCACTACGAGCCAATAAGGACTTTTACCACATCATTTGTAACATTACGGTCATGATTACACCGAATAATCCCTGGTTATAATCATACCATGTCCATCTATGCACTACATGCCACAGATGACTTTCAACAAAATATAAACATGAGGATGATGACAATGATATAAGAATTCAATAAAATAAGTTCAAAAATTAATTTATCCAGGAACCAACAACGTCCAAATTGTCAACATGATACTGCTTTGTAGAGTAAAATTTAAGAATGCTCAGAAGAATATTTCCATGAAAAGATACTGGATGAAGCGCAAATATTAAAGATATTCTACTAATTTCATGGAGTATAAAAGCCAAAACTTTAACCAACTGAGTATAATAAAGAATAAAATAACAAAAGAATTTACCAAGCATGTGATAGACTGCACAGACAGGTTATTTCAACAGAAAAATAAATAATGGAACCAGGTCATGCGTAAATGCTCCGACAGGATATTCTGACAGAATAATAAATAATGGAACCAGGTCCGGCGTAAACGAACAGACAGGATATTCCGAAAGAATGATAAATAATGGAACCAGGTCCGGCGTAAACGCACAGACAGGATATTTTGACAAAATAATAAATAATGAAACCAGATCCGGCGTAAACGCACAGACAGGATATTCCGACAGAATAATAAAGAACGAAATATTAGAAGAATTTCACCATGTATGCGGTACTTCGCATGAACAGGTTATTCCAACAGAATAATAAGGAATGGAATAACAGAAGTTCTCTTCATGAATACGAAAGAAATAATACCCCTTACCGTAAAAGAAGAATTCTCTTCAAATCTGACGTATTTTTGTTCAAGTCCATGACATGGGCTAAGAAAGCTTGACATCCATTTTTCAATAAACGAATGGCTTTATGGCTTGGTATGACAGCGATTGATTTTAGTGGTTTGGTTGCTTGAATTCGCATAACAGGTTGGTTAGGAATATGAAAACTAGCAACCTTACGAAAACAATCAATTTTGGCATGATGAGTAGTTAACCAATCAATTCCTAAAATCACATCAAAAGCAAGTATCTTTAAAGAGATAAGGTCAACAGGTAATGTGATTGTGCCAACTTGGATTAAGCAAGATTTATAAACTGTAGATGTAATGAAAGTTTCTCTTAACGAAGTCTCCACAGATAGGTCAAAGTCTAATTTCTCCGGAGTCAAGTTTAAACGTTGACCACAAGCAGGAGAGATAAAAGAATGGGTAGAACCAGTATCTAGTAAGGTATAAACTTCGCAAGAATTTATAATTAACTAACCCGTTATACCTTCGTTCGGGTTCCTCACGTTTTAGGCAGTCACGACAAACGCTCTTCCAGAAATTGCCGACTTTATTTTGTCCGTATCTGCCTTTGGTGTCTCCGTCCCAGCTGGACTTGGTTTCGCTATAGTACAATCTCGAGCGATATGTCCTTCCTTTCCACAATTATAACATACCTTGAACTGTTGTGGGCAGTTTGGACTTATATGTCCCTCCTCTCCGCATCTATAACATCTAACTGGCGGTCGTTCTCCTCCCCTAGAATTTGTTCCTGGTGCTGGTGCTGCTGTCGACGTCTTCCTGTCATAGTTAAATCTTCTCTTCTTAAAATTTCCACTTGACTCACTTCTCCTATTATCATGGCCACGATGACCACCCGAGTGGTTACCACTTTTGTCTGTATTTTTCCCTCCTCGCAGGTTCTCATCGCTCCGATGACTGTTGTCACCAGTATGACCCTGGTTGTGGTCCCTCGGTTGAACATACTCATTATCTCGCTCTAATAATTGAGCCCTGTTTACAACATCTGAATATAAAGAAAATTTATGAGAGATAAGATATTGCCGAATCTCGGGTTTTAGACCTCTCAAAAACATCCTTGTCATACGTTCCTCGTTCTCCACCAAATGAGGTGCAAACCTGAATAACTCCGCGAACTTCGCCTCGTACTGGGACACCGTCATGTTATTTTGTTCCAGTCTAATAAACTCTACCTCCTTCATATGACGAATACTTTCAGGAAAATACTTGTCATTAAACAGTTTCTAAAACGTTTCCCAGGACATGTTGAGTGCGTCAGGCTGGGTACGCTTCACAGACTCCCACCAGTAGTCTGCCTCACCGCGAAACATAAAGGTGGCGAATGGAACCTTCTGTTCCTCCATGCATCCCAAGACATTAATTATCTTGGTAATTTGCTTGACCCACATTTTCGCCATGATCGGATCCGGCTTTCCCTTAAATTCTGGTGGTCCCAATTCTTTGAACTGCTTGGCTGTGACAAACCGCGCGTTGTTATCATTTCCACCCGTATTCTGCACACGAGTCTCCCTCGTCTGATTTTGCATGCACTGCAAAAAGCTCCTAAACATTCCAACATTCATCGTTTGCTCGGTAACGTTGTTTACAGGAGGAATATTGCCTTCCTATTGCACATTCCCCTGGGTGGTGATTAAAGGTGTCTCCACAGTCTCATTCACTCTATTGTTAACGTTCTCTGCTGCCATTCTCAAATACTGCTACAAAACAAGGGTTAATTGACATGTCACATATTATCCCTATATCTGACCGACCAAATAATTACCAAATAAACTTATTCAGGTTATACTAGCGAAGGAATTTCCCGTCTCTCCCCTCCTAGTTCTTGTCTCACATCTCAGCCAGGGATCATATCCCTAAGCTCTGATACCAACTGTGACGCCCCCAAAATAGGTATACAACACCCATTCTGAGTCGCCAAATACGTGGTACAAAAAACAAACTATAACTTCAATAATACAATTGTCGTGCAAAATACGACAACACATACTGTGAGTTTAAATACAAATATTGTCTTCTAGACAATATCCACACTCAAATAAGTCCTCATTACAATTATTCGAACACTATTTTACAGAAACAGTGAGGACTGCTAAAATATCTTTCTAGAACCATCACTCCATACCCCGACTAGATCTTGCTATGTTCTCACCTCTTGAGAAGAAAAATGGAACAAAAAGGAAAAGGGTGAGCTCAACTAGCCTAGTAAAGAATATTATGACTAAGATAGTATACAACAAATTATCATTAGTATTCAACAAGGAAAAAATCTGATAGAATATAATCGATAACAAGTTTTAGATCAACAACTGCAGCGAAAACAACAAACCATTAGAAGAGTCAAGTAGAGAATGAATTTTACTATCTTCTAAGATTTAAAAGTCCATCATCAATATTTTATCCCTGTAACATCAATTAATAATCATATTTATCCAAATATTCATCTTTGCACTACAGGCCAAAGATATTCATTTGTATCACCTGTCAGTCATGTTCATCTCAACACCTGTTCATCTTTGCACTACAGGCCAAAGATATTCATCAAGTAATCATACATCTTTGCACTACAGGCCAAAGATATTCAGTAGTATCATCATTTAGGACTGAGGATGATGAAAAATATTTTAAAGAAAACGAATCCAGTGAGATAAAAGAATAAATATTAGGGATTCGTATTACAGTTTATCCAAGTTCAATAATACCCCATAATAACCAATTTTGAAGCAGAATTCAAAAATAAAGATCAAAACATGGATACAATCAAAGATAGTAACCATAATAGACAACTTGGACAAAAAGAAGAAAATTTTATTTTTCGGTGAATAGTGTCGTATTCGTGAATAGTGCCGTATACGTGAATAGTAATGTATACATGAATAGCAACTCCGACACAAAAAGTTCCAAATTTGATAAAAAGTTCATATCAATATTTCGGCATAATGATATTGAAGAAAATATCATTTAAGAAGAAGATAATATCCCTTACCTCAAAATAACCGTACTTCTGACTGAATATCGGATATGGGACTGAATGAAACTTGTGCTGAATAGCAACTCTCAAAGTATCTAAATACTCACAAAATACACTCAATAATCTAGAGAGAGAAAGAGAGAAAACTTGTTTCTGGTGTGATTTTCAATTCTAACTTAGCCCTCTATTTATAAGAAAATGTTAGCACGCCGAAGCAAACTTAACCTGCAACCTGATGGCTTTACTTGCTACTATTTCCACCCACCACATTTGAATAAAAATCTCAACACATTTTTTTACCAACCAAGAGTGGGGCCCACCAATTCTAGAATTTTCTACCAAAATGACAAATTTCGCAACTTCTACAATTTCTGAACCAGCCATCTCGTAAAATTCATAACAAATCATACGTTCATTTTTAACGATTCAAAATTTGTGAACATATACTCAACTTATATATGTATAACATATCCAAATATTACCACGATCTAACGGTCAGATTAAAAATTATAACCCCCGTAAAATATCTCAAAAACCCTAATTGATTTTTAATACCTCCATTCCGACAAAAATACTGATAAAACACCTCAACATTAACTCCTTCATTTTTAACCACAAAATATATCTAACATTTATATTCACATAAAATAAATATTTCCTTATCATATGAATCAATAATTAATTGTCCACAATTAATATTACAGAATCACATTTATGACAACCAGGCCGTTCTCAGGAAAGATGGGGCTTTCCAATAAGGATTTCTCCTTACTAGCGCGCAATTAGATGACCAAACCTCTCCTTAGACAGGACTTTCTAGACATTGCTAATAATGCTATCTAATAATATTATTTAAATAATATGAATTATTGATCTGATAAAGGAAAATACTGTGCAGCAACAATTATTGAAACAACAATAATATAAAATATCAACACAACAATTATTGAATCAATCAAATAAAATATTGAACAGTAACTACTGTAACAATTATTGTGTAGTGCCTTCCTTCGTAAGAATCAATAATTCTAAAATATTGTGCAATTCATGTGCTATTGTGCAACCACGCGTATTATTGTATTTTAACCACCGGATATTCCAACAGTGTTAACGGTAACAACTACGCCGTTATTTATAAAAACTCAATTTTTGTCGTTATCATCATCCAATCGCTTTCCGTTATGGGGCCCACAAATAGTTGCGCCGTCGTACGAATATTTCCCGATAGAAAGAATATTCCACGACCACACGAATATTCACCGACCAAAAATGAATATTTTATAACCACTTGCTTATTTGAAATATTTGCGCATTTTACCCATAACTAACCACATTAATCAAATCAACCCTTTCTATTTCAGAATAATAAATAGAGAAAATTTAATTTCATTTATTAATAAGTTGGGGTCTTACACCGGACCTGGTTCTATTATTTATTATTTTGTCGGAATATCCTGTCTGTGCGTTTACGCCGGACCTGGTTCTATTATTTATTATTCTGTCAGAATATCATGTCTGTGCATTTTCGCCGGACCTGGTTTCATTATTTATTATTCTGTCGGAATATCCTGTCGGTACATTTACGCATGACCTGGTTCCATTATTTATTTTTCTATTGGAATAACCTGTCTGTGCGGTCTATCGCATGCTTGGTGAATTCTTTTGTTATTCCATTCTTTATTATACTCAGTTGGTTAAAGTTTTGGCTTTTATACTCCATGAAATTAGTGAAATATCTTTGATATTTGCGCTTCATCCAATATCTTTTCATGAAAATATTCTTCTGAGCATTCTTAAATTTTACTCTACAAAGCAGTATCATGTTGACAATTTGGACGTTGTTGGTTCCTGGATAAATTAATTCTTGAACTTGTTTTATTGAATTCTTATATCATTGTCATCATCCTCATGTTTATATTTTGTTGAAAGTCATCTGTGGCATGTAGTGCATAGATGGACTTGGTATGATTATAACCAGGGATTATTCGGTGTAATCATGACTGTAATGTTACAAATGATGTGGTAAAAGTCCTCATTGGCCCGTAGTACATTGATGAGTATGAAATATGTTATATTTTTATTCTTTAATACTTAATCTTTTGTATTTATTTTGTGCCTAAATAAACTCATTATTCTTATATTTTTATTTTAGGTACAATTGAAGGGGTTTCATGATTTTGGAAATAAATTAGAGGAGGTTTACGGGATTTCTAGCAAATCAAGGATTCAACAATTAGTATCATAAATGGATTTGAATTCACGCGGCAATGAGTTTAAGCACATGGCAATTGTGAGATTTAATTCCAATTTTAAATCTGAATTTTAGATTCTAGAAGAATAGTTTTTACAATTCTATTGTAATTAGGATTTCTTTTAGACTAAGATTTATTTCCAAATTGAATTCTATTTCTTTATAGAAATTGGTGTAATCTGTAATTCCTTTTAGGATTTGGATTTCTACTTCTTATAGGATTTAGGACTTTGTCTAGCACTATAAATAGAGGATGAGAGTCAGGATTTTATTCATTCAATCATCTACTACATTCTCTCATCTACAACATTGGAGGATTGAAGACTTGAGCTAAGTTCTTTTTATTCAGTTCTAAGGGATGTTGAACCTTATTTATAATTAATGGTTAATTGAGTATTCATTATTTATTCCTTCTCACATGAAATTCATTCTTGATAATCTGATTTAATTTCTGAATGCTATTTGGCTTAACTGATTTGACTTCTGCAGGATTGAGTTGGTTAACGAATATCATATGCTAGATCAAGGAATAATATTACGTGTAATTGATATTGTTTCTAATCACAAGTAGTAATTAGTAATACATGATTGTGGACAAGCTTTTGAGTATTGCTATGATTATCAGAAGACAAGTTAAACAATCCGAGCTTATGTGTTTGTTGCTTGGAATAGTCTAATTCTCTAGTTCTTAATGCTGCTATTATATTAAATCTAGAAAGCTTATTCTAGGTTATATAATTGTTAGAATCTTGTGAAGAGCTTGTTTCATTGAGTGACAATCTAAGGGGAGTTTCGGGTAGCAGAGCTTGTTGTTACCTAGGGCTATTAGTTTCATTGAAGGGTAAATAATGTTACACTTGATTAATCTATTATTATAAAAAGGTGATACTGAACTGAAGAACTGAAGCTTTTTATTCATTGTTTATTCTTGTTAATTTAATTAATTAATTCAAAATCCCCTTGTCATTATAAATCATAGGAAAAATATAAAACAAATCACACTCTGTGGGATCGATCCTTGCTTACTATTGTGCTAATTGTTTAAATTTATAAAGTGAAAGTAAGGTTAATTTAGGAGTGTAAACGACAGCTCCCATACATTGATGGACAGTTGTTGGCATGATCATGAACATTGATGAATACACAAATATCATTGGCTTGTAGTGCATAGATAATTTGTGGTCATGATACTAATGAATATCCTTGGCCGTAGTGCAGGGATGATGTGGATTATTTATTAAGCTGAGTCTCAGCGATAAAAGTAATGAAAAACTTTTTAAATCATAAAAGATAGTAGATGTTATTCTCTGCTTGACTCTTTTAATGGATAGCTTGACTCTTTTAACATTGTTGAAGGCTAACGATAATTTATTCTGCATTATCTTAGTCATAATATTTCCTACTGGGCTAGTTGAGCTCACCATTTTGCTTTCATTGTTCTCTTCAGGAAATGAGAACGTTGCAGGGACTAGTCGGGGAACGGAGTGACGGTTCAGATGATAGCATTAGTAGTCCTCACTACTCAATGAAATAGTGTGAAAATAAATGTATTGAGGACTTATTTTGTGTTTGAATATTGTTTAGAAGAAAGTGTTGTATTAAAACTCACAGCTTATGTTTTGTCGTATTTTACACGACAGTTGTATAATTAAGTTTAATTTGTATTTTGTACCATGTATTTGACGACTCAAAATAGGTGATGTATACATATTTTGGGGGCGTCACAGTTGGTATCAAATCTTAAGGATATGATCCCTGGCTAAGATGTGAGACTAGAACTAGGAGGGGAGAGACGGGAAATTCCTTCGCTAGTATGACCTACCTAAGTTTATTTGGTATTTAATTGGTCGGTCAGAGTATAGGGATATTATGTTAGATGTCAATTAACCTTTGTTTTGTGGCAGTATCTAAAAATGACATCCGAGAATGTTGAAAATAGCAATGGAGCACAGGAGACCGTTGAGGTTCCACATATCAATAATCAGGAGAATGTGCATTAGGAAGGCGACAGTCCTCATGCAAACAACAACACTGACCAAATGATGAATGATAGAATGTTCAGAGGCTTTATGCAATTCATGCAACATCAGGCGACAGAGGATCCTGTCCAAAATGTAGGTAGAAATACTGGAAACTCTCGGACGGTCACCGCTAAGCAGTTCAAGTAGCTGGGACCACTGGAGTTTATTGGAGAGCCAAAACCACTTAAGGCAGAAACGTGGATCAAGCAGATCACCAAGCTATTTGATGTCTTGGGATGCACCGAGGAGTAAAAGGTTCCCTTTACCACCTTTATGTTGCGAGGAGAGGCAGATTACTGGTGGGAATCGGTAAAGCATACTCAACCTGCCGCATTGAAGATGTCTTGGGAAAATTTCAAGAACTGCTCAATGACAAGTACTTTCCCGAAAGTATTCGTCACATGAAGGAGGTAGAGTTCATCAAGTTAGAGCAGAATAGTATGACTGTGTCGCAGTACGAAGCTAAGTTTGTCGAGTTGTCCCGGTTTGTATCCCACTTGGTTGATAATGAGGAAAGAATGACACGGATGTTTTTAAGATGTTTGAAACCGGAGATACGTCAATATCTTATTTCTCATAAACTGTGTTTGTATTCAGATGTTGTAAATAGGGCTCAGTTATTGGAGCGCGATAATGAGTCAATGCAACCAAGAGAAAGCAGCCGGCAGAATAAAAATACCAGTGGTAACAGCCATCGAAGCGGTGATAACAAACGTGGGGGGAATCAACATGCCAGAAATGGTAACCACTTTGATGGTAATCATGGCCAAGGCAATAAAAGTGGACATTTCAAGAAGAGGAGATTCAACAATAATGGAAAAATGTCAGCACCAACACCCGTTGTTAAGGAAGGAGAACGACCACCTATCATATGCTTCAAATGCGGAGGGGAGGGACATATCAGTCCAAACTGCGCGATGCTATCCAAAGCGTGTTATAATTGTGGAAGAGAAGGTTACCTAGCCCGATTTTGTCGTGCACCGAAGACAAGTCCAGTTGGAACGGTGGCACAAAATACCGTCCCAGACAAGTCAAAACTAGTAGTTCAAGGGAGAGCGTTTGTTGTGACCTCCCAGAAAGCAAGGAAACCGAACGAGCTCATCACGAGTAAGCTTATCATAAACTCTAGCAAAGTCTATACCTTATTTGATACCGGTTCTACCCATTCTTTTATTTCTCCTACTTGCGCTCAACGATTAAATTTAACTCCAGAGAAATTAGACTTTGACTTATCTGTGGAAACTTCGTTGGGAGAAACCTTCATTACATCCACTGTTTATAAGTCTTGTTTGGTTCAAATTGGTACCCTCACATTACCTGTCGATCTTATTTCAGTGAAAATATTTGCATTTAATGTGATTCTAGGGATTGATTGGTTAACTACTCATCATGCTAAAATTGATTATTTTCGTAAGGTTGTTAGCTTTTATATTTCTAATCAACCTATTATGCGAATTCAAGCGACCAAACCATTAAAATCAATCACAGTCATCTCAAGCCATAAAGCTATTCGTTTATTGAAAAACGAGTGTCAAGCTTTCTTAGCTCATGTCGCAAATCTAAACAAAAATACGTCAGTTTTGAATGATATTTCTATTGTTAATAAATTTCCTGACATATTCCCTGAAGAACTTTCTAGCCTGCCCCAGAGCGTAAAATTGAATTTTGTATCGATCTTGAACCCGGTACAAAACCCATTTCCAAAGCCCCATATCGAATGGCTCCTATTGAACTTCAGGAGTTAAAGACCCAATTACAGGAATTATTAGACATCGATTTCATTCGACCTAGTACTTCTCCTTGGGGTGCTCCTGTTCTATTCGTGAAGAAGAAAGATGGAAGTATGCGACTTTGTATTGATTATCGGGAGTTAAATCATGCCACCATCAAAAATAAGTACCCGTTGCCTCGCATTGTTGACCTGTTTGACCAGTTGCAAGGAGCACAATTCTTTTCAAAGATTGATCTTCGTTCTGGATATAATCAGCTAAAAGTTAGAACTGAGGATATTTCAAAGACTGCCTTCAGAACTCGGTACGGGCATTATGAATTCTTAGTCATGTCTTTTGGATTGACTAATATTCCTGCTGCCTTCATGGATATGATGAACCGAGTATTCAAGGAATATTTGGATCACTTTGTGGTCGTCTTTATTGATGACATCCTCATATATTCCAAAAGCCGTGAAGATCATGAGCAACACTTGAGGTTGATACTCCAAAAGATTCGTGAAAATAAGTTTTATGCCAAGTTGAAGAAATGCGAGTTCTGGCTTGAAGAAGTGGCATTCCTTGGGCACGCAGTATCAAGTCATGGAATATTTGTTGACCCGACAAAGATTGAAGCTATTCAAAGCTAGGAGCAACCCAAATCAGTGACCGAAGTACGTAGCTTTCTCGGCTTAGCTGGTTATTATCGGAGATTCGTGGAAGGATTTTCTCAAATCGCTACTCCACTAACTCAGCTGACTCAGAAATATACAAAATTTGGTTGGAGCGAGGAATGTGTGAATAGTTTTCAAGAACTCAAAAGAAGACTCATTTCAGCACCTGTTCTGACCATACCATCTAGCTCGGAAGGATTTGTCATCTACAGTGATGCTTCGTGCAAAGGGTTAGGATGTGTTCTCATGCAACATGGGAAAGTCATAGCCTATGTCTCTCGACAACTCAAAGAATATGAGAGAAATTATCATACTCATGATCTAGAGTTGGCAGCAGTCATTTTTGTACTAAAAATTTGGAGGCATTACTTGTATGGGGAGAAAGTGGAGATCTTTAAGGATCATAAAAGCCTCAAATATTTCTTCACCCAAAAGGAACTTAACATGCGGCAACGACGTTGGCTTGAACTATTGAAAGATTATGATCATACCCTCCAATACCATCCTGTAAAAACGAACGTGGTAGCTGACGCATTGAGTAGAAGATCATATGCGGGTACGAGTGCAATATTGTCAACGTAAAGGCCCATTTTGTGTGACTTGCAAAGGATGGAGATAGACTAAAAGACTCCGGGGGGCCATGTGATGATGAAGAATATACGAGTAGAACCGACTTTAATTGATAAAGTTAAAGCTGCTCAAGCTACAGACCTGGAGCTGATGCGCATGAGAAAGAAAGTGCAAGAAGGTGCTATACCGGAAGCAAAAATCGATGAGGAAGAAATACTTCGAGTCAACTCTAGACTTTGTGTTCCTAATGACCCTGATTTAAAGTATAACATCATGATGGAGGCGCACAACACACCGTTTGCTATCCATCCTGGGAGTACCAAAATGTATCATGATCTTCGACATACATTTTGGTGGGGCAATATGAAGTTAGAGATAGCGCTGTTTATCTCAAGGTGTCTAACGTGTCAACGAGTCAAGGCGGAGCATCAATTACCAAAAGGTCCATTACAACCACTTGAAATTCCAGAATGGAAGTGGGAGCACATTACCATGGATTTCGTTACCGGTCTTCCCAAAGTTTCTCAAGGCATAGATGCGATTTGGGTCATTGTTGATAGATTGACCAAGTCGGCTCATTTCTTACCTATACGAGAAACTTATACACTTGAACGTCTTGCTCGTATATACATAAACGAGATTATAAGATTGCATGGTATGCCAGTATCCATAGTTTCTGATCGAGACCCAAGATTCACTTCACGATTTTGGGTTAGTTTGCAGAAAGCTATGGGTACGGATTTACGGTTTAGTTTGGCATATCATCCTCAAACGGATGGGCAGTCGGAGAGGACTATTCAAACTCTTAAAGATCTATTAAGACTTTGTGTCCTTGATTTCAAGGGAAGTTGGGACAAGTTCTTACCATTGGTGGAGTTTTCCTACAACAACAGCTATCAAGAAAGTATTGGCATGGCTCCATTCGAAGCGTTGTATGGAAGAAAGTGTCGTTCTCCAGTATGCTGGGATGAGGTGGGTGAAGCAACGTTGTTGGGACCGGAGTTGGTACGTATAACTACGGAAACGATTCAAATGATCCGGCAACGTATAAAAACCTCACAAGATCGACAAAAGAGTTATGTTGATGTTCATCGAAAGGACGTGGAATTCGATATTGGAGATCGTGTGTTGTTACGTGTTGCTCCATAGAAAGGAGTTACGAGATTTAGAAAGAGAGGAAAGCTCAATCCTCGATTCATTGGCCCATTTTTAATCCTCGATCAAGTAGGAACTGTGGCTTATAGACTCGCTTTACCACCAAGTATGTCTCGTGTTCATAACGTTTTTTACATATCTATGTTACGTAAATATATGAAAGACCTGCACCACATTATTGAGTTAGAACCGGACGAAATAGCGGAAGATTTAACGTATGAAGAGGTTCCTGTTAAAATCTTGGATAAGAAGGATCATGTTCTATGCTCCAAGGTTATACCTCAAGTCAAAATTTTGTGGAGGAATCACGATGTTGAGGAAATGACCTGGGAGTTAGAATCTGAAATGAAATCAAGGTATCCTTACCTCTTCGTCATATCAGGTACGTACCCTAATTTCGAGGGCAAAATTTCATAAGAAGGGGAGGTTGTAAGACCCTAATTTTTTTTATTTTAATAAAGATGAGTTTTCTATAAATATCATTTTTAAATATTAAGGAATGAATTTGATATAATGTTATAGTTGTGGGTAATATTTATAAATTTTACAAAGTACACAAGTTGTTGTATAATATTCGATTGGTCGGGGAATATTCGTTTTAACAGAGAATATTCGTACGACGGCACAATCATTGGTGGACCCCACAATAGAATTATTGTCAGATTGAGAAAACGATAAAAATACTTTATGAAAATAGCGGCGGAAGTTTTACCGTTAACTGTTGAAACACCCGGTGTTAAAAGTACAGTAATACGCGTGGTGGCATAGTACCACACGATATTGATTATTGATGCTTACGTAAGAAGTCACTTAGTATTGTTCAATTATTGTTACAGTAATTACTGCATAGTATCTCACGTTATTTGATTCAATTATTGTCAATATTTTATAATCAATAATTGAGACGATAAAATTATTAATATTATTATTTGTAATATTAACGATGTCTAGAAGTTCTATCAAGGAGAGGTTTGGTCACCTAATTGCGCGTCAATAGGGAGAAATCCTTATTGGAAAGCCATCTCTTTCCTAGGAACGACCTGGTCGATTAATATTGTGAATTATAATAATGATGATAAATGTTGTTAATTATGTTGAGGTGTCTTTTTATGAAGTCACGAAGGTTATATATATATATATATATATATATATATATATATATATATATATATATATATATAAATTTTGTTTTATTAGTACAATTAATGTAATAAAATAAAAAATCTTTTTATATAAAACAGAATACTTTTATAAAGTTATCTGTTTTATTAGACTATAAATAGAATATATTATATTCTATTATACATAGTGTTTTGCATAGTAAAATCTTTTTATATAAAACAGAATACTTTTAAAAAGTTATTTATTTTATTAGATTTTAAATAGAATATATTATATTTTATTATGTATAGTGTTTACATAGTGTCTGCATAGTATTTGCATAGTAAAAACATTTTATATAAAATAGAATACTTTTATAAAGTTTTGTTTTATTTGATTATAAATAGAATATATTATATTTTATTGCATAGTGCAGCATAGTATCCTTTCTATTTTCCTATAAATAGGATGCTTAGTTAGAATTGAAAACCACACCAGAAGTTCAGAGAATTCTTCTATAATTTTGAGCGTATTTCTTTAGAGTTTTAAGAAGCTTTGAGTGTAATGTAAGTTTTCTTTAAGAATATCCTCGTCCTATTAGTCGGAGTACTCTTCTTTTACGGTAAGGGTATTATTTCTTTTGTATTCATGAAGAGAACTTCTGTTATTCCATTCCTTATTATTCTGTTGGAATAACCTGTTCATGCGAAGTACCACATACATGGTGAAATTCTTCTAATATTCCGTTCTTTATTATTCTGTCGGAATATCCTGTTTGTGCGTTTACGCCGGACCTGATTCCATTATTTATTATTTTGTCGGAATATCATGTCTGTGCGTTTATGCTGGACTTGGTTCCATTATTTATTATTCTGTCGGAATATCCTGTCTGTGCGTTTACGCTGGACCTGGTTCCATTATTTATTATTCTGTCGAAATATCATGTCGGTGCGTTTACGCATGACCTGGTTCCATTATTTATTTTTCTGTTGGAATAACCTGTCTGTGCAATCTATCGCATGCTTGATGAATTCTTTTGTTATTCCATTCTTTATTATACTCAGTTGATTAAAGTTTTGGCTTTTATACTCCATAAAATTAGTAGAATATCTTTGATATTTGCGCTTCATCTTGTATCTTTTCATGGAAATATTCTTCTGAGCATTCTTAAATTTTACTCTACAAAGCAGTATCATGTTGACAATTTGGACGTTGTTGGTTCCTAGATAAATTAATTCCTGAACTTGTTTTATTGAATTCTTATATCATTGTCATCATCCTCATGTTTATGTTTTGTTAAAAGTCATCCGTGGCATGTAGTGCATAGATGGATTTGGTATGATTATAACCAGGGATTATTCGGTGTAATCATAATTGTAATGTTACAAATGATGTGGTAAAAGTCCTCATTGGCCCGTAGTGCATTGATGGACAGTTGTTGGCATGATCATGACCATTGATGAATACACAAATATCCTTGGCCCGTAGTGCATGGATAATTTGTGGTCGTGATACTAATAAATATCCTTGGCCGTAGTGCAGGAATGATGTGGATTATTTATTAAGCTGAGTCTCAGCGATAAAAGTAATGAAAAACTTTTTAAATCATAAAAGATAGTAGATGCTATTATCTACTTGACTCTTTTAATGGATAGCTTGTTCCGCTGCAGTTAAACTTGATGTTTGTTATATTTTATCAGTTTAACACTGTTGAAGGCTAACGATAATTTATTCTGCATTATCTTAGTCATAATATTTCTTACTGGACTAGTTGAGCTCACCATTTTGCTTTCATTGTTCTCTTCAGGAAATGAGAACGTAGCGGGGACTAGTCGGGGAACGGAGTGACGGTTCAGATGATAGCATTAGTAGTCCTCACTATTCTATGAAATAGTGTAAAAATAAATGTATTGAGGACTTATTTTGAGTTTGAATACTGTTTAGAAGAAAGTGTTGTATTAAAACTCACAGCTTATGTTTTGTCGTATTTTACACGACAGTTGTATAATTAAGTTTTATTTGTATTTTGTACCATATATTTGACGACTCAAAATATGTGATGTATACCTATTTTGGGGGCGTCACACACACACACACACACACACACACACATATATATATATATATATATAGGGTTCGGTTCCTATCCGAACTCCCGCATTTTTTTAAGTTACTGATTTTTTTTTTTTGCTTTTTTTTAAAACAACAAAAAAAATTAATATTTTATGGAACTGGAATTTTTACATAATACAGTGTTTTAGGTGTGATTTGGATACATATAACAAAACAGGTTTATACATACATATTTTGGTATATGTATCCAAATCACACCAAAAACACTGTATTATGAAAAAATTCCAGTTCCATAAAATATTAAACTTTTTTTTAGTTATTTTAAAAAAACAAGCAAAAAAAAAAAAGTGTCCGAATTTTACTCCCGTACGGGAGTCCGGACCTGATCTGTTTTGTATTTATATATATATATATATATATATATATATATATATATATATATATATATATAGCCCGACTCTCTACATCGAACTGGAGGAATCGAACCGGCTATAGCGACGGTTTTTTCCGTCGCTATAGCATAAAAAACCGGCTTTCTATGCTATAACTACGGAAAAACTGTCGTTATAGCCGATTCGTTCTTAGTTCGCTTTTTTCGATTCGTTGGAGAAGCGGATGTGTGTGTATATATATATATATATATATATATATATATATATATATATATATATATATATATATATATATGCTGACCCTTAGTTTACATGATTCATGAAATAATATATTAATTATGAGTAATACGACTTTTGAAATTTTATATGCCACTATTTGACCTCAGAAGTCATTGTATCTCTAATTTTAAAAAAGAGGGAGTATAAGTTATCTCATTTAACTTGCTATAATTTACCATAAATAGGACTACCTATATACACTAAATATATTACACACAGAAATCCTACAATTTTGGGTATGGATCATCAATAATCAATATGTTCCCTTAAATACACTAAATATATTACACATAGAAATCCTACAATTTTCGGTATGGATCATCAATAATCAATATGTTCCCTTAAATTAACTATATTCAGGAAAAAATAATTTCACTATCAAATGCAGAGTTACTAAAATTGAAATGGGATGAATTTTAAAACAAACAAGATTGTCAACACAAGTACTATCACATTGATGAAAAGGTACGTATTTTTTTAATATAATTTATTAATTAATGTATTTAAAATGACATTATAGTGACTTTATTTGAGATTAAACAAATTATTATGATTATAATATTGTCGTTCAAATATATCATATTTAAAATTTATATGACAATTCATCTCAGAGCCTACCCATGCTTTGCAAGGGTTATAACTTATAATGCCTGTGAAAATTGATTAGTGAAAGGGAAAATGTTTAGAAAAAAAATAATACATCAAATCAAGGTTGGGATTTATCTATTTGTCAATTTATACTATCATCATCTCCTCCCCAAAAAAAGAGCCTCACTTGTAAAGTTTGCAAATTTTAAAGTTATATTTTCATGCCATAATTATTCTTAATTTTTATAATTATTTAGCTCAGTTAATTGTGATGTTAAATTTAAACATATTGTGGTACTTTGAAATGAGATTTTTTTTTTTCAAAATTGATATAATTAATTTTAACTTTTAAAAACAATAAACCTTGCAACTCGTATTAATAATTAACAAATTTCATAATTGTTTTTTCTTGCCCGTAAAAATTAATTCATATTAATCTTGAATTTTTTTTAAAAAACATAGTCGAATCGACTTTAAAAAATCAATATTAATCATATTTTCAGTGGTAGGCATTACATCCACTGTGCAACTGATAGCATGGTGCAAAACCAGGCAGTCTTCAGATCCCTGGCTTGACATGCATGTATGCAAACTGTGTGATGCCACTACAGTCATGAAGCTTTGAGTTGCATATCAGTATCCTTAGTGGGAGGGTGCTTAGTTCAGGTCATTATATAAAAATCTTGGCTCACATGAAAATGCCATCACAAGAGTAATACATAGTGGACTAGTTTCGAGTATTAATGTAAAAGGGCATATGATCAAATATACAAATTTCTCATGGACATATCAATGGAAAATACAAGCTTACTGATGCAAGATTACAGTATCAAAAATGATTTGAAACCCCAGAAGCATGTTGATTTTTTTTTTCAAAAAAGAAAAAGAGAAAAAAGATCGGTCTTTCTCCTCACCTGTCAAAGCGATTTAAATGATATTTCTCTTCATGTTTTATAATTTCAGCCTCCAAGAATTCAGGAAAGTAATTCAAGGTTTTAGCTTTTCCAAGGACTTGTAAAGTACCACTGTCACGTATTTTTTACGAAAACGCTGAGTTGAACTAAGTGCTGCCATAGATTCACCTGCACTACCTGCTTTCTGGATGTATAAATGGTTCAAAATACCAGTTAAAGGCTTCTCCAGAGACTGGGGGCTGTCCGTAGAGGATGAGGGCTGGTCTAGAGGTGTGCGCTGCAGGAGCGGAGGCAATTCAGGCAATTTTTCGCTCAAGTCTTCTAAACTGAAGGGAGCGTTGTCATAGCTTGAGAAAGGAGAATTAGGAGCTTCAGATTCAGGAATGTTATGAATTTCTGGAATATTTTCCTGCAGTTTTATCCGTTGGTCAATTCCTAATTTACCAGATATGCTCAAATTATGGAATGATAAAAGGAAGATACATTTATTCTGTAAACCAACTATACGTTAGTAACAAAAGATGCCAGTCAAAATGAGTAATTATACTGTGTTTGTAATTTTTTATTTTTTTTTATGGGAAGGGGAGGGAAGAAAAATAATTAAAATTCTTTCATATTTGTGAGTTTTTTTTAAGGTGAGGAGGGAAGGGATTTGGAGATAAAATTTATTTTATTTGACTCAAAGCTCTCCCCCAAAAGTGGGAGGATTTGGAGGGATGGGAAAATTAGATATTTTAAATTACTTAAAGTAATATGTAAGGATAATATAGTAATAGTGCAGTTTAAAAATAAAAATATTTTCCCTTCCATTCCCTCCTTATAAATACACAAAACAAGGAAAAATATAAGTAAAATCTCATCAATTCCCTTCTTTTCTAAAACTCACAAACATCAAAATTATAATTCATTATCATCCCTTCTCCTCCTATACTTTTCTTTCCCATCTCATCCCTCCAAACTCACAAACGCAGCTTAATGTTGTTGGGATGTTTCACTTTAATCTCATATCGAATAAATTTAAGAACATAGATAAGTTAATAAGTATGGTGTATTAGCTTTTAAATAAGAAGATGATTCAACATCACCCCGAATAAGACCACCTCCTTTTAGAATGTGTTCGGGCAAAATCCACCGATCCTTTAACAATCACTTTGGAAATTTTTCAGTTGAAAGTCATGGCGAGCAGGGATAGTAGTGCTTTAAACCAGGAAAAAGCTAAAACTCACCAGACGACCCAAGTTAGAGGGTCAGTTAAAGATAGGTTGGGATCACGAAACCAGGAAGGTGGTGTTGAGCATGCCCCGTCTATCCACCGACGACTATTCTCGGCTAGTCAGCACACTCCCGTCCCCCTCAATTGCGCCGAGGACAATTAGTCTCGAGCGCATGAAAGGCGAGGAAAGGATAGGGTTGAGGATAGCCAGGATCAGCGTCAGTTCATCCAGATGAGAAAGATACAGCAGAATAAAAACGCCATGATGGCACTACGTCTTCAGCAGGAAGAATTGGAAGAACAGATGGCCAAAATGGCCGGAGAACATGAGACTTCATCAAAGAAGCCCAGACATTGGAGCCAATCCAGGACGCCTCGTCCGGACGAGGCTGGTAGGAACAAGAGCAGACTCAGGAGTCGCTCTCGGAAAGAAAGGAGCCGAAGAAGGAGTCGTTCCCAAAATAGAAAATCTGAGTAGTACCAAGGCAGATCGAGACAGAGGAGGAAGGTCGTGTCTCCTGCATACGAGAGGGACAAGCCTAGGTCGTTCCCTTGTAAAGAGCAGTTTGACCCACTCACTAGAAGAGTGGCAGAATTGGAAAAGTTGTTGGTAGCAAAAAATCAGATGGGAACACCTTCGAGCTGCTCTAGTTCACTATTCTCCCCCGAAATCAATCAGGTCACGGTCGATCCGAAGAAGAAGATGCCACCGATGGAGACTTACGATGGGTTGGAGGATCTCTATGACCATTCGGATGGATATGACAGGTTAATGACTTATTATGGGCATTCGAATGCCGCAAAATGTCATATGTTCGCGACAACTTTGAAGAAGAGTGCCAGAGAATGGATGGGGACCTTGGCATCGGGTTCGATCAGCTCATGGAGCGACCTTCGGGAAAAATTCCATGTCTGGTTCGGGAGCAACAAAAGAAGAGGGAAGATCACTGTTTCTCTTATGTAGGTGAGGCAGCGTTAGGATGAAAGCCTCGGTCAGTACGTCAAGAGGTTCCGAGAAGCGGTGTGATCGGTGGCGGAGTTAAATTCACCTCAAGCCTTGGGATTCTTCACGACAGGTCTTGACATAAGAAAGTCAAAGAAGCTGATGAAAGACCTGGTGATCAATCCTCCTACCGACCTGACTGAAGCTTTTCATCGGGCCGAAGGGTTCATCGCCATAGAGGAAGCTATGGGAAACTTTAAGCCACACTCGCAGTCTTACGATAAGTCTAAGGATCGAGATAAGCAGACTTATCAACGTTCGGACAACGATCAAGGGAGATCAGATAATCAGGGAAAAAAGAGTTATAATAGTGGGGCAGTGGCCGATCACCCTTCCCGAGTAAAAACATCAACAAAGTCTATAACCCCTCTCAATATCGATAGGGCTAAGATACTGGAGGAGATTCGGAACAAACCATTCTATGAGCCTGGCTCGACGAACCCAAAGCCTGGGAAGAGAAATCGGGAAAAATTTTATGAGTATCATCAGAGCTCGGGACATGCAACAGAGAAGTGCTACGATTTGAGTGATCTGATAGAGAAAAATGAGCAAAACGACTAGTTGGTCCAATATGTAGTAGGTCGAGAAAACGCCGAGGCACAGCAGAGGGAGCAAAACAGAGGGCAAGACACACAGCCAAAACAGAACCAACCCGTTCGAGGTGTAATTGATGTTATCTCTGGCGGTTCTATAGGGCGTGTGATCGGAAAGAAAAGAAGTGAGCATCTCGATGCAGTACTGTCGGTGGCAGGATCATCGGCAAGAAGGGATCGGGACTTCCCAGGGATAGTCATTTCCTTCTCAGATGAAGATTATCCCACCGATCCCATAGAGCCGCATGACGGGGCGTTGGTGATAACAGCTCAGGTCAGACCGATAGACATGAGAAGAATGATGATCGACAACGGATCCTCGGTCGATATATTGTATACCCATGCCTACCAGAGGATGGATTTAGATGGAAAGAAGATGGAGTTGGGAGGGGAAGGCCCCTTGTACAGATTCAGTGGAGACCCGATGCATGTGTCGGGCACGATTGAGTTGCCTGTCAGGTTCGACACAACGCCTCAGCAAGTGGAGGTTATGGTCAGGTTTTTAGTTGTCCAGGTAGATTCGGCATACAATGCAATCTTGGGAAGGCCGACCCTAGCAGCATTGCAAGCAGTTACGTTCATACCACACTTCAAAATCAAGTTTCTGATACCGAATGTGATAGGGGAGGTAAAAGGTGATCTTGATATCGCTCGAAGGTGTTATCGGAATACATTGATCTCTTTGGGAGTTGGGGTAAACAAGCAAAAGCAGACAATGACCATCGAGATAGAGCCATTTACTGAGGGGAGTACAGAACCACTTGCCCTGCCTGCTGAATAGACCGAGGATGTGGAATTGATCCTAGGGAATGAGGAGAAATTGATAAAAATTGGATCGGGATTGACAGAACCATTTCGAACCAAGCTGATAGATCTACTTTGGGTATACACCGACATTTTTGCATGGGTATCCAGTGACATGCCAGGGGTTGATGAGCCAGCCGCATTGCATAGGTTGCATGTTGATCCTAAGAAGAAGCCAGTCATACAAAAAAGATAAATTTTTGCCCCCGAAAGACAGAAGATCAGTGATGAGGAGATTGCTAAGCTTCTGGAGGCAGATTTTATCTTCGAGATCGACTACCCCGAGTGGTTAGCAAATGTGGTATTGGTACAGAAACAGAACGGGAAATGGCGGTTATGCATCACCTATATAGATCTAAATAAGGCCTGCCCGAAGGATTTCTACCCTTTACCCAATATTGATCAGTTAATCGATGCCACTTCGAGGTATGGTATGTTGAGCTTCATGGATGCCTTTTCAGGGTACCATCAAATATCGATGAGGAAGGAGGATATTCCGAAGACTAGTTTTATCACTCATTGAGCCATTTATGTATACAGGAAAATGACCTTCGGACTGCTCAATGCCGGAGCGACATATCAGCGGATGATGAACTATGTGTTTACAAGGCAGTTAGAGCGAAGCATGGAGGTCTATGTGAACGACATGATTATAAAAAGCATGTCAGTCCGGGACCATCTGGAGGACCTAGAAAGCTGTTTTGAAATAATCAGGGAACATAAGCTACGACTGAACCCGACTAAATGCACCTTCGGATTGGGATCAGGAAAATTTCTGGGATATTTGATCAGTAAAAGGGGCATTGAGACGAATCCGAAAAAGATCCAGACAATCTTGGATATGAAATCATCGAAGTCATATAAGGATGTACAGAGGTTGACAGGTCGGATAGCTGCCCTTAAGAGATTTGTGTTAAGAACAGCCGAAAGATGTTTGCCATTTTTTGATACTCTGAAAGGGCCAAAAAATGAGAAAAGTTTTCAGTGGACTTCAGAGTGTGAAGACGCGTTCCAAGGGATCAAGCGATATTTGTCTTTGATGCCTTTGTTAATGAAGTTGATCCCCTCGAAACCTTTGTATTTGTATTTGGCTGCAAGCTCGATGGCAGTGTTGGTACGGGACAAAGAGGGAAAACAATTCTCGGTCTACTTTGTCAGTCACGTCCTTCGAGATGCAGAGACTAGATACCCGAACTTGGAAAAGTTTGTTTATGCTCTAATCATTGCAAGCAGGAAGCTTCGACACTATTTTCAGGGTCGGTTGGTGGTGGTATATACTGATCATCCATTGAAGAAGGTATTGCACAGGCCAGAAGTCTCGTGTCGGCTCGCTGCATGGGCAATGGAATTGACTCAGTTTGTTCTGAAATACCACCTTCGAACGACGATTAAAGGACATGCATTGGCAGATTTCATTGTAGAATGCTCTTTCTCAGAACCGGACGTGGGTTCGGTTACAGAGGCAAATTCGGTGCAAAATTCATGGACTCCCTATGTGGACGGGTCATCAACTTCAAATGTCAACGGAGCGGGAGTTATTCTGATAAGTCCCGAAGGGTTCAAAGTCTAACAAGCCATTCAGTTTCAATTCAAAGCCACAAATAATGAAGCAGAATATGAGGCGATCCTGGCTGGACATCGGTTGGCCCGAAGCTTAGAGGTTCAAAGGTTGATTATTTATAGAGATTTACAACTGGTTATCAAGCAGATATCTGGAGAATACGAGGCTCGGGGGGCAAGGATGACAAAATACTTGGCCGAGGTAAAAGATAAACTCACTTACTTTAGTTCCCACAGTTGCCAAGGAATAAATCGTTCAGGTAACACAGTAACAAATGCTTTGGCCCGATTGGTGACAACTGAAGCAAATTCTTTCAACGGTTCAGTATATTTGAAAGTGTTGGAAAGACCTAGTGTTCAGAAATAGGATGTAATGGCATTGGATCAGATGGACTGTTGGCTCACGCCGTATATCTCTTATCTGGCTGATGGGGTTCTGCCTTCAGATGGCATTCATGCAAGGAAAATCAAACACAGGAGTTCGAACTTCATCCTTATTGACGGAGATCTGTACCGAAGGGCTTTCAGTTCTCCACTACTCAAGTGTTTGACACCTTCGAAAGCTGAGTATACCTTTCGGGAAGTGCACGAAGGAATTTGTGGAGATCATATGGGGGCCAAGTCATTGGCATACAAAATTATGAGGCAGGGATACTATTGGCCGACCATCTTCCAAGAAGTAAAGGACTTTGTCAAAAAATGTCCCAAGTGTCAGCTAAATAGTTCCATCCCTCGTCAACCGCCTGAAGAGTTGTATTCAGTGTTATCCCCCATCCCATTTGCTATGTGGGGGATTGATATCTTGGGACTATTACCGAAAGCCAAGGGACAAGTCAATTTTGTAATCGTGGCTATTGACTATATGACCAAGTGGGTAGAAGTTAAACCATTACAAAAGATCACCGAGCAGAAATGTCTCAACTTTTTCAAAAAAAATGTTGTGTATCGGTTCGGCATCCCAAAGGCCCTGGTTTCGGATAATGGCAAGCAGTTTGTGTGGGCAAAATTCGAAGCTTTTCTAAAGGAGTTGGGTATTCAACATAGAAAGACTTCGGTTACCCACCCTCAGTCAAATGGACAAGTAGAGGTCACCAACCGGACTCTACTTAATGGAATTAAAAGGAGGTTGGATGATTTGAAAGGGCATTGGCCCGAAGAATTACTAAGTGTTATGTGGGCATATCGGACTACCCCGAGGACCACAACTGGAGATTCACCTTTTAGATTGGCTTATGGGACCGATGCACTTATACCTGTTAAGATCGGGTCTCCAACATTTCAGGCCAGTCAGTACAAAGAGTTATATAATGATGACGACCTACGACTAAATTTGGATCTTCTGGAGGAAGTTCGGGATTCAGCTCTGGTAAGGTTGGCTATCTATCAGAAGCGAACTGCCCGATACTATAACCAAAAGGTGAAACAAAGAAGGTTCGAGGTCGGAGATTTGGTGCTTCAGAAATCAGAAGCATCTACCCCCCAGAACACGGTCAAGTTAATGCCGAACTGGGAGGGGCCATATGAAGTAATAGAAGTGTCGAAGCCAGGTACTTATCGGCTTCGAGCAATGGATGGTTCGGAGGTAATGAATAAATGGCATGCTGGAAGACTTAGAAAATATTATCAGTGAAAGTTATGTTATTCTTTCCTTTACTTATGTAAATTATTTTATTCATCAATAAAATAAATAAGAATTTCTCTTCGGAAAATTTTGTACTAAATTTATATTCATATGTGTATAAAAAACTGATCAGATAAGTCTTGAACAAAACTGATCAGAGAAGTTACAAACAACATAACTGATCGGGAAAGTTACAAGCAAAACTGATCAGGAAAGCTATAAAAAAATGACTATAAAAATTACAAGTGTAAATCCTAAAACGACTAAGTGTTTAGAGCCCCATCTTCGGCTTCAGACTCTTCGTCAGAGGAGTCAAGGATAGAGACGTCCAGCCTAGCAGCAGTCATCTTCGCCCGAACCTTTTCCCTATGAGCCTCATAGCCTTCAGCAAACCGAGACATGATCTTATCAGTAAGGGCGGGTGATTCTTCATATTCTTTGATCCCCAGCTGCTTGGCTTCGGTACATTTCTCCCCCAGGGCAGTGTTCTCCCGTATCAGCGACATCATTTGGATGTGCATATCAGATACCTTGCCTTCGAGAGTGAGAATGTCACTCTGCCGATCCTTGCTCTCCTCCAACAAAAGCGCCTTCTCCTCAAGGACTTGTTTGGTGTACTTGTCGAGACCAACGAACTCCTTTTAAAGTGTATAATGTTGTTTCTAGAGTTCGCTGGTCTGACGTTCGGCCTGGGTCACCTTATTCCTTGTGACGGCATGAAGGTCTCTCTTATTCTTAAGCTCCGATGTCAAGCCTCGAACCTCAGCCTCGAGCACCTCCACATCACACCTTAGCTAAGCTTCCTTTTTCGTGGTCTTGGCGAGAGGTGGAATGGCTCGGGCGAAGAAAGCATTTTCCTATGATAAGGTGGAAATATGGGTTAGGCAGAATGAAGACAGGATGACCACAAAGATATTTTAGCCTATCAGATTTACCTGACACTGAAGCTTGACGTATTATACTAAATATTCCTCGACAGTGTAACCCTTGAACCGCTCTTTATCTCCAGGTAGCCTGAAGTGTTCCAGTTGGTCAAAGGGGAACATTTCTGAAGGACTCTTCGGCCAAAACGTGGTAGGTGTTCCTTGGGAGGAACCGGCCTCCGTAGCTGGTGGGGATGAGGGAGTCGATGCTGGTACGGGGTCAGCCTCTATGATCTCCACATCAGGCTCCTCGGTTCGGCAACAGGTAGATTTAGCAGGGGAGTTGGCTTCGGAACGGCCGAAGACGATGGCTTGGAGGGGCCTTAGGTGAGGGGCTTCTTCTTGTTTTTCTTTAGCAAAGCCATCTTCTCCGACCAATCCATCTTCAAGATGTTCTTGGAAGGTTCAAATTTGGTGGAGGAGGGAGCTGCACCCGATGCGAAGCTGGTTGAAAGCTCGGAAATTGGGATGGCATCCTCTTCAGGCGATTCGTCAGTAATTGGGTGGCGGATTGGTTTTGGATTTGATGGGCAAAGGGGCTAAGCTTTCTGCAGCTCCTTCGGATTTGAAAATTGTCATTGCAAAAAAGTAAACGAGTTAGGTGTTTGGTTCGGAAATCCAGTTGAAGAAAGCAATTAAAGTTGAATGGAGATATAGGACTTACATCCATGTTCATAGAGCCAAGCTTCGTTGGATAAGACCTCCATACCCCATTCGTTCTTCCTCAGTCTTTGGTAAAACTCCTTGAAGGTGTCTTTGCGGTCCTTCGGGAATTTTGATACTTTGGCAATGGGGTCTTCGGGGGTGGCCCAGTTCGGAAGGAGTTTGAGGTCGGTTCCCCTTATGTAAATCCATTGAGAATGTCATCCTTTGTTGCTGGATGAAGTCTTGATGAAGGTGACTCGGCTCTGTTGTCAGTTTAACTGCCGAAGCCCAGGTTCTTTGTACCGGCCATCGGTGAACAAGACAAAAAAGAAGTCGAGGCCAGGGATAATTCCTACCTCCTGGCATAGGGCTATGAAGCTGATGAGGTGAATATATGAGTTCGGCACAAGCTGTGCGAACCTGATCCTAACGAAGTAGAGGAAGGAGGCGATGAACTCGTGCAGGGGGAATCGAACCCCATACTTTAGAGCCCAGAGAGGAACGACGACCCACTCGCCTTTGGGGCTCCAGAACATTCTTTCGCTTGACTCTGGCACCCGAAGCTTATATTCCTTTGGGATGTTGAATAGTGTTCGGATGTCGAAGATCTGAGAAAGGAGGATGGAAGATTTGGTGTTGATGTGGGAGAAGTCGTTCTCGGAAGCGTAGACGGTACATATCGTCTCAACGTCGTTAGTCGTGACGTTAGTAAGAGCAGCCGATAAATCGACTGGCACCAGAACTGTGGTGGCGATGGTGTTGGAGCAGGGAGTGATGTTAGTCAGTGGGGCCTTCTCAGTGCTGGAGGAGGATGGGAGGCTAGAATCTGCCATTGAGGTGAAAGTAGCAGAAATGTGAGGTCTTGCAGATGGAGATACCTGAATCGGAGAAGTTTGGTGAGGGTGGTTTCTTGCCAGAAATCGCACTTACAGAGAGCTCTAAGAGAGAAGGTCGAAATGGAGAAGATTTGGAAAAAGTGACAGTTGTGTGTGGAATTGAGATTTTATATTGTTGTTGCACAAATCCCAAAGGCGGCTAATGATGACTTGTGGGACCCGTTTCTTAGGTAATGTGTGCTGTTTAAAAAGACCGTTTGGATTCCCAGGCGTCTCTTTAAGTTTCTAATTATAAACATCTTATAACAAGAGACTGGGGGGCAATGTTCGGGCAAAATCCACCGATCCCTACGTGGACTGAAGGCCTGGGCAGAGAAGGGTTTACCGAGCCCAATGGGCCGAAGTCAGCAAAAGGATTGATGGTGTTCTTCGGGTTCGAGCATCCGAGTCCTTTGGGCCGGAGCCCAGACCAGTTTATAGGGGTTCGGATGATTTAGGCCCATACAAAAGGTTATGCCTCGTATGGAGTCCGGAGTGATAAGGAGTTTAAGTGGTTAAGGATTTCAGTCCTAACCATATTTAAATACTAACTCCAGAGGCAAGTGTTTGGATCATATCCAACTTGTACCTTTTAAGGAGATTGAGTTGGACCCAAACATAGGTAATTGTCATGTTTAGGAGTCCTAATCCGACTCGGAGATGAACTTTAGGTGATGAGAGTGTCTATAAATACAGGACTTGACTTCAATTAAACAGGTAATACACTTTTGAGCACTAAATACTATTGCCTCCATTGTTAAATCTTGTATCAGCTTATACTCATTCTCAAACCGGAGCTATCACCTGACGACACAAACCGTCAAACTTCTTGTGTGATCTATTACTGTGCAAATTTAAGCGCGTGAATTTAGTGATTGAATGCGCCAGTAAAACCTGGCGTTAACATAAAGAATCATCGGTTTCCTCATAAAAGGTATAATGAAAGTTCATACAAACCAGCAATCCTCCAAATGATGAAAATTAATCGAATACTTTATACACCAATATTTTTTTTGTGGAGAAGAGTATTGATACAAATTAGGGAGGAGATTCAACGAGAACTAACACTCCTATTTCAAATTAATTTGGCCAAAACCACACTCAAAAAAAGTCAGCCAACAATATCTCAACTCAACCTAATTCACTAACGCAAGCAACCACTAGCACACAATTATATGCATTGATTAACACACTACTATTCAACTATGAAATATATATGACTCCCACCAAGGCACCAATACACAATTACACCATCACTTGAAAACTTAACTCCACTATTTGCACCTAATTACTATAGCTATAAATAAATAAAATATAATAATTTTTCAATGGGCTAAATACAACTCTGTTACACCAAATTCATAATTTAGCCCCTAAAATAATTGGGTTTACAAATTACTATATAAAGCAAAAATTGATTGGAATTGTGCATGTGCCGGTCACTGTGATGCTGGAATACACATTATTCTACGGTTTCACCATATATAAAGGGCAAAGAAGTAAATACATTAATATATTACATATTATAACAATATCAAAACTACTTTTTAAGTATTCATTTTATCAACAAAACAAAATTCATGAACCCGATACCAATTTTTTTTTATTGAATAAAACCCAAAAATACTTTTATATCAAAAAGCTCAAACCCAAAAAATCCTATTCGTTACACCAAACTAAAAAAATCTAATTCATCACACAAAACCAAGCATCACCATCTGCATCGGCATCTTCATCTTCAACTCTTTCATTACCATCGTCAAACACCCCTTTCTTCCATAAACCCTAACTTTATCTCAAATTTAACAATCACAACACAATTTTCAAATTTTCACATTTGAATAGATAGATCTAAATAATATCAACAATATCATTCTAAAACATACATATCTCACTCTAATTGAATAGATTAGGGACATTTCTTTACTTCTTTTTTTATAACCATAAAATTGAAGAAATAGAAGGGGTGGCGGGCACGGGATGATCGGACGGGAGTTTGATGCCATATTTCCGACAAGCATCACTCTACATCTAAATAGGAAGATACAATTTAGAATAAAACTAGTGACATTTGCAAATAGTAACAAGAACATACTACATAGCCTTTCTCTCCATTTAGAGTTATGCATAAATATATTTTGATGCATATACGGTATTAAATAATATTTTTTCAAATTTAAGTCAAAGTGTAACTTTATACAGTCAAATCGTATAAAATCAATCGCGTCCAATCGGGTTGTCAGATGGATCGCGTATTCCAGTCAATTTATGCCGGAAAATAACTTTTTCTTTTTTTGGAGGGGGGGGGACATTGTATGTAATTCAGTAGTTTATGTAGCTATTTGTAAGCCAAATACTTTAGGGACCAAATTATAATTATGATGAAACTTTGTGTAAGAAAAGTGTATTTAGCCCTTTCCCAATACCCAATGCATGTCAATAGTTCAGATAATTATATGGTCCAGATAACCATCTTCTCACTCTATAACTATAAGCTATGCAATATAAAAATATAGAACAACAAATGGAGCTTCTACTACTGACTCACAGTCTAACTCAAGGACCACACACCTAATTCTTCTATTATCACCCTCTTCTGCTTGTTCTTTTGGTAATAAAATATACCAAATAGTTATGTGTCAATTTAACTTGGAAGCTACACCGCAGTAAGAAAACAGGTTTATTTTTCTGACACTGTGATGACAAGTAATTTTACTTTCTTTGCAAAAGCATTACATACATGAGAGCGGCACAATATGACAAAATGATCAGACAACAGCATTAAACCTTATCTTCAATATATAGTTGGTTTTAAGTTAGCCCCTAATCCTAAAAATCAAATCTACTTCTGGTTTAAGAACTTTTAGAACTTCCGCTTACCAGTTGTGTCCATAAGAACATACAAATCCTGAAATATATTATATAGTATCTCTGACTCGGTTATATTCTTCTTCAGATTATAATTTATGATATTAACATATTATATAGTATAGTCGGAGTTATAACCAACACAAATAGAGACTTGATTAAAAAAATCCATTCTCTACACATGTTAATTGGTATGCTATATTTTACTTTGAGGATTCAACCTGTACTGCCTCAAATTTATATATTTCTCTCACACACTTATTTCAATGCTATGAAATTAAAAAAGTACAATGAATAAGAATTACAAACATAATCGAGGATTTACACTTGTAATTTTATTATCGATTTAGTTGGGTATTAATGTATTATGAATATTAACAACTATCAGTTTTTAGCATGCACGATTTTCTGAAAGGGCTCTCATTTTGGGACAGAGAGAGTTGGAAGAGAGTTCAAGTTCTCACTACTTGCTTCAACGTAAATTATAGGGCTACAAAGGATCTTTTTATGAGTTACATAAAAACCATGTTGTAATGTAGTTGAAAAGCTTAAAGTAAATGGTATAGCAGGAGCAGACATGCCAGTCTATTAGTAGTATATTGTTGTTGACCAATGTGAGATGCATTCATGTTCGTGACAATCCAAAAATAGAAAGCATATCCATTCTTTTTGCCTATTAAATGCCAGCTTCCAATCAATGCATATTGCCAAAAAATAATTCATGGGCTGAACAATAGACAAGAATAAACACTAAACAAACAAGTGTTCTAGCATAGATTGACCAATAATGCATAAGAGTGATATTAAAATAATAAAAAATGAAAGTTACCTTTAAATCCAAAATATTGAATATGTTTCCCATATCATCACATTCTTGTGGCAATTCTGGAGCACACCTCCACTGTCCATCAACAATAAACCGGTAATGGTAAACACCAGATGGGAGCACCTTCATAATGGTCAAGTCTCTGCCTGATCTCTGCAAGAATTCTCTGATAAAAAGAAATTATTAGTGTTTGTGTGTACCCCTGGGCTCAAAAATTAGAGATACATTTTCTTTTTAGTAACAATGTCATTACTTACATAATTGGAAGATTGAGTACTACTTCTACTATGCCACCATTACTATAATTCTATCGAATGTATTTGGAAAAGTAAAATTTCCTTAGAAGGCATCATTTTATAGATTATCTAGCTCTAATTTGAGAACAGAGAGGGCACATAAAAAAGGAAAGGTCCAGTTAATTCATGTGAAAGCAGAAACTTCAACAAGTACCACACCTTGTCTTCCAGTTATCCCATGATCCCTCAATCGACACGTGCTCGCCTTCATGATTCCATGTGATCACTGTTGGTATCCTATGCTCAGAAAACATAGCCTCATACAAAGTTTTGTTTTGCTTTGATTCATCAGTTTGGCATGGAATTATCCCGCCAGGCCTTTGTAAAGGAGTAACAGACACCTGAAAATAGAATTATTCAGTATTAACAAAATGGTAAGACGCATAGCTGCAATTAGCTAGCTAGGTTCCAAGTTCCACTACAAAATGAACATAATGTACAACCAAAACGCAATTGAGGCTCATGGACTCGCATCCAAAAAGTTGAGAGCCTAATCTCTCTAATTTAAAGCCTGTAATCCCCATTAGAGCACTGCACACCATTTACAATACTACAAATAAAATATTGAAAGAATATATGTTTGCCAATATAATTTCCCAATAAAACTATCTAAAAAATAATTCTTTCATAGAATAAGTACTACAAATTCCACCATTAGTTAATAAATGATAAACCCTTAAGCCCACCATCTCGAAATCACCTATCCCAACATATATGAATAAAAGATTTCATTTTGTTGGAACAAATGTCGTTCACTGCAGAAGACCCAAAAGTCATAGGAAAATAATAATAAAAATAAAAATAAAAATCTTGAAAATGCTCACATAATTGCACAGAGAAATACAAAGAAGTGACCTGGGGAGTGAAGACCAAAGGTGAGTGGTAAGCCCTAGGGCTATGAGGAGGGGACTGAACCATAGACTCTTGAAACGGGGCAGGCGTATGATAGCTAACGTGCGGAAACTCCATGTACTCTTCACCCTCTTCTGTTTCTTCGTCACTTTTGGCTCCGGAGGATCCAGTTTCATTTCTTCTGAAGACACTAGCATTACCCATTGCCTCAAATTCTAAATAAATAAATATCCAGTAAATAATAAAGATTACCCAAAACCATACAATATAATAATAAAAAAATTACTAATTAATTTACAGCTAGCTGATGACAGAAAAACAAACCAGTGGAACAAAAGGAGACCCAAGTCAGTAAAACCTCTGGGGATTTGGTTACATGCCCATCTCTTCTCTCTCCCTAAACTCTCTCTATATAATTATATGTATAAATAAATTGCAGAGGACCACCAAAGAAAGCAAACCCAGAATTACTTCAGAACATGAATTTAGAAGCTAATTTGTTTGCTGCTGATTGATGGAAAGTCTTTTTTGTCCTCTCGCTCTCGCTCTCCCTCTTTTTTGTAAACATGTAAATGTCGAACCTGTACGAGAGAAACATTGGGAATTTATCCTTTTTACTTTAAAAAATAAAAAATATCAATTTCGTAAAATTTACAATATTTAAGAACTATCCCTACATCTAAGGAGAGGTTATGTCGTTTAACTTGTAGACATGATGTTATTTAAAATGTGAACTCCATTTATATAATATTTTTATTTTGTAAATAATAAGATTCTTTTTATGAAAATAGAAATGTTTGTTACTAAAACTATTATCTTTTTTTTTCTCTTTATATTAAAACAAGTTAATATTTTTTTGGGAAAAAAAGAAACTTAGGTTACCTCACGCTATTGCATGAGATAGTCTTTAAAACGACGTTGTTTTACATAATTAAATATATTTTTTTCATAACATATAAAAATATATTTTTATAATTTTTTAAAATATTATTATTATTATAAATGAATATCTCATATGTGAGGTGATCCAATAATTTTTTTATAAAATATTTTTATTATATGCGAACTCTTCCCTTTCTTTTTAATAATAAGATTCTTTTTGTGAAAATGGAGGAAATTTGTCTTCTCTCTCTACCGTGCATTAAAAAAGGGCAACTGGGTAATGAAAAAGGGATTTTGTTCTCCAATGAGTTTGGAAGATCCCTTTGGAAGACTAATGATGTTTTTGTTTTAAAAGCGAAAGCTCCATCATTTGGACACCCAGTTATGGTACTGTTAGTTCTACTGTTTTTACAGTGGCTAATCATAACCCGCCACGTTACTCTATATATGAATTATTTCACTCATTGTCGTTTTAGTTAAACGTCCAAGACAAGTTAAGGTATATGATTACATGTCGCTCTCATATTAGGAAGAAATGGACGATGGAGAATGAGTGTGGACTGTGGACTGTGGACTGTGGACTGTGGAGAGAGTTAGAAGAAGAAAAAGAAAAAAAAAGTATTTATGAGTTTTGAAAGGTAACTTTACCACGTTATATTTTAGAAATTATTACGAGGGTAGTTTTGGTATTGTAGTATAGCTAAGAGCATTTTAAATAAAAAGTATTGTATGGACGGATCCAGAATTTTTTTGTAGCAAGGGTGAATTTTAATTAATTTTTTTGTTGGAAGTTAAATAAAAAAAAACACTTAAACTAGTCATAATAATATTTATAAATTGTAATAAATATTCATAATCTAGACTAAAAAAAAAAATTAAAGAAAAAATACTTAGATACAATTAATTTAGAAGACAAAAGTAGAATGAATATACGTTTGTATGTATTTGTATTTAGAATATGAATGAATATTTTTTTTTGCCTTCTCCAAATTTAACTATTCTATTAATCTTTCCCTTTAAATTTATTCACTTACTTATTTGTCCTTACTCCTATATCAATAAAAAAAATTAAGCAGGAACAACTATCTATGTTGCCCCCTTAATGGATCTGCCCCTGCATGGCTCCTTCCTAAATTTTTTTTGCTCTATTTTTTTTTCTCTTCCTTTTGAAACTCACAAACACAGTATTGCATATATTTTCTTAATGACTAAAAATTTGTTACGACTATTTTTGTGCAAATTTTAATATTTAAATAAGTCCACATTATTAGTAGTACATCCATCTCCAAAAAAATAATTAAATGTACAAAATTTTTTGTCTCCAAAAAGATGATATAAAATACATAAAGTGAAAAGTACATAATAAATTTTTTGTCTCCAAAAGGATATAAAATACATAATAGTGATTGATTTATATTATATTCATACTCAAATAAATTACGTATTCAACTACTACTCCCAAATTACCTAGTCAAGTACTATTACTTATATTAGTCTACTACTAATTTTATAATTCTTTATATTTATGAATCAATTAGCGAGTGGAGTATTAATTAGCTATATTTTTTAAATTTAAATTATAACTATTTTAAATCCCTGATTAAGCCAAATTCTTTTATGTTGGCCGCTACTCCATCTATCAGCTATGTGATGCCCCCAAAATATGTATACACAACCCATTCTGAGTCGTCAAATACACGGTACAGAATTTAAATACAAACTTCATTTATACAACTATTGTACTGTCGTGCAAAATACGACAACACATAAGCTGTGAGTTTTAATAAAATATTATCTCGTAGACAATATCCAAACTCAAATTATTACAATGCCATATAAAATATAGCAGCAAATATTTCAAGACCCCATAGAAGAACGAGAAGATTACTAGCATGTTCATTCTAATGAGGTGCACTTTTGACGCTTTCAAAGTCGGGTTCTCATCACCCTATTGTTGTTCACCAAAATCAATTATTAAGTGGCGTATAATATACGACACACCCATCTTAGGTCCTCAGTAAAATTATATATTGCATGTCATACAGTTTTATAATGTATTGGGAAACTTCCACAGTCTCGGACCATCACACTATTCCCTTGTTATCCCCGCTCGACCTAGCTACACTCTTAATACCTGAAAGGAATTGTGAAGCAAAAGGGTGAGCACAAATAGCCCAGTAAAGAATATTATGATTAAGATAATATAGAACAAATTATCCTTAATCCTCAACATAAAAAAAATCTGATAGAACACAATAGACAACAAGTTTTAGATCAACAACTACAGCGAAAATAACAATCCATTAGAAGAGTCAAGTAGAACATAATGTCTACTATCTCCTCCAAATTAAAAGTCCATCGTTAATATTTCATTCATGTAATACTCATCAACAGTTCTTTATTGTATCCAAGACAAAGAGAACTCTCATCACCTGTCTTCACCTGAACCACCAAAGATTATAGTTAAATTTACAATTCATATTTATAATCAGGTAAATCAACAGTCTATCTTTGCACGTAAGCCAAAGATATACAATTATAAAACTAATAATCATCAGTTTATCTTTTCACGTAAGCTAAAGATATACAACTGTAAAACTAATAATCAACAGTCCATCTTTGCACGTAAGCCAAAGATATACAACTGTAAAATCAATAATCAACAATCCATCTTTGCACGTAAGCTAAAGAGGATTTTTACCACAATATTTGTCTGTAAAATAAATAATCCACATCACCTAATTATTCATGTACTACGGGCCAAGGATATTCGTTAGTATCACATCCATGAATTATCCATGCACTACGGGCCAAGAATATTCATTATTATCACATCCACGAATTATCCATTCACTACGGGCCAAGGATATTCGTTAGTATCACATCTATGCACTAGTACAAAATCATAAAAAGACAACACTTAAAAGATGACGTTTTTATAAAAAACGTTGTGGTATTTTTTTTACAACGTTTTTTAACAAAACATTGTAGTTACATATGAAAAAATGTTATGTATTTATAAGGGCAATATTTGGTTTTAAATAGATAACGTTTTTTTAAAAAAAATTATCTATGTAAAAAACACGGAGCTAAAAATAAAAATGCGAAAGTTTTAGAGGAATTGAAGTCATAGACTCACGGCTTCTCTAACTACCAATGTTATTGATAACACTACTCACTTTGTCAACTTCACCTTCTTATTATAATCTATCTCCATAAACTAGAGTTCAGGCCTGACCTGGTTCATAAGGATACCATCTCCGACTAAGATCAACCAACCATGTTTCGATAAGCCCTAACCTAGAAGATAATGGCTCGATGAAGTCATACAACCGATGCGGGTTCGATGGGTGCGGGAAAAGAAGGCTGGCTCGTCAAAAACCCTAACCTCCTATCCGCCCTCGACACCCATTCTCTCGCCCTAGCCAACCGCTCCATTGTCCTCCTTCTCGAATGGTCCAACAACGCTTCTGATGCGTTAAGTTCTTGGGTCAGGATCCGACCTAATCTCTCCCCAATCGAGGCTGAATACATCTCTGCCATTAAATGGTTGGTGTTTGATGATGTTAGGGTTCTTGCCCTGGGTACCTCGTGTGGGTATTTGTTAATTTACTCTCTGAATGGCCAACTTATTCATAAACAGGTAAAATTCAGTTCAGATTTTATATATGCAAGTGTATGTGTATTTGTGCATGTATGTGGGATTAATCTGTGATCACTGTGTATTTTAATTAGAAAAATTATGTGTCTTTTTAAGGAGTTAATTGACTATCGTCAAAAATTTTAAATGATAAGAGGAACAATTGCTAGTGTTAGGGGTATTTTTTTGATAAGTGGTTCTTTGTTGAGCGCACCGGGAGATTATCAAAAATTAATATAGAGTTGTTGTGACGCCCCCAAAATAGGTATACAACACCCATTCTGAGTCGTCAATAACATGGTACAGAAACAACTACAACTTTATCATAAAAACTATGAGTGTAAATACAAATATTGTCATCTAGACAATATCCACACTCAAATAAGTCCTCATTACAATTATTGGTACAATACTTTACAAAAAAATGGTGAGGACTACTAAAACAACTTGCTAGAACATTCATTCCATACCCCGACTAGTACTTGCTACATTCTCGCCTCCTGAGAAGAAAATGGAACAACAAGGAAAAGGGTGAGCTCAACTAGCCCAGTAAAGAATATTATGACTAAGATAATATACAACAAATTATCGTTAGTCTTCAACAGGGAAAAATTTAATAGAATACAATAGACAACAAGTTTTCAATCAATATTCGCAGTGGAAAATAATAATTCATAGAGAAGTTACGTAGAGAATGAAATCTACGATTATCTATGAATTTAAAAGCCCATCATCAACATTTTATCCCTGTAACATCAATCAATCAATATCTTGAATCAAATAGTCATCTTTGCACTACAGGCCAAAGATATTCATCAGTTGGTCATGTTCACCTCAACACCTGTTCATCTTTGCACTACGGGCCAAAGATATTCATCAGAAATCATTCATCTTTGCACTACAGGCCAAAGATATTCAGTTATATCATCATTTAAGACTGAGGATGATGAAAAATATTTTTAAGGAAACGAATCCAGTGAAACAAAATAATAAATATTAAGGATTCGTATTTCAGCTATTCCATGTCCAAAAATACCTCATAAATAATCATAGTGGAGTAAAATTCAAGAATGATCAAAACATGGATACAATCAAAGCTAGTATCCAGGATAGATATTTTGAACGAAAAGAAAAAAATTTCATTTTTTGGTGAATAGTAACTCGTGAATAGTAACTCGTGAATAGTAACTCATGAATAGTAACTCATGAATAGTAACCCCGACATGAAAAGTTCCAAATTTGATAAAAATTCAGATCAATACTTCAGCATAATGATATTGAAGAAAATAATATCATTTAAAAAGAAATAACATCCCTTACCTCGGAAAGACGGTACTTCTGACTGGAATACTATATATAGTGCTGAAGGAAACTTGCACCGTAAAGCAACACTCAAAGTATCAAATACTCACAAGAATACGCTCGATATAGAGAGAAAAATAGAGAGAAACTTGTGTTTCTGGTGTGATTTTCAATTCTAACCTAAGCACCCTATTTATAGGAAAATGCTTAGAACACCAAAGCAGAAAATTTAATATAATAATAATATATTTATCAAATTTTCCTTAGCCCACCTCTAGACATCTGATCTCAGCCCATTTATATCACATGTTAGCCCACTTAAATGCAAAAAAACGTTTTTCTTCAAAATAATAAATAAAACTTCCAAAAATCAATTATTTCGGAATTTCAGAACTTCAATAATTCATAATAAATAGCCCTTTTATCAGAAAATTTGAATCTCGCGAGTTTTTATAGGAAATTCAATTCTCTACAACTTTGCAGAAGAAAGTTTTTCTAAATTCCAAACAAAAATTGACCGAAATTCATAAACGGACGATTTTACAGTCAATAATAAATTTTCGGTCAAGAATTGTGTCCACCAACACACAAAACATGTGTTAATCATTTAATGCCACAAAATACTCTTCCTCCTCATATGCTCATATATCACACATTCATTGTAAAAATATCACCATCAATATATTATTAAAATAATATATTTAAATGAATTATTTTATCAGAAAAAGATAAAATATTAATTTTCAACAATTGTCACATTAAAAATTTTCTCCATCTATATCCACATAAAATTAATATTTTCCTCATCATATAAATCAATAATTAATTATACACAAATAATATTACAGAATCACAGTACTGGCAACCAGGCCGTTCCCAGGAAAGAGGGGGCTTTCCAATAAGGATTTCTCCTTACTGGCGCGCAATTAGATGACCAAACCTCTCCTTAGACAGAACTTTCTAGACATTGCCAATAATGTTATCTAATAATATTATTCAGATAATATGAATTATTGCTCCGATAATGAAAAATACTGCGTAGTGACAATTATTGAAACAACAGTAATATAAAATATCAACGCAGCAATTATTGAATCAATAAAATACAATATTGAACAGTAATTACTGTAACAATTATTGAGTAGTGCCTTCTTACGTAAGAATCAATAATTGGTGCAATACCGTGTGCTACGCGTATTACCGTGTTTTAACCACCGGGTATTCCAACAGTATTAACGGTAACAACTACGCCGTTATTTATAAACAACTTATTTTTGTCGTTTTCTTCATCCAATCACTTTCTGTTATGGGGCCCACACAAGGCTGCGCCGTCGTACGAATATTTCCCGACAACAAGAATATTTCACGACCAAACAAATATTCCCCGACAACAATGAAATTTTATAACCACTTGCTTATTTAAAATATTTGCGCATTTTACCCATAACTAACCACATTAATCAAATCAACCCTTACTATTTCAGAATAATAAATAGAGGAAATTAAAATTCATTTATTAATAATTTGGGGTCTTACAACCTCCCCTCCTTATGAAATTTCGTCCTCGAAATTGACATACGTACCTGGTGTTTCGAAAAGATGAGGATACCTCGCTTTCATTTCCGTTTCCAACTCCCAGGTCATTTCCTCAATAGCATGGTTTCTCCACAAAACTTTAACTTGTGGTATGACCTTCGTGCGTAGGACATGCTCCTTCTTATCCATGATCTTAACAGGTACCTCCTCGTACGTTAAGTCTTCAGCTATCCCGTCCGGTTCTAACTCAATAACATGGTTCGGGTCTTTCACATATTTACGAAGCACAGATATATGAAAAACATTATGAACACGAGACATACTTAGAGGTAACGCAAGTCTATAGGCCACATTTCCTACTCGGTCAAGAATCTGAAATGGACCAATAAATCGTGGATTGAGCTTTCCTCTCTTCCCAAATCTTGTAACTCCTTTCCATGGAGCTACACGTAATAATACATGATCCCCAATGTCAAATTCCACGTCTTTTCGATGAAGATCCACATAACTCTTTTGTCGATCCTGTGCCGTTTGTATACGTTGTCGAATAGTTTGGATCTTCTCTGTAGTCATTCGTACCAACTCTGGTCCCAACAACGTTGCTTCTCCCACCTCATCCCAACATACTGGAGAGCGACACTTTCGTCCATACAATGCTTCAAAGGGAGCCACACCTATACTTGCCTGATAACTGTCGTTGTAGGAGAATTCCACCAATGGTAGGTACTTATCCCAACTTCCTTTGAAATCTAGGACACAAAGTCTTAATAAATCTTCAAGAGTTTGTATAGTCCTCTCTGATTGCCCGTCCGTTTGAGGATGGTATGCCGAACTGAACCGTAAATCCGTGCCCATAGCTTTTTGCAAGCTAACCCAAAATCTTGAAGTGAATCTTGGGTCACGATCCGAAACTATGGATACTGGCATGCCATGCAACCTTACAATCTCATTCACGTACATACTAGCAAGACGTTCAAGGGAATAAGTTTCCCGTATCGGCAAGAAATGAGCAGACTTGGTTAATCTATCAACTATAACCCAAATAACATTTATACCTTGAGAAACCGTGGGAAGACCCGTAACAAAATCCATGGTAATGTGTTCCCACTTCCATTTCGGAATCTCAAGTGGTTGCAATGGACCCTTTGGTACTTGATGCTCCGCCTTTACACGTTGACAAGTTAAACACCTCGAGATAAACTTTGCAATCTCTCTCTTCATATTGTTCCACCAAAATGTATGTCGAAGATCACGATACATTTTAGTACTTCCAGGATGGATTGCAAATGGTGTATTGTGTGCCTCCATCATGATCTTGTACTTTAAATCAGAATCGTTAGGAACACAAAGTCTGGAGTGGACTCGAAGTATTCCTTCTTCATCGATTCTTGCTTCTGGAATAGCACATTCTTGCACTTTCTTCTTCATCCGCATCAGCTCCGGGTCTGTAGCTTGAGCAACTTTAACTTTATCGATTAAAGTTGGTTCTACACGTATACTTGACATCATCGCACTCGTTCCTGCATATGATCTTCTACTCAACGCGTCAGCTACCACGTTTGCTTTTCCAGGATGGTATTGAATAGTGTGGTCATAATCTTTTAACAGCTCGAGCCAACGTCGTTGCCGCATGTTGAGTTCTTTTTGAGTGAAGAAATATTTGAGGCTTTTATGGTCTGAATATATCTCCACTTTTTCCCCATATAGATAGTGCCTCCAGATCTTTAGCGCGAAAACGACTGCTGCCAACTCTAGATCATGAGTAGGATAATTCCTCTCATATTCTTTAAGTTGTCGCGAGGCATAGGCTATGACTTTCCCACGTTGCATGAGAACACATCCTAACCCTTTGCCTGAAGCATCGCTGTAGATAACAAATCCATCCGAACCAGATGGTATTGTCAGAACAGGTGCCGAAATGAGTCTCCTCTTAAGTTCTTGGAAACTCTTCTCGCATTCTTCGCTCCATACGAATTTGATATCCTTCCGAGTCAGCTGAGTTAACGGGGTAGCGATTCGAGAAAACCCTTCTACGAATCTCCGATAATAACCAGCTAAGCCCAGAAAACTACGTACATCGGTCATCGTCTTCGGTTGCTCCCAGCTTTGTATTGTTTCAATCTTCGCCGGGTCCACAGATACTCCATGTTTCGACACCACGTGCCCTAGGAATGCTACTTCCTCAAGCCAGAACTCACATTTCTTCAACTTAGCATATAACTTGTTTTTACGCAGCCTTTGGAGTACCAGCTTCAAATGGTGTTCATGATCTTCACGGCTTTTGGAATATATGAGGATGTCATCAATAAAGACAACAACGAACTGATCCAAATAATCCTTGAATACTCGGTTCATCATATCCATGAAAGCCGCAGGAGCATTAGTCAATCCAAAATACATGACTAAGAATTCATAATGCCCGTACCGAGTTCTAAAGGCAGTCTTCGGAATATCCTCAGTTTTAACCTTCAGCTGATGATATCCAGAACGAAGATCAATTTTTGAAAAGAATTGTGCTCCTTGTAACTGGTCAAACAGGTCATCAATACGAGGTAGAGGATACCTATTCTTGATAGTGACATGGTTTAATTCCCGATAATCGATACAAAGTCGCATACTCCCGTCTTTCTTCTTTACAAATAAAACAGGAGCACCCCAAGGAGATGTACTAGGACGAATGAAACCGATGTCCAACAACTCTTGTAGTTGGACTTTTAACTCCTGAAGTTCAATAGGAGCCATTCGATATGGGGTTTTAGAAATGGGCTTTGTACCAGGTTCAAGATCAATGAAGAATTCAACTTCACGTTCTGGGAGTAGACCGGGAAGTTCTTCAGGAAATACGTCAGGAAAGTTACTAACAACAGGAATATTATTCAAATTTGACGTGTCTTTATTCAAATCCATAACATGGGCTAAGAAAGCTTGACATCCGTTTTTCAATAAACGAATAGCTTTATGACTTGATATGACAGTGATTGATTTTAATGGCTTTGTTGCTTGAATTCGAACAACAGGTTGATTAGGAATATGAAAACTAATCACCTTACGAAAACAATCAATTTTGGCATGATAAGTAGTTAACCAATCAATTCCTAAAATCACGTCAAATGCAAGTATCTTTAAAGAGATAAGGTCAACAGGTAAGGTGATGGTGCCAACTTGGATCAAACAAGATTTATAAACAGTGGATGTGATGAAAGTTTCCCCTAACGGAGTCTCCACAGATAAATCAAAGTCTAATTTCTCCGGAGTCAAGTTTAAACGTTGAGCACAAGCAGGAGAAATAAATGAATGGGTAGCACCGGTATCTAGTAAGGTATAAACTTCACATGAATTTATGATTAGCTTACCCGTGATCACCTCGTTTGGGTTCCTCGCATGTTGACCAGTCACGACAAACGCTCTTCCAGGAACCGTTGACTTTGACTTTTCTGGGGCAGCCTTTTGAGTCACCGTCCCCGCTGAACTTGGTTTCGCTATCGTACAATCTCGAGCGATATGTCCTTCCTTTCCACAATTATAGCATACCTTGAACTGTTGTGGACAGTTTGGGCTGATATGTCCCTCTTTTCCACATTTATAGCATATGACCGGTGGTCGTTCTCCTCCCTTGGAACCAGTTGCTGCTGGTGCTGACGTCTTCGTATTATCATTGTTGAATCTCCTCTTTTTAAAATCTCCTCCCGACTCGCTTCTTCTATTTTCATAGCCACGATTACCACCAGAGTGGTTGCCGTTCTTGTCTGTACTTTTCTTTCTCCGCTGGTTATCATTGATCTGATGACTGTTGTCACCGATATGATCCTGGTTGTGGTCCCTCGGTTGACCGTACTCGTTATCTCGCTCCAACAATTGAGCCCTGTTGACAACATCTGAATAGAGAAAAATTTATGAGAAATGAGATATTGACGTATGCCGGGTTTCAAACCTCTCAGAAACATCCGTGTCATACGTTCCTCATTCTCCACCAAATGAGGTGCAAACCTGGACAACTCTGCAAACTTCGCCTCGTACTGGGACACCGTCATGTTATTCTGCTCCAGTCTAATAAACTCTACCTCCTTCATATGACGAATACTTTCAGGAAAGTACTTGTCATTGAATAGCTTCTGAAATATCTCCCAAGACATGCTGAGTGCAGCTGGATGGGTACGCTTCACAGATTCCCACCAGTAGTCTGCCTCGCCACGGAACATAAAGGTGGCGAATGGAACCTTCTGTTCCTCCGTGCATCCCAAGACATCAAATATCTTGGTAATTTGCTTGAACCATGTCTCCGCCTTAATCGGATCCGGTTTTCCTCAGAATTCTGGTGGTCCCAACTCTTTGAACTGCTTGGCTGTGACCAGCTGTGCGTTGCCATTGTTTCTTCCTATATTTTGAACAGGAATCTCCTTCGTCTGGTTTTGCATGAACCGCAAAAAGCTTCTAAACATCTCATCGTTCATCGTCTGCTCATTGGTGTTGTTCACAGGAGGAACATTGCCAGCCTGTTGCACGTTCTCCTCGTTGGTGAGTACAGGTGTCTCCACGGTTTCATTTACTCCACTGTTAACATTCTCAGTCGACATTCTCAAATACTGCCATAAAACAAGGGTTAATTTAACAAATTAACAAATCACATAATATCCCTATATTATGACCGACCAGCAAATAAGCTTAGGTAGGACACACTAGCGAAGGATTTACTCGTCTCTCCCCTCCTAGTTCTATTCCCCGATCTCCGCCAGAGATCATATCCCTAAGCTCTGATACCAACTGTGACGCCCCCAAAATAGGTATACAACACCCATTCTGAGTCGTCAATAACATGGTACAGAAACAACTACAACTTTATCATAAAAACTATGAGTGTAAATACAAATATTGTCATCTAGACAATATTCACACTCAAATAAGTCCTCATTACAATTATTGGTACAATACTTTACAAAAAAATGGTGAGGACTACTAAAACAACTTGCTAGAACATTCATTCCATACCCCGACTAGTACTTGCTACATTCTCGCCTCCTGAGAAGAAAATGGAACAACAAGGAAAAGGGTGAGCTCAACTAGCCCAGTAAAGAATATTATGACTAAGATAATATACAATAAATTATCGTTAGTCTTCAACAGGGAAAAATTTAATAGAATACAATAGACAACAAGTTTTCAATCAATATTCGCAGTGGAAAATAATAATTCATAGAGAAGTTACGTAGAGAATGAAATCTACGATTATCTATGAATTTAAAAGCCCATCATCAACATTTTATCCCTGTAACATCAATCAATCAATATCTTGAATCAAATAGTCATCTTTGCACTACAGGCCAAAGATATTCATCAGTTGGTCATGTTCATCTCAACACCTGTTCATCTTTGCACTACGGGCCAAAGATATTCATCAGAAATCATTCATCTTTGCACTACAGACCAAAGATATTCAGTTATATCATCATTTAAGACTGAGGATGATGAAAAATATTTTTAAGGAAACGAATCCAGTGAAACAAAATAATAAATATTAAGGATTCGTATTTCAGCTATTCCATGTCCAAAAATACCTCATAAATAATCATAGTGGAGTAAAATTCAAGAATGATCAAAACATGGATACAATCAAAGCTAGTATCCAGAATAGATATTTTGGACGAAAAGAAGAAAATTTCATTTTTCGGTGAATAGTAACTCGTGAATAGTAACTCGTGAATAGTAACTCATGAATAGTAACTCGTGAATAGTAATTTATGAATAGTAACCCCGACATGAAAAGTTTCAAATTTGATAAAAATTCAGATCAATACTTCAGCATAATGATATTGAAGAAAATAATATCATTTAAAAAGAAATAACATCCCTTACCTCGGAAAGACGGTACTTCTGACTGGAATACTAGATATAGTGCTGAAGAAAACTTGCACCGTAAAGCAACACTCAAAGTATCAAATACTCACAAGAATACGCTCGATATAGAGAGAGAAATAGAGAGAAACTTGTGTTTCTGGTGTGATTTTCAATTCTAACCTAAGCACCCTATTTATAGGAAAATGATTAGAACACCAAAGCAGAAAATTTAATATAATAATAATATATTTATCAAATTTTCCTTAGCCCACCTCTAGACATCTGATCTCAGTCCATTTATATCACATGTTAGCCCACTTAAATGCAAAAAAACGTTTTTCTTCAAAATTATAAATAAAATTCCAAAAATCAATTATTTCGGAATTTCAGAATTTCAATAATTCATAATAAATAGCCCTTTTATTAGAAAATTCGAATCTCGCGAGTTTTTATAGGAAATTCAATTCTCTACAACTTTGCAGAAGAAAGTTTTTCTAAATTCCAAACAAAAATTGACCGAAATTCATAAACGGACGATTTTACAGTCAATAATAAATTTTCGGTCAAGAATTGTGTCCACCAACACACAAAACATGTGTTAATCATTTAATGCCACAAAAATACTCTTCCTCCTCATATGCTCATATATCACACATTCATTGTAAAAATATCACCATCAATATATTATTAAAATAATATATTTAAATGAATTATTTTATCAGAAAAAGATAAAATATTAATTTTCAACAATTGTCACATTAAAAATTTTCTCCATCTATATCCACATAAAATTAATATTTTCCTCATCATATAAATCAATAATTAATTATACACAAATAATATTACAGAATCACAGTACTGGCAACCAGGCCGTTCCCAGGAAAGAGGGGGCTTTCCAATAAGGATTTCTCCTTACTGGCGCGCAATTAGATGACCAAACCTCTCCTTAGACAGAACTTTCTAGACATTGCCAATAATGTTATCTAATAATATTATTCAGATAATATGAATTATTGCTCCGATAATGAAAAATACTGCGTAGTGACAATTATTGAAACAACAGTAATATAAAATATCAACGCAGCAATTATTGAATCAATAAAATACAATATTGAACAGTAATTACTGTAACAATTATTGAGTAGTGCCTTCTTACGTAAGAATCAATAATTGGTGCAATACCGTGTGCTACGCGTATTACCGTGTTTTAACCACCGGGTATTCCAACAGTATTAACGGTAACAACTACGCCGTTATTTATAAACAACTTATTTTTGTCATTTTCTTCATCCAATCGCTTTCTGTTATGGGGCCCACACAAGGCTGCGCCGTCGTACGAATATTTCCCGACAACAAGAATATTCCACGACCAAACAAATATTCCCCGAAAACAATGAAATTTTATAACCACTTGCTTATTTAAAATATTTGCGCATTTTACCCATAACTAACCACATTAATCAAATCAACCCTTACTATTTCAGAATAATAAATAGAGAAAATTAAATTTTATTTATTAATAATTTGGGGTCTTACAGTTGTAGAATTTAAGATGCCTAAATTCTGTGAGTGTATTGGCTGGATATTGCTTGTAGAATAAAATTTTGAATTGTAGATTTGTTTTGAATTTGAAGTATGGAGCTTTCGTTCTGTACTAATCTAGAATTTCACTAACTTCTTCCCAGTCATGGACCTGCACTGTGGGGATTGTCAAATTGTACTAATACTGTGATAATTTGTCAAACACAGTACTTGTGATTTTTTTTATTTTTCATTGGTTTTGGTATATTTATGATTACTTTTAAAACTCTTAACCTTAAAGCTCTTAATTAGATATAACTTTAACATAAGTTCCTTGCTTGAGATTCAGAGTATGCCGCGGCGTTGGTTTCAAGAAACGCACACTCAATTCTGGGATCAGATGTCAGAAAGAAGAGATTCAGAGGATTTTGGAAGCACTTTTGGTAGACTTCCATACCAGCTATGGAATGGTAGCAAGTATGGTTCGTGTGTTGATGTTGCAATAACTAGCATCATGCCCCCTCCACTAATGGAACTCCAGGTGGTACATGTTCAGTTTCAGCATTTCTGGATTTGGGCAAAGAGGCAAAATCATACTTATCGCCCCAATCGACCTTTGACACCACAGGAGGAAGCACAATCGGTACATACTAAGCATTTGCTTGTGCTATAATTTTTGCGTAACTTGGTTTCATGACATTCTTGGTTCTCAAATTTGATAGTAAAAAAAATTGAATGCCATTGACAAACATATAATTGAATCTCTTAATGTGGTGAAATCTTCTAAATTATTTTTTAAAAAAAAACTATGATGAAAGCTCCAAATAGTAGGGTCTTTTATTTATCAGAAATTATTTGCACCTGCATTATCCTTTTCATCAAAAGTATAGTCTTGGTTTCGTTATATCTGCACTTGCTGCTTGTTATTTCCTCTTGGTACAACTGGCTATTTGTGCTGTTTTCGTAGTACATCTCACTTCTTGGGGGTTTGCCATCTTTTTACTATATTGCAAGCCCAAGCTTTGACGTGATCTGGATTAAGTGCAGGTATCACATGAGCCATCAAAAAATACACTATTTTAGCTAATGAGTTATTGATGAGTAGGTTTTATACCTATGAATCCGATATTATTAAACTTAATTATTGCTATCTTTAATTATTTTTTAGTATCTTTTTATGTGTTTTGTGTTTATTTCTTGTAGGTTGGAGCTGGAGGGACAAATTGATCATTTGGGAGAAGAAAAAGGTCAAAAATCATTAAAATTAGAGCTGAGTGGCATTTTTGTAAATATGCGGTCCTGGTCAAGTGCCTAAGAGCTTGGAAATGACCTGGGTTGAGCGCCTAGGCGCTCATGTGCGGCTAAAGAAGGATTTTCTACTGCTAAGTGGGGTTTTGAAGCCAAAAAGGAATCTAAAAGAGGGATGAGACCAATACAAATAGGAGAAGACTTTAGAAAAGACGTATCACTAAATTTTTCAAGACAATTGCAAAGAGAACAACGAAGAAAAATACGAAGGAGAATTGCAAAGGCTGAAGATCAAAGAGAGAGTATTGGAGCAAATTCAGAGTTTCTTCTTCTTTTCTCTAGTTTTATCTTTCGTAATTATCTGGGATGTTTGGATTATTAATCTGGATGATGTTTTTCTTTATTATTATTATGAACTAAATTTTCATTAAGATTGCAACAGAACTTGGTATGTAGTTTAAATTGAACCTTCCCATTGAATGAAAGTTAGTTTTTATTGAATTGTTTATTATATCTTTTGCTTATTGATTAATTGTTTGGTCAACAATTACTGTGATAATCTATATAAAATTGGAAGATGGAGTATAGATTGAGATCTGGATATGATAACATCTGTTCATATAATCTGATTATGGTTAATATGATTAGCATGTAGGATAGGAATATACCTATGTGTCTTTTGTATCCGTTGAAAGAATTTGTGCGTAAAACCCTAATTAACTTGATTCACATAGGAATATAGTGAATTAATTAAATAGGGTGTTCCTTGTAATTATGTGTCTTAAGGATCGGAGTTAGGAGGATTTGTTCACGTGTTTTGGAAAAAGTGCGTGAATTCTATAAAGCATTCTTGGATAATGATTCATATTAATTAATTAATTTAAATGGGAAGTAAATTGATTTAAATGAAATACCAAGGGAAGTTGTAATCTTAACCTGTTAAATCTGTAGTTATTCTTGTGAAATTCTGATTTTAATTATTAGTTTTGCTATGTTTAATTTTCAAATCACAAACAATATTTCGTAGTTTAAAATAGGATTAATTGCATTGAAATTAGTAATTGATAAATATTAGTCTATTTCCTTGTGGGAACGATATCCTTGCTTGCTGAATATTACAATTGAACGCGTATACTTGCGTGTTAAAGTGCTATTAAAAAAATTAGGCAACAAGTTTTTGGCGCCACTGCCGGGGAAATTAGTTTAATATTTTGTCATTATTAATTTCAATCAAATTAATCTTAATTTAAATATTTTTTTTATTTTATTTGTCTCTCTAGTCTAATTCTTTTTCAGATACCATGGATAACTATGACTATTATTGGCCATATTCGAGAATGACTCGGCCAAGGGAGGCAAAGAATTATGGACTCGATGAATTGTCAGCACAATTTGGGACACTTTCGAGGAAGATTAACGCTTCATCAGCACAACTTATTCAAAGTTTAGCGGTAATATGTGAGTATTGCGGTGGAAACCATCCGAGTCATTAATGCGCCATTAGTTTTGAGTCGGTACAATATAGTGGCAACTTCGACGATTACCCTAATAATTATGAATATTCCAGTAATTATCATCATGACTGGGGGAATCCGTTAAATATTTCATGGAGCGATGACAATCTAGCCCAACCCTTTGCTCCAAGCCAATCATACACTCCTGAATTACCAGTTTAAGCTCCTAATCATGAAGAAGAAAGGATTTTAAACTTGGAGGTACTTATTTTTAAGTTCATGGTTTTGATTGAGGAGCAGACGAATAGTCAGGAGATGTCGATTCAAAATCTTGAGAACTAGGTGGGATAACTTTTTAACGCCATTATCAATCGCCCTCAAGGTGAAGTGTCAAACAACATGGTTCCCGAGACTAATGGATTGCCCACGCTAAATCTGGAACCGGATGTGCCAAAAGAAAAGGACGTGGAAAGGGAGGAGACAAGTGGGGAGCAGGAAAAGAAGGTCGCCAAAGATCTAGCCATGAGTTCTGACATAGATGAATCAATTTTGATAGTGCCCCATATATCTTCTCCACCAAAGTTTAAGGATCCTACTAGATTTGCAATCTTGTGCCCAATTGGTAGTCATTTTTTCGATAAAGCTATTTATGTCATGGACGCTAGCTTAAAATTGGTGCCATGGTGTGAAGAGAATGGGAAGAGAGATAAAGAACCAATTGTTCTGGAAAAGCTTCAACATAAAAATTCGTTCACAGATACAACTCGAAAAATGCATAGTTATTTGAAGGTTGTAAAAGAGAATCTACCTAAAAAGAAAAAGCTAGGTGAATTTGAATCAATAACCCTTACTGATGGGAAACTCTCGGAAGTTACGTATTACTAATGGATGGAGGGTTTCTCAATTTTCGAAGGGGAATTGGATAGAGAAAGTTGAAGCAGTCGGGCTGAAGACGTTAAAATAAGCGCTCACTGGGAGGCAACCTAGACTTTCATTTTATCTCCTTAAATTTTAGTTCATTAATTTTATTTTAGTATTTTATTTCATTTAGCTATATATTTTATCTTAGTTTAGGGTTGTATGTTCAGTTGTAATCTCCTTGCAAATGATAACTGAGAATTGGGTTCATGGCTTGCAGGTTAGAAGGATAAAAGAGCATAAATTTTGGCTAAGGCTGGCTCAAGCGCCTAGGCGCCCAAAACAAGCCTATTCCAAGCGCCTAGACTCTTAACTGCAGAATGCCCAGACACGCCCAAGCGCCTAGGCGCCCACTCCAAGCTATTTTCAAGCACCTAGGCGCTCACCATCACCATCAGATTCTGTTTCCAAGTGCCTAGGCGCTCCAACCTTCACAATTTCAAGCGCCTAGGCGCTCTACCTGTGCACTTGAAAAAAAAAATAAAGCCCTAAATAAGGCAATTCTAATTCAAACCCAATTCCTTTCACTCCTAATTCAAAAGCAACTCCTTCCAAGCCCTTACACCATAATAACACCAACTCTTGCACTATCCCAATCAAAATTTAATTCATCTTCTCCAAACCATAATCAAGAAAAAAGCAAGCTAAAGTCAATTTTTTTATCTCCTACTTGGATTCCAATTGCAACAATTCAAAGCAAAGTTCAAGCTTTAAGATTTGCTCTAAACCAAGTTTGGGGGAGGTTCACACAGGGGTCTAAGCCTGCAAGTGATTGGCACTCCATAACAGTTCCCACCGCTTCCACCTTTGTACGTGTACCCTCCCGACTGACTTAACTCCTGAGGATGATGCTAATACAGAAGAAGTAGATGGTGCTGATGAAGAGTAAAGCTTTAATCTATCAGGGAAGTCGTCAGTGCCTAATTTCTTATGTTTTTTTTATATATAATGAGGACATTGCATATGGTACGTTTGGGATTGCATTCTTCCAGTTCCAGTTGCATTCATTTAGTATAACTTATTCATTTCCAGTTCTAGTTGCATTCATTTAGTATTCATTTTGTAGTTTTTCATGTACTTTTCATTCTAATTTCTTTAAAAAAAAAAGAAAAGAAAAGAAAAGAAAAATTCAAGTATTTGCATGTTTCCAGATGTTAGATAGTTTAAGTCTATTTTGGCCAATGACGAGATTGAAATTGAGTGGACAAGTATAGTATTGACTATTAAGACTTTGATGTGATTTCTTTTCATGATTTGAATCTTTACCTGTTTGAACTTGATATAATAAGGATAGCACAGTAAAAATAACTTTGTTGACTTATTGAGTCTAAATTGACACGTAATGGACTTCTTGAGGATAATACTAGTTTGAATGAATGAAAGATATGAATAGGCGGAGATGACTGAATTTAGACAAAAACTTAAGTTTGGGAGAAAAATTTGGGATATATAAGCTATAAAAAAAAGAAAAAAAATGAATAAACACCGTGGCTAGTCTTGTTTCGGGGCCTTTGTTACTTGAGCAAGTACGCCCAAGGAGATTGTCTCTACACCTAGTGCCCTAAGGTCTTTATAGTCTGGGAGTCGTTGGTTGAAAGCTCGCTAAGGGGTAGCACTGTTAGCTTAATGAAATGAGACATTGCACAGTCATGGTTAAAAAAAATAATAAAACGGGAAAAAAGCAAAAAGCCCCCATAATGATAAGTAAAGCATAAGTATCCCGGATTGGACTCTTGAATTTGGTGGATGTTTGACTTTAGTTGGATCTAGCTTGTTCGTGAATTTTGTGAGTTTACACTGTATGATGCCTTTAAAGAGATCTATTATTTGTTGTATTTAACATTATATTATTTAGCATTGTTGTTGAGCACACACGCACTATATCAGTAATAACATGGTAAGATTTAATGATTGACTAGGAAATTATTGATCTGTCTTGGTATGAAGTACTAGCATGTTTGTTGTGATTTCTCTGAGGCTTGATAAATAGATTTTGTTCTATTTGACTGTTGGAATTTTAGGCACGTAGATAGCTGCATTTGCATTGCATATTTAGTTATTGCATTGTGTTTTGTTGCTTAGGGACAAGCAATTGGTTAAGTTTGGGGGTATTTGATGAGTAGGTTTTATACCTATGAATCCGATATTATTAAACTTAATTATTGCTATCTTTAATTATTTTTAGTATCTTTTTATGTGTTTTGTGTTTATTTCTTGTAGGCTGGAGCTGGAGGGACAAATTGATCATTTGGGAGAAGAAAAAGGTCAAAAATCATTAAAATTAGAGCTGAGTGGCCTAGGCGCTTAGAAATGACCTTGGTTGAGTGCCTAGGCGCTTGGAAATGACCTTGGTTGAGTGCCTAGGCGCTCATGTGCGGCTAAAGAAGGATTTTTCTACTGCTAAGTGGGTTTTTGAAGCCAAAAAAGAATCTAAAAGAGGGATGAGACCAATACAAATAGGAGAAGACTTTAGAAAAGACGTATCACTAAATTTTTCAAGACAATTGCAAAGAGAACAACGAAGAAAAACACGAAGGAGAATTGCAAAGGCTGAAGATCAAAGAGAGAGTATTGGAGTAAATTCAGAGTTTCTTCTTCTCTTCTCTAGTTTTATCTTTTGTAATTATCTGGGATGTTTGGATTATTAATCTAGATGATGTTTTTCTTTATTATTATTATGAACTAAATTTTCATTAAGATTGCAACGGAACTTGGTATGTAGTTTAAATTGAACCTTCCCATTGAATGAAAGTTGGTTTTTATTGAATTGTTTATTATATCTTTTGCTTATTGATTAATTGTTTGGCCAACAATTACTGTGATAATCTATATAAAATTAGAAGATGGAGTATAGATTGAGATCTGGATATGATAACATCTGTTCATATAATTTGATTATGGTTAATATGATTAGCATGTAGGATAGGAATATACCTATGTGTCTTTTGTATCCGTTAAAAGAATTTGTGCGTAAAACCCTAATTAACTTGATTCACATAGGAATATAGTGAATTAATTAAATAGGGTGTTCCTTGTAATTCTGTGTCTTAAGGATCAGAGTTAGGAGGATTTGTTCACCTGTTTTGGAAAAAGTGCGTGAATTCTATAAATCATTCTTGGATAATGATTCATATTAATTAATTAATTTAAATGGGAAGTAAATTGATTTAAATGAAATACCAAGGGAAGTTGTAATCTTAACCTGTTAAATCTGCAGTTATTCTTGTGAAAATTTGATTTTAATTATTAGTTTTGTTAAGTTTAATTTTCAAATCATAAACAATATTTCGTAGTTTAAAATAGGATTAATTGCATTGAAATTAGTAATGATAAATATTAGTCTATTTTCTAGTGGGAACGATATCCTTGCTTGCTGAATATTACAATTGAACGCGTATACTTGCGTATTAAAGTGCTATTAAAAAAATTAGGCAACAGTTATGTTTGCAAATACAGTATGATTCTTCTTTGTGCTCTTTAACTTTAAATCTTCTGATAATAACATTTAATTAATCAATCTCACATTTCAATTTTCTCTATTTCTAGCACAAGAAGAGTTTGATGAATTATGCTTCAGTTTTGGTATTGAACTTGATGATGTGGTAAGTACTTCTCGTAAAACACTCTTTCATGCATACAAAAAATCTCTATCTTGCTCTCCTATACATAAAATATGTTGATACATGTAATATAACAGACTACGGAGAAGGCAATCATAAGAAAAGAAAAACACTTAGATGAGGAAGTAGCAGAAGACGAAGAAGTCATTTACAAAATTGAAGTTCTAGCTAATCGGCACTGCTATTAATTTAATATACATCTCTTGTTCCTTTCTCTGTGTGCGCGCTTGTTTTTTCCCCTTTCTTTTGTTTGTGTCTAGTTGATTTATTAATGAAATGGTAAAAAAATGGGTTATAAGAATCTTTGGAGCTCACTTAATTATTATTTTTTCTGTTTTGATGAAATTTGGATAAAGAAACTTTAATTGCTGAAACCTGTACTTATGCGGTGTACCATTAGATGTTGGAGTACATGGAAAACTAAACTCATTGACAACTTTAACGTTCTAATTGGCCTACAGATATGACTTGCTCTGTCTTGAAGGCCTCGCTCTATCCCTCCGCGTATTTCTTGGCCTTGATCCAATACCTCATGTTAACGCCAAGATCTTCTCCCACGTCCCAATCACGTAAGACGCTCTGATCCTGCACAGTTCAACAAGTCAACACCAAAAGCTTGACGGCCTGACCGTCGGGGGATAGCTCCGGCGTGAGAGTCAGTACATGCGATCACAAGGTTAACAATGGAGGAAAATATTGACCAGTGTCTGAGTGTGTGAGAAAATAATAATGTGTGTAGTGTTTTGTTACCTCTTTTCCTTTTTGTGATCCTTCCCCCATACGTCCCCTAGACCCGGTTTACTGTGCCACCCACTATCTCCTGACACCTCCTCTCACCCCCGGTCATCTCAGCCGAAAGCATGTAGCTTATTTTCCTACCTGCTACCATTGTTACCTCACGTCGGCAATCGGAGTCCCATCCTCATTAATGCCATGCAGAAAGGTGGCAGACATAACAGTCAACTGCTACCTTTCGTGATGATTACCGGTCAAAGATAGGATAAGTGACAACTTACATAATGAGCCGATCCAATGACTAAGCCCAATATTATAGTCAAGTAGCGGGGCCCAATTCATTTGACCCAACATGACAAAAGTGACATAGTCCAAAGGACAAGCTCATTCGGCCTGGCCCAGTTTGAAAAGTATTATGGCCCAACATTGTCCCCCAGTCTTTTATTAAACAGGATGTTTAGTGAAAGACTGTAAATAGTGTGAGTCCATAGTGAAAAGGGATCCAACGAACGCCGGCCCACCTTGGATAACTCATTAAAATTAAAATCGGACGTTACCCCTTCCTCTCCCACATCATTACCTCCAATTAATGCACCGCCCTCAGCTTTCGTACAAAATTTGAAAAGACCACTATAAAAGACAATTTTCCCCAATTCTGATGACTTTACCTGCTTAATTTGAATTTGATATACAGTGTTTTCTCCTTCTCTCCGACTTCTTTCTTTCCTGCAAGATCTTAGTAGCAATGGCGGCCCAAGATTCTGACAACTCCACCCCTATTCTTGCTGTTCCGATTTCCATCACTCCTCCCAGTCACAACCTTACTGAGTCGGTTCCAAACCCCAACCCCCAAATCACGGCTAGCCCTGCCGGGAACCCTTCAAACCCCCTACCCAACCCCTCAGAGTTTTTTGAGAGTGAAGAACAATATCCTCACGCCAATATCCCCTCTATCATTACCGAGATCGAGTTGTGTGCCATCAGAAGTCGGTATCAAATTCTGGACACCCATCTGGTGAGGGCTCCGGAACCGCACGAACGGATGTACCATCGACCGGATGGGTGGACTGCCGTACCGGTAACTGTTCTAGAGAAGGGAGTTAGATTCCCTCTTCACTCCTTCCTGTTACTCTCCTGGGATTTATCGGAGTGGGATTTGCCCAACTAGTGCCGAATTCGTACATCCACATCCTGGCCTTCATAGCGTTCTGTTATGAGTTGGGGATACCCCCAACAGTTTATTCTTTTTTCACTCTCTTTTCTGCTGGGAAGTCTCGGGAACGAGGCTTCAAAGTGCTGAGCAAACAGTCCCCCAAGCCCAACGCCAAGTTCGAGAAGCGACCTTTGATGGATACTCCTTCGAGCAACAAGGGGTGGCACAGAGAATGGTTCTTCGTGAAAGGGCCTGAAATCCCGTCTATCCCGGAATGGACCACTTTCGAGCGGATTTCTGCAGACTTCAGGGACATTCCAGAGGAGCGTGTGAAAGAAATGGCGAGCATTCTCGAGAAGATTCCCCTGAAGGAATAGAGCTTCGGACTCCTGAGCAAGCAAGCATGGTTATATGACCATAAACTGTTTTTGATAAAACCAACATCGATCGACCGAAGGGAATTGGATAAATTCCTTTCGGGTAAATCATCATCATCCCCCACCGACATCTCATAGGAAGAACTTCCAGCTTCGGAAGCCCATGGCGCTGAAGTCTTCCATGGATCAGAAACTGCGGAGGAACCTAGCCGACCTCGACAAAAGAAGAGGGCTGTTCGGAAACCAAGATCGGTCCTTCCAGAATCTCAGCATACTTCTACCACCAGCCTGATTGACATGCCGGCTTAGGAGCGAATGCAAGCTCTTCGTACTAAAAAGAGGAAGACCAAAGTGACTCCTTTATCCGTCGATGAGCTTCGGGTTCCTCCTGCTGCAGTTGATCCTTCGATCGTCGTTCCTGTGGAGATCTACGTTTCCGAAGACGAGCTCGAAAACCCAACCGAGTCTCTACTTATGTCTCGTAAAAGGAAACAACCCTCCGATGATCAACCACCACCGCCCCCTGAACCATCCATGCCTTCCTCGGTAAGATCTTCCCCCTCCGCCTTCAGGCGAGAAGCTGCATCTTCTCCCACCATATGGCCGGAGTTTAATGCCAACTTTCCCTTCTAGCTGTTCAATTCCTTCGTCCGGGAGACTGACGACCACCGGTTCGGGAACAGCTCAATTAGGGATTTAATTGAAGAAGGCATGAGTTACCAGGCTAAGGTGAGTTAGTTGTACAATCTGAATATTTGGAAATTGTGTGCTTCTTCTAACAATTCGCCGACTATCTTTGAATGTCTATAGGCCAATGCTGTCTTCGGGAGGCTTCTTCCCCGATACAAGGAATCCAAAGCCGAAGACGATACAGCTAGGCGAGAGAACGCTGTTCTGGCGTCGGCTCTGGATAGAGAGAGAAGGGCCCATGGTACCACTCTCTTCAATAACGAAAGCCTCCAGAAGGATGTGAATAACTTAAAAGAGAAACTGGAGACAGCCGAGGCCACCCACCAAATAACCGTTAATATGAACATAGACCTGGTTCGTCGAAACGAGGTCCTTGTGGGTAAGCACGAAACGATGGTGAAGACCAATAAGAGCCTGGCGGTGCAAGTACATGAACTCGAAGCTAGGGATTTGAGACATCTGAAGGAACGGGCGAAACTCGAAGAGGAGCTTCGAGAACTTCGTGCTCTGAGAGATTTGGGTCCCCCTCTGACCGGCGATCTTCGGAGAGAAGTTCAACAAGAGTACCGAAAATCAGCTGAGTTGAACGAGGAGATCGTCCAAATATTCTCGGATGGATATGACGAATGCCGAAGCAAAGACAAGGCAAGACTTGTTACTGTCAAGGTTGATCCGACCATTCTCGACTCTTCGGAAGACGAAGCTGATTCCTGAAGATGATTCTCTTTTCCCTTAGCTGTAGGATTTCTGTAAAAGTTTCTATCGTTTTGTAAATAGTATTTTGTAAATGAAATATCAGCATTATTCCTTATGACTTCGGTGTTTTTACTGTTTATCAATACTTCGATATCGATTCAATCTTGAAAAATGTACAAGCTCCTTCGTGGACTTAACTTAAACTGTTAATAAACAACTAGGCAAGTCGTATAACAGATAAGATAAAGTTAAAGAATGTGGCCTTTCGAACTCAACACTTAGAAAAAATTAGGTAACAAAGTAAAAGAAAACTTATTCGTTACCAAAGCGTGAGGTAGATGCCGTGAAGAGCCTGACGAAGTCTAAACGATGACACTTGCCTACCACGAAGGGCCTGACAAGGTCTAGAGGTTAACAATTGCCTACCACGCAGGGCCTGACAACGTCTTAAGGATGACACTTGCCTACCACGAAGGGCCTGACAAGGTCTAAGGGTCGACAATTGCCTACCACGCAGGGCCTGACAACGTCTTAAGGATGACACTTGCCTACCATGAAGGGCCTGACAAGCTCATAAGGACCACCTGCCGATGAGGCTACCATCGAATGGTCAGCGAGTCCACCCGAACCTCCTTACACCAATGATGTTCGTCTACCACGCAAGGCCTGACGAACTCATAAGGACCACCTGCCGATGAGGCTACCATCAAATGGTCAGCGAGTCCACCCGAACCTCCTTACACCAATGACGTTCGCCTATCACGCAGGGCCTGACGAACTCATAAGGACCACCTGTCGATGAGGCTACCATCGAATGGTCAGCGAGTCCACCTGAACCTCCTTACACCAATGACGTTCGCCTACCACGCAGGGCTTGACAAACTCATAAGGACCACCTGCCGAGAGGGCTACCATCGAATGGTCAGCGAGTCCACCCGAACCTCCTTACACCAATGACGATAACAGCAATGAAGACAAGACTTGCTTGAAAAGAAAGGGAATTTTTATTGATGATGACTTAAAACCATTTACAGACTTCTGGTGTACTGACATTGTAGCTACTGAAAATACTTTTGAAGCCTGCCTGCATGCCAACTATTCTTGATCTCTGATCCATCCAAAGCCCTCAACCGATAAGTCCCCGGCTTCGGTACTTCTATGACTTCATATGGCCCTTCCCAATTTGGCATCAGCTTTCCTAAATTCTGAGGTGTAGATGCTTCGACTTCTCTGAGAACGAAATCTCCTACTTTGAGCCTGCGAAGCTTTACCCCTTTGTTATAATGCTTGGCTACTCTTCGCTGATAGGCTGCTAGTTTGACCAAAGCTGTTTCTCTGACTTCTTCAAGTAGATCAAGATTGGCTTTCAGCCCTTCATCATTGTATATTTCTCTGAACTGGCCAACTCGAAGACTTGGAGATCCAATTTCAACTGGGACTAAGGCATCAGTACCATAGGCCAGTCTGAAAGGTGAATCCCCTATTGTGGTCCTCGGAGTGGTCTGATAGGCCCATAACACGTTGAGCAGCTCTTCTGGCCATCTTCCTTTAGCTTTGTCCAATCTGCGCTTGATCCCATTCAGCAGCGTTCTGTTGGTCACTTCGACTTGTCCATTAGACTGAGGATGAGCTACCGAAGTCTTTCTATGCTGGACCCCCAGTTCTTTCAAAAATGCTTCGAATTTTGATCCCACGAACTGACGTCCATTGTCTGAAATCACCACCTTAGGAATTCCGAACCGAAATACTACCGACTCCTTGATGAACTTTAAGCATTCCTATTCCGTTATTAACCTAAGCGGTTTTGCTTCTACCCACTTGGTCATGTAGTCGATGGCAACTATAACAAAGCTGACCTGACCTTTTGCTTTTGGTAGCGGACCTAGTATATCAACCCCCCAGACAGCAAAGGGTATGGGAGATAAGATCGAGTATAACTCTTCTGGTGGCTGATGTGGGATCGGACTATTGAGCTGACACTTCTCGCACTTCTTGACGTATTCAGTCGCTTCCTTGAAGATGGTAGGCCAGTAGTATCTCTGCCGAAGTGTAGGCTAATGACTTAGCAGCCATATGGTCGCCACAGATGCCCTCGTGAACTTCTCGAAGAGCATAGTCAGCTTCGGACGGAGTCAAACACTTTAACAGTGGAGACGAGAAGGCTCTTCGAAACAGATCCCCATCTATCAGAACGAAATTAGCACTCTTGTACTTGATTTTCTTAGCCAGCATTTGATCCGAAGGTAAAACGCCATCTGTCAGATACTCCAGATATGGAGTCAACCAGCAGTTGGTTCGGTCAACGCACATTACCGATTCATGATGAACACTTGGATGTTACAAAATTTCCAAGTAAACCGACCCATCAAAAACGTTAACATCCGTAGTGGCTAATTTGGAGAGTGCATCGGCAATGGAATTGTCGTTACGTTCGAGCCCCTGAAATTCGTAGAACTGGAAATACTGAAGTCGTTCTTTCAATTCCGCCAAATACTTGATCATTCTGTGACCTCGGGCTTCGTATTCCCCGGAGACTTGTTTAACGACTAACTGAGAGTCGCTGAAGATAATTATTCTTTGCACTTTGAGACTCTTAGCTAATCGCAACCCCGCCAACACTGCCTCGTACTCTGCTTCATTGTTCGTCGCTTTAAACTGAAATCTGATGGCCTGCTGCACCTTGAATCCCTCCGGGCTGGTCAGAATAATCCCTGCTCCGCTGACGTCCGCGGTAGAAGACCCATCTGCGTACAGTGTCCACGAACTCTGCTCCTGCTGAAGAACCGCAACTATGCTGTTAGATCCTCCAGCTTCTGCTACAGCTTCATCAGCTTCAGAAAACGAGCACTCGACCACAAAATCATCCAAGGCTTTCCCCTTGATGGCAGTTCGGGGATGATATTCAACGAAGAACTGAGACAACTCCATCGTCCATGCAGCTAATCTCCCCGATACCTCAGGTTTTCCCATAATTTTCTTCAAAGGCTGATCTGTGTAGACTATTACCAACCTACCCTGGAAGTATTGCCTAAGCTTCCGACTAGCAGTTATTAAAGCAAAAGCAAACTTTTCAATATTTGGGTACCTTGTTTCGGCATCCCAAAGGACATGGCTTACATAATAAACCGGGTGCTGCTTACCCCCAACCTCTCGCACCAAAACTGCTCCTACTACCAACGAACTAGCTGCTAAGTACAAATACAAAGGCTCAGCAGGAGCGGGATTCACCAAAAAAGGCGCCGAAGATAAGTAGGACTTGATGCCCTGAAAGGCGTCTTCGCATTCCGAAGTCCATTAGAACGTCTTGGCATTCTTCGGCCCTTTCAACGTGTCAAAAAACGGCAAACACCTTTCTGCCGACTTGGACATAAACCTCCTCAACGCTGCAATCCTTCCAGTCAGACGCTGAACATCTTTAAATGACTGAGGAGTCTTCATGTTCAGGATCGCTTGAATCTTTTCTGGATTGGCTTCAATTCCCCTCTGACTGACCAGATAACCCAGAAATTTGCCAGCTACTAATCCGAAGGTGCACTTGGCAGGATTCAGTCTCAGTTTGTGATGACAGACTGTCTGAAAGAATTCCTTCAGGTCATCCAGATGTTTGTGCACCAACATGCTATTAACAATCATGTCATCCACGTATATTTCCATATTCTTGCCCAACTGATGCCTGAAGACATAGTTCATCATCCTCTGGTAAGTGGCCTCGGCGTTGATGAGGCCGAAGGTCATTTTCTTGTAGGCATATACCGAACGATGCGTAATGAACGTCGTCTTCGGTATATCCTTTTTACACATGGAGATTTGATGATAGCCAGAGAATGCATCCATGAAGCTCAACAAGGCATACCCCGAAGTTGCATCGATGAGCTGGTCAATGTGGGGTAACGGGTAGAAATCCTTTGGACAAGCTTTATTCAGATCCGTGTAGTCGATGCAAACTCGCCATTTCCCATTCTGCTTCTGGACCAGCACCACGTTTGCCATCCACTGCGGATAATCGATCTCAAAGATGAAGTCAGCAGCTAGCAGCTTCGCAATTTCCTCATCGATGATTCTTTGGCGCTCGGGCGCAAAGATCCTCCTCTTTTGCCGAACTGGCTTCTTCGACGGGTCCACTTCTAACCGATGCTCTGCAATATCCCTGCTTATTCCCGGCATATCCTGAGGTTCCCAGGCGAAGATGTCAACATAACACTGCAGGAGTTCAATGAGGTTCGTCCTGAGAGGTTCTGGTAGACCCGAACCTATTTTCACCGTCTTGTTAGCCTTGCCCGGGATGAGCTCTATCTCTTCTGTTTCTTCGGCTGGCATGACCAACGGTTCTGAGCTGCTTTCCGTGAAGGGTTCGATCTCTATTGCCATGGTCTATTTTTGCTTCGACACCCCTACTCCCGAAGTGATCACGGCATTTCTATAACATCTTCTGGCCAGATCCAGATCTCCTTTTACCTCCCCAACCCCATGAGCCGTAGGAAATTTGATTTTGAAATGAGGGATTGAGGTTACAGCTTGTAAAGCAGTTAAAGTGGGCCTCCCCAAAATAGCATTATAAGCGGAATCTACATGCACAACATAAAATTTGCAAATAATTTCTACCTGTTGGGGGGCCGTTCCGAAGATAACCGACAGTTCAATGGTTCCAGCCACCTTGACCGGATCGTTGCTGAAGCCATATAAAGGGGCCTCCTACCCGATCTCCATCTTCTGTCCATCAAGATGCATCCTCTGATAAGCATGAGCATATAAGATATCCACAGAAGACCCATTGTCGATCATCATACGCTTCATATCCACCGAACCCACTTGTGCCGTCACGACCAATGATCCCTCATGCGGTTCGATCGTTTCCGAAGGGTAATCCTCATCTGTAAAGAAAATTACCGTACCCGGAAAGGGTCTGTCAGTCTTCGGGAGGGTACCCGCCACTGACATGACCGAATCCAGGTAACTTCGGCGCTTCTTTTCAACAAGCTTGCCCGTAGTACCCCCAGTGATGACATCTATCACTTGCCTTGCTAGCGGTTCAGGAGCGGGGAACACTTGCTGAATTGGTTGGGCTGCCTGAACAGGTCCTCTATTTTGCTGCTGGTTCGTTCGGTCGGCCACATAATGAACTAAAGCCCCGTCCTGCACCTTTCTCCCAATAAAATCTTTCAAACTAGCACAGTCGTTCGTATCGTGACCCGAGGCTTGATGATAGTCACAATACTTACGAGAATTCCCTTTCCCGGGCTTAATGTTATCTCGAGGTGGCTCGAAAATAGGTTGATTCTTAATCTGCTCCAAGATAACAGCCCTGTCAGTATTGAGTGCAGTATACGTCCTGTTTACCCTCTGAGCGGGAGCGGAGGAGCGTTCTCCACCCTGTCTCTAATTATTGTTGTATTTCTTTGGCCTGCCGTCACGACGGCCTTTATCTCCTTCATTCCTACTCTGGTCCCCCTCTGCTCTGTCCCGATTTGTCTCCTTAAGCCGATCTGAAGAGGGACGCTTGAGGCTATTCATGGCTTCCTCTACCACGATATAACCTTCTGCTTTGTCGAAGGCTTCTGCGAGACTCTTCGGGTGGTGAAACATTAGCTTCTTCACCAACTTTTCTGATTTGACCAGATCTAACCCATTTTGAAACAGTCCCACGGCTTGTAGATCGTTCAGGTCTGTTACTTGGCCGACTGCTTCACAGAATCGCTTCACATATTGGCCCAAAGACTCATTCGAGTATTGCCGAACCTGAGCCAGCGAGCCAGTTGGTTTCCCTCTTCTTCTGTTGCTCCCGAAGTGGGCGTGGAACTTATTGCACATATCCGCCCAGGAGGAAATCGAATCCGAAGGCAAAGTCCTCATCCATTGCCTGGCATCTTTTCGGAGTGTCGTGACAAAAGTATGACATTTAGCAGCATCGCTAAAGTCATAATAATCCATCAGTCGGTCGAACGCTTGACTATGGTCATAGGGATCTCCCGATCCGTCATAACTTTCAATGTGAGGCAACTTTTTGGTGGGGTCAGCTTTCTCTTTCAGAATCTCCGCGGAAAAAGGGGATGCCTTCTTTCCGAAGTATCTTTTACTTTCTGTACCTCGGCAAGCTGCCTCCGAAGCTCCTTCACCTCTTTTACCAGATACTCCACGCCCTCAGGTTGGGACGATGCTTCTTTTTCCGGTGACCTCTCCCTCTTCTGAGTGGACCGGTTCCTTGCAATAGAACCCCCAACTTTCGAGGGGCTTTTATGACGATGATGGTCCACAGAGCGGAGTGCCCTCGGTGGACTTTCGGGTGTACGGCCTCTAGATCTGCTTCGTCTCAGTACCCGGCTGCCGTGGTGGGAATGCGCAACAACGAGCGCCTTCTTAGTATTCTCCGGAGTACGATCCCTGGATCGACCTCTTCGTTCGCTTCGACCCTGCTCCTTAGAACCGACAGGGTGATGTGCCCTCTTCGATCTTTGAGGAGTAGGGCTTCTGAACCTTCTTCTTTCCCGAGGTCGATCCTGAGACTCACGCCCGGAATGAGCAGGCTCTTTCCCACTCCGATGCCCCCGTTCTTCAGATTGGACATAGCTGGAAGCTTCGTCCCTCAACTCTGCCATTCGAGACATCTGCTCAGCTATATCCCGTCCTTGCTTCACAAGCGCCTCCATGGCCCTATCAGCTTCATCTGTCATCTTAGCCAAGCGGGCAGCCTTTTCGTCTTGGTCGTCCCGGTATCGAGTTCTAGGCGAGGTGTCTTCTACTCGTTTCCGGCCATGACCGGACCCTTTCTCTGCTGTAAAAATTAGCTGTCTCTTGGCTTTGCTCACAGCTCTCGGACGAGAATCTCCATACGATCGTTTAGACGCCGTGCTGGCATGAACACTTAGTGCAGGTCTCAAACGGTCTTTGACAGATACTCGCGGTATTGATTCACTGGCAGCCATAGGCTGCCCCTCCGGCGTAGGTGTCCTACTCTTCCCCATGAACACCGACGTAGAACGAACACAGTTTGTGATTGAAAAATACTCAGGACACTAGAACTCAGCCCTCCTTCTAGCGCCAATGTTAACGCCAAGATCTTCTCCCACGTCCCAATCACGTAAGACGCTCTGATCCTGCACAGTTCAACAAGTCAACACCAAAAGCTTGACGGCCTGACCGTCGGGGGATAGCTCCGGCGTGAGAGTCAGTACATGCGATCACAAGGTTAACAATGGAGGAAAATATTGACCAGTGTCTGAGTGTGTGAGAAAATAATAATGTGTAGTGTTTTGTTACCTCTTTTCCTTTTTGTGATCCTTCTCCCATACGTTTCCTAGACCCGGTTTACTGTGTCACCCACTATCTCCTGACACCTCCTCTCACCCCCGGTCATCTCAGCCGAAAGCATGTAGCTTATTTTCCTACCTGCTACCACTGTTACCTCCCGCCGACAATCGGAGTCTCATCCTCATTAATGTCATGCAGAAAGGTGGCAGACATAACAATCAACTGCTACCTTTCGTGATGATTACCGGTCAAAGATAGGATAAGTGACAACTTACATAATGGGCCGATCCAATGACTAAGCCCAATATTATAGTCAAGTAGCGGGGCCCGATTCATTTGACCCAACATGACAAAAGTGACATAGTCCAAAGGACAAGCCCATTCGGCCTGGCTCAGTATGAAAAGTATTATGGCCCAACACCTCACTTTAAATTCTATAGTTCTTACAATTCTTATTCAATAATAAAGCTCTAAATTGCTTACTCAAGTGAATTTGGGGAAACTAATTTGCAACTGTTATGTAGGTCAAAAGCTTTAGAGCAGATGAGCTGATGGAATTTTATAAAGTGAGTTCTAACATTGTCTTAGACTTCATTGACTCGGATCCATTAGTCTGTTTTTTGCATTTGGAATGTGTGGTTTTAAATTCAATTCATTATCATATTCAGTTCCATACTTATTCCTTGTGCAGGAAATTTATCATATTTTGTTGGAAATTTAAGGTAATTTAGCATGTACTTGATATTAGTTTTGTTTTTCAATTTGGCAGTCACAATTGAGCAAATTACTCTAGACAATTGACATAATTGACTAGATAAGTAGATATCAACATTCAACTTTCATACTTCTGCCTCATATTCATTTTTCTTCGTGTTACAATTCTCACAAACATTAAGCTTATTCAACATTTTACTTCCACTAGTCATGTCATGAAAATGTTGATTAAAGAACTCACATCCGTGTTATACAGCAACATCACAAATGAATTGCTATAGCAGACCTTTTTCTTCTCAATTGCCTCTGTTGCTCAACCTATAATAAGGGTAAAGGCTCAATAGCAGACCTGGATGCATCATTGTGGATGTATTTGCTGACGTAATTGGTAGTGCTACTTAAAAGAAGTAATAATATCTCATTGTTAATGAACACTTCCTTTTCACACTGTATATAAATAACTTACGCTGGCACTTTGTATTTGGTTGTCATGATACTCCCCCATCGGTCTTTTTGTGTCTGTATTAAGCAACTCATAGTTGATAAGTATGGAGTTTGAATGTGTATTAAAATATTATTCTCACATTACTCAGTTGATAAGCAATCCCTACATCGAGTAGCAACTTTATTTTTCTTTTGATTACTAAAAAAAGAAAACTTTGTGCTGTTTTAATCCCTACATCGAGTTATCTGTGCAAGAAACTTCTGAAGTTATGAACTTTTTAAATACTTCAATTAGTACAAAATCTGGCTATTCTATTTTTAATATTTTTCTTCTAGTCTTCTTCTACACTGAGGCTGCACACTCTGGATTTGGATTTTTGTGGAAATTGCATGTTAAATGCGTGTTGTAAGACCCCAACTTTTATAAAGATGAATTTTTTATAAATATCATTTTTGAATATTATGGAGTTAATTTGATATAATGTTATAGTTGTGGGTAATATTTATAAATTTTACAAAGTACGCAAGTTGTTATATAATATTCGATTGGTCGGGGAATATTCGTTTTAACAGGGAATATTCGTACAACGGCACAATCATTGGTGGACCCCACAACGGAATTATTGTCGGATTGAGAAAACGACAAAAATATTTTATTAAAAATAACGGTGGAAGTTTTACCATTGATACTGTTGAACTACTCGGTAGTAAAAGTACAGTAATACGTGTGGTTGCATAGCAGCACATGGTATTGATTATTAATGTTTATGTGAGAAGTCACTTACTTTGATTCAATTATTGTCAGTTAATAATATGAATTATTTAGCGATAATGAAGTTTTGTTTTATTCGTATTATTAACGTAATAAAATAGAAACATCTTTTTATATAAAACAGAATACTTTATTAAAGTTGTTCTATAAATAGAATATATTATATTTTATTTAAACGATTTTTCTTTAAATATGGACCGTCAGATTAAAGTAATCAATCTGGACCGTTCATGGATTAGTTACTATGCATTCTATTTTTCTATAAATAGCAGCTCATTCCTTCATTATTTCTTACGAATTCACTGAACTCTAGAGAGAGAAACTATAGAGAGAGAGAAGAAAAGTTTCTGCTACTTAACTACTTCCTTATTTCAGTTCTTCTTTAAAACGGTAAGGGGTGTTATTCTTTCTTATTCATAAAGAGAACTTTTGTTATTCCATTTCTTATTATTCTGTGGAAATAACCTATATACGCGGTCTACCCTATACTTGGTGACATTCTTCTATTATTCTGTTGGAACATCCTGTCTGTGTGTTTTACACCGAACCTGGTTCCGTTTTTATTATTATTCTGTTAGAATATCCTGTCTGTGTGTTTTACACCGGACCTGATTCCGTCTTGTTATTATTCTGTTGGAACATCCTGTCTGTGCGTTTACGCCGGACCTGGTTCCATTATTATTCTGTCGAAATATCCTGTTTGTGCGTTTACGCCGGACCTGGTTCCATTATTTATTATTCTGTCGAAATATCATGTCTGTGCGTTTACGCCGGACCTGGTTCCATTATTTATTATTCTGTCGGAATATCCTGTCTGTGCGTTTACGCCGGACCTGGTTCCATTATTTATTATTCTGTTGGAATAACCTGTCTGTGCGGTCTATCGCATGCCGGGTGATTTCTTTTGTTATTCCATTCTTTATTATACTCAGTTGGTTAAGTTTTAACTTCTATACTCCATGAAATTAGTGGAATATCCTTGATAATTGCGGTTCATCCAGTATCTTTTCATGAAAATATTCTTCTAAGCATTCTTGAATTTTACTCCACAAAGCAGTATCATGTTGACAATTTGGACGTTGTTAATTCTTGGATAAATTAATTCTTGAACTTGTTTGATTGAATTCTTATATTATTGTCATCATCCTCATATTTATAAAATGTTGAAAGTCATCTATGGCATGTAATGCATAGATGGACTTGGTATGATTATAACCAGGGATTATTCAGTATAATCATGACCGTAATGTTACAAATGATGTGGTAAAAGTCCTCATTGGCCCGTAGTGCATTGATGGACAGTTGTTGGCATGATCATGACCATTAATGAATACACGAATATCCTTGGCCGTAGTGCAGGGGTGATTCGATGATGTGGATTATTTTATTAAGCTGAGTCCCAGCGATAACAGTGTTGAAAAACTTTTTAAATCATAGAAGATAGTAGATTTTATTTTCTACTTGACTCTTTTAATGGATTGCTTGTTCCGCTGCAGTTAAACTTGATGTTCGTTATATTTTATCAGTTTAACACTGTTAAAGGCTAATGATAATTTATTATGCATTATCTTAGTCATAATATTTCTTATTGGGCTAGTTGAGCTCACCCTTTCTTTCACTGTTCTCTTCAGGAAATGAGAATATAGCTAGGACAAGTCGGGGAACGGAGTGATGGACCAGATGATAGTATTAGTAGTCCTCACTATTCTATTAAATAGTGTGACAATAATTGTAATGAGGACTCATTTTGAGTTTGTATAGTCTCTAGTAGGCAATAATTGTATTCAAATTCACAGTTATGTTTTGTCGTATTGTACACGACAGTTGTATTAGTAAGTTGTATTTGTATTCTGTACCATGTATCTGACGACCCAAGATGGGTGATGTATACCTAATTTTGGGGGCGTCACAGTTGGTATCAGAGATTAGGGATATGATCCCTGGCTAAGATGTGAGAATAGAACTAGGAGGGGAGAGACGGGGAATTCCTTCGCTAGTATGACCTACCTAAGTTTATTTGCATGGTATTTAATTGGTCGGTCAGAATATAAGGATAATATATGACATATCAATTAACTTTTATTTTGTGGAAGTATCTGAAAATGGCATCTGAGAATGTTGAGAATAGCAATGTGCATCAGGAAGGTGACAATCTTCATGCAAACAACAACACTGACCAGATGATGAATGATGGAATGTTCAGAAGTTTTATGCAGTTCATGCAACAGCAGGCGAAAGCGACTCCTGTCCAAAATGTAGGTGGAAACACTGAAAACTCTCGGTCGGTCACCGCTAAACAGTTCAAGGAGCTGGGACCACCGGAGTTTAAGGGAGAGCCAAAACCACTTATAGCGGAAACATGGATAAAGCATATCACCAAGATATTTGATGTCTTGGGATGCTCCGAGGAGCAAAAGATTCCCTTTGCCGCCTTTATGTTGCGAGGAGAGGCAGATTACTGGTGGGAATCGATTAAGCGTACTCAACCTGCCGCACTAAAGATGTCTTGGGAGAAGTTCCAAGAGTTGTTCAATAACAAATATTTTCCTGAAAGTGTTCGTCACATGAAGGAGGTGGAGTTCATCAAATTGGAGCAGAATAATATAACCGTGTCGCAGTATGAGGCTAAATTTGCTGAGTTGTCCCGGTTTGCGTCCCACTTGGTGGATAATGAAGAGCGAATGACGCGAATGTTTTTGCGAGGTTTGAAACCTGAGATACGTCAACATCTTATTTCTCACAAACTGTGTTTGTATTCAGATGTTATGAATATGGCTCAGTTAGTGGAGCGCGATAACGAGTCAACGCAACCAAAAGAGAGAAGTCAGTAAAATGATAATACCAATGAGAGCAGTCATCGAAGCGGTGACAACAAGCGTGGTGGGAATCAACAGGCCAGAAATGGTAACCACTTCGATGGTAATCAGGGCCAAAATAATAAGAATGGTCATTTCAAGAAGAGGAGATTCAACAATGATGGAAAGACGTCAGCACCAGCACCCATTGTTAAGGAAGGAGAACGACCACCTATCATATGTTTCAAATGCGGAGGGGAGGGGCACATCAGTCCAAACTGCGCGATGCCGTCTAAAGCATGTTATAATTGTGGAAGAGAAGGTCATTTAGCCCGATTTTGTCGTTTACCAAAAGCAAGTTTAGCCAGGATGGAGACACCAAAGGCTGTCCCAGAAAAGTCAAAACCGGTAGTGCAAGGAATAACGTTTGTTGTGACCTCCCAGAAAGCAAAGAACCCGAATGAGGTCATCACGGGTAAGCTTATCATAAACTCTAACGAAGTCTATACTTTATTTGATACCGGTTCTACCCATTCTTTTATTTCTCCTACTTGTGCTCATCGATTAAATTTGACTCCGGAGAAATTAGACTTTGACTTATCTGTTAAAACACCATTGGGAGAAATCTTCATTACATCCACGGTTTATAAGTCCTGTTTGGTTCAAGTTGGTACCCACACATTACCTGTCGATCTTATTTCATTAAAAATACTTGCATTTGACGTGATTCTAGGGATTGATTGGTTAACTACTCATCAAGCAAAAATTGATTATTTTCGTTAGGTTGTTAGCTTTCATATTCCTAATCGACCTATTATGCGAATTCAAGCAACCAAACCATTAAAATCAATCGCTGTCATCTCAAGCCATAAAGCTATTCATTTATTGAAAAACGGATGTCAAGCTTTCTTAGCTCATGGCACGGATCTAAATAAAAATACGTCAGTTTTGAATCATATTTCTATTGTTAATAAATTCCCTGACGTATTCCCTGAAGAACTTCCTGGCCTACCCCCAGAGCGTGAAATTGAATTTTGTATCGACCTTGAACCCGATACAAAACCCATTTCCAAAGACCCATATCGAATGGCTCTTATTGAACTTCAGGAGTTAAAGATCTAACTGCAGGAATTGTTAGACATTGGCTTTATTCGTCCTAGTACTTCTCCTTGGGGTGCTCCTGTGCTATTCGTGAAGAAGAAAGATGGAAGTATGCGACTTTGTATTGATTATCGGGAGTTGAATCATGTCACCATAAAAAATAGGTACCCATTGCCACGTATTGATGACCTGTTTGACCAGTTGCAAGGAGCACAATTCTTTTCAAAGATCGATCTTCGTTCTGGATATCATCAACTGAAGGTTAGAATTGAGGATATTCTAAAGACGACTTTCAGAACTCGGTACGGGCATTATGAATTCCTAGTCATGTCCTTTGGATTGACTAATGTTCCTGCTGCCTTCATGGATATGATGAACCGGGTATTCAAGGAATATTTGGATCACTTTGTGGTCATCTTTATTGATGACATCCTTATTTATTCCAAAAGCCGTGAAGATCATGAGCAACACTTGAGGCTGGTACTCCAAAAGCTTCGTGAATACAAGCTTTATGCCAAGTTGAAGAAATGTGAGTTCTGGTTGGAGGAAGTAGCATTCCTTGGGCACGTGGTATCAAGTCGTGGAATATCTGTTGACCCGGCAAAGATTGAAGCTATTCAAAGCTGGGAGCAACCTAAATCAGTGACCGAAGTACGTAGCTTTTTTGGTTTAGCTGGTTATTATCGGAGATTCGTGGAAGGATTTTCTCGAATCGCTACTCCATTAACTCAGCTGACTCGGAAAGATACAAAGTTCGGTTGGAGCGAAGAATATGAAAAGAGTTTTCAAGAACTCAAGAGGAGACTCATTTCAGCACCTGTTCTAACAATACCATCTGGCTCGGAGGGATTTGTCATCTACAGTGATGCTTCGAGCAAAGGGTTGGGATGCGTTCTCATGCAACATGGAAAAGTTATAGCCTATGCATCAAGACAACTCAAGGAATATGAGAGGAATTATCTTACTCATGATCTAGAGTTGGCAGCTGTTGTCTTTGCACTTAAAATTTGGAGGCATTACTTGTATGGAGAAAAGGTGGAGATCTTTACGGATCATAAAAGCCTCAAATATTTTTTCACTCAAAAGGAACTCAACATGCGACAACGACGTTGGCTTGAACTGTTGAAAGATTATGATCATACCATTCAATACCATCCTGGAAAAGTGAACGTGGTAGCTGACGCATTGAGTAGAAGATCATATGCAAGTACGAGTGCGATATTGTCAACACAAAGGCCCATTTTGTGTGACTTGCAAAGGATGGAGATAGAGTTAAAGACTCCAGGGACCCATGTGATGATAGTGAATATACGAGTAGAACCAACTTTAATCGATAAAGTTAAAGCTGTTCAAGCTACAGACCTGGAGCTGATGCGTATGAGGAAGAAAGTATAAGAAGGTGCTATGCCGGAAGCAAGAATCGATGAAGAAGGAATACTTCGAGTCAACTCCAGACTTTGTGTTCCTAACAACCCTGATTTAAAGTATGAAATCATGATGGAGGCGCACAACACACCGCCTGCAATCCATCCTGGAAGTACCAAAATGTATCATGATCTTCGTCATACATTTTGGTGGAGCAATATGAAGAGAGAGATAGCGTTGTTTATCTCAAGGTGTCTAACTTGTCAACGAGTCAAAGCGGAGCATCAAGTACCAAAAGGTCCATTGCAACCACTTGAAATTCCAGAATAGAAGTGGGAGCACATTACCATGGATTTCGTTACAAGTCTTCCTAAGGTTTCTCAAGGTATTGATGCGATTTGGGTCATTGTTGATAGATTGACCAAGTCTGCTCATTTTTTACCTATACGAGAAACTTATTCACTTGAACGTCTTGCTCGTATATACATAAACGAGATTGTAAGACTGCATGGTATGCCAGTATCCATAGTTTCTGATCGAGACCCAAGATTCACTTCACGATTTTGGGTTAGTTTACAAAAAGCTATGGGCACGGATTTACGATTTAGTTCGACATATCATCCTCAGACGGACGGACAATCAGAGAGGACTATTCAAACTCTTGAAGATCTATTAAGACTCTGTGTCCTTGATTTCAAGGGAAGTTGGGACAAGTTCTTACCATTGGTGGAGTTTTTCAACAACAATAGTTATCAAGCAAGTATTGGCATGGCTCCATTCGAAGCATTGTATGGAATAAAATGTCGTTCTCCAGTATGCTGGGATGAGGTGGGTGAAGCAGCGTTGTTGGGACCGGAGTTGGTACGTATGACTACAGAAAAGATTCAAACGATCCGATAACGTATAAAAACCTCACAAGATCGACAAAAGAGTTATGCTGATCTTCATCAAAAGGACGTGAAATTTGATATAGGAGATCATGTGTTCTTACGTGTTGCTCCATGGAAAGGAGTTACGAGATTTAGAAAGAGAGGAAAGCTCAATCCTCGATTCATCGGTCCATTTTTAATCCTCGATCGAGTAGGAACTGTGGCTTATAGACTCGCTTTACCGCCAAGTATGTCTCGTGTTCATAACGTTTTTTACATATCCATATTACGTAAATATGTGGAAGACCCGAACCACATTATTGAGTTAGAGCCGGACGAAATAGCGAAGGATTTGACGTATGAAGAAGTTCCTGTTCAAATCTTGGATAAAAAGGAACATATTCTACGCTCCAAGGTTATACCTCAAGTCAAAGTTTTGTGGGGAAACCACGATGTTGAGGAAATGACTCGGGAGTTAGAATCTGAAATGAAGTCAAGGTATCCTTACCTCTTCGACATACCAGGTACGTACCCTAATTTCGATGGCGAAATTTCATAAGAAGGGGAGGTTGTAAGACCCCAACTTTTATAAAGATGAATTTTCTATAAATATCATTTTTGAATATTATGGAGTTAATTTGATATAATGTTATAGTTATGGGTAATATTTATAAATTTTGCAAAGTACGCAAGTTGTTATATAATATTCGATTGGTCGGGGAATATTCGTTTTAACAGGGAATATTCGTACAACGGCACAATCATTGGTGGATCCCACAACGGAATTATTGTCGGATTGAGAAAATGACAAAAATATTTTATTAAAAATAACGGCGGAAGTTTTACCATTGATACTGTTGAACTACTCGGTAGTAAAAGTACAGTAATACGTGTGGTTGCATAGTAGCACACGGTATTGATTATTAATGCTTATGTGAGAAGTCACTCAGTTTGATTCAATTATTGTCAGTTAATAATATGAATTATTTAGCGATAATGAAGTTTTGTTTTATTCGTATTATTAACGTAATAAAATAGAAACATCTTTTTATATAAAACAGAATACTTTATTAAAGTTATTCTATAAATAGAATATATTATATTTTATTTAAACGATTTTTCTTTAAATATGGACCGTCGGATTAAAGTAATCAATCTGGACCGTTCATGGATTAGTTACTATGCATTCTATTTTTCTATAAATAGCAGCTCATTCCTTCATTATTTCTTACGAATTCACTGAACTCTAGAGAGAGAAACTATAGAGAGAGAGAAGAAAAGTTTCTGCTACTTAACTACTTCCTTATTTCAGTTCTTCTTTAAAACGGTAAGGGGTGTTATTCTTTCTTATTCATAAAGAGAACTTTTGTTATTCCATTTCTTATTATTCTGTGGAAATAACCTATATACGCGGTCTACCCTATACTTGGTGACATTCTTCTATTATTCTGTTGGAACATCCTGTCTGTGTGTTTTACACCGAACCTGGTTCCGTTTTTATTATTATTCTGTTAGAATATCCTGTCTGTGTGTTTTACACCGGACCTGATTCCGTCTTGTTATTATTCTGTCGGAATATCCTGTTTGTGCGTTTACGCCGGACCTGGTTCCATTATTTATTATTCTGTCGAAATATCCTGTCTGTGCGTTTACGCCGGACCTGGTTCCATTATTTATTATTCTGTCGGAATATCCTGTCTGTGCGTTTACGCCGGACCTGGTTCCATTATTTATTATTCTGTTGGAATAACCTGTCTGTGCGGTCTATCGCATGCCGGGTGATTTCTTTTGTTATTCCATTCTTTATTATACTCAGTTGGTTAAGTTTTAACTTCTATACTCCATGAAATTAGTGGAATATCCTTGATAATTGCGGTTCATCCAGTATCTTTTCATGAAAATATTCTTCTAAGCATTCTTGAATTTTACTCCACAAAGCAGTATCATGTTGACAATTTGGACGTTGTTAATTCTTGGATAAATTAATTCTTGAAATTGTTTGATTGAATTCTTATATCATTGTCATCATCCTCATGTTTATAAAAATGTTGAAAGTCATCTATGGCATGTAATGCATAGATGGACTTGGTATGATTATAACCAGGGATTATTCGGTATAATCATGACCGTAATATTACAAATGATGTGGTAAAAGTCCTCATTGGCCCGTAGTGCATTGATGGACAGTTGTTGGCATGATCATGACCATTAATGAATACACGAATATCCTTGGCCGTAGTGCAGGGGTGATTCGATGATGTGGATTATTTTATTAAGCTGAGTCCCAGCGATAACAGTGTTAAAAAACCTTTTAAATCATAGAAGATAGTAGATTTTATTTTCTACTTGACTCTTTTAATGGATTGCTTGTTCCGCTGCAGTTAAACTTGATGTTCGTTATATTTTATCAGTTTAACACTGTTAAAGGCTAATGATAATTTATTATGCATTATCTTAGTCATAATATTTCTTACTGGGCTAGTTGAGCTCACCCTTTCTTTCACTGTTCTCTTCAGGAAATGAGAATATAGCTGGAACAAGTCGGGGAACGGAGTGATGGACCAGATGATAGTATTAGTTGTCCTCACTATTCTATTAAATAGTGTGACAATAATTGTAATGAGGACTCCTTTTGAGTTTGTATAGTCTCTAGTAGGCAATAATTGTATTCAAACTCACAGTTATGTTTTGTCGTATTGTACACGACAGTTGTATTAGTAAGTTATATTTGTATTCTGTACCATGTATCTGACGACCCAAGATGGGTGATGTATACCTAATTTTGGGGGCATCACACGTGTCGGTGTGCACTTGGTCGATCTGGTAAGGTGAAAAGTTCATATTTCTCAATACGATTAAAGAAAATCTATTCCAATCTAAATATTGTTTTCTCAATAATGTGTAGTTGCAATCATTGGAAACCATTTCTTACCTTTAGCCTGTGGGTGCAAGCTTTTAGAAAAAGTCAGGAACCTTCTATTGATAAGCTCAAGCAACCTATCCTCGATGAAATTACTAATTCATTAGTGAGGCGTTATGGGCTAAATTTTACAAGACATGATACTTCTTCTCTTTGGTTTCTTTGCAAACAGGTATACACCATCTACCCATCTATTAATTGAACATTTTTACCAGAAACACTATTTTATTGGTTCATTTACATAATGCACTAAACTATCGAATGGGAGTGCCTTTACTTGAAGACGTCATTCAGTCCATGGAGCAGGTCATCAAGGCTAAAGAAGGTGATATAAACTACATCATTGAGAACCATTAACGAGAACCATTACTTGAGATGTATGGATAGTTTGGCATTATTGGGATGTAAACGTATTGTATGATATTAATATTATTTGTAATTGGTATGTTTTGAATTTGAGATGTATGGATAGTAATATTATTTGTAATTGGTATATTTTGAATGTTTGATACATTTTGGATTTAAATAGATGACACATTCTAAACGTTGTATAAATGTGTTTAAACGTTGTCTGTTGTTGCTTGTTAAGGTAGAGATCCAAAAATAATTGTTATATGCATATATTACAACATTTTTAAGTCAAACTACAACGTTTTAAATCGTTGTATAAAAGGTGTCAAATAGATGACACTTTCTAAACGTTGTATAAATGTGTCTAAACGTTTTTTGATGTATCAAATTACAATATTTTAAGCCAGAAAATGTTGTGGAATCATGCCATCTACAACGTTTTCAAGCATCCAATGATTTCTGGAAAATAAATATACAACGTTTTTAAAGAAAAAAACGTTGTAAATGTGACAAATCACAACGTTTTAAAAATGTTGTATAAAGGTTGTCAAATAGATAACACCCTTAAATACTACGTTTCTGGCATACAAACCACAAAATTTTTTACGCGTTATATATTTACTGTTTTGTAGTAGTGATGAATTATCCATGCACTACAGGCCAATGATATTCATTATTATCACATCCACGAATTATCCATGCACTACGGGCCAAGGATATTCGTTAGTATCACATCCATGAATTATCCATGTACTACGGGCCAAGGATATTCATTATTATCACCAGTGGTGTAAGACCCTGAATTTTATGAAATAAAAGTATTCAGTTTTTCTATTTAGCAAATAGTTAAATTGATAAAAGTTTAAAGTTAAGGGTGATATATGTAAATTTTTCAAAATAAGCAAGTGATTATAAAATACTCATTGTTGTCAGGGAATATTCGTTTGGTCGTGGAATATTCTTACGACGGCGCAACCATTTGTGGGCACCGTAACGAAAAATTGTCGAATGAAAAAAACGACAAGAACGAGTTTTTTAAAAAAATAACGGCGTAGTTGTTACCGTTAACACTGTTGAAATAACCGATGGTTAAAGTAAAGTAATACGCGTTGTTGCACAGTAGCACGCGGTATTGCATGTTATTTTATATTATTGTTATTTCAATAATTGTCATTACACAATATTTCAAATTGTTAGATCAGTAGTTTATATTATTTGAATAATATTATCAGATAGCATTATTTGCAATATCTAAAAAATTTCTGTCTAGGAGAGGTTATTTAATTGCGCGCCAGTAAGGAGAAATCTTTACCTGAAGGCCCCCTCTTTCCTGGGAACGACCTGGTTGTCATTATTGTGATTATGTAATATTATTTGTGAATAATTAATTATTGATATATATGATAAGGAAAATATTTATTTTATGTGGATATAAATGGAGGAATTTTTAGAAAAGTGACAATTATTAAAAATTGATATTTTATCTATATTATTATATTACATTATAAATGTATAATGTGATAATATAATAATGGTGATATTTTTACAATGAATGTGTGATATATGAATAAATGAGGAGTAAAAGTATTTTTGTTACAATAAATGCTAAACACATGTTAAACATGTTGGTGGGCCCTATTTTTGACTGAAATTTGATTATAGCCTGCAAAATCATCCGTATGTGGATTTCGGTCATTTTTCGTTTCGAATTTGGAAAAACTTTCTTCTACAAAATTATAGAGAATTGAATTTTCTATGAAATGAACATAAAATTTGAATTTTTTTGATAAAAGGGCCATTTATTATGAATTATTGAAGTTCCAACATATTGTGTCTGAATTGATTTTGTTACAAAAAATGTTTAAAACATGTTTTTCATGTTGATGGGCCCCACTTGCATGTGTAAAATTCTGAATTCAGATTTCTTGGTGTGCGTAGGAAAAAATTTAAGAAATATTAATATTTTATTAAATTTTCTGCTTTGGTGTTCTAAGTATTTTCCTATAAATAGGGTGCTTAGGTTAGAATTAAAAATCACACCAGAAACTGAAGTTTTCTCTCTCTATATTATCGAGTGTATTTTTGTGAGTATTTTTATACTTTGAGTGTTGCTAAACGGTGCAAGTTTTCTTCAGAGTTATATCCGACATTCCAGTCAGAATTACTTCTCTTTTAAGGTAAGGGATTGTAAGGGATAGTAAGGGATATTATTTTTTCGTAAATGATGTTATTTTTTTAATATCATTATACCGAAATATTGATATGAATTTTGTTGTGAAACTTTATCTTTTTCGTGTCGAGGTTACTATTCATGTATACGACACTATTTACGTATACGGCTATGTACGAATACGAGGTACTATGCACGGGTTACTATTCACGAGTTACTATTCACAGATTACTATTCATGGATTACTATTCACGGATTACTATTCACGGATTACTATTTGCGAGTTACTATTCACGGGATACTATTCACGATAAAATTGGTTTCTTTTTCTGACCAAATTATCGTTGATTTATGAATCTTACTCTTGAAATTAAATCCATGTTTTGATTATATTATTTTTATTATCATATATAACATTTTTATAATCCTGGTGATAAAATTTCTCTTTGAGTTGAGTGTAAAGATGGGTAAATAATTGGTATGATCGTTACTATGGGTTATCTTTGGCCAGTAGTGCAAAGATGAATTGTTGACTGGTATGATCATGACAATTGAATTTATATTGAATATCTTTTAACTTAAGTGCAGTGGTGAATTGATCAACATGGCTATAATTATTATTTATATAAATTCTGAAATGATTATATATTTCTTTGAGATACTAATATCTTTGGCCCGTAGTGCAAAGATGACCTGTTGTTGAATATCTTTGGACTATAGTGCAAAGATGAACTGTTGATGAATATCTTTGGCCCGTAGTGCAAAGATGAATTTATTAGTATGAATATGAGCATGAACTGTGATTTGGTATAACCATGATCTTTGATGTTTCAGGTAAAGACAGGTGATGAAAATTATCTTCGTCCTGGGTGCGAAGAGGAATTTAGAACCACAATTATGATTATGAGTTATTCATATAATTGTGGACATAAACTGTTGATTGATGTTACAAGGATAAAACATTATTGGTGGACTTTTAACATGGGGAAGATAATAGACTTTATGGTCTATTTGACTCTTCTAATGGATTGCTCGTTCCGCTGCAACTATGGTTGAAAAGTTTATTCATCTACCAGATGTTCTAAATCTCTGATTCATTACTGATGAAGGCTATTGATAACGTAATTATCTTTAGTCATGATATTCTTTACTGAGCTAGTTGTGCTCACCCTTTTATTTCACAATTCTTTCAGGTGATAAGAGTATAGCTGGGTCGAGCGGGGGTAACAAGGGAATAGAACGGTGGTCGATAGCTGTTGAGATTTCCCCTAAAACAGTATGAAAATAATTTTATTGAGAACTTTAGATAAGTGTGTTGTATTTTATACGTCATTTAATAGTTATATTTGGTGAATCAAATAGGGTGAGGCGAACCTAACTTTAGAAGGGTGTTTTTCCACTATCATACAAGATGTCTAATGACATACAACTTCGTGTTATCATAAGACATAGTGGTGCAAATCCACTTGCTAAGTAAATCTATGAGCACTACCTATATAATCTTGGAGTTTGGTTGAAATATAATTCTCAATTGAAGACAATGGAGATAATTATATGTCAAAAGAAGACTCACCATTAAAAAGAACATGATAGTAATCTTCTTATTTTTCTTTGAAGTCTATTGGGTCAACCAAGGATAATTCTTCGGTCATATGATATCTATTATAACTTAGATGCATGGCCTCCCATGTACGAAGGTTTTCTTGAGTATTTTCTAAAGATTTTAATTTCTAAAACAGTTATTGACTATACCTTTATGTAAGGTGCCATTGTGACGTGCTATCCAAGGTTGGGATAAGAGTCACAGTTGGTATATATTTGTATTTAAACTCACAGTATATGTGTTGTCGTATTTTGCACGACAATTGTAATAATGAAGTTGTAGTTGTTTTCTGTACCATGTATTTGGCGACTCAGAATAGGTTGGGTGGATTGGACCTATTTTGGGGCGTCACAAGTGGTCATGATCATGCCAAACAATAATTCATCTTTGCACCCTTGGCCGAAAAGAACCCATGGTCATGATCATACCAATAACTGTCCATCAATGCATTACGGGCCAATGATGACTTTTACCACATCATTTGTAACATTACAAGTCATGATTATACCGAATAATTCCTGGTCATAATCATACCAATCAACATTCCATCTATGCACTACGGGCCAAAGATGACTTTCATCACAATATAAGCATGAGGATGATGACAATGATATAAGCATCAATCAAACGAAATCAAGAATAAATATTAAAATTTTTTAATTTAACTAGAGTTTAAAAATATCCAAATTTTTAACATGATAACTGTTTTGTGGAGTAAAATTCGAGAATAATATTCACGTATCAAAAATAATTTGGACAGAAAATAATCAATTTTTTGTCGTGATCAACACATATAAAAATAATACTTCACGCGCAATAATCATTTACATGTACAAGTGTGAAATTAAAGCCAGAATCTATGCAGGCATTATTTAGTTCCATTTGCCAGGGTTTGACACTTCGTCAGTTATGTTGGTCATGAGGACTGTGACACCCCCAAATTCAGACCATACTTATCTCAAATTTGTTTGCCACGTACTAACTCTAATAATAAATCAACATCTTATACAGCGGAATAATAGAATAATTTATATTGGTATAACATAATTATTCTCGTCCCAAGAGTTCGAAACTTAAACATCTCTTACATAACTTAACCATAATTAAACATCGTTTAGATACAACTAATACATAATACAACACAACTTAAATTAAACATAGTTAAATAAGTTCTTCCACAACCGAATCATAGTACATTCTTAGAAATCTAGAAATAACTACTCCAAAGCCTTTTCTTTACCTTTGCCCTTGCCAGAGGGTTCACCATGTTCTGCCTTCACTGAAAGTTTTAGGAAAAGCAAGGATGAGCAACAAATTTGCCTAACAAGTAATATAACAAAAAGGGTATTCAATATAGTTTTCAATTTCTCAAGGGTATATTAACAATGATATTTCAAGAAGTATCAATGAATTATCAACAACAGTCACTATGGACAGAAATATCAATAATATTCAACGATTTATCAAGATTTCAAAGTAATGAATACTGAGCAGTCATGTGACGCCCCCAAAATAAGTATACATCACCCATCTTGAGTCGCCAAATACATGGTAAAAAATTCAAATACAACTTAATTATACAACAGTCGTGTAAAATACGACAAAATATAATCTAAGAGTTTTAATAAGAATATTGTCATCTAGACAATATCCACACTCAATGGAGTCCTCATTACATTTATTGTCACACTATTTTATAGAATAGTGAGGACTACTAAAACAACCATCTGGACCGTCAATCCGTTCCCCGACTCGTCCCAGCTATATTCTCATTTCCTGAAGAGAACAATGAAAGAAAGGGTGAGCTCAACTAGCCCATTAAGAAATATTATGACTAAGATAATATAGAATAAATTATCTTTAGCCTTCAACAGTATAACAACTGATAGAATATAATAGACAACAAGTTTTAGATCAACAACTGCAGCGGAATAAGCAATCAGTTAGAAGAGTCAAGTAGAACATAAAATCTACTATCTTTTATGATTTAAAAAAAAATTCATCAACTTTATCGCTGAGACTCAGCTTAATAAATAAAATCGAATCATCCCTGCATCACGGCCAAGGATATTCATGTAAACATCAATGGTCATGATTATACCGAATAGTCCCTGGTCATAATCATACCAACAACTGTCCATCAATGAACTACAGTCCAATGAGGACCTTCACCACATCATTCGTCACATTACGGTCATGATTATACCGAATAATCTATGGTCATAATCATACCAAGTCCATCTATGCACGTAAGCCAAAGATGACTTTCATCACAATATAAGCATGAGGATGATGACAATGACATAATAATTCAATAAAACAAGTTCAAGATAAATTTTAAAGAATTATAATTTAATTTATCCAGAAATCAATAACGTCCAAATTGTCAACATGATACTGCTTTGTGGAGTAAAATTTAAGAATGCTCAGAAGAATATTTCCATAAAAAGATACTGGATGAAGCGCAAATATCCAGGATATTTTACTAATTTCATGGAGTATAGAAGCCAAAATTTTAACCAACTGAGTATAATAGAATATATAAAACTGCAAATGGATTTTTGCCAGCCATACGGTAATCTACGTAGACAGATCATTTTCACAATTTAATAAAGAATGAATACGAAGGATCATGCATGCGGTAGTCCACATAGACAGGTTATTCCAACAGAAAAATAAAGAATAGAATAATAGAAGAATTCACCATGCATGCGGTAGTCCGCGTAGACAGGTTATTCCAACAGAATAATAAAGAATGGAATAACAAAAAAATTCACCAGGCATGCGATAGACCGCACAGACATGTTATTCCAACAGAATAATAAAGAATGGAATAACAGAAGAATTCACCAGGCATGTGATAGACCGCACAGATAGGTTATTCCAACAAGATAATAAAGAATGGAATAACAATCCTTACGAGTATTGAAAAAAAATATCTCTCTTCATGAATACGAAAGAAATAATACCCCTTACCTTAGAAGAAAACTGGATACTAGAATAATGAGGTAGCAGACTTCTCTTCTTCTTTCTCTCTATAATTTCTCTCTATAATAATTGCTCTTGTGAGACTTAGTGAATTGGTGAAAAATGAAGGAAGAATGAGCTTCTATTTATAGAAAAATATAGTTTCAATAATTGCACATTTTGGGGCTCAAAATATTACAATATAATATCTTCCTCTTTTTTTCATTTTTAATTTAGTCCTGCAACTATTTTCAAACTTGCACCACCTCCCCTAATAGTAAATCATGTGAATCAATAGTAAATCATGTGACTCAATAGTTCTAATCATGTGAGAAAAAAAATTATAGTATAGTACATTCATCTATACCTCCATTTTTAATTTAGTCATGCAAGTATTATCAATCATGCATCAACTCCCCTAATAGTAAATTATGTAAATCAATAGTACACACATGTGAACACATAGTTATAAACATGTGAATTAATAGCAATTAATTGCTCATTTATCTAGTTAATTATCCGATTGGTCAATATAACCTCCAGACATCAATTATTATCGAAATAAATATCGATTTTTACTAACACTAATAATTCCAACACAATGAAACTATCAATTTCATCTTTAATCAACACGAACTTATTCATCATTAATATTATAATTCACAATATTTAACAACCAGGTCGTTCCCAGGAAAGAGAGGGCTTTTCGATAAGGATTTCTCCTTATTGGCACGCAATTAGGTGACCAAACCTCTCCTTGACAGAACTTCTAGACATTATCAATATTGTAAATAATAATATGAATAACTTTATCGTCTCAATTATTGATTTAATAATATAAAATATTATGCAGATGATACTGTGATAATAATTGAATCAATAATATGAGAGATATGATGCAGCAATTACTGTAGCAATAATTGAGTATAACTAAGTGACTTTTCACGTAAGCATCAATAATCAATGCCGTGTGCTACTATGCAACTACGCGTATTATTGTACTTTTACTACCGAGTAGTTCAACAGTTTTAACGGTAACACTTTCGCCGTTATTTTTATAAAAAGATAATTCTGTCGTTTTCTAACTACGACAATTCTTTCGTTATGGGGTCCACCAATAATTGTGCCTGATATTTCCCGACAAAAAAAATATTCCCCGTCCAAACGAATATTTTATAACCACTTGCTTACTTTGCAAAAAATTTTACATATCATCCTTAACTTTAACCTTTTATCAATTTAACCATTTACGAAATAAAATAATAATTATAAAAAAATTGAATACTTTCATTCATAAAATTTGGGGTCTTACAAGTCACTAAGGATTCTGAACTTCTCCTAGAATTAACAGTAATAGACTGATAATTCTACAAAACGAGTACAACAGGTGATCAGCCTAAAGCACCCTATGTCATGCATAACATTTAGTCTTTTTCATGTGTGCACGTTGGTTCCCCGACAATATATAATTCCCCTACTAAGAGGGTTGTTCTTCTCAGTTATAAGAGTCCGCACCAAGTTGATTTGGTTTGGATAGCTTTCAATCAAATATCAATAGTCTAGCCGAATCAATGGCTTCGACAGTTTCTTTCACAATATATATGAACAATTATCGTTCGAATCAAAGTTTGAAATTTCATTACGAAATATTATTCATTCAAAGATAGACTTGTACGATCAATAATTGCACAAGTTCAAATAATGCTCAATAAAGAGTAAGGTTCGAGTACTTGCCTCAAGCGTAGTTTACCAACGTAAAGCTTAAAATGAATCCAATGCACTATATATGATATCCTATTCATGTATAATCACATTAGTTATATAAGTTCAACATGTACACCTACTATCTCAACTTACGATCATTCGCAAGTGTAATTTATCATTGCTAACATATATTGTTAGTCTTCTAGTAGCATACTCTTATACATATGTTATCACATGCAAATTAGTCTCTAACACACTATGTCATAGTTGTCATCACAATTTTGACTTTAACGTTGTAAACACTAATTCATCATAGGATCCTTTCAATAACATGCTTATTAACACATGACTACTACACTAGACAGCTATTACAGATTAGAGTAACCAGATAAACATGCATCAGTTCTCAATTTATTAACAGAACTCAGACCTTACTGCAGACTGGCGCGACCGCGCAACTCCTGGTGCAACCCAAGACATGGCTGCTCCTGCAGAAAGTCAGTGTACACACGACTTGCACAAATACGAATAATCATACAAAACACTTTACGTACCATACAATATACTCTCATATATATATATATATATATATATATATATATATATATATATATATATACACATGTTAGACCTCATATGCATACTCACGAGTTCTCATATGTAGTTTATCAAGTTTGTTTTCAAAACTTTAAGTTTCCATTAGAAAAACTTATTCAAGCATGTAAGGTAAGTTCACATATTCCATAACATGCTTCCATAACCACATAATAGGTCACATAAGTATGTTTTGAAGTTCAAAACTTAGTTTATGCATAGTTCATGTACACATAACTAATATAGTCTTTTACTTGCACTTTTTCTTTTAATTCATGCTTGACTACATCATACCCTCACCAACAAGGTAACTAACATATTGGTCACATTTTAATGTATATCAGAACTTGATACGTTGGCACATAAAGTCAGGACTTGCTTTTGAAAAAGGTTTATCAAAACTAGTTTTCAACTCTTTAAGTCCTCTTTGAATAATCAAACTAAAATCAACTAACATGGATTACTATATGCATAGAAATCTCAGTCCACCTGTGCAGGTTATTTATATGCATGAACTAATTAACATAGCATACTCAGACCAAGACAGAATCACAAAATCAGTACACAGGACTGGCAGCAGGCGCGGCCGCACGGTCATGTACTATAGAAGTGGTGCGGTCGCGCCACTTCGATCAGTATGAAGAATAAGGACTCTGCTTCGGCAGAGTTCCAACATAACCAACATCAAACCTGAGTTTATAACCATTATACAACTCTTAGACATGTAAACAAACCAAGATAACACAATGACATGCTATTCTACATCAATTAACAGAGATTTCATGAGGATTGTAAGAATTTGACAAAAACTTAAACTAAGAACGAAAATAGAATTTATACCTCCTTGAAGGTAAAAATTGAATTCCCTTTCTTCTCTGATAATACTCCCCTCAATGCTCGACAACTCTCCCCCTCAACTATACTTATTAGACAGTTTTCAAGCAACTGAGAAATGAAGAGTTTGGCTGCCATTTATAAAGAAATGGCTGCCCAGTCCATGGCTTTTGTAAGACCCCGAATTTTATGAAATAAAAGTATTCAATTTTTCTTATAATTACTATTCAGTAAATGGTTAAATTGATAAAAGTTTAAAGTTATGGGTGAAATATGATTTTTTTTTCAAAATAAGCAAGTGGTTATAAAATAATCATTGTTGTCGGGGAATATTCGTTTGGTCGTGGAATATTCTTTCTGTCGGGGAATATTCGTACGACGGCGCAGCCATTTGTGGGCCCCATAACAGAATAACTGTCGGGTGAAGAAAACGACAAATTTGAGTTTTTACAAATAACGGCGTAGTTGTTACCGTTAATACTGTTGGAATACCTGGTGGTTAAAATACAGTAATACGCGTTATTGCACAGTAGCACACGGTATTGCATAGTATTTTTGAAATTATTGATTCTTACGTAAGAAGGCACTACTCAATAATTGTTACAGTAATTACTGTTCAATATTTTATTTTATTGATTCAATAATTGCTACGTTGAAATTTTGTATTATTGTTGTTCAATAATTGTTGCTGCACAGTATTTCCTATTATCAGATCAATAATTCATATTATTTGAATAATATTATTAGATAACATTATTGGCAATGTCTAGAAAGTTCTGTCTAAGGAGAGGTTTGGTCATCTAATTGCGCGCCAGTAAGGAGAAATCCTTATTGGAAAGCCCCCTCTTTCCTGGGAACGGCCTGGTTGTCATAAATGTGATTCTGTAATATTATTTGTTAATAATTAATTATGGATTCATATGATAAGAAAATATTTATTTTATGTGGATATAAATGAGGGATATATTTTTGTGGTTAAAAAATGAAGGAGTTAATGTTGAGATTTTTATCCGTATTTTTGTCGGAATGGAGGTATTAAAAATCAGGATTTTTGAGATATTTTGCGGGGGTTATAATTTTTAATCCGACCGTTGGATCGTGGTAATTTTTGGATATGTTATACATATATAAGTTGAGTATATGTCCACAAATTTTGAACCGTTAAAAATGAACGTATGATTTATTATGAATTTTACGAGATGACTGGTTCAGAAATTGTTGAATTTTCGGAGTTTATCATTTTGGTGGAAAATTCTAGAATTGGTGGGCCCCACTTGTGGTTGGTGAAGAAATGTGCTGAATTATATTTCAAATGTGGTGGGTGGGAATAGTAGCAGGTAAAGCCATCAGGTTGCAGGTCAAACCTACCAAAATTTTCCTATAAATAGAGGGCTAAGTTAGAATTGAAAAACACACCAGAAACATAAGCTTTCTCTCTTTCTCTCTCTATATTATGAAGCATATTTTGTGAGTTTTTTGATACTTGGTGAGTTGCTATTCATCAGTGCAAGTTTCCTTCAGCATCATATCCGATATCCAGTCAGAAGTACTGCTCTTTTGAGGTAAGGGATAGTAAGGGATTGTAAGGGTTGTTATATTTTCTAGTTTCGTAATTTTTCTGACCTTCAAAAATTCTGAAAAAATTTGAAATGATATTTTGATGAGTTTTCTTGATTGTGTCCAAAAATGGTGATTTTTGGATGTATAGATTGAGAGTTATGAATTTTATGAGAAAAGACTATTTTAAAAGTAACCGCTTATAATTCCTTGTGGTTAACTCCAAAATTGATGAAATTTTTATTGGGAGTACATGTATATGATAGAAGTATACTCTGTAAATTTCAGAATTTTTGGATAAAAGTACAATTTTTGATAAATGTCTAAATATTCGGTTGTTTTGGCCATATGAAAAATAGTAAATGACTTTTAAAAATTCTGAGAAAAATATATGTTCACTATGGGACTATATTATGCTAAATCTCAGAAAAGAAATATTTTTGGAACTGATTTGGTATTTTTTTCATGAAAATGGTCTAGTTATGAGTAAATTAATTAAATATGTTATGTGAAGTAAGAAAATTGAAAAATCGGATTTTATGACTTGAGAATCCTATATGAGGTATATGCAGATTTTTGATGAGGGTTTTGATTATTGGTGATAAAATCTTATGAGTTTGGTATTTTAGAATGATTAAATGCATTATTTAGTAAAGTGTAAACAATTTAAATAAATTGTTTATAAGCTTAAGAAATATTATTCTTTCAATATCATTATACCGAAATACTGGTATGATTTTATTGTGGAATTTCTACCTTTTTGTGTCGGGTTTACTATTTATGAGTTACTATTCACGAGTTACTATTCACGATAAAAATTGGTTTCTTTTTCTAACCAAATTATAGTTGATTTACGAATATTACTCTTGAGATTAAAACTAGATGTTGATTATATTATTTTTATTATTATATATAATATTTTTATAACCCTAATGATGATATTTCTCTTTGACTTGAGTGTAAAGATGGGTAGATTTTTGGTATGATCATGACTATGGGTTATCTTTGGCCAGTAGTGCAAAGTTGAATCGTTGATTGGTATGATCATGACCATTGAATTTATAAGTGAATATCTTTAGCTTAAGTGCAAAGGTGAATTGATCAACATGGTTATAATTATTGTTTATATAAATTCTGAAATGATTATATATTTCTTTGAGATATTAATATCTTTGGCCTGTAGTGCAAAGATGAAATATTGATGAATATCTTTGGCCTGTAGTGCAAAGATGAATTGTTGATGAATATCTTTGGCCCGTAGTGCAAAGATGACATGTTGTTGAATATCTTTGGCCAGTAGTGCAAAGATGAACAGATGTTGAGATAAACATGACCAACTGGTGATACAAATGAATATCTTTGGCCGTAGTGCAAAGATGAAGTTATTTGTATGATTATGAACAGGAAATGTGATTTGGTGTAACCATGATCTTTGATGTTTCAGGTAAAGATAGGTGATGAAAATTATCTTCGTCCTGGATGAGAAGAGGAATTTAGAACTACAGTTATGATTATGAGTTATTCATATGATTGTGGACCAGAATTGTTGATTGATGTTACAGGGATAAAACATTGTTGATGGATTTTTAACATGGAGAAGATAATAGACTTTATAGTCTATTTGACTCTTCTAATGGATTGCTCGTTCCGCTGCAACTATGGTTGAAATTTTTATCATTTACCATATGTTCTAAATCTCTGATTTATTATTGATGAAGGCTATTGATAATTTAATTATCTTTAGTCATGATATTCTTTACTGAGCTAGTTGTGCTCACCCTTTTGCTTCACAATTCCTTTCAGGTAATAAGAGTGTAGCTGGGTCGAGCGAGGGTAACGGGGAAATAGAACGGTGGTCTCTAGCTGTGGATGTTCTCCCGAAGCAGTATAGAAAAGTTCATTTAGTAGTTTTATTTGGTGAATCCAATAGGGTAAGGTGTACCCAACGTTGGAAGGGTGGTTTGCCACTATCATACAAGATGTCTAACGACATACAACCTCGTGTCATCATAAGACAGGGATGTGCTCATCCACTTGCTGAGTATATATACGAGCACTACCTATATAATCTTGGTGTTTGTTTGAAGTATAATTCTCAATTAGAGACAGTAGAGATAATGATATGTCAAGAGAAGACTCACCATTGGGAAGAATATGATAGTAATCTTCTCGTTTTTCTTTGGGGTTTATTGGGTCAACCAAGGATAATTCTGTGGCCATATGATATCTATCATAACCTAGAAGCATGGCCTCCCATGTACGAAGGTTTCCTGGAGCACTTCCCAAAAAATTCTAATTTCTAAAACAGTTTTTGACTATACCTTTATGTAAGGTGTTATTGTAAGGTGATGTCCACGGTTGGAACATGAGTCACATTTGGTATATATTTGTATCCAAACTCACAGCGTATGTGTTGTTGTATTTTGCACGACAATTGTTGTAATAAAGTTGTAGTTATTTTCTGTACCATGTATTTGGCGACTAAGAATAGGTTGGATGGAATGGACCTATTTTGGGATTGTCACAGGTGGTATCAGAGCTTAGGGATATGATCTCTGGCGGAGATCGGGGAATACAACTAGGAGGGGAGAGATGAGTAAATCCTTCGCTAGTGTGTCCTACCTAAGCTTATTTGTTGGTCAGTCATAATATTGGGATATTATGTGATATGTTAATTTGTTTAATTAACCCTTGTTTTATGGCAGTATTTGAGAATGGCAGCTGAGAATGCTAATAATGGAGTGAATGAGACTGTGGGGATACCTCTAATCACTAACCGTGATAATGTGATGTCAGACGAAGAAGGAATTAGAGATATCCATGTGGTGAGTGAAGAATTGATAGTTACACCCGAGATAGTCGCAGAGGTAACAGCTGAGACTGAGGAAGAAGAGGAAGAAGAAGTACCAGAGGAGAGTTTATTAGAGGTATTATATGATCAAAATGTAGAATTTCAAAATCGTATTCATGAGTTAGAAGAGCAGGCAGAAGAACGACAGGCGGTCGTGGAACAAAAAGATGCAACAATTCAAGCTTGTGTTACCCGATATGTGATGCTTGAACAGAAGCATTCTTTGGCAGAGTATAAGATGATAAAAATAGAATCTGAGCTGAGAGAAGAAAAAACTGAACGAGTGAGAATAAGTGATGCATGGGCAAAAGCCGCACGACACGTGGATATTGTGGAAAGAGATGTTCGATCTAAGAAGGCTAAAATAGATGATATGAATTTCTCTTTTTGGAAAGCAATTGGGAGAACCCAACATCGAGTTTTGAATTACCCTGTACATAGCGGTCAACCTGAATCCGATATGGATCGAAGATTGATGATTCAGATCATGAATGAGGAGTACGAAGAGGCAGTTGAGGGAGGAATATGTCCTATAGAAAGGTATATTCCAACGGTAATGATGACGCCAAATGCTACTCCAGACAAGTCAAAGCCGAGTAGTTCGAGGGATGGCGGTTGTCATGACTTCCCAACAAATGAGGAACCCAAATGAAGTTATCATGGGAGATGAGCAATGGAGAAATCATGATGATCTGAGAGATAGAATCTGAAATAGAAGCAAGGTATTCTCAACTCTTCGAAATACCAGGTACGTAAATTTCGGGGACGAAATTTCATAAGGAGGGGAGATTGTAAGACCCCGAATTTTATGAAATAAAAGTATTCAATTTTTCTTATAATTACTATTCAGTAAATGGTTAAATTGATAAAAGTTTAAAGTTATGGGTGAAATATAATTTTTTTTTCAAAATAAGCAAGTGGTTATAAAATAATCATTGTTGTCGGGGAATATTCGTTTGGTCGTGGAATATTCTTTCTGTCGGGGAATATTCGTACGACGGCGCAGCCATTTGTGGGCCCCATAACAGAATAACTGTCGGGTGAAGAAAACGACAAATTTGAGTTTTTACAAATAACGGCGTAGTTGTTACCGTTAACACTGTTGGAATACCCGGTGGTTAAAATACAGTAATACGCGTTATTGCACAGTAGCACACGGTATTGCATAGTATTTTTGAAATTATTGATTCTTACGTAAGAAGGCACTACTCAATAATTGTTACAGTAATTACTGTTCAATATTTTATTTTATTGATTCAATAATTGCTACGTTGAAATTTTGTATTATTGTTGTTCAATAATTGTTGCTGCACAGTATTTCCTATTATCAGATCAATAATTCATATTATTTGAATAATATTATTAGATAACATTATTGGCAATGTCTAGAAAGTTCTGTCTAAGGAGAGGTTTGGTCATCTAATTGCGCGCCAGTAAGGAGAAATCCTTATTGGAAAGCCCCCTCTTTCCTGGGAACGGCCTGGTTGTCATAAATGTGATTCTGTAATATTATTTGTGAATAATTAATTATTGATTCATATGATAAGAAAATATTTATTTTATGTGGATATAAATGAGGGATATATTTTTGTGGTTAAAAATGAAGGAGTTAATGTTGAGATTTTTATCCGTATTTTTGTCGGAATGGAGGTATTAAAAATCAGGGTTTTTGAGATATTTTGCGGGGGTTATAATTTTTAATCCGACCGTTGGATCGTGGTAATTTTTGGATATGTTATACATATATAAGTTGAGTATATGCCCACAAATTTTGAACCGTTAAAAATGAACGTATGATTTATTATGAATTTTACGAGATGACTGGTTCAGAAATTGTTGAATTTTCGGAGTTTATCATTTTGGTGGAAAATTCTAGAATTGGTGGGCCCCACTTGTGGTTGGTGAAGAAATGTGCTGAATTATATTTCAAATGTGGTGGGTGGGAATAGTAGCAGGTAAAGCCATCAGGTTGCAGGTCAAACCTACCAAAATTTTCCTATAAATAGAGGGCTAAGTTAGAATTGAAAAACACACCAGAAACATAAGCTTTCTCTCTTTCTCTCTCTATATTATGAAGCATATTTTGTGAGTTTTTAGATACTTGGTGAGTTGCTATTCATCAGTGCAAGTTTCCTTCAGCATCATATCCGATATCCAGTCAGAAGTACTGCTCTTTTGAGGTAAGGGATAGTAAGGGTTGTTATATTTTCCAGTTTCGTAATTTTTCTGACCTTCAAAAATTCTGAAAAATTTGAAATGATATTTTGATGAGTTTTCTTGATTGTGTCCAAAAATGGTGATTTTTGGATGTATAGATTGAGAGTTATGAATTTTATGAGAAAAGACTATTTTAAAAGTAACCGCTTATAATTCCTTGTGGTTAACTCCAAAATTGATGAAATTTTTATTGGGAGTACATGTATATGATAGAAGTATACTCTGTAAATTTCAGAATTTTTGGATAAAAGTACAATTTTTGATAAATGTCTAAATATTCGGCTGTTTTGGCCATATGAAAAATAGTAAATGACTTTTAAAAATTCTGAGAAAAATATATGTTCACTATGGGACTATATTATGCTAAATCTCAGAAAAGAAATATTTTTGGAACTGATTTGGTATTTTTTCATGAAAATGGTCTAGTTATGAGTAAATGAATTAAATATGTTATGTGAAGTAAGAAAATTGAAAAATAGGATTTTATGGCTTGAGAATCCTATATGAGGTATATGCAGATTTTTGATGAGGGTTTTGATTATTGGTGATAAAATCTTATAAGTTTGGTATTTTAGAATGATTAAATGCATTATTTAGTAAAGTGTAAACAATTAAAATAAATTGTTTATAAGCTTAAGAAATATTATTCTTTCAATATCATTATACTGAAATATTGGTATGGATTTTATTGTGGAATTTCTACCTTTTTGTGTCGGGTTTACTATTTATGAGTTACTATTCACGAGTTACTATTCACGAGTTACTATTCACGATAAAAATTGGTTTCTTTTTCTAACCAAATTATAGTTGATTTACGAATATTACTCTTGAGATTAAAACTAGATGTTGATCATATTATTTTTATTATTATATATAATATTTTTATAACCCTAATGATGATATTTCTCTTTGACTTGAGTGTAAAGATGGGTAGATTTTTGGTATGATCATGACTATGGGTTCTCTTTGGCCAGTAGTGCAAAGTTGAATTGTTGACTGGTATGATCATGACCATTGAATTTATAAGTGAATATCTTTAGCTTAAGTGCAAAGGTGAATTGATCAACATGGTTATAATTATTGTTTATATAAATTCTGAAATGATTATATATTTCTTTGAGATATTAATATCTTTGGCCTGTAGTGCAAAGATGAAATATTGATGAATATCTTTGGCCTGTAGTGCAAAGATGAATTGTTGATGAATATCTTTGGCCCGTAGTGCAAAGATGACATGTTGTTGAATATCTTTGGCCAGTAGTGCAAAGATGAACAGATGTTGAGATAAACATGACCAACTGGTGATACAAATGAATATCTTTGGCCGTAGTGCAAAGATGAAGTTATTAGTATGATTATGAACAGGAAATGTGATTTGGTGTAACCATGATCTTTGATGTTTCAGGTAAAGATAGGTGATGAAAATTATCTTCGTCCTGGATGAGAAGAGGAATTTAGAACTACAGTTATGATTATGAGTTATTCATATGATTGTGGACCAGAATTGTTGATTGATGTTACAGGGATAAAACATTGTTGATGGATTTTTAACATGGAGAAGATAATAGACTTTATAGTCTATTTGACTCTTCTAATGGATTGCTCGTTCCGCTGCAACTATGGTTGAAATTTTTATCATTTACCATATGTTCTAAATCTCTGATTTATTATTGATGAAGGCTATTGATAATTTAATTATCTTTAGTCATGATATTCTTTACTGAGCTAGTTGTGCTCACCCTTTTGCTTCACAATTCCTTTCAGGTAATAAGAGTGTAGCTGGGTCGAGCGAGGGTAACGGGGAAATAGAACGGTGGTCTCTAGCTGTGGATGTTCTCCCGAAGCAGTATAGAAAAGTTCATTTAGTAGTTTTATTTGGTGAATCCAATAGGGTAAGGTGTACCCAACGTTGGAAGGGTGGTTTGCCACTATCATACAAGATGTCTAACGACATACAACCTCGTGTCATCATAAGACAGGGATGTGCTCATCCACTTGCTGAGTATATATACGAGCACTACCTATATAATCTTGGTGTTTGTTTGAAGTATAATTCTCAATTAGAGACAGTAGAGATAATGATATGTCAAGAGAAGACTCACCATTGGGAAGAATATGATAGTAATCTTCTCGTTTTTCTTTGGGGTCTATTGGGTCAACCAAGGATAATTCTGTGGCCATATGATATCTATCATAACCTAGACGCATGGCCTCCCATGTACGAAGGTTTCCTTGAGCACTTCCCAAAGATTCTAATTTCTAAAACAGTTTTTGACTATACCTTTATGTAAGGTGTTATTGTGAGGTGATGTCCACGGTTGGAACATGAGTCACATTTGGTATATATTTGTATCCAAACTCACAGCGTATGTGTTGTTGTATTTTGCACGACAATTGTTGTAATAAAGTTGTAGTTATTTTCTGTACCATGTATTTGGCGACTCAGAATAGGTTGGATGGAATGGACCTATTTTGGGATTGTCACAGGTGGTATCAGAGCTTAGGGATATGATCTCTGGCGGAGATCGGGGAATACAACTAGGAGGGGAGAGATGAGTAAATCCTTCGCTAGTGTGTCCTACCTAAGCTTATTTGTTGGTCAGTCATAATATTGGGATATTATGTGATATGTTAATTTGTTTAATTAACCCTTATTTTATGGCAGTATTTGAGAATGGCAGCTGAGAATGCTAATAATGGAGTGAATGAGACTGTGGGGATACCTCTAATCACTAACCGTGATAATGTGATGTCAGACGAAGAAGGAATTAGAGATATCCATGTGGTGAGTGAAGAATTGATAGTTACACCCGAGATAGTCGCAGAGGTAACAGCTGAGACTGAGGAAGAAGAGGAAGAAGAAGTACCAGAGGAGAGTTTATTAGAGGTATTATATGATCAAAATGTAGAATTTCAAAATCGTATTCATGAGTTAGAAGAGCAGGCAGAAGAACGACAGGCGGTCGTGGAACAAAAAGATGCAACAATTCAAGCTTGTGTTACCCGATATGTGATGCTTGAACAGAAGCATTCTTTGGCAGAGTATAAGATGATAAAAATAGAATCTGAGCTGAAAGAAGAAAAAACTGAACGAGTGAGAATAAGTGATGCATGGGCAAAAGCCGCACGACACGTGGATATTGTGGAAAGAGATGTTCGATCTAAGAAGGCTAAAATAGATGATATGAATTTCTCTTTTTGGAAAGCAATTGGGAGAACCCAACATCGAGTTTTGAATTACCCTGTACATAGCGGTCAACCTGAATCCGATATGGATCGAAGATTGATGATTCAGATCATGAATGAGGAGTACGAAGAGGCAGTTGAGGGAGGAATATGTCCTATAGAAAGGTATATTCCAACGGTAATGATGACGCCAAATGCTACTCCAGACAAGTCAAAGCCGAGTAGTTCGAGGGATGGCGGTTGTCATGACTTCCCAACAAATGAGGAACCCAAATGAAGTTATCATGGGAGATGAGCAATGGAGAAATCATGATGATCTGAGAGATAGAATCTGAAATAGAAGCAAGGTATTCTCAACTCTTCGAAATACCAGGTACGTAAATTTCGGGGACGAAATTTCATAAGGAGGGGAGATTGTAAGACCCCGAATTTTATGAAATAAAAGTATTCAATTTTTCTTATAATTACTATTCAGTAAATGGTTAAATTGATAAAAGTTTAAAGTTATGGGTGAAATATAATTTTTTTTTCAAAATAAGCAAGTGGTTATAAAATAATCATTGTTGTCGGGGAATATTCGTTTGGTCGTGGAATATTCTTTCTGTCGGGGAATATTCGTACGACGGCGCAGCCATTTGTGGGCCCCATAACAGAATAACTGTCGGGTGAAGAAAACGACAAATTTGAGTTTTTACAAATAACGGCGTAGTTGTTACCGTTAACACTGTTGGAATACCCGGTGGTTAAAATACAGTAATACGCGTTATTGCACAGTAGCACACGGTATTGCATAGTATTTTTGAAATTATTGATTCTTACGTAAGAAGGCACTACTCAATAATTGTTACAGTAATTACTGTTCAATATTTTATTTTATTGATTCAATAATTGCTACGTTGAAATTTTGTATTATTGTTGTTCAATAATTGTTGCTGCACAGTATTTCCTATTATCAGATCAATAATTCATATTATTTGAATAATATTATTAGATAACATTATTGGCAATGTCTAGAAAGTTCTGTCTAAGGAGAGGTTTGGTCATCTAATTGCGCGCCAGTAAGGAGAAATCCTTATTGGAAAGCCCCCTCTTTCCTGGGAACGGCCTGGTTGTCATAAATGTGATTCTGTAATATTATTTGTTAATAATTAATTATGGATTCATATGATAAGAAAATATTTATTTTATGTGGATATAAATGAGGGATATATTTTTGTGGTTAAAAAATGAAGGAGTTACTGTTGAGATTTTTATCCGTATTTTTGTCGGAATGGAGGTATTAAAAATCAGGGTTTTTAAGATATTTTGCGGGGGTTATAATTTTTAATCCGACCGTTGGATCGTGGTAATTTTTGGATATGTTATACATATATAAGTTGAGTATATGCCCACAAATTTTGAACCGTTAAAAATGAACGTATGATTTATTATGAATTTTACGAGATGACTGGTTCAGAAATTGTTGAATTTTCGGAGTTTATCATTTTGGTGGAAAATTCTAGAATTGGTGGGCCCCACTTGTGGTTGGTGAAGAAATGTGCTGAATTATATTTCAAATGTGGTGGGTGAGAATAGTAGCAGGTAAAGCCATCAGGTTGCAGGTCAAACCTACCAAAATTTTCCTATAAATAGAGGGCTAAGTTAGAATTGAAAAACACACCAGAAACATAAGCTTTCTCTCTTTCTCTCTCTATATTATGAAGCATATTTTGTGAGTTTTTTGATACTTGGTGAGTTGCTATTCATCAGTGCAAGTTTCCTTCAGCATCATATCCGATATCCAGTCAGAAGTACTGCTCTTTTGAGGTAAGGGATAGTAAGGGTTGTTATATTTTCCAGTTTCGTAATTTTTCTGACCTTCAAAAATTCTGAAAAAATTTGAAATGATATTTTGATGAGTTTTCTTGATTGTGTCCAAAAATGGTGATTTTTGGATGTATAGATTGAGAGTTATGAATTTTATGAGAAAAGACTATTTTAAAAGTAACCGCTTATAATTCCTTGTGGTTAACTCCAAAATTGATGAAATTTTTATTGGGAGTACATGTATATGATAGAAGTATACTCTGTAAATTTCAGAATTTTTGGATAAAAGTACAATTTTTGATAAATGTCTAAATATTCGGTTGTTTTGGCCATATGAAAAATAGTAAATAACTTTTAAAAATTCTAAGAAAAATATATGTTCACTATGGGACTATATTATGCTAAATCTCAGAAAAGAAATATTTTTGGAACTGATTTGGTATTTTTTCATGAAAATGGTCTAGTTATGAGTAAATTAATTAAATATGTTATGTGAAGTAAGAAAATTGAAAAATCGGATTTTATGACTTGAGAATCCTATATGAGGTATATGCAGATTTTTGATGAGGGTTTTGATTATTGGTGATAAAATCTTATAAGTTTGGTATTTTAGAATGATTAAATGCATTATTTAGTAAAGTGTAAACAATTTAAATAAATTGTTTATAAGCTTAAGAAATATTATTCTTTCAATATCATTATACCGAAATACTGGTATGGATTTTATTGTGGAATTTCTACCTTTTTGTGTCGGGTTTACTATTTATGAGTTACTATTCACGAGTTACTATTCACGAGTTACTATTCACGATAAAAATTGGTTTCTTTTTCTAACCAAATTATAGTTGATTTACGAATATTACTCTTGAGATTAAAACTAGATGTTGATCATATTATTTTTATTATTATATATAATATTTTTATAACCCTAATGATGATATTTCTCTTTGACTTGAGTGTAAAGATGGGTAGATTTTTGGTATGATCATGACTATGGGTTATCTTTGGCCAGTAGTGCAAAGTTGAATCGTTGATTGGTATGATCATGACCATTGAATTTATAAGTGAATATCTTTAGCTTAAGTGCAAAGGTGAATTGATCAACATGGTTATAATTATTGTTTATATAAATTCTGAAATGATTATATATTTCTTTGAGATATTAATATCTTTGGCCTGTAGTGCAAAGATGAAATATTGATGAATATCTTTGGCCTGTAGTGCAAAGATGAATTGTTGATGAATATCTTTGGCCCGTAGTGCAAAGATGACATGTTGTTGAATATCTTTGGCCAGTAGTGCAAAGATGAACAGATGTTGAGATAAACATGACCAACTGGTGATACAAATGAATATCTTTGGCCGTAGTGCAAAGATGAAGTTATTTGTATGATTATGAACAGGAAATGTGATTTGGTGTAACCATGATCTTTGATGTTTCAGGTAAAGATAGGTGATGAAAATTATCTTCGTCCTGGATGAGAAGAGAAATTTAGAACTACAGTTATGATTATGAGTTATTCATATGATTGTGGACCAGAATTGTTGATTGATGTTACAGGGATAAAACATTGTTGATGGATTTTTAACATGGAGAAGATAATAGACTTTATAGTCTATTTGACTCTTCTAATGGATTGCTCGTTCCGCTGCAACTATGGTTGAAATTTTTATCATTTACCATATGTTCTAAATCTCTGATTTATTATTGATGAAGGCTATTGATAATTTAATTATCTTTAGTCATGATATTCTTTACTGAGCTAGTTGTGCTCACCCTTTTGCTTCACAATTCCTTTCAGGTAATAAGAGTGTAGCTGGGTCGAGCGAGGGTAACGGGGAAATAGAACGGTGGTCTCTAGCTGTGGATGTTCTCCCGAAGCAGTATAGAAAAGTTCATTTAGTAGTTTTATTTGGTGAATCCAATAGGTTAAGGTGTACCCAACGTTGGAAGGGTGGTTTACCACTATCATACAAGATGTCTAACGACATACAACCTCGTGTCATCATAAGACAGGGATGTGCTCATCCACTTGCTGAGTATATATACGAGCACTACCTATATAATCTTGGTGTTTGTTTGAAGTATAATTATCAATTAGAGACAGTAGAGATAATGATATGTCAAGAGAAGACTCACCATTGGGAAGAATATGATAGTAATCTTCTCGTTTTTCTTTGGGGTTTATTGGGTCAACCAAGGATAATTCTGTGGCCATATGATATCTATCATAACCTAGAAGCATGGCCTCCCATGTACGAAGGTTTCCTGGAGCACTTCCCAAAAAATTCTAATTTCTAAAACAGTTTTTGACTATACCTTTATGTAAGGTGTTATTGTAAGGTGATGTCCACGGTTGGAACATGAGTCACATTTGGTATATATTTGTATCCAAACTCACAGCGTATGTGTTGTTGTATTTTGCACGATAATTGTTGTAATAAAGTTGTAGTTATTTTCTGTACCATGTATTTGGCGACTAAGAATAGGTTGGATGGAATGGACCTATTTTGGGGTTGTCACAGCTTTGTTCCATGGTTTGATTCAATGGGGATTGAGAAGAAATGTTGGGTATAGAAGGGTTGGCCAACTGCCAATTCTTAACCATCATCACAGCCATCTCTAGCTTCATCATTTTCCTCTTAGCCTTTTTCGTTTTGCTGAGTTTCACGTAATAGTAGGGGATAGGCCATTGGCCTAATACTCGGCTAATGACTGAGACTTGTAATTTGGGACAAAGCCTAATTCTCAGTAACTATGTTTATAATGCTTACTTTGTTCTCTTATATTCTAAAAATGTAATTTTAATGTGTCAATGATACTATACAATGAGAAGTTATGAATTATTTATGTACTTATATCATATAATTTATGTACATTAGTCAAGTCTAATTAATATTTATAGCAGATATGGACTCCATTTTAACAAATATTTAGTTAAAATTTTATTTTATTTACATAAAACATATAATACAAAAGTATACATAATTAAAATTAAATTACTAGTTATGTTTGTGTATAATATATTTTAATTCTAATTATAATATATACATACATCTATATATATTTATATGAGCACACATATATAATTGAAATGACAAAAATTCATTGCCTCGTATGAGTTTTTAAGTTTTTAATATCGATTGTAGTATTTTTAAAATTAATCATATCTAATTAGTGCTAGAGAATGTAGTATATGAATAAACTCGATTGTCTTACTCATTATCAATTATCATTTCATCATTGTTAAATTGGAAAGTAAATAAATATGATACTATATACACACACACACAATACACTTGGTAATATATATACTTACGAATTTATTCATATCATAATGTAAGTTTTTTTTAATAATGTATAGTAAGTATATGATTATTTATGATTGTAGATAACTTAATTTGAATTTATATATTTTTTTAAAAAGATAAAAAATAAATAATTATACGGGTCATACTTAAGTATGAATTGGACTCGACTCGATTTAACTTGATTTATTTTTATTCGGCTCAAATTCGTCCCTAACTCATTTATAAATGAATAGAGTTTGTACATAAAATTTTAAATTAAATTTTATTCAATTCAATTTATTTAATTTTTAGACGAGCTCGAGCTCCGCAAGCCTGATTGGAGTCGAAATTATAATGTGAATTGGGTGGTACGTGGTTGAGGCGGTTGGATATGATTAAGAAATGAATAAAATAGACACTTTTGGTTTTGGATAGGTAGGATTTTAGTAGAAAAACAAAAAACTAGGCTGTAGCACGTGTGACACAAAAGAAGCGTAAAGTTGATTGCTTTTTCAAGCAGCCCATGTCATATGCATATTAAGAACCAAGTTAGATATTACGTCCTCTCATCCCCTGTTTCAACCTATATATTAATATAGATAATATTTATATATTTAGTTTTTTTAATAAATAAATAACTAAATTATACCTGACAAATTAAGTAGTTGATTAATTAGGCCATCAGTTTTCATACAAGGAGTCGTCATATAGCCAATTAGACATAAATAATAAAAAAATTACAAATTTTATGATACCAAAATTTATCGAGTATTACGATATATTTAAGTCGAATTACGATTGCGAAATTTATCAATATATAACATTAAAGATTTGAGGGAGTAGGGGTAGGGGTAGGGGTAGGGGTAGAGGTGGAGGTGGAGGTGGGGGTGGGGGTGGGGGTGGGGGTGGGGGTGGGGGTGCGGGGAAGAGAGAGAGAGAGACAGAGGGAGAGAGAGGATTGAACATGTAAGGGTAAGGTGGTACCGCAAGAGCAAGTGGGCATCTTTATTTTATTTCATCCAATGAAAGACAACAAGCTCAAAAGGAATTCATGCACCTCTTGAGTCATTTAGGTTTTGGGAAAATGACCATCGGAGAATCCCAATAATAAAAATAGAAAAGTAGAAGGTGAACTAAAAAGAAAGAAAATTAGTCAAGAAAAAGGAGAATTTTTTTGGTTAAGTACGAATCTTTAGAGATATTGGTGGTTAGATGTTGGCATGAAGACAGAAGAGAGAGAGAGAGAGAGAGGGGAGGGGGGGGGGAGGGGGAGCGGGGAGCGGGGTGACAATGGAAGAGAATCTACCAAAGTCGGCCTCATACAATTTGATAGTAATTAGTGGGACACAAATTTTCTATTATTTACTAGTCTAGGTATTGTTTTTATCATTTTATAATTTGTTTCGTGTAATTTAATAATTTATATTTATAATAATCGTTAAAATCTTCTTTACTTAAAAAATGTTGTCATAGTTCTTACCTAATAATTGTCCCATAATATATGACATGTTAGATTATTTTATTTTTTAAAAATTATTTGACGTTTTATATAATACTCCCTCCGTCCCAAATTAATTGTTCAGTTTTGACTTTTTAAAATCAAATTGACCATTTTTAAAACTAATCTTTTTACTATTTTTACTAAAATATAGATGAAGAGATTATAACCAAAAGAAAATATATACAATTTATTACTAACCCCAATTTTTATAATTTTAGAAATATATTTATATATGCTTAATTATTAATTTTAAAAATAGTCAATTTGACTTAAAAAAGTCAAAACTGAGCAATTAATTTGGAACGGATGGAATATATGAGAATTATTTACAATATTTTTAAAATTACATCTTACAAAAAAATATTATAAATAAAAAAGAGGGAGAATATAAAATAAATATAATAAAAAATATTATAAATAATTAATATTATATTTAATACTATACATTTATTTTTTTCATACTATTGATATATTGATTTGTCTCTCTACAATTTCTCTTTTTATTCTCCTTCACCCTCACCTGAAGGTCCTGAATAATTTTCTAGAGCGACTGAAAAGTCCCAATCACATAGGTGGGTATATATATTTGGCGACATTAATGATGAATGGTGTGAATTAAGTACACTGATGAGGCACATGCAAATGATAGAGAGCGAGTGCCAGAGCGGTGAATTATTGTATATTTAATAGGAGTATTAATTAAAGAATAATATTACAGATAGAAATTAATATTTTATAAATATTTTATAAATTATTGATGTGACATACTCTACCTCAATATATTAATCAACAAATTATTTTAATATAATCTTCAATCCCACATAATATGCTAAAGTAAAGTATACCACGTCAATAATTTATAAAATATTTATAAAATAATTTGTGTCTCTATTATTATTCTTAATTAAATATACACATAATTTCAAACAATTATTGTCATGATACATAGGAGTGACAGAAAGAATATAATATTATTAATGTTTTTTATTTTTACAAGCCAGAAAGAATATAATATTATTAATGTTTTTTATTTTTACAAGCATATATATATAAACCGAGCGAGAATAAGTCGATAAATGCAAATGGAAATCTCCTAACTTATGTGTCACTTGCAAAGGGCTCTTCTCTCTCTCATACACATATTCCTTGAAAATAATATTATATGTAAAAATAGTATTCTCTTATTTTATTATTATGTAAATTCATAAAAGGTGCATAACTAAATGTGAAATGAAATTGAGTGAAATGAGCATTTTTATGATGGGTAAGTTAGTCGGGATGATGGCCATGGCTGGGCTGGAACCTAGTAAATTGGGCTGGGTCGTTTTTTGGTCAAGTAAGTAACTGTATCTGGTCGGATCAGGTTGCACAGCTCCGAAACAATAAGGTTATTATCGGTAATATTTATTGGGCTATGGGCAAGCGTTCCGCATATTTTAAAAGGGTTCTTTACACTACTATACAACAATTAGAAAATAATTACAAGATTAGTGCATCCATAAAATAATTATAAAAAGAGTGCAAAAATGGCACCTCTCACATTCAATTATGGAGCACGACATAAAAAATCTATCAACATAGGGTTCCCTCCCTTCTCTTTAAAGGCAAACACTTTATATATACACCCTCTGCCTCCCTTGATTTTGCTCTCTAGTCACTCTATAATTTTTAAACCAACTCTCTGCACCAGTGTTCTTCTTCTCTTCCTCCTCCTCACTATCTTCTTCCTGGGCCCTGATTAAAGTAGACATGGTGGGATTATATTTACTTCCCGTGATTTCTTCATATGGCAGAGGATTTGGACGACGGAGAGTTTTGGCTTCCCCCTAAATTTCTTTCTGAAGACAACTTACTCATGGAATTTAGTAAAATCACAGAGAAGAAGAACAACAATGGAAATCTTTTTGGGGGAAACAATGACGACAACGATTTCCCATATGGGTTTAGGTCGTACTGGCCTAACTCGGATCTGAGTTCACCCGTTGAGTCTGTAGTGTGCTCCATGGAGACTGAGAGTGATGAAGAAGAATACCTCTATGGGTCCAGTGCATCAGAGTGCAAACAATGTGTTTCAGATTTATGGTTATTAATTAGATATATTTTGGTTACTATATAATGTTGAATTGGTCACCATTCACAATATTGTATTATTTTTAATGCTTCAATTGTCACAGTAAACAATGGATGTTTACCGTGAGTAACTAATAAACAAACATATGTTAACCTTTTAATTGATGTAAGGTAACCGAAATTGTGTTACACAATATTGAATAATATTTTTCATTTTTTTCTTCTTACATTAAGTAAGAGAAAAATCATACGACTACTCTATGATTCCATGGTTTAACAAGATAAAAAAAATAAATACATGTAACACTTGGTAACTGTTATGAATTTTTTTTATGACTATTCGGTTACCCACACAAACTAAAATGGTTACCTTTGTATGAAGGTTTGGCTACCAACTACACCTTTTTATTGATGTAAGGTAACTGAGATTGTGTTACACAATATTAAATAATATTTTGTATTTTTTTCTTCTTACATTATTTAAGAGGAAAACCACACGACTACTCTCTGATTCTATCATGGTTTAACAAGATAAAGAAAATAAATACATGTAACACTTGGTAACTGTTCTGAATTTTTTTTAATGATTATTTGGTTACCCACATAAACTAAAATGGTTACCGTTGTATGAATGTTTGGCTACCAACTGCAACATAAACAAATACATGTACCGACGGCGACCATTGCAGAAACTAATAAACTGTTCATGTTTGCACATGTTGAAGAAAATAAATCCAGCTAACACTTGAAAACTGTTCTTAAATTTTTCATAATTAATTGGTAACCCAATAAAACTGAATTGGTTACCTTTGTATGAAGGTTTGGCTACTAACTGCACTATAAAAAAAATGTTCGACAGCGACCATTATATAACCCAATAAAATTATTCATAGTTGCACATGTTGAAGAGAACAAATCTAGGTAACACTTGAAAACTGTTCTTAAATTTTTTTTATAATTAATTGATAACCCAATAAAATTGAATTGTTTACCTTTGTTAATATAAAAAAATCTCCTTATTTAATCCCACAAATCAATAATAAAACGATCAATCAAGTTGTCGACTGGTACGATTCAATCAAATTATATTTTTTGTGTGTAGAAATCAGTTTATAATCGAGCTATAGATTTAATCAAGTTGTTTATTTCGCAAAATGACGATAAGCAGAAGAAATAGTGGAAAAGAGGAGAGAGAAGATAAAGAGAAGATTTATAAAGAAGAAACAAAGGAATTAGATGAAAATGAGTATGAGGTAAAGCAGATGTCTCTTCATACTCAACTGCATCTAAATCTTGAAGGTGAGCCCCTTTGAAAAACTTTGGCAAAATGTATTGTCTCACAAGAACGAGAAGCATGATCATTAAAGGGAACAAAACTCCAGCAAGAGGAATCCACGTCATCCCGAAACAGATAAACAAATAAGCAATCTGGAATATTGTGAAAAATGCAATTGTCTTGAAAGGTACAGTTTCTACAAAAGTGGCATAGTAGTCCAATTATGTTTACATATCTAGATCTCAAAGACCTCTCTCAAGGTTCCTCCATTCATTCGGATAACAGATCTAGATCTCTAATTATGTTTTTATTTAATGCATAATTTTGTAAATAAAATATAAAAATATATTAATTCTGTAAATATTTTCCGGATGCACTTTTGTTGTAATTTTTTCTAAAAATGTACTAGAAAATGTAATTGTTCCATTTTAAAATTGGCACGGATTTGTTATACATACATTAGTTATTTTAATTTTGTATTGTGAATAAATAATATATTTTAACTTAGGAAAAAATTTGTATCACTGCTTCCGACCTAATAACCTTTTACTCATGGAGAAAGATAATGTTTTATTTGTGTTTTATGATAATTATTAATTGATCATATTTAGCTTGACTTTATGGATAGGGGTGGGTAACCGGTAAATACCGATCGAATCGAGCTGGTACTGAACTGAACCGGTACCGAAACCAGCCAAATTTTGATACCGAACCAATTTACCGGTTCGGTACTGGTTCGGTACTAATTTTTACCGAAAATTAATATAATTTTTATTTTATTATTATTTTATTATTATTTTATTATTATTATTATTATAATCATTATTTTATTATTATTATTAATTATTTATTAATAATAATAAAAATTAGAAAATTGGTATATACCGGTCCGGATCGGTAATACCGAACCATAAAAAGGTCGTACCGAAATTGGTATCGAAAAATCGGTATATATCGATTTTTTTATAGCGAAACTAGACTGGTTCTTTTTGAACCAAACTGACTGATTCGGTCCGGTCCGAAAAATCAAAAAAAGCGAAAGATTTACCCAGTCCTATTTATGGATTATGGGTATATAGATCAAAAATCTTAGTAGTTTTGCAAAAAGGATAATTCAAACATGAAAATGAAATCTAGTCGAGACACACCGAGTTGTGTTCTTCCTATACCCTCTCCCATCTTTTCGTTAGGGGTGAGAATGGCGCGGTTTGAAACCCAAATCGTATACGAAACTGTTTATGTGTGTTTTGACAAATTCAAAGCCGCACATGAAACCGTTTGTGATTGGTGCGATGTGGTTTTGAATCGTGCAGTGCGGTTTCGGTTCCAAAACCAATTGAAACAATAAAATTTTATGCAATTTAAATTAACAATTTAGCGTCACACAATATTAAAGTTGTAAAAGAGATCAAAGCAAATACACCAGAGGTTTTATTCCTCGTTCTACACATCCAAAAAGAAAAAACAAGTAGCAAGTAAAACTATTCAGTACTACTTCATCCAACACCGAGTTTCTGAAGCACATTGATAACTCAAGAGGGATGCCTCATGATTTGTCTAATTTCAATAATTTCAATTCTTTTAACCATAAAAGATATTGAATCCAAAAAATTAAATATATATATATATATATATAATTTATGAAGTATATATACATATATATATCCTCAAGCAGTGTGTTCCAATAGGTTTCTACAATTAAGGGATAATTGTATGAGATTTGTATAGTGATGGTAATCATGTAGATCGATACCATCCAAATTCAGAATTAGTAGCTTAATTTTTATAGGAGGTTCATTACAAAAGGTTAATTGAAACATCTCTCCTGTAATAGGATTGTATAATTAATTAATTTATATGGTGCGATTTGGTTACGAATTTATGTGTGCGGTTTTGGCAAGTAACCAAATCGAAATCATAAATTTGGTCTAAAATCGTCACATACGCTGAAACTATTGGTGCGATTTTTGGTGCAGTTTCAGTTCCAATTTAGTTCATTGCTCAGCCCTACTTCCCGTCGTGTTTTCTAAGTTGGTAAGAATGTAAGACCCCAACTTTTTATGAATTTTATTTAATTTTTTAATATCACTCTAAATAGTATGGTGTTGATTTAATAAATATTATAATTATGGGTGATATGTGCAGATTATACGAAGTAAGCAATTTTGTTGAGGAATATTCATACGACTGCGCCGAAATAACCAATCATTGGTGGGTCCCATAACGGAATAATTATCGGATATAGAAAGCGATAAAAATAACATTTTTAAAAATTGGCAGCAAACTTTGTACCGTTAATTATTAAAATACCCGGTGATAAAAGTACAGTAATACGCGTTATTCAACAGTAGAACGCGATAATGCACAGTAGTACACAGTATTGCGCCATATTTCTAATTATTGATTCAATAATTGCTATAGTAGAAGCCACTGTATTTCATTCAATAATTGTCATAGTAGTTACTTTATAGTATCTTATATTATTGATTCAATAATTATTACAGTAACATCTGCACAATATTTTATGTTATTAGATCAATAATTAATATGACACAGTAACTCATATTATTTGGTATGATATTATTTAACTAGTTAACATTATTGACAATGTCTAGAAGTTCTATCAAGAAAATGGGTTATTTAATTGTGCGTCGTTTATACGGAAGATCCCCTCCTTCATGAGAACGATCTGGTTGTCAATATTATGAGTCTATAATATTAATTGAGAATAGTTGGTGAAAGATTGAAGATGAGTAAATAATTGTTGAATAAAAATTGTTGATTAAAGATAAGTACATTAAGTAAAGTGTTTGTTCAATATTGCTATAAATAGAGGGGTTTAGCATTAGGATTTTTTTTAAGTTTGGCGTATTTACGTGGGACCCACAACTTGATATATTCTCTCCGTGGGACCCACTACCAACCTAACAAATTTTCTCTCGAGGGTGATGAGCTTGCAATTTCGTCAAGCAGGGTATGTTTTCCTTCTCCTATAAATAGGTTGCTTAGTTAAGGTATGAAATTGACATAAGAATCATAAAATTCTTCTTCTATAATATTGTGCGTATTTTTTTTGAGCATAAGGATACTTTGAGTGTAGCTAATAGTGCAAGATTTCTTAAGATAATCTCCTTTATACCAGTCAGATCTACTCTCATACTAAGGTAAATGATATTATTTACTTTCAATACTCGTAAAGGATATCATTTTCATTCATACTACATATAATGGTAAGAAGTTATTATTCGTTTCTATAACTTTTTCATTAAACGGTGAAAATACCTAAACTGTTTTGAACTTTCTTAGTAGTTTGCGTTTCATCTAATATCTTTTTACCCGAATCTTTCTATTATGTTTATAAGTTATAGTTGAATTATGAACCTTATTGTCCTATTCTTGAACTTTAATCAAATTTTTGTATATCATGTTGACAATTTTGACATTCTTGGGCTGGATAAATTAAATTATAAATCTCTAATATTTATTCTCGATCTTATTATTCTTAATATTTCTATTCATCCTTTATATCATTGCCATAATCCTCAGACTTAAATTATGGCGAAAAGTTATTTTTGACCCGTAGTGTAAAGATGGACTGTTGATCGGTATGATTATGACTAAGAATTATTTATTGGTATAATCATGACCGTTGGTGTTACAAAAAAATATTTGTGGTGAAAGTTTTCTTTGGCCCGTCGTGTAATGATGGTCAGGTGTTTGGCATGATCATAACCACTGTTGATACAAAAGAATATATTTGGCCCGTAGTGTGACGCCCCCAAAATAGGTATACATCACCCATTCTGAGTCGCCAAATACAAGGTACAAAAATTAAATACAACTTAATTATACAACTGTCGTACATAATACGACAACACAATAGCTGAGGGTTAACACGAATATTGTCTCATAGACAATATCCAAACTCAAATTCAATCCTCATTATATTTATTATCACACTATTTTCTAGAATAGTGAAGACTACTATGGAAACCATCTCAGACCATCACTCCATTCCCCGACTCGTCTCAGCTATATTCTTATTTCATGAAGAGAACAATAAAAGCAAAAGGGTGAGCTCAACTAGCCTAGTAAGAAATATTATGACTAAGATAATGCAGAATAAATTATTGTTAGCCTTCAACATTGTTAAACTGATTAAAATACCATAAGCATAAATTTTAACTGCAGCGGAACAAGCAATCCATTAGAAGAGTCAAGTAGAGCATGATATCTACTATCTTCTATGATTTAAAAAGTTTACCATCAATTTTATCTGAGACTCAGCTTAATAAATAATCCACATCATCGAATTATCCATGCACTACGGGCCAAGGATATTCATTAGTACCACGTCCACGAATTATCCATGCACTATGGGCCAAGGATATTCATGTAATCACCAATGATCATGATCATGCTAACAACTATCCATTAATGCACTACGAGCCAATGAGGTATTTTATCACATCATTTGTAACATTATAGGTCATGATTACACCGAATAATCCTTGGTCATAATCATACCAATCAACAGTCCATCAATGCACTACGGGCCAATGAGGACTTTCATCACAATATAAGCATGAAAATGATGACAATGATATAAGAATTCAATTAAATGAAAGCAAAAGATAAATTTTAAACATTTATAATTCAATTTATCCAGAATTCAATAATGTCCAAATTGTCAACATGATACTGCTTTGTGGAGTAAATTCAAAAATAATATTGTTTCAAAAATGATTTGGACCGAAAAGAATTTAATTTATGTCATGAATAGTACCCCAGGTAAATAGTACCTGAATGAATAGTATCTCGTGAATAGTACTTCGTGAATAGTATCCCGTGAATAGTATTTCGGCATAAAAAATTAAACTTTATTAAGAATGCTCAGAATAATATTTCCATGAAAAGATATTGGATGAAGCGTAAATTTCAAGAATATTTTACTAATTTAATGGAGTATAGAAGCAATACTTTAACAAAATAAATGTAGAATTCGAAATCTGAAATGAAATAATATTACTTACATACTACAGAGTATGGAAGAAAATATTATTTCTTATGAATATTGAACAAAAATAATATCCCTTATCTTAAAAAAAGAGTATTTCTGACTAGTAGGACGGGGATATTCTTGAAGAAAACTTATACTGTTTTCTACGCTCAAAGCTTCCTTAAACTCTAAAGAAATACGCTCAATATTATAGAAGAAGAATTCTCTGATTCTGGTGTGATTTTCAATTCTAAACTAAACATCCTATTTATAGGAGAATGGAAGAAAACTATTTAGAATATTTCACGGACCAACAGTTGAAGGAATTCACGGACTGAATGCTGCTGATCATCAAACGCCCACTTTCAAAATAATACTTCAAATAAAATAACTTTATAACATATATATATATATATATATATATATATATATATATATATATATATATATATATATATATAGCATAATAGGTTGGTTAGGAATATGAAAGCTAACAACCTTACGAAAATAATCAATTTTAGCACGATGAGTAGTTAACCAATCAATTCTTAAAATCACATCGAATGCAAGAATTTTTAATGAGATAAGATCGACAGGTAAAGTGTGGTTGTCGATTTGAATCAAACAAGACTTATAAACAGTGGATGTAATTAAGGTTTCTCCCAACGGAGTTTCAACAGATAAGTCAAAGTCTAATTCCTCCGGAGTTAAATTTAAAAGTTGAGCGCAATTAGGAGTAATAAAAGAATGGGTAGAATATGTATCAAATAAGGTATAGACTTCGCAAGAGTTTATGATTAACTTACCCGTGATAACCTCGTTCGGATTTCTCGCTTTTTAGGAGGTCACGACAAACGCTCTCCCTTGAACTAACGACTTTGACTTGTCTGGGACGGCATTTGGTGTCACCATCCCAATTGGACTTGGCTTTACTACACGACAAAATCGAGCTAGGTGACCTTCTCTTCCATAATTGTAACATGTTTTATGTGACGCCCCCAAAATAGGTATACATCACCCATTCTGAGTCGCCAAATACATGGTACAGAAACAAATATAACTTCACTACTACAATTGTCGTGCAAAATACGACAACACATAAACTGTGAGTTTAAATACAAATATTGTCTAATAGACAGTATTAAAACTCAAAAAGAGTCCTCAATACAATTATTGATACACTATTTTACAAAAATAGTGAGAACTGCTAAGATAACTTTCTAGAACCATCACTCCATACCCTGGCTAGTTCCTACTATATTCTCACCTCCTGAGAAGAAAAATGGAACAAAAAGTAAAAGGGTGAGCTCAACTAGCCCAGTAAAGAATATTATGACTAAGATAATATACAACAAATTATCATTAGTCTTCAACAAGGAAAAATCTGATAGAATATAATAGACAACAAGTTTTAGATCAACAACTGCAGCGGAAATAACAATTCATTAGAAGAGTTAAGTAGAGAATGAAATCTACTATCATCTATGAATTTAAAAGTCCATCATCAATATTTTATCCCTGTAACATGAATAAATATACATCTTGAATCAAATATTCATCTTTGCACTACGGGCCAAAGATAATCATTTGTATCATCAGTTGGTCATGTTCATCTCAACACCTGTTCATCTTTACACTACGGGCCAAAGATATTCATTAGGTAATCATTCATCTTTGCATTACAGGCTAAAGATATTCATCCAGTATCACCATTAAGGACTGAGGATGATGAAAAATATTTTAGAGAACGAATCCAGTGAGACAGAAGGACAAATATTAGGAATTCGTATTTCGGTTTATCCAAATTCAATAATACTCCATAATAACCAATTGTAAAGTAGAATTCAAAAATAAAGATCAAAACATACATACAATCAAAGATAGTAACCATAATAGACATCTTGGACAATTTTTTTTTATTTTTTTAGTGAATAGTGCCGTATACGTGAATAGTAACTCCGACACAAAAAGTTCCAAATTTGATAAAAAGTTCAGACCAATATTTCGGCATAATGATATTGAAGAAAATAATATCATTTAAGAAGAAAATAACATTCCTTACCTCAAAAGAATAGTATTTCTAAATGGAATATCGGATATGATGCTGAAGAAAACTTGCACTGAATAACAACTCTCAAAGTATCTAAATACTCACAAAATACGCTCGATAATATAGAGAGAGAGAGAAAACTTGTTTCTGGTGTGATTTTCAATTCTAACTAAGCACTATATTAATAGAAAAATGTTAGAACACCGAAGCAAATTTAACCTGCTACCTGATGGCTTTACCTGTTACTATTCATGCCCACTACATTTAAAATAAAATTTCAGCACATTTCTCACCAATTAAAAGTGGGGCCCACCAATTTTAAAAATATCCAAAATGTTTTATCATTTAAACAATAATCAAAAATTTCAATAATTCATAATAAATAGCCCTTTTATCAGAAAAATACAAATTTTATGTCCATTCCATAGGAAATTAAATTCTCTACAACTTTGTAGCTTTAAGTTTTTCTAAATTCCAAACGAAAAATGCCCGAAATCCACATACGGACGATTTTTAATACCTCTATTCAGATAAAATACTGATAAAATACCTTAGCATTAATTCCTTCATTTATAATCACATAAAATAAATATTTTCCTATCCTTCATTTATATCCACATAAAATAAATATTTCTTATCATAAAAATTAATAATTAATTATTCACAAATAATATTACAGAATCACAATTATGACAACCAGACCGTTCTCAGGAAAGAGGAGGCTTTCCGATAAGGATTTTTCCTTACTGACACGCAATTAGGTGATCAAACCTCTCCTTAGACAGAACTTTCTAGACATTACCAATAATGCTATCTAATAATATTATTCAAATAATATGAATTATTGATCTGATAATGGGAAATACTGTGCAGTGACAATTATTGAAACAACAATAATATAAAATATTAACGCAACAATTATTGAATCAATAAAATAAAATATTGAATAGTAATTACTGTAACAATTATTGAGTAGTGCCTTCTTATGTAAGGATCAATAATTCATCAATACTGTGCAATATCGTGTGCTACTGTGCAACCACGCGTATTACAACAGTGTTAACGGTAATAACTACGCCATTATTTATAAAAATTCAAACTTGTCGTTTTCTTCATCTAACAGTTATTCTGTTATGCGGCCCACAAATGACTGCACCGTTGTACGGATATTCTCGATAAAAAGAATATTTCACGACCAAACTAATATTCCCCAACAACAATGAATATTTTATAACCACTTACTTATTTTGCAAAATTTGTACATTTCACCCATAACCAATATATTCTATCAAATTAACTCCTTATTATTTCAAGATAATGAGTAGAGAAAATTTAATTTTATTTATAATAAGTTGGGGTCTTACATTTTAGATTGCTGCGTACAGTTTGGACTGATGTGTCCCTCCCCTCCGTATTTGTAGCATACGATCAGTGGTCGTTCTCCTCCTTCCTTTAACAACAGTTGCTGGTGTTGACGGCTTTCCATCATTATTGAATCTCTTCTTCTTGAAATTTCCACTCCTATTGTCTTGGCCATGATTACTACCGTGGTTACCATTTCTGATATGTTGATTCCCTCCACGTTTGTTGTCACCGCTTTGATGACTGCTACCACTAGTATTATCAATTTGTCGCATGTTCTCTCTTGGTTGGGTTGACTCATTATCATGCTCCAATATCTGAGCCCTATTTACAACATCTGAATATAAACATAGTTTATGAAAAATGAGGTATTGACGTATTTTGGGTTTCAAACCTCGCTGAAATTTTTGCGTCATTCTCTCATCATTATCAACCAAATGGGATGCAAATTGGGACAACTCGGCGAACTTAGCCTCGTACTGCGACACGATCATATTATTTTGCTCTAACTTGATGAATTTCACCTCCTTCATGTGACGAATACTTTCAAAAAAGTACTTGTCGTTGAACAGTTCTTGGAACTTCTCCCAAGACATCTTCAGTGCGACAGACTGAGTACGCTTTACAGATTCCCACCAGTAATCTGTCTCTCCTCGCAACATGAAGGTGGCAAAGGGAACCTTTTGCTCTTTGGAGCATCCCAAGACATCAAATATCTTGGTGATCTGCTTTATCCACATCTCTGCCTTAAGTGATTTTGGCTTTTCCACAAACTCCGGTGGTTCCAGCTCCTTGAACTGCTTAGCGGTGACCATCTGTGAGTTGCCGGTGTTTCCACCTGTATTTTAAATAAGAGTCGCTCTTGCCTGATGTTGCATGAATTGTATAAAGCCTCTGAACATCCCATCGTTCATCATTTGGTCGGTGTTGTTGTTTTCCTTAAGATTATTACCTTCCTGAAGCACATTATACTGGGTATTGATCGTTGGTGACTCAACGTTCTCATGTGCTCCATTGCTTATCTCAACATTCTCGGATGTCAATTTCAAACACTACTACAAAACAAGGGTTAATTGACATGCCACATATTATCCCTATATTCTGACCAACCAATTAAATAATAAATAAACTTAGGTAGGTCATACTAGCGAAGGATTTACACGTCTCTCCCTTCCTAGTTCTAGTCTTACATCTCAGCTAGGGATTATATCCCTAAGCTTTGATACCAACTGTGATGCCCCCAAAATAGGTTTACATCACCTATTCTGAGTCACCAAATACATGGTACAAAAATAAAATATAACTTAATTAACTATCGTGCATAATACGACAACAAAATAGCTGAGGGTTAACACGAATATTGTCTCATAGACAATATCCAAACTCAAATTCAATCCTCATTACATTTTTTATCATACTATTTCCTAGAATAGTGAAGACTACTATGACAATCATCTCGGACCATCACTTTATTCCCCGACTTGTCCCAGCTATATTCTCATTTTCTAAAGAGAACAATGAAAGCAAAAGGGTGAGGTCAACTAGCTCAGCAAGAAATATTATGACTAAGATAATGCAGAATAAATTATCGTTAGCCTTCAATAGTGTTAAACTGATTAAAATACCATAAACATCAAGTTTAACTGTAGCGGAACAAATAATCCATTAGAAGAGTCAAGTAGAGCATGATATCTACTATCTTCTATGATTTAAAAAGTTTATCATCAATTTTATCGTTGAGACTCAGCTCAATAAATAATCCACACCATCGAATTATCCATGCACTACGGGCCAAGGATATTCGTATAATCACCAATGGTCATAATCATGCCAACAACTGTCCATCAATGTACTACGGGCCAATGAGAACTTTTATCACATTATTTGTAACATTATAGGTCATGATTACACCAAATAATTCCTGGTCATAATTATACCAATCAACAGTCTAACAATGCACTACGGGCCAATGAGGACTTTCATCACAATATAAGCATGGAAATGATGACAATGATATAAGAATTCAATTAAATGAAAGCAAAAGATAAATTTTAAAGATTTATAATTCAATTTATCCAGAATTCAATAATGTTCAAATTGTTAACATGATACTGCTTTGTGGAGTAAATTCAAGAATAATATTGTATCAAAAATGATTTGGACCGAAAAGAAATCAATTTTTATCATAAATAGTACTCGAGTGAATAGTATCCCGTGAATAGTACTTCGTGAATAGTATCCTGTGAATAGTATTTCGGCATAAAAATATTAAACTTTATCAAGAATGCTCAGAATAATATTTCCATGAAAAGATACTGGATGAAGCGCAAATTTTAAGGATATTCTACTAATTTTATGGAGTATAGAAGCAATACTTTAATAAAATGAGTGTAGAATTCAGAATCTAAAACGAAATAGTATTACTTACATACTACAGAGTATGGAAAAAAATATTATTTCTTATGAATATTGAACAAAAATAATATCTCTTACCTTAAAAAGAGAGTACTTCTGACTAGTAGGGCAGAGATATTCTTGAAAAAAATTTATACTGTTTTCTATGCTCAAAGCTTCCTTAAACTCTAAAGAAATAAGCTCAATATTATAGAAGAAGAGTTCTCTGATTCTGGTGTAATTTTCAATCCTAAACTAAGTATCTTATTTATAGGAGGAAAGTATTTAGAATATTTCATGGACCAACAGTTGAAGGAATTCACAGACTAAATGTTGCTGATCATCAGACGCCCACTTTCAAAATAATACTTCAAATAAAACAACTTTATAACATATATATATAACCATCACTTTCATCCCCCCACCATCACAATTCTTCCTCCACACACACACACTCACGGCACACACACACCCCTTTCACTTTCACCCACACATGTCACAAACACATATCATATATATATATATACTCTACCGATTATTTTGAAAATTAGGTAAGTGGGAGTCCAAATAATAAGTAAAATTTACCACAAATATTTTATAAAAATCCCCTTAATATTTTTAACAACATTTATTCATCATTATTATAACTCGCAATATTAACAACCAGATCGTACCCAGAAAAGAGGGGGCTTTCTGATAAGGATTTCTCCCTATTGACGCGCAATTAGGTGAGCAAACCCCTTTTCTCGACAGAACTTTCTAGACATTATTAATTATGCAAATAATAATATGAATAACTTGTCATCCCAATTATTGATTTAATAATATAAAATATTATGCAGATGATACTATGACAATAATAGAATCAATAATCTAAGATACTATATAGCAATTACTGTAACAATAATTGAGTAAAACTGAGTGACTTTTCACGTAAGCATCAATAATCAATACTGTGTGCTACTATGTAACCACGCGTATTACTGTTCTTTTACCACCGGGTATTCAAACAGTTAACGGTAAAACTTTTACCGTTATTTTTATAGGAAGATATTTATGTCGTTTTCTAACTCTGATAATAATTCTGTTGTGGGGTCCACCAATGATTGTGCCGTCAACGAATATTTCCTAATAAAATGAATATTCCCCGACCAATTGAATATTTTATAACAATTTACTTACTTTACAAAATTTATAAATATTACCCAAAACTATAACATTATATCAAATCCACACCATAATATTTAAAAATATATTTCCAAAAAAATTAATCTTTATTCATGAAAGTTGGGGTCTTACACGTAGTGCAAAGATAAACTGTTGATTTGCATAATTATGAACATGAACTGTTGATTGGTGTTACAAGGATAAACTATTGAGGATGAACTTTTAAAATCGTAGAAGATAGTAGACATCATGCTATACTTGACTATTCTAATGAATTATTTGTTCCGCTGCAGTTATTGTTGAAAACTTATATTATCTTTAAATCTCTGATTTATCATTTTGAAGGCTATGACTAATTTATTCTTTATTATCTTGGCCATAATATTCTTTACTGGGCTATTTGAGCTCACCCTTTTCCTTTTTGCTTCATTATTTTTCTCAGGAAATGAGAGTGTAGCTATGACTAGCCGGGGAATAGAGTAATGGTCCGAGTTAGTTACTATAGTAGTATTCATCATATTGTAAAATAGTATAGCAATAATTTTACTAAGGATTTAAAAGTACAAAGGTGAAAAAATTCCCCTGATGTTTACCCCGAAACCCCACTTCCAACATGAATCTTTTTTCTTCCAAAAGTACACTTAATTAACGTTACAAATTTAAGGTCAACTGAGCCCCTGCCTCTAACAGACATGCCACCTAGACTAACGTGACTAACACATGAACATATTTTGCTGACGAGACTGACACCTAGACCTAAGCCCAACAACCATATGACTTTTGAAAATGACAAAAACGTAATAACAAATTTTATAATTTAAATTTAAAAAAATCTACAATTTCATCCTCCATAGATCTGAACAAAGTTCGATCATGAAACAAAGATCTGATTATTGAAACACAACCCAAAATTTTAAAGCCAAAACAAGATCAAATCAGTTTAAACCAAAATCATGGGAAGAAAGCTGTGACAACCCCAAAACAGGTCCATTCCATCCAACCTATTTTGAGTTGCCAAATACATGGTACAGAAAATAACTACAACTTTATTATAACAATTGTCGTGCAAAATATAATAACACATATGCTGTGAGTTTGGATACAAATATATACCAAATGTGACTCATGTCCCAACTGTGGACAACACCTCACAATGACACCTTACATAAAGGTATAGTCAAAAACTGTTTTAAAAATTAAAATCTTTGGGAAGTGTTCAAGGAAACCTTCGTACATGGGAGGCCATGCTTCTAGGTTATGATAGATATCATATGGCCACAGAATTATCCTTGGTTGACCCAATATTCCCCAAAGAAAAACGAGAAGATTACTATCATATTCTTCCCAATGGTGAGTCTTCTCTTGACTTATCATTATCTCCACTGTCTCTAATTGAGAATTATACTTCAAACAAACACCAAGATTATATAGGTAGTGCTCGTAAATATACTCAGCAAGTGGATAAGCACAATCCTGTCTTATGATGACACGAGGTTGTATGTCATTAGACATCTTGTATGATAGTGACAAAACACCCTTCCAACGTTGGGTTCGCTTCACCCTAGATGATTCACCAAATATAACTACTAAATGAACTTTTCTATACTGCTTCGGGAGAACCTTCACAGCTAGAGACCACCATTCTATTTCCCCGTTACCCTCGCTCGACCCAGTTACACTCTTATTACCTGAAAGAAATTGTGAAGCAAAAGGGTGAGCACATCTAGCTCAGTAAATAATATCATGACTAAAGATAATAAAATTATCAATAGCCTTTATCAATAATAAATCAGAGATTTAGAACATATGGTAAATGATAAAAATTTCAACCATAGTTGCAGCGGAACAAGCAATCCATTAGAAGAGTCAAATAGACCATAAAGTCTATTATCTCCTCCATGTTAAAAATCCACCAACAATATTTTATCCATGTAACATCACTCAACAGTTCCTTTCCACAATCATATGAATAACTCATAATCATAATTGTTTTATCCCTGTAACATCAATCAACAATTCTGGTCCACAATCACATGAATAACTCATAATCATAACTGTAGTTCTAAATTCCTCTTCTCATCCAGGACGAAGAATATTTTCATCACCTGTCTTTACCTGAAACATCAAAGATCATGGTTATACCAAATCACAGTTCATGTTCATAATCATACTAATAACTTCATCTTTGCACTACGGCCAAAGATATTCATTTGTACCAGTTGGTCATGTTCATCTCAACACCTGTTCATCTTTGCACTACTGGCAAAAGATATTCAACAACATGTCATCTTTGCACTACAGGCCAAAGATATTCATCAAAAATTCATCTTTGCACTACAGGCCAAAGATATTCATCAACAGTTCATATTTGCGCTACAGGCCAAATATATTCATATCTCAAAGAAATATATAATCATTTCAGAATTTATATAAACAATAATTATAACCATGTTGATCATTTCACATTTGCACTTAAGCTAAAGATATTCACTTATAAATTCAATGGTCATGATCATACCAGTCACCAATTCAACTTTGCACAACTGGCCAAAGAGAACCCTAGTCATGATCATACCAATAATCTACCCATCTTTACACTCAAGTGAAAGAGAATATCATCATTAGGGTTATAAAAATGTTATATATGATAATAAAAATAACATGATCAACATATAGTTTTAATCTCAAGAGTAATATTCATAAATTAACTATAATTTGGTCAGAAAAAGAAACTAATTTTGTCGTGAATAGTACCCGTAAATAGTAACTCGTGAATAGTAACTCGTGAATAGTAACTCGACACAAAAAGGTAGAAATTCTACAATAAAATTTATACCAATATCTCAGTATAATGATATTTAAAGAATAACATCATTATGAAGAATATAGCATCCCTTAATATCCATTACTATCCCTTACCTCAAAAGTGCAGTACTTCTGATCGGTATAAGGTTGAAGGAAACTTGCACTGATGAATAGAAACTCTCAAAGTATCTAAATACACACAAAATATGCTTCATAATATAGAGAGAGAAAGAGAGAAAGCTTATGTTTCTGGTGTGATTTTTGATTCTAACTTAGCCCTCTATTTATAGGAAAATGATAGCACGCCGAAGCAGACTTAACCTGCAACCTGATGGCTTTACCTGCTACTATTCTCACCCACCACATTTGAATAAAAATCTCAGCACATTTTTTCACTAACCAAGAGTGGGGCCCACCAATTCTAGAATTTTCCACCAAAATGATAAACTCCGAAAATTCAACAATTTCTGAACCAGTCATCTCGTAAAATTTGTAACAAATCATTCGTTCATTTTTAACAGTTCAAAATTTGTGGACATATACTCAACTTATATATGTATAACATATCCAAAAATTACCACGATCCAACGGTAAGATTAAAAATTATTACCCCCGCAAAATAACTCAAAAACCCTAATTTGATTTTTAATACCTCCATTCCGACAAAAATACTGATGAAACACCTCAACATTAACTCCTTCATTTTTAACCACAAAAATATATCCCTCATTTATATTCACATAAAATAAATATTTCCTTATCATATAAATCAATAATTAATTATTCACAAATAATATTACAGAATCACAATTATGACAATCAGGCCGTTCCCAGGAAAGAGGGAGCTTTCCAATAAGAATTTCTCCTTATTGGCGCGCAATTAGGTGACCAAACCTCTCCTTAGACAGAACTTTCTAGACATTGCCAATAATATTATCTAATAATTTTATTCAAATAATATGAATTATTGATCTGATAATGGGAAATACTGTGCAGTAACAATTATTGAAACAACAATAATATAAAATATCAACGCAACAATTATTGAATCAATAAAATAAAATATTGAACAATAACTATTGTAACAATTATTGAGTAGTGACTTCCTCCGTAAGAATCAATAATTCAAAAATACTGTGCAATCCGTGTGCTACTGTGTAACAACGCGTATTACTGTATTTTAACCACCGGTTATTCCAACAGTGTTAACGGTAACAACTTCGCCGTTAATTATAAAAACTCAATTTTTGTCGTTATCTTTATTCGACCGTTTTTCGTTATGGGGCCCACAAATAGTTGTGCCGTCGTACGAATATTCCCCGACAGAAAGAATATTTCCCGACCAACGAATATTCTCCGACAACAATGATTATTTTATAACCACTTGTGTATTTTGAAACAAAATTCATATATCACCCTTAACTTTAACATTTATCAATTTAACCATTTATTGAATAGTAATTATAAGAAAAATTGAATACTTTTATTTCATAAAATTCGGGGTCTTACAAAAGCAACCTAAATCTGTATCATGAAATCCCAATCGGAACATAAACAAAGAAAATCAGTAAACAAAACATGAACCCAGATCAGGATAAAACATAGATCAACCTGAGCAAGCCATAAGATCAGAACCCAGAATCCAAAACCACCAGAACCATATGACCCAATTTCATATTAGAGCGCTCTGATCGAACCCAGATTCCGACGACGAAATCAGAAATCACCATATCAAACCGGTGAATGAAAATGATAATTAATAAGTATACATAACCAGATTTGGAACAAATATAAAACCCACATCCAAAACAACACTAGGGCGTGAAATTAATATGCCCTCAAGCCAATCACATTGGATGCGATAAGCATTTACTTTGTAATCTTGTTTATTTACCAATAGGAGAATTTATATAATACAAAAAGACAATTTTTATCCATGTTAATTAGTTGAATTAATAAATGTGATAAATTCATAGTTTTGGAGCAATGTTTTTAGACTTTACAGTCTTTACTCCATTACTCTCTTTATATTGAGAAACACAAGAGTCTAACCTATTATATGTCCAATTATTTTTGTTTATTTGTACTTAAAATTGTTAGGTTTGTAATATTCATGAACACAATCAAATTGCACAAAATAAGCAGAAACGTGAAAAATTAGAGTTTTAAAATTTTACAAACTATATACCCGGATCGTCCTTTATGCACAATTATTAATTAAACAAAAAGATAAAGAACAAGAATCATACCCTTGAAGATTCGAGCTTCCACAGGTACAAGTTCACCTCCAAATCCTTTCGTGCTTAACTTGAATCCACCGGATTTGGTTCCTTCTTTTGATCAACGTTAGCCATCCAAGTGTTTGGCCTCTAGAGGTGATCCATTAAGGAAGAAGAAATATTCAAGAATAAGGGTGGTTGGCTAAACCCTAATTTTCTATCTCTATAGAAAAAGGTGTACACTCCAACAATTGGAATCACGTCTGTTGTGAAAAAGTCAACAACAACTCTACACCCATAATAAGACTTCTCTTATTTATAGATGTTGGCAACCCTCCTTAACAATTAAGGAATTAGATTTTATTTTAATTAATTAAACTCCTTTAATTAATTAAGCTTCCAATCTTATTAGGAATAATTAATTAAACTGTTTTAATTAATTAGCCTCCTAATCTTATTAGGATATATGAGAGTACTTTTATTAATTAATTCCCAAACTCCTTTAGGAATTAAATAGTAATAATAATAATAATAAGATTCATCTTATTAATTTATATTTAATATTTTCAAAATATTAAATAATAAATATTAAACAATTTAATTTATTCTATCACCATAGATTAAATTAAATATACTTAACTTATTATTACGATTATGCCATTAACTTCTTAAATAATTATTCTTCCTTTTATGGTGCGACCCTTTAAGTTCTCCATATTATACCGGTTGTGAATAAATTAATTAGAACAATTCTAATCTAATTTAAATAAATAAATTAAACAATTAATTTATTTAAATAAATAATATTTATTCTATAATAGGGATAAGCCTCCCTAGCGATTAACGACTTTCCAGATAATATAGATTTCAACATTAATCATAAAAGAACCTTTGAGTAAATAGTTATCGTACAATTCAATCCTTCCACCATACAATGTCCCAATTAAATATAAGACATAAAATTACCGTCAAGTCTTAATTTATTTAATTATATGTATTTCGACTCTTAAATACACAACTCCAAATAATGCAAATTAGAAACTCTTTTCTAATTTTATTTTTCCTTGGCCAAGGACTATTGGGTTGTCATTTATCGAATCACATAGGACATTTTTTTTCTTTTACTAGAAGTAGTAGATTCTTTATTGATCATACATTATCTCCATGTACAACTTATTATACCCAAGCATATCTTTTGATATATGATAAGTGGTTTTATAACCACTTATTTAGATATTAACTGACTTAAATTTGTTGCCTAAAAACAATTGATTGTATAGATTTTTATGCATTTGTGCTTTGTTTTGTAGTTTCAGTACTGGGACCTCTTTTGGTGATATTGGAGCTATGTTGTGTTCGTGGTTTTGATGGATTGATATTGGACAGTACAATGGAGCTGAGCATATTGCTAGATGATGGAATGAAGATTTAAATTGAAGTACCTTGAGCCTACAAAGCAGCAGAAATGTTCAGCAGACAAGTCAGGACCAACTGGTGCACGGCGCAGCTGCGCCCATATTGGCCTGTGACACAGAGCAGCTGCGCCAGGCAGTTTGCCCAGATCCAGCACAGCGCAGCTGCGCCCTCTACAAAGCTTATCACAGAGCAGCTGCGCCAGCCCGTGTTTTGCTGTTGACTTTGATTTAAGTTGTCCAATCAAATTTGTACTGAATAGAAGGGGCTTACGACTGAGACTCTTATATATTAGACTTATTATCAGTATGTAAACGTATTCCACCCCTTAGGGAATCAATTAGCTATCGTTACTTTTTCTCTTCAATTTCAATAGTAGATTAGAGTAGATTAAAATAGTTGTTTGCTAGAACTGATTAGTTCTGAAGACTTGAAGCAATTGGAAAATATCAAAGATTCCATCTTAGAGCAGGATAATAGATTTGCACTACAATTCTTTACTCTTACTCTCTCTTTGATTCCTATTTGTAATCTTATGATGTTTATTCAATATGTGGATGGTAGATTTCATTCAGCTATGATTTAAACTCTATTATGAGACTGCAATGGATTCTATGGATTAGTTATTTCTGATATATTTCATTGTTAGCCTTATTGATTGCTATGAGATTGTCTATTTAGATTCATGCTATTTGCTTAGTTGATTGGCCATCAATTACTGTGATAATCCATATGGACTTGAGAGAAGAAGTATGGGTTTAGATTTGATCTATTAGCGTGTGATTATATGTTCTACAATGCATTGGGATGTATGATTCGTGCTTAGGATAGACATATACCGAAGCACCTAGTCAATTGAGAACTTGGGCTTAAACCCTAATTATTTGTAAATCACATAGACATATAGTGGTTTAGGTAATGTGGGTGTTCATATGTATTCTATTAACTGTGGATTATACATGATATGGGTATGGTACATTGAGAGATGACTATATTTTACTTTCGTGTTCTCGACTAACAATCCGGTACAATTAGTTTGGCTTAACATGAAGTGTGTGGATTTGAATGAATCAATAGATGAAATTGTGATCTCAGGTCTTCATTATCTAGTCTCACTCTAGGAATAATTAGGTTTATTTAATTTCACAGTTTAAATATAAAATATCAAATCATTCGTTTAAATAAGATTGAAATGGTTATGGACTAGTGCTTGGTGAAATTTATTAGTTAATTCTCCGTGGGAACGATACTTTACTTACTCTTTATTACTTGTTGACCGTGTATACTTGCACGCATATATTGATCGATAAAATGACCAACAAATTTTTGGCGCCGTTGCCGGGGAATTATTTTAATAATTTTTGCCAACGTTAATTTCAATCAAATTAGTCTTAATTTAAATATTTTATTTTATTTTAATTCTCTTCCTATATTTCTCTCTTTTCAGGTACCATGGATGACATTGCTTCTCAATGGCCTTATGCGAATATGCCTTAACCAAGGGACATAAGCACTGAGGGACTCAATGTATTTTCTACATTGTCAGCACAAATTGCAACACTTTCGAAGAGGTTGGATGTTTTTGCAGCCCAACGTACTTGAGAGGTAGTAGACACATATGAATATTGTGCTGGTGAGCATCCGAGTTATCAATGCAACATCAGTGTTGGACAAGTACAATTTGGGTGTGATTACCTCAACAATTATGTTTATCCCAATTATCAAGGTTTGGGGTATCACTCAGATTATGAATGGAGTTATAACTATCAAGACCAATATTGTGTCCCAAGTCCAACATATCCATCAGGTTTCTCATATCCACCTCCATTGCGAAAGGAAGAAAATTCAGAGTTAAAGGAATTCATGTCTAAGAGCATAGCAAACCAGGAAGGGATGATAATGAGTCAGTAGTTATCAACCAAGAATCTTAATCGACAGATGGAACAACTCATTATCTCTTCAATGAATGGCCCTCAATACAGGAATTTTGAAACTGACCAGGATAATTCAAGACTAGAGGATTTGTGGTTCAAGTTTGTAGCATCAACTGAGGAGAAGATTATTGAGCAAGAGAGGTCAATTAGAAATCTTCAAAATTAGATGGATCAGATGTTCGAAACCTTGAACAATCGCCCTCAAAACAATTGGTGCTATGTCATGGATGATGAAACTGATGGAGAACCAGAAGTGTACATGCCACTGGATGAGCTTAAAGAAGTTGTCATTGAGGAGACAACTGGGGAATTAGATAATGTAGAACATGAACTGTCTTGTATAATACCCCAAGTGCCTTTTCATTCAGAGTTGAAAAATTCAGTGAACTTTGCACACCCATGTCCTCTTGGTAGCCACAATCAAAGTAAATATCAGTATGATAAAGAGGCTTCTTATACACTATGGTGGGCTGAGGAAGAGAAGAAAATAAAAGAGGAAAAGCCCGTTGTACTTTCCATGCCTCAGTGTAACAATTTATTCCCAAATACAACGGATGAGGTACCTAGCTATGCAAAAGAACTGGGAACATCATGTTCAGGAAATATGCTAGGTTGTTTCAATTCTCATACTAGCAAGATGGGGAACCTACCTACACACATTGCAATTCTAATGGATGGAGTATTCCTAACTTATCGTAGGGGAATTGGATAGCAGTGTCAAGAATAGATTCCAGCTAACAGACTTTAAACCGAGCGCTTGATGGGAGGAACCCCATCAAATCTCTCTTCCCCTATTTGTTTAATTCTCCATTATCTATAGTCTATCATTTTCTGTCCTTTTTGTTTAATCCTTACCACTTCATTTAATTAGTTTATTATTATTATAGTTAATTAATTTTTAGTAAGTATTGGTTATAATTCAATAAAGTCTAATAGTTCTTTTTGATCTATTTCGGGGGTAACCAATTGGGCAGAAAAATTAGTAGTCGAAGGATCAAGTAACAACAAGCAGTGAACAAGAACCAGACCCAGGGCAGCGCAGCTGCACCCTAGCACAGGTAAAAATAGGCGCAACTTGTTGGTCGATTTCGCTATTGCTTAATCGCGCGCAAGCATACGCGGTCCACAAGTAATATATGATAAGTTGAGTGTCAAACCCACGAGGACAAAGTCTTAAGAGATAATCAAATACTAAGGTAAAGTCTTTACTACCTTATCTAAACAAGTGAAATAAGATGGTTGGTTAAGATATGTGATTAAAATTACAAGAATAAGAGAAGTAGTTGTGCTAGGAAGTCAAGATAGAATTACAATTCCCCTAAAGCGTCGCCTAATCTCCTAACTCTCCACATTACAAACGAATCAAGGAATGGTCAACCGAGAACAGTAAATACGCATAAGCTTCTGTCGAAGGTCAAATGCACATCCCTAGCCAGATAAATCACAATATATCTATTGGTGAAAATAGCTAGGCCAAGGTCATTAAGCAAAGTCTCAAGGCCACACAAGGCAAATAGAGATATGTCTATCCTATTAGCAGTTAATGCATACATTCCATTGGCATGGTCATAACAGGTGTTGTTGTATTTAAAGATAGATAATAACATCCATTTGTCAATTTCTATTATTATCAATACCAATTTTTCTATCAAGTAATTAGTCATTAAGTAAGAAATACAACAACCCATTCCAAAATGATTCATTATATAAAATAGGAGAGAAAGTTAATTAAGCTAAACAAAATGTTACATTGCAATCCTAAAAATGGAATTAGTTCATATCCATGGTACTAGCTTCTGTCGAAGGTCAAATGCACATCCCTAGCCAGATAAATCACAATATATCTATTGGTGAAAATAGCTAGGCCAAGGTCATTAAGCTAAGTCTCAAGGCCGCACAAGGCAAATAGAGATATGTCTATCCTATTAGCAGTTAATGCACACATTCCATTGGCATGTTCATAATAGGTGTTGTTGTATTTAAAGATAGATAATAACATCCATTTGTCAATTTCTATTATTATCAATACCAATTTCTCTATCAAGCAATTAGTCATTAAGTAAGAAATACAACAACCCATTCCAAAATGATTCATTATATAAAATAGGAGAGAAAGTTAATTAAGCTAAACAAAAGGTTACATTGCAATCCTAAAAATGGAATTAGTTAATATCCATGGTACTAAAACACATTTTCAATACATTCCACATTTTCAGTAATACACAAATAAATGGGAGATTTGGAATAAGAAAACCCCTGTTTGGAAGTGTTCTTCCTCCAAATCTTCTCTTCACTGCGTAGCTACTGAGATTCTGTCGGATGCAATAACTGTTTCTCCTTTGAAGCACAACTTCTTTCTCTTCTAAGAATTTAATACTGTAATAACTATTCTAGTCTATGCTATCTGTTTGAGATTTCTATCGTAGGCGGCTAAGTATTAAGTGTCTCTATCCTCCCTCTCTTTAGGTCATTTAAACCCCTTTACTGTCTGGACACAGGAGCTCACGCTGCGGCGCGAGCATTAAAGTAGCACGTAGGGTTAAAAAGACCGGAGGTCGCGCTGCGGCGCGGGCTCTTCGTGTAATCCTTGGTGCTGCGGCGTCGATTTCCAGTATATTCCAACTTACAATGGCGCTGCGGGGTGGCTTCCTAGTGTGTCCCTGGCGCTGCAGCGCTAATTCAATAAAAATGCCCATTATGCCCCTGGAAGCTGGACAAGATCTGTAAAGCCTTGCATCATAGAATTTAGACATAATAACAACAAAATAAAAATAAAAGCTAACTAAATAACTGAAAACAGGCAACAACTTAAGCCACAAAGGATATGATTCACAGGTATAAATCCTACACATCAAATACCCCCAAACTTAAGTTTTTGCTTGTCCTCAAGCAAACTATCAAACAACCATACCCCATTACTGCAAGATACGAATGAAAACTAATTCTATAGACTAAAACCATGGCCTCTAAGCATAATCATAAACATGTTGGGGTTTCGATACAGAAACGCACAGCGTAAATTAAAATTTAAAGCAATTTCGAAACCCTAAAACAGAATCCATGCGAAAAATAATTAATTTAGTGGTAAGAAATTATGCCGATTGTAAAAGCCAGAATCGATGCGGTCGAATCTCCAATGCAATTCAAACGGACTGCGTCTCTACGGTATCCACACAAACGCTCCACACGAATCGTCCTACGATCTGCAGAAGAAGGAAACGCGGTACTAGCCACCAAGGATGAGGATTTTTAAACTATTTTTATCTAGTCTCTCTCTAAGAGCGGCTAGATTTTTTTTTGTTTTGACGTAAAACCTAAAGTGACTGATATACATCATATATATAGCAGTTAGGAGGAATTAATCAAAACCTAATGTTATTAAAATTCGAATTTATATATATCTTAATTAAGTCTTACTTAATTAATATACCTATATATAAATTATCCTATTAATTTAAATTCGTAATTTAAAATTATATCAATCATATTGACATATTTAAATCTTTACAATTTAAATTAATTTCCTTTTAATTACGTTCTTTGTGTGTGACCCTATATGTTATTATTACGTTGGCAATAACCTTAAAATCATATTATAAAGTTATAAACGGTGAGCGGCATCTAGTAATGCATCACTGCTACCTAAGTAATAATAAGATCGATGATTCGATGCAACCTTTTCGTGACCAATATTTCAATGTAATTTAATCCTTTTAACCTTAATATTCAAGATTAAACTCGAGTCATGGAATGTGTCATACTCTTCATAATTTAATCTGAGTTTTTCTTGATCAATGAGTGGACTGTATGAAACAAATCATTATTTGAGCATGGCCATGCATTTCATAGTCCTACTCAATCAAGAGGCCTATGGATATCACCCCTAATATATAAGATGGTTAAATTCCATCTAGATCACTCATATTCCTTACACGATTCATGATGTACCCAATAATCACCTTTATAGTCCACCCTATTAAAGGTGACATTTGATGATATCAAAGTACATAAATTCTCGTGTAGTAATATAGTGATTTCAGGTCAGAGGACCATTACATCATTGTCACTATGAGAATTGCTAATGACACTTCGCATAATGCTCCATATAGAATTCTCATGGTGGGTCTGTCCAGTACATCGTTCTCTAACATGTACCTATGCATTGACTTAATATCTCATATATTTATGACCAATGAGATTTGGTCATCAGTCAATCAACATACTAGTCTCAATGCATCATTGTTGTCCCATCAACAATGATACTCGACTAGGGACATTTAAGAACAATGATACTAATTGTAATTATATAATCTCATGTTCAAGTCACATACTTGAAACTATATAATTTGTATCACTATTCTAAGGAATTTTATTATGTTAACAATTATATTACGCAGTAAATAAAACCATAATAAAATCATTTATTTATTCAATCAAATATAATATCAAAATGTTAAGCAATTATATCAAATAATTGGCCTCTAGGGCATAAACTCTAACAGTCTCCCACTTGCACTAGAGCCAATCACTCATGTATCTAATACCCATGGAACTAATGTGACCGTCGTGCTTCTGCTGTGACAAAGCCTTGGTCAGTGGATCTGTAATATTATCATCTATTGGCACTCTTCCTAAATGTACATCTCCTTTGTCAATGATTTCACGGATGAGATGGTACCGCCTAAGTATATGCTTGGATCGTTGGTGAGATCTGGGTTCCTTAGCCTGTGCAATGGCTCCATTATTATCACAGTATAGAGCAACCGGATCAACAATGGTTGGAACAACACCAAGTTCAGTGATGAACTTTTTAATCCATACAGCCTCCTTGGTTGCACTAGAAGCAGCAATATACTCGGCCTCTGTTGTAGAATCAGCTACTGTCTCTTGTTTCAAACTTTTCCAGCTAACAGCACCACCATTAAGGCAAAACACAAAACCTAACTGAGACGTATAGTCATCATTGTAAGTTTGGAAACTAGCATCTGTGTAACCCTTTACTGCCAGTTCGTCTTCACATCCATATACCAAGAATGAATCCTTAGTCCTTTTCAGGTACTTGAGGATATTCTTGACTGCTGTCCAGTGACCTTCACCTGGATTCGACTGGTATCTGCTCGTCATGCTCAAAGCATAACAGACATCCGGACGAGTACATATCATTGCATACATGATAGATCCAATTATCGAAGTATAAGGGATCTTTCTCATACGCTCCTCATCATCTTGTGATTTAGGACATTGGGCCTTAAAGATATTTACACCATGAGTCACTGGTAAATTTCCTCTTTTCGCCTCTTGCATGCTGAACCGTTTCAACACTTTATCAATATATGTACTTTGACTTAGGCCGAGAATTTTTCTCGATCTATCTCTATATATCTTGATACCTAAAATATAGGCAGCATCGCCCAAATCTTTCATGGAGAAACATTTTCCTAACCATGTTTTTACAGCCTGTAAGGAAGGAATGTCATTCCCAATAATTAATATGTCATCAACATATGATACTAGGAATACAATGTGACTCCCACTAACCTTCTTATATACACAAGGTTCATCTTCATTTTTATTAAAGCCAAATTTTTTGACTGCTTCATCAAATCGAAGATTCCAACTCCGAGAGGCTTGCTTCAATCCATAAATAGATCGCTGCAGCTTACATACCTTTCCAGCATCCTTTGGAGTGACAAAACCCTCAGGTTGTGTCATATACACATCCTCAAGTAGATTTCCGTTAAGGAAAGCAGTTTTGACATCCATCTGCCAGATTTCGTAATCATAAAAAGCTGCAATAGCAAGTAAGATCCTGATGGATTTAACCATTGCCACTGGAGAAAAGGTTTCATCATAGTCAACACCTTGAATTTGTTTGAAATCTTTTGCTACCAGTCGGCCTTTATAGGTTTGCACATTACCATCCATGTCGGTTTTCTTCTTGAAAACCCACTTGCACCCGATTGGTTTTACCCCTTCGGGTGGATCAACCAAAGTCCATACTTGGTTAGTATACATGGAGTCCATTTCAGATCTCATGGCTTCAAGCCATCTCTCAGAATCTGGTCCATTCATAGCTTCTTGGTAGGAAGCAGGCTCATCCTGATCTATGAGCATCACATCACCGTTTTGAGTCACAAAATATCCATAATATCTCTCGGGCTCTTGGCGTGTCCTACCAGATCTACGAATTCCTTGTGTAATTTGAGCAGGTTCACTTTCCATAATTTCTTGTGGTTCCTGCTCACGTTCCAACTCAGGTTCAATGATATTTTGTGGTTCTCTAATTTCTTCGAGTTCTACTTTCCTCCCACAGTTTCCTTTAGAGAAAAATTCTCTTTCTAGAAAAATACCAGTTCGAGCAAAAAACACTTTATTCTCAAAAGGTTTGTAGAAATAATACCCTTTTGTTTCTTTTAGGTATCCCACAAAATTACATTTGTCAGATTTGGGTCCGAGCTTATCAGAATCCAGACGTTTTACAAATGCCTCGCATCCCCAAATCTTCATGAACGACATACTAGGACGTTTCCCAGTCCACATCTCATATGGTGACTTCTGAACCGTTTTTGTAGGAACACGGTTAAGTGTGAGTGCAGTTGTCTCTAGGACATGACCCCAGAAGCTTATTGGAAGATCTGCATGACTCATCATTGATCGTACCATATCCAACAAGGTTCGATTCCTCCTCTCAGACACACCATTCCATTGTGGTGTTCCAGGTGGAGTGAGCTGTGATATAATACCACACTCCTTTAAAAGGTCATCAAAGTCTTGGCTTAAGTATTCACCTCCTCGATCGGATCGAAGGGCTTTTATGCTTTTGCCAAATTGGTTTTGAACTTCATTCTTGAATTCCTTAAATTTTTCAAAGGATTCGGATTTGTGTCTCATTAGATACACATATCCATATCTACTGAAGTCGTCAGTAAATGTAATGAAGTAATAAAACCTACCTCTTGCTAACGAACTCATGGGTCCACATACATCACTATGTATAAGTCCCAATATATCACTAGCCCGTTCACCGTGTCCAGTGAAAGGGGCTTTAGTCATCTTGCCTAATAAACAAGATTCGCATTTTTCATATGATTCAAAATCAAATGAATCCAAAAATCCATCTTTATGGAGTTTTGATATGCGTTTCTCATTTATATGGCCCAAACGATAGTGCCAGAGATATGTCGGATTTGAATCATTTGATTTAAATCGTGTTGTGTTTATGTTATAGATAGGCATTTCCAAATCAAGAATATAAAGACCGTTAAACAATTGTGCAACACCATAACAAATATCATTTAAGTAAAACGAATAACGATTGTTCTTAATTATAAATGAAAAACCTTTCTTGTCCAAACAAGAAACAGAAATAATGTTTTTCCTTATAGCAGGCACAAAATAACAATCTTCTAATTCTAAAACTAGCCCAGTGGGCAAAGATAAATGATAAGTTCCTACGGCCAGTGCAGCAACTTTTGCTCCATTCCCAACTCGTAGGTCAACCTCTCCTTTCGCCAAAGTCCTACTCCTTCGGAGTCCCTGCACATTAACACAAATGTGAGAACCACATCCAGTATCCAATACCCATGATGTAGAAGCAGACAAATTAACTTCTATAACATATATACCTGAATCAGAAGTCGTACTTCCTTTCCTTTTCTTCACTTCTTCCAAATAAGCATGACAGTTCCTTTTTCAGTGTCCAGGTTTTCCACAGAAGTGACATTCACCTTCTTTAGCCACCCCTTCTTTAGGTTTTAAAGCCTGTTTGGTTTTGGAATTGGATTTGGCAACAAACTTAGATCCTATCTTCTTTTTGCCTTTCCAATTTCCCTTAGCATTCCCCTTTTGCACCATCATTATGGGAGCGGGTCCTGCCTTTTTCGTGTTGTTCTCGGCAGTTCATAACATGCTCAACAACTTAGTAAGGGGTTTCTCAATTTCATTCATAAGATAGTTCATAACAAATTGAGAGTAGCTGATGTTCAAAGATTGTAAAACAAGATCAGTTTGGGCTTCCGGAGTGATTGGAAAACCCAACCTATTAAGGTACTCAATATACCCAATCATTTTCAGCACATGTGGACCAACTGGATCACGTTCATCCATCTTGCAGTGATACAACGCTTTGCTTGTATCATACCTCTCCTGTCGAGCATGCCCTTCGAACAATTTCTTGAGATGCTCGATCGTCTCATAAGCATCCATTAACTCATGTTGCTTCTGAAGCTCAGCGTTCATGGTTGCTAGCATGAGACAACTCACGTTCAGAGCATCATCTTGATGCTTCTTGTAAGCATTATGCTCCGCACGTGGTGCAGTGACAGCCGGTGCTGCAGGAATGGGCCCATCAAGGATATATAGCTTACGCTCTTATTTGAGGACAATCCTCAAGTTCCTGTGCCAGTTAAGGAAATTAATCCCACTCAACTTGTCCTTCTCAAGGACTGATCGTAGTGAAAGACTACTTGTGTTGTTGTTGTTTGCCATTGATATCTACAATTTATAAGTGCCAAAATAATAAGTCAAATTGCAGAGTTGATATTATGTAATTGATAATAGTACATTCAAAATATACCTCTCACTATTTTATTCAAATTAATAGCCCTCACCATTAATTCGGAAAGCATTTTCTATTAAATCTTTCTAGTGAGCCAAGATCCATATTTCATTATGACTTAAGTTAGCTTTGGCTAATCTCTTAAAATATAATTATTTAGGTAGACAACCCTTTGTCAATTATATCATATATAACTCCTGGATAGTTTGGTAAACAACAATTGTTTTTAGTCCATCTAATGGTACCTACCAAACTCTATGCCCCTAAGTCCACAATCCTATTGAGATAACTTAGTTAAGTCGGGCCCAATGATTTTAATAGTTTGGATATCACAATTATCCTATCGCATCTTACCTAGATAAATAGGGTACTTTGCTTTGGCAAACCTACATCTATTGATCAAGGTCTTGATGAGTGTTATTCATTGGAAGGCATCTGATTTAGACTTAATAATTTAATGAGGGATTTTATTAATTAATTTAGATCTCATCAATTTTAATCTTATTAAGCATGCACATTATTTATCATATCATATCGCATACAAGCATAAATAAAGTGCAAAACTAAATGTGTCACAGTTATGGCCCAATCCACTGTCAATCTTTTCAAGCTAATGAAAGATTAAAGGTCAATCTAAGGTGGTAAAAGATCTTAAAATAAGTAGCTTCCTTGGATCTTCCTCAAGCATGTGCCTCCTCTCCATCATCATCTTTCATCGTGTTCTCCATCTTGACATCTTCATTGATTACAGATTATTACATGACATAAAGAAACCTCGAGTTACATTCGAGGGGATTTAGATGAGAAGAGAATATTACATTAGAATTTATAGAAAGGCACGACATGCAAGTCGTATTTCAAAACCAAAACCACTAACCTATGGGTCAAAAGGCCATAACTGTGCACCATGCATATCACAATAAGCATATAAGAATTTATATAAAATTAAAGAAAAATATATAACAAATTGGGGTCACGACCATCGTGCGCAACGACGGGGGGGTCCAAGGGGGGGTCTCCCCCCTGGCGGTGGTCCGGCTAAAATTTTTTTGAACTACAATCTGTATTGCAGAATTTTTCCATACGAATCTCTGAAAGAGTTTCAGAATCATACATTTTAATCCACCAAAACACCCATAATAACAAATCATATATGTCCAGTTTCGATTTAATCATATTAAAACGAATAACAATACACCAAGAATTTATCATATATATCCAGTTTCGATTAATCATATTAAAACGATTCTTCACGCTTCTAATCCGATTAGAACAGTTATATTGTTATTCCACCGATTAAAGATACGATTAACAGTATCATCATATATATTGTGACAACCCCAAAATAGGTTCATTTCACCCAACCCATTCTGAGTCGTCAAATACATGGTACAGAAAACAACTACAACTTTATTACAACAATTGTCGTGCAAAATACAACAACACATATGCTGTGAGTTTGGATACAAATATATACCAAATGTGACATTGGACATCATCATGTATCAGCACCTCACAAAGGTACCTTACATAAAGGTACAGTCAAAAACTGTTTTAGAAACTAGAATCTTTGGGAAGTGCTCAAGGAAACCTTCGTACATGGGAGGCCATGCGTCTAGGTTATGATAGATATCATATGGCCACAGAATTATCCTTGGTTGACCCAATAGACCCCAAAGAAAAACGGGAAGATTACTATCATATTCTTCCCAATGGTGAGTCTTCTCTTGACTTATCATTATCTCCACTGTATCTAACTGAGAATTATACTTCAAACAAACACCAAGATTATATAGATAGTGCTTGTAGATATACTCGGTAAGCGGATGTGCACAATCATGTCTTATGATGACACGAGGTTGTATGTCGTTAGACATCTTGTATTATAGTGGCAAAACACCCTTCCAACGTTGGTTTCGCCTCACCCTATTTTCTTCACCAAATATAACTACTAAATGATGACCACCGTTCTATTCCCTTGTTACCCTCGCTCGACCCAGCTACACTCTTATTACCTGAAAGGAATTGTGAAGCAAAAGGGTGAGCACAACTAGCTCAGTAAAGAATATCATGACTAAAGATAAATAAATTATCAATAGTCTTCATCAATAATAAATCAGAGATTTAGAACATATGGTAGATGATAAAAAATTTCAACCATAGTTGCAGCGGAACATGCAATCCATTAGAAGAGTCAAATAGACTATTAAGTCTATTATCTTCTCCATGTTAAAAATCCATCAACAATGTTTTATCCCTGTAACATCAATCAACAATTCTGGTCCACAATCATATGAATAACTCATAATCATAACTGTAGTTCTAAATTCCTCTTCTCATCCAGGACGAATATAATTTTCATCACCTATCTTTACCTGAAACATCAAAGATCATGGTTATACCAAATCACATTTCCTGTTCATAATCATACTAATAAATCCATCTTTGCACTACGGCCAAAGATATTCATTTGTATCACCAGTTGGTCATGTTTATCTCAACATCTGTTCATCTTTGCACTACTGGCCAAAGATATTCAACAACATGTCATCTTTGCACTACGGGCCAAAGATATTCATCAACAATTCATCTTTGCACTACAGGCCAAAGATATTCCTCAACAATTCATATTTGCGCTACGGCCAAATATATTCATCAACAGTTCATATTTGCACTACAGGCCAAATATATTAATATCTCAAAGAAATATATAATCATTTCAGAATTTATATAAACAATAATTATAACCATGTTAATCAATTCACCTTTGCACTTAAGCTAAAGATATTCACTTATAAATTCAATGGTCATGATCATACCAGTCAATAATTTAACTTTGCACTACTGGCCAAAGAGAACCCATAGTCATGATCATACCAATAATTTACCCATCTTTACACTCAAGCGAAAGAGAATTTCAACATCAAGGTTATAAAAATGTTATATATGATAATAAAAACAATATGATCAACATATAGATTTAATCTCAAGAGTAATATTCATAAATCAACTATAATTTGGTTAGAAAAAGAAACCAATTTTGTCGTGAATAGTAACTCGTGAATAGTAACTCATAAATAGTAACTCGTGAATAGTAACCCTGACATGAAAAAGATAGAAATTCCACAATAATATACATACCAATATTTCGGTATAATGATATTGAAAGAATAATATTCTTAAGCTTATAAACAATTTATTTAAATTGTTTACACTTTACTAATTAATGCATTTAATCATCATAAAATGCCAACTCTTAAGATTTCATCATCAATAACCAAAACCCTCATCAAAAAAATCTGCATATACCTCATATATAGGATTCTCAAGCCATAAAATCCTATTTTCAATTTTCTTACTTCACATAACATATTTAATTTATTTTCTCATAACTAGACTATTTTCATGAAAAATACCAAATCCGTTCCAAAAATATTTCTTTTCTGGAATTTAGCATAATATAGTCCCATAGTGAACATATATTTTTCTCAGAATTTTTAAAAGTCATTTACTATTTTTCATATGGCCAAAATAGCCGAATATTTAGACATTTATCAAAAATTATACTTTTATCCAAAAATTCTGAAATTTACAGAGTATACTTCTATCATATACATGTACTCCCAATAAAAATTTCATCAATTTTGGAGTTAACCACAAGGAATTATAAGCGATTACTTTTAAAATAGTCTTTTCTCATAAAATTCATAACTCTCAATCTATATATCCAAAAATCACCATTTTTGGACACAATCAAGAAAACTCATCAAAATATCATTTCAAATTTTTCCAGAATTTTTGAAGATCAGAAAAATTACGAAACTGAAAATTATAACAACCCTTAAAATCCCTTACTATCCCTTACCTCAAAATAGCAGCACTTCAGACCGGATATCGGATATAAAGCTGAAGGAAACTTGCACTAATGAATAGCAACTCACCAAGTATCTGAAAACTCACAAAATATGCTTCATAATATAGAGAGAGAAAGAGAGAAAGCTTATGTTTCTGGTGTGATTTTCAATTCTAACTTAGCCCTCTATTTATAGGAAAATTTTGGTAGGTTTGACCTGCAACCTGATGGCTTTACCTGCTACTATTCCCACCCACCACATTTGAAATATAATTCAGCACATTTCTTCACCAACCACAAGTGGGGCCCACCAATTCTAGAATTTTCCACCAAAATGATAAACTCCGAAAATTCAACAATTTCTGAACCAGTCATCTCGTAAAATTCATAATAAATCATACGTTCATTTTTAACGGTTCAAAATTTGTGGGCATATACTCAACTTATATATGTATAACATATCCAAAAATTACCACGATCCAACGGTCGGATTAAAAATTATAACCCCCGCAAAATATCTCAAAAACCCTGATTTTTAATACCTCCATTCCGATAAAAATACGGATAAAACTCTCAACATTAACTCCTTCATTTTTTTTAACCACAAAAATATATCTCTCATTTATATCCCCATAAAATAAATATTTTCTTATCACATGAATCAATAATTAATTATTCACAAATAATATTACAGAATCACATTTATAACAACCAGGCCGTTCCCAGGAAAGAGGGGGCTTTCCAATAAGGATTTCTCCTTACTGGCGCGCAATTAGATGACCAAACCTCTCCTTAGACAGAACTTTCTAGACATTGCCAATAATGCTATCTAATAATACTATTCAAATAATATGAATTATTGATCTGATAATGGGAAATACTGTGCAGCAACAATTATTGAACAACAATAATACAAAATTTCAACGTAGCAATTATTGAATCAATAAAATAAAATATTGAACAGTAATTACTGTAACAATTATTGAGTAGTGCCTTCTTACGTAAGAATCAATAATTTCAAAAATACTATGCAATACCGTGTGCTACTGTGCAATAACGCGTATTACTGTATTTTAACCACCGGGTATTCCAACAGTGTTAACGGTAACAACTACGCCGTTATTTGTAAAAACTCAAATTTGTCGTTTTCTTCACCCGACAGTTATTCTGTTATGGGACCCACAAATGGCTGCGCCGTTGTGACGCCCCCAAAATTAGGTATACATCACCCATCTTGGGTCGTCAGATACAAAGTACAGAATACAAATACAACTGATTAATACATCTGTCGTGTACAATACGACAAAACATAAACTGTGAGTTTGAATACAAATATTATCTTCTAGAGAGTATTCATACTCAAAAAGAGTCCTCATTACATTTATTAACACACCATTACATAGAATAGTGAGGACTACTAACTAATACTATCATTCGGACCATCACTCCGTACCCCGACTTGTCCCAGCTACGTTCTCATTTCCTGAAGAGAACAGTGAAAGAAAGGGTGAGCTCAACTAGCCCAGTAAGAAATATTATGACTAAGATAATGCAGAATAAATTATCATTAGCCTTCAACAATGTTAAACTGATAAAATATAATAGACATCAAGTTTAACTGTAGCGGAACAAGCAATCCATTAAAAGAGTCAAGTAGAAAATAAACTCTACTATCTTTTATGATTTAAAAGATTTTCCAACACTTTGATCGCTGAGACTCAGCTTCATAAAATAATCCACATCATCGAATCACCCCTGCACTACGGCCAAGGATATTCGTATATTCATTAATGGTCATGATCATGCCAACAACTGTCCATCAATGCACTACGGCCAAGGATATTCGTATATTCATTAATGGTCATGATCATGCCAACAACTGTCCATCAATGCACTACGGGCCAATGAGGACTTTTACCACATCATTCGTAACATTACGGTCATGATTACACCGAATAATCCCTGGTCATAATCATACCAAGTCCATCTATGCACTACAGGCCACAGATGACTTTCAACATTTTATAAACATGAGGATGATGACAATGATATAAGAATTCAATAAAACAAGTTCAAGAATTAATTTATCCAAGAATTAACAACGTCCAAATTGTCAACATGATACTGCTTTGTGGAGTAAAATTCAAGAATGATCAGGAGAATATTTTCATGAAAAGATACTGGATGAAACGCAATTATCAAGGATATTTCACAAATTTCATGGAGTATAGAAGTCAAAACTTAACCAACTGAGTACAATAAAGAATGGAATAACAAAAAAATCACCATGCATGCGATAGACCGCACAAACAGGTTATTCCAACAGAATAATAAATAATGGAACCAGGTCCGGCGTAAACGCACAGACAGGATATTCCGACAGAATAATAAATAATGGAACCAGGTCCGGCGTAAACGCACAGACAGGATATTCCGACAGAATAATAAAGAACAGTATAATAAATAATGGAACCAGGTCCGGTGTAAAACACACAGACAGGATATTCCAACAGAATAATAATAAAGACGGAACCAGGTCCGGTGTAAAACACACAGACAGGATGTTCCAACAGAATAATAATAAAAACGGAACCAGGTCCGGTGTAAAACACACAGACAGGATGTTCCAACAGAATAATAGAAGAATGTCACCAAGTATAGGGTAGACCGCATATACAGGTTATTCCAACAGAATAATAAGAAATGGAATAACAGTTCTCTTCATGAATAAGAAAGAATAACACCCCTTACCGTTTTAAAGAAGAGCTGAAGTAAGGAAGTAGTTAAGTAGCAGAATACTCTTCTTCTCTCTCTCTATAGTTTCTCTCTATAGTTTCTCTCTCTAGAGTTCAGTGAATTCGTAAGAAATAATGAAGGAATGAGCTGCTATTTATAGAAAAATAGAATGCATAGTAACTAATCCATGAACGGTCCAGATTGATTACTTTAATCTGACGGTCCATATTTAAAGAAAAATCTTTTAAATAAAATAAAATATATTCTATTTATAGAATAACTTTAATAAAGTATTTTGTTTTATATAAAAAGATGTTTCTGTTTTATTACGTTAATAATACGAATAAAACAAAACGTCATTATCGCTAAATAATTCATATTATTAACTGACAATAATTGAATCAAACTGAGTGACTTCTCACATAAGCATTAATAATCAATACCGTGTGCTACTATGCAACCACACGTATTACTGTACTTTTACTACCGAGTAGTTCAACAGTAACAATGGTAAAATTTCCGCCGTTATTTTTATAGAAAGATAATTCTGTCGTTTTCTCAATCCGACAATAATTCCGTTGTGGGGTCCACCAATGATTGTGCCGTCGTACGAATATTCCCCGACAAAAAGAATATTCTCCGACCAAACGAATATTTTATAACAACTTGCTTACTTTGCAAAATTTATAAATATTACCCACAACTATAACATTATATCAAATTAACTCCATAATATTCAAAAATGATATTTATAGAAAATTCATCTTTATTTATAAAAGTTGGGGTCTTACAACCTCCCCTTCTTATGAAATTTCGCCCTCGAAATTAGGGTACGTACCTGGTATGTCGAAGAGGTAAGGATACCTTGATTTCATTTCTGATTCTAACTCCCAAGTCATTTCCTCAACATCGTGGTTTCTCCACAAAACTTTGACTTGAGGTATAACCTTGGAGCGTAGAATATGTTCCTTCTTATCCAAGATTTGAACAGGAACTTCTTCATACGTCAAATCCTCCGCTATTTCGTCCGGTTCTAACTCAATAATGTGGTTCGGGTCTTCCACATATTTGCGTAACATGGATATGTGAAAAACGTTATGAACACGAGACATACTTGGCGGTAAAGCGAGTCTATAAGCCACAGTTCCTACTCGATCGAGGATTAAAAATGGACCGATGAATCGAGGATTTAGCTTTCCTCTCTTTCCAAATCTCGTAACTCCTTTCCATGGAGCAACACGTAAGAACACATGATCTCCTACATCAAATTCCACGTCCTTTCGATGAAGATCAGCATAACTCTTTTGTCGATCTTGTGAGGTTTTTATACGTTGTCGGATCGTTTGAATCTTTTCTGTAGTCATACGTACCAACTCCGGTCCCAACAACGTTGCTTCGCCCACCTCATCCCAGCATACTGGAGAACGACATTTTCTTCCATACAATGCTTCGAATGGAGCCATGCCAATACTTGCTTGATAACTGTTGTTGTAGGAAAACTCCACCAATGGTAAGAACTTGTCCCAACTTCCCTTGAAGTCAAAGACACAGAGTCTTAATAGATCTTCAAGAGTTTGAATAGTCCTCTCTGATTGTCCGTCCGTCTGAGGATGATATGCTGAACTAAATCGTAACTCCGTGCCCATAGCTTTTTGTAAACTAACCCAAAATCGTGAAGTGAATCTTGGGTCTCGATCAGAAACTATGGATACTGGCATACCATGCAGTCTTACAATCTCGTTTATGTACATACGAGCAAGACGTTCAAGTGTATAAGTTTCTCGTATCGGTAAGAAATGAGCAGACTTGGTCAATCTATCAACAATGACCCAAATCGCATCAATACCTTGAGAAACCCTAGGAAGACCGGTAACGAAATCCATGGTAATGTGCTCCCACTTCCATTCTGGAATTTCAAGTGGTTGCAATGGACCTTTTGGTACTTGATGCTCCGCTTTGACTCGTTGACAAGTTAGACACCTTGAGATAAACAACGCTATCTCTCTCTTCATATTGCTCCACCAAAATGTATGACGAAGATCATGATACATTTTGGTACTTCCAGGATGGATTGCAAACGGTGTGTTGTGCGCCTCCATCATGATTTCATACTTTAAATCAGGGTTGTTAGGAACACAAAGTCTGGAGTTGACTCGAAGTATTCCTTCTTCATCGATTCTTGCTTCCGGCATAGCACCTTCTTGCACTTTCTTCCTCATACGCATCAGCTCCAGGTCTGTAGCTTGAGCAGCTTTAACTTTATCGATTAAAGTCGGTTCTACTCGTATATTCGCCATCATCACATGGGTCCCTGGAGTCTTCAACTCTATCTCCATCCTTTGCAAGTCACACAAAATGGGCCTTTGCGTTGTTAATATTGCACTTGTACCCGCATATGATCTTCTACTCAATGCGTCAGCTACCACGTTCGCTTTTCCAGGATGGTATTGAATGGTATGATCATAATCTTTCAACAGTTCAAGCCAACGTCGTTGTCGCATGTTGAGTTCCTTTTGAGTGAAGAAATATTTGAGGCTTTTATGATCCGTAAAGATCTCCACTTTCTCCCCATACAAGTAATGCCTCCAAATTTTAAGTGCAAAGACAACAGCTGCCAACTCTAGATCATGAGTAGGATAATTCCTCTCATATTCCTTGAGTTGTCTTGATGCATAGGCTATGACTTTTCCATGTTGCATGAGAACGCATCCCAACCCTTTGCTCGAAGCATCACTGTAGATGACAAATCCCTCCGAGCCAGATGGTATTGTTAGAACAGGTGCTGAAATGAGTCTCCTCTTGAGTTCTTGAAAACTCTGCTCACATTCTTCGCTCCAACCAAACTTTGTATCTTTCCGAGTCAGCTGAGTTAATGGAGTAGCGATTCGAGAAAATCCTTCCACGAATCTCCGATAATAACCAGCTAAACCAAGAAAGCTACGTACTCGGTCACTGATTTAGGTTGCTCCCAGCTTTGAATAGCTTCAATCTTTGCCGGGTCAACCGATATTCCACGACTTGATACTACGTGCCCAAGGAATGCTACCTCCTCCAGCCAGAACTCGCATTTCTTCAACTTGGCATAAAGCTTGTATTCACGAAGCTTTTGGAGTACCAGCCTCAAGTGTTGCTCATGATCTTCACGGCTTTTGGAATAAATAAGGATGTCATCAATAAAGACGACCACAAAGTGATCCAAATATTCCTTGAATACCCGGTTCATCATATCCATGAAGGCAGCAGGAGCATTAGTCAATCCAAAGGACATGACTAGGAATTCATAATGCCCGTACCGAGTTCTAAAAGCCGTCTTTGGAATATCCTCAGTTCTAACCTTCAGCTGATGATATCCAGAACGAAGATCGATCTTTGAAAAGAATTGTGCTCCTTGCAACTGGTCAAACAGGTCATCAATACGTGGCAATGGGTACCTGTTTTTGATGGTGACATGATTCAACTCCCGATAATCAATACAAAGTCGCATACTTCCATCTTTCTTCTTCACGAACAGAACAGGAGCACCCCAAGGAGAAGTACTAGGACGAATAAAACCAATGTCTAACAATTCCTGCAGTTGGGTCTTTAACTCCTGAAGTTCAATAGGAGCCATTCGATATGGGGCTTTGGAAATGGGTTTTGTACCGGGTTCAAGGTCGATACAAAATTCAATTTCACGCTCTGGGGGTAGGCCAGGAAGTTCTTCAGGGAATACGTCAGGGAATTTATTAACAATAGAAATATCATTCAAAACTGACGTATTTTTGTTTAGATCTGTGACATGAGCTAAGAAAGCTTGACATCCGTTTTTCAATAAACGAATAGCTTTATGGCTTGAGATGACAGCGATTGATTTTAATGGTTTGGTTGCTTGAATTCGCATAATAGGTCGATTAGGAATATGAAAGCTAACAACCTTACGAAAACAATCAATTTTTGCATGATGAGTAGTTAACCAATCAATCCCTAGAATCACGTCAAATGCAAGTATTTTTAATGAAATAAGATCGACAGGTAATGTGTGGGTACCAACTTGAACCAAACAAGACTTATAAACCGTGGATGTAATGAAGGTTTCTCCCAATGGAGTTTCAACTGCTAAGTCAAAGTCTAATTTCTCCGGAATCAAATTTAATCGATGAGCGCAAGTAGGAGAAATAAAAGAATGGGTTGAACCGGTATCAAATAAAGTATAGACTTCGTTAGAGTTTATGATAAGCTTACCCGTGATGACCTCATTCGGGTTCCTTGCGTTCTGGGAGGTCACAACAAACGCTCTCCCTTGCACAACCGGTTTTGACTTTTCTGGGACGGCCTTTGGTGCCTCCATCCTAGCTGAATTTGTCTTCGGTAAACGACAAAATCGGGCTAAATGACCTTCTCTTCCACAATTATAACATGCTTTGGACGGCATCGCGCAGTTTGGACTGATGTGCCCCTCCCCTCCGCATTTGAAACATATGATAGGTGGTCGTTCTCCTTCCTTAACGACAGGTGCTGGTGCTGACGTCTTTCCATCATTGTTGAATCTCCTCTTCTTGAAATGTCCATTCTTATTGTTTTGGCCCTGATTACCACCGAAGTGGTTACCATTTCTGGCCTGTTGATTCCCTCCACGCTTGTTGTCACCGCTTCGATGACTGCTCTCACTGGTATTATCATTTTGCCGGCTGCTCTCTTTTGGTTGCGTTATCTCGTTATCGCGCTCCACCAACTGAGCCCTATTTACAACATCTGAATACAAACACAGTTTATGAGAAACAAGATGTTGACGTATCTCCGGCTTCAAACCTCTTAAAAACATCCGCGTCATTCTTTCTTCATTATCCACCAGGTGGGACGCAAACCGGGATAACTCCGCAAATTTTGCCTCGTACTGCGACACGGTCATATTATTCTGCTCCAATTTGATGAACTCCACCTCCTTCATGTGACGAATACTCTCGGGAAAGTATTTGTCGTTAAACAGCTCTTGGAACTTCTCCCAGGACATCTTCAGTGCGGCAGGTTGAGTACGCTTTATCGATTCCCACCAGTAATCTGCCTCTCCTCGCAACATAAAGGCGGCAAAGGGAACCTTTTGCTCCTCGGAGCAACCCAAGACATCAAATATCTTGGTGATCTGCTTTATCCATGTTTCAGCTACAAGTGGTTTGGGCTCTCCCTTAAACTCCGGTGGTCCCAGCTCCTTAAACTGTTTAGCGGTGACCGCCTGAGAGTTTCCAGTATTTCCACCTACGTTGTGGACAGGAGCCGCTTTCACCTGTTGTTGCATGAATTGCATAAAGCCTCTGAACATTTGATCATTCATCATTTGGTCAGTGTTGTTGTTTGCATGAGGATTGTCACCTTCCTGATGCACATTATCCTGATTATTGATATGTGGTGAATCAACAGTCGTCTGTGCTCCATTGCTATTCTCAACATTCTCAGATGCCATTTTCAGATACTGCCACAAAATAAAAATTAATTGATATGTCATATATTATCCTTATATTATGACCGACCAATTAAATACCATGCAAATAAACTTAGGTATGTCATACTAGCGAAGGAATTCCCCGTCTCTCCCCTCCTAGTTCTATTCTCACATCTTAGCCAGGGATCATATCCCTAAGCTCTGATACCAACTGTGACGCCCCCAAAATTAGGTATACATCACCCATCTTGGGTCGTCAGATACATAGTACAGAATACAAATACAACTTATTAATACAACTGTCGTGTACAATACGACAAAACATAAACTGTGAGTTTGAATACAAATATTATCTTCTAGAGAGTATTCATACTCAAAAGGAGTCCTCATTACATTTATTAACACACCATTACATAGAATAGTGAGGACTACTAACTAATACTATCATTCGGACCATCACTCCGTACCCCGACTTGTCCCAGCTACGTTCTCATTTCCTGAAGAGAACAGTGAAAGAAAGGGTGAGCTCAACTAGCCCAGTAAGAAATATTATGACTAAGATAATGCAGAATAAATTATCATTAGCCTTCAACAATGTTAAACTGATAAAATATAATAGACATCAAGTTTAACTGTAGCGGAACAAGCAATCCATTAAAAGAGTCAAGTAGAAAATAAACTCTACTATCTTTTATGATTTAAAAGATTTTCCAACACTTTGATCGCTGAGACTCAGCTTAATAAAATAATCCACATCATCGAATCACCCCTGCACTACGGCCAAGGATATTCGTGTATTCATTAATGGTCATGATCATGCCAACAACTGTCCATCAATGCACTACGGCCAAGGATATTCGTATATTCATTAATGGTCATGATCATGCCAACAACTGTCCATCAATGCACTACGGGCCAATGAGGACTTTTACCACATCATTTGTAACATTACGGTCATGATTACACCGAATAATCCCTGGTCATAATCATACCAAGTCCATCTATGCACTACAGGCCACAGATGACTTTCAACATTTTATAAACATGAGGATGATGACAATGATATAAGAATTCAATAAAACAAGTTCAAGAATTAATTTATCCAAGAATTAACAACGTCCAAATTGTCAACATGATACTGCTTTGTGGAGTAAAATTCAAGAATGATCAGAAGAATATTTTCATGAAAAGATACTGGATGAAACGCAATTATCAAGGATATTTCACAAATTTCATGGAGTATAGAAGTCAAAACTTAACCAACTGAGTACAATAAAGAATGGAATAACAAAAGAAATCACCATGCATGCGATAGACCGCACAGACAGGTTATTCCAACAGAATAATAAATAATGGAACCAGGTCCGGCGTAAACGCACAGACAGGATATTCCGACAGAATAATAAATAATGGAACCAGGTCCGGCGTAAACGCACAGACAGGATATTCCGACAGAATAATAAAGAACAATAATAAATAATGGAACCAGGTCCGGTGTAAAACACACAGACAGGATGTTCCAACAGAATAATAATAAAGACGGAACCAGGTCCGGTGTAAAACACACAGACAGGATGTTCCAACAGAATAATAATAAAAACGGAACCAGGTCCGGTGTAAAACACACAGACAGGATGTTCCAACAGAATAATAGAAGAATGTCACCAAGTATAGGGTAGACCGCGTATACAGGTTATTCCAACAGAATAATAAGAAATGGAATAACAGTTCTCTTCATGAATAAGAAAGAATAACACCCCTTACCGTTTTAAAGAAGAGCTGAAGTAAGGAAGTAGTTAAGTAGCAGAATACTCTTCTTCTCTCTCTCTATAGTTTCTCTCTATAGTTTCTCTCTCTAGAGTTCAGTGAATTCGTAAGAAATAATGAAGGAATGAGCTGCTATTTATAGAAAAATAGAATGCATAGTAACTAATCCATGAACGGTCCAGATTGATTACTTTAATCTGACGGTCCATATTTAAAGAAAAATCTTTTAAATAAAATAAAATATATTCTATTTATAGAATAACTTTAATAAAGTATTTTGTTTTATATAAAAAGATGTTTCTGTTTTATTACGTTAATAATACGAATAAAACAAAACGTCATTATCGCTAAATAATTCATATTATTAACTGACAATAATAGAATCAAACTGAGTGACTTCTCACATAAGCATTAATAATCAATACCGTGTGCTACTATGCAACCACACGTATTACTGTACTTTTACTACCGAGTAGTTCAACAGTAACAATGGTAAAATTTCCGCCGTTATTTTTATAGAAAATAATTCTGTCGTTTTCTCAATCCGACAATAATTCCGTTGTGGGGTCCACCAATGATTGTGCCGTCGTACGAATATTCCCCGACAAAAAGAATATTCTCCGACCAAACGAATATTTTATAACAACTTGCTTACTTTGCAAAATTTATAAATATTACCCACAACTATAACATTATATCAAATTAACTCCATAATATTCAAAAATGATATTTATAGAAAATTCATCTTTATTTATAAAAGTTGGGGTCTTACAGCCGTCGTACGAATATTCCCCGACAGAAAGAATATTCCCCGACAACAATGATTATTTTATAACCACTTGCTTATTTTGAAAAAAAAAATCATATTTCACTCATAACTTTAAACTTTTATCAATTTAACCATTTACTGAATAGTAATTATAAGAAAAATTGAATACTTTTATTTCATAAAATTCGGGGTCTTACATATATTACCAGAATACATATACAACGGAATATCATATATTCAATTTCATATCGGTAAACATGCATCACCATATATCATATATATCGAATACAATTAAAATACGTAATTTGAATTAATCTTTTCGCAAGTAGCTCTGATACCACTGTTGGGGTTTCGATACAGAAACGCACAGCGGAAATTAAAATTTAAAGCAATTTTGAAACCCTAAAACAGGATCCATGCGAAAAATAATTAATTCAGTGGTAAGAAATTATACCGATTGTAAAAGCTAGAATCGATGCGGTCGAATCTCCAACGCAATTTAAACGAACTGCGTCTCTACGGTATCCACACGAACGCTCCACACGAATCGTCCTACGATCTGCAGAAGAAGGAAACACGGTACTAGCCACCAAGGATGAGGATTTTTAAACTGTTTTTCTCTAGTCTCTCTCTAAGAGCGGCTAGGTTTTTTTTGTTTTGACGTAAAACCTAAAGTGACTGATATACATCATATATATAGCAGTTAGGAGGAATTAATCAAAACCTAATATTATTAAAATCCGAATTTATATATATCTTAATTAAGTCTTACTTAATTAATATACCTATATATAAATTATCCTATTAATTTAAATTCGTAATTTAAAATTATATCAATCATATTGACATATTTAAATCTTTACAATTTAAATTAATTTCCTTTTAATTACGTTCTTTGTGTGTGACCCTATATGTTATTATTACGTTGGCAATAACCTTAAAATCATATTATAAAGTTATAAACGGTGAGCGGCATCTAGTAATGCATCACTGCTACCCAAGTAATAATAAGATCGATGATTCGATGCAACCTTTTCGTGACCAATGTTTCAATGTAATTTAATCCTTTTAACCTTAATATCCAAGATTAAACTCGAGTCATGGAATGTGTCATACTCTTCATAATTTAATCTGAGTTTTTCTTGATCAATGAGTGGACTATATGAAACAAATCATTATTTGAGCATGGCCATGCATTTCATAGTCCTACTCAATCAAGAGGCCTATGGATATCACCCCTAATATATAGGATGGTTAAATTCCATCTAGATCACTCATATTCCTCACACGATTCATGATGTACCCAATAATCACCTTTATAGTCCACCCTATTAAAGGTGGCATTTGATGATATCAAAGTACATAAATTCTCGTGTAGTAATATAGTGATTTCAGGTCGGAGGACCATTACATCATTGTCACTATGAGAATTGCTAATGACACTTCGCATAATGCTCCATATAAAATTCTCACGGTGGGTCTTTCCAGTACATCGTTCTCTAACATGTACCTATGCATTGACTTAATATCTCATATATTTATGACCAATGAGATTTGGTCATTAGTCAATCAACATACTAGTCTCAATGCATCATTGTTGTCCCATCAACAATGATACTCGACTAGGGACATTTAAGAACAATGATACTATTTGTAATTATATAATCTCATGTTCAAGTCACATACTTGAAACTATATAATTTGTATCACTATTCTAAGGAATTTTATTAAAACACCCTTTGAGAATAGGACAAACATGCATACGAACAAGGGCTTAATGTCTATTAATAAACATGAGACTGTAATCGATCCATTCTGTGTGTGTGTGTGCAGACCAAACATCTTAACTAGCCATAACCCAAATTAAGATCACACATTCGAATGTGATAACCAATAAGCTTACTATGCAAGTCATTAGCAAGCTTTCGATCAATGACTCCCAAGTCAGATGACTTTAGGGCATTAGGTGTAGAACACCCCTAAGAATCTGATAACTCAAGCAACAAAGGCCACGTAATCAACATAAGTCCAAATAGATTTTACTAGCCTGCGTTTATGGACGAGTGCGTTTCCACGCTCCATCTCAACCAACCGTAGGACTGTTATTATAATAGTTTTTTTATAATAGAACTATAGACCCGAAATTGTAAAAGCCTCTAAGTCTTTTATTCTTGAAATCAACAGAGTTTTAATAGCATATAATATTTTCAACATAGTAAACAGACAACCTAAATCTGGACACATAACTAGAAAAGACAATTGGTTAGTGCTTGCTAAAAGGATGGATCCAAAATAGTCTCGACTTATCTAATTAACACGCCCCTATTTCACATAAATTTAACACTACTCTAAGAAAATGATATAATTACTTGGCGCTCGTCATAGGCCACAATCAAAACTTAAGTGCTATAACACCCTAACCCAACATATAAACAATTACAGACCGAGGGTTAGAGTTAATCAAAATGTAAAAGGCAAAAACTATAAAATATAAAGTTACCCTGACAAAATAGGGTAAAGCCATAACACATGCATTAAGTATACCAATAATCAGTGTAAACCCCAAAAACTATGGCTATCCACAAAATAATATCTGACTTAATCAAGATATCCCTAACTATCACGTGGCAACACAGTCCCAACATGATAAAAATTATAAACATAAGATAAACAACCAAAAACATGCATCCAAAATAAACTAATCACAACATCAAACCATTAACCACAATAATAATAACCATTAGATAAAACATATTTAAACAAGTAGTCTGGGGCTATTCATCCCAAGTGATTCACTCAAGTCCTCACACCATAAACATAAGTAAACATAGCAGTTCAAATATTAATAATACTAATTGACTAACACAATTCATATATGATATAAATAAAAGGAATTCTCCCCCCAAACTTGCAATTTGGCCAGTGTCCTCAATGGCCTCTGAACTTCATTATCAAGCATCCGGAGCATCGCCACCTTCATCACCGACCATCTCATCATCATCTTCATCACTATCATCATCCACATTCACCGACTCATCTTCGCTGGCCTCTTCAGCAGGTGGAAATTACGGCGGATAAGGTGTATAAATTAGAGGTGCTGGAAATGGAAAGGGCATGAAATCAGCGTCATCTCCTCCCTGAGCATCGTGGATGTTGGAAAGTGTATTTATGAACTCGATATGATAGTGGTTGTATTGACTCTACCATTGGGCGACAGTGTCAACCTTACAGTGCAGGAAGCACAGGCTGTTCAAAATCTTCGTGAGGATCCCAAGCGGAATGGCCTCAGATGCTGTGTGCTTAGGCACTTGTGTAAAAGTACCCGCTTCAGAGGATAGCGGCGGTTCATTGGATGGCGACGACTGAGGGGCTGGAAATAAGCCCTTTCCTCGGGGATACGACGGTGCTCCTTCCTAGACTCTATAACGGCCTATGAGATGATGATCAATAACATCCATAAGAGGCAGGGTGACATCTTCCTTCTCCCACTGAACACCCTCTCTTTTGCATAGACGGGTAATTAGAGACGGGTGTGGGAGTCTTGATATAACATTGCTCCGAATGGCCTTTTTGATGGACTCGTTGATAAGCACCCCCACATCAACTTTTAAACCCGTGACAATCGCATAGAGCAGAACTGCTCTCTCCCGGGTCACATCACTCAAGTGATGTGTAGGCATGATATTAGCACAGATAAACGAGTACCAAGCCTTACTATAACGACTTAAGGCTTGTTGGGGGAACGACGTCTTTTCACCGTGATACTCATTTGTCTTCCAAACAGTCCCAGGCTTGTAGAGTTTAGTAATGATCTCGTTTGTATTATAAGTCTGAAGCCCCGGCTCCAAGTAGTCATGCCCGTCATAGCTTGGAGTCCCATACATTGCATTGATAGCCCAGCTATCAAATTGAATTAATTTACCCCTAACTGGCACCGCAGAGGGGCCATCAGCAATGGCATTAGTGCAGAATTCTTTCACCATCGCGACAACTGCTTATTCAGGAGGCTTGGTGAAATGAACCCATTTCAATTTGATAATCATAGCCATCATCTGATCGTCTAACTTGTCATCAGGCCTAAGCCCTCTTTCGGGAACCAAACTCCTCGTCGAAAAATTTTGAGTGTATCGCTTCCACGCATCCTCTGTTGGGAATTTGACGGCATCCCATCGGGCAATAGGAGTTCTGGATGAGGATGGAGGAAGAGAACCAATACTGGTTCGTGGACGGTTAGAAGCCATATTAGGTTTGCCAAAGAAAAACTAAAAGCACAATTTCTTATGTTTTGCTTGTAATTTCTTCAACCAAAAAAAAACACAACTGAGAACCTTACCTCTCACCTTGCTTATAAAGAGGTAGGCGTGAGGGATGACAACGGTCAGAAGAGCAATGGTTGGGCGTCCAAACGGTAGGAAACTACCGGTGCGACTGTTGGGATTGCCTAACGGCTTTCTTGGAAGATAGAATGCTTGAGACTGTTGGTGGCCCAAGGAAAACCGCTGAGAGGAATAGGAGTCTGCTGAGAGAGAGGAAAGGCAACCGGTGCTAAATAAATACAAAATCTGCTCTTAAAAATGAAAATACATTGGTGGCGCTGCGGCGCGACGCATGGTGCTGCGGCGCGGAATCAAACCCACTCTGGCGCTGCGGCGCGAATGTCTGAATGGTACTCGGCGTTGCGGCGCGGATTTATAGTAGGTCCTCCTTTGGTCCGGCACTGCAGCACGAATTTTGAGGCTGCAGCGTGAAACTTGGCGGAGTGCGAATATAATATAACACCGGCACCGTGGCGCGACTTCTGAATTTCTGAGGCACAAATTCCTACACAAGCCAATCCTTATATCAGCAATCAACACATAAAAAGACAGCAACCACTGTATTCACAAGTTTTAACTACTGAAAGCCTTTAAACACATACTCATATACATGCCTTAAACACATATTAACATACATGCACTATACAAACTACAGGTTATACTAAGAACTACAGACAGTAACTAATGACAACCAAAATAAGACTAAAAACTAAAGTTAATAAAAATAAAAGCAATTTGTTTGATACTGGGATAGGGATGCCTCCCATCAAGCGCTTGATTTAGAGTCATCGGCTTGACTGTTATCCCGTCTTACACCGGGTCTCCCAATGTGATGGAGGTTGTGACGCCCACCAAAAATAGGTATACATCACCCATCTTGGGTCGTCAGATACATAGTACAGAATACAAATACAACTTACTAATACAACTGTCGTGTACAATACGACAAAACATAAACTGTGAGTTTGAATACAAATATTATCTTCTAGAGAGTATTCATACTCAAAAGGAGTCCTCGTTACATTTATTAACACACCATTACATAGAATAGTGAGGACTACTAACTAATACTATCATTCGGACCATCACTCCGTTCCCCGACTTGCCCCAGTTACGTTCTCATTTCCTGAAGAGAACAGTGAAAGAAAGGGTGAGCTCAACTAGCCCAGTAAGAAATATTATGACTAAGATAATGCAGAATAAATTATCATTAGCCTTCAACAATGTTAAACTGATAAAATACAATAGACATCAAGTTTAACCGTAGCGGAATAAGCAATCCATTAAAAGAGTCAAGTAGAAAATAAGCTCTACTATCTTTTATGATTTAAAAGATTTTCCAACACTGTGATCGCTGAGACTCAGCTTAATAAAATAATCCACATCATCGAATCACCCCTGCACTACGGCCAAGGATATTCGTATATTCATTAATGGTCATGATCATGCCAACAACTGTCCATCAATGCACTACGGGCCAATGAGGACTTTTACCACATCATTTGTAACATTACGGTCATGATTACACCGAATAATCCCTGGTCATAATCATACCAAGTCCATCTATGCACTACAGGCCACATATGACTTTCAACAGAATATAAACATGAGGATGATGACAATGATATAAGAATTCAATAAAACAAGTTCAAGAATTAATTTATCCAAGAATTAAAAACGTCCAAATTGTCAACATGATACTACTTTGTGGAGTAAAATTTAAGAATGATCAGGAGAATATTTTCATGAATAGATACTAGATGAAGCGCAAATGTCAAGGATATTCCATAAATTTTATGGAGTATAGAAGTCAAAACTTAACCAACTGAGTATAATAAAGAATGAAATAACAAAAGAAATCACCATGCATGCGATAGACCGCACAGACAGGTTATTCTTAACAGAATAATAATAATGGAACCAGGTCCGGCGTAAACGCACAGACAGGATATTCCGACAGAATAATAATAATGGAACCAGGTCCGGTGTAAAACACACAGACAGGATATTCCGACAGAATAATAATAAAGACGGAACCAGGTCCGGTGTAAAACACACAGACAGGATGTTCCAACAGAATAATAATAAAAACGAAACCAGGTCCGGTGTAAAACACACAGACAGGATGTTCCAACAGAATAATAATAAAAACGGAACCAGGTCCGGTGTAAAACACACAGACAGGATGTTCCAACAGAATAATAATAAAAACGGAACCAGGTCCGGTGTAAAACACACAGACAGGATGTTCCAACAGAATAATAGGAGAATGTCACCAAGTATAGGGTAGACCGCGTATACAGGTTATTCCAACAGAATAATAAGAAATGGAATAATAACAGTTCTCTTCATGAATAAGAAAGAATAACACCCCTTACCGTTTTAAAGAAGAGCTGAAGTAAGGAAGTAGTTAAGTAGCAGAATACTCTTCTTCTCTCTCTCTATAGTTTATCTCTATAGTTTCTCTCTCTAGAGTTCAGTGAATTCGTAAGAAATAATAAAGGAATGAGCTGCTATTTATAGAAAAATAGAATGCATAGTAACTAATCCATGAACGGTCCAGATTGATTACTTTAATCTGACGGTCCATATTTAAAGAAAAATCTTTTAAATAAAATATAATATATTCTATTTATAGAATAACTTTAATAAAGTATTTTGTTTTATATAAAAAGATGTTTCTGTTTTATTACGTTAATAATACGAATAAAACAAAACGTCATTATCGCTAAATAATTCATATTATTAACTGACAATAATGGAATCAAACTGAGTGACTTCTCACATAAGCATTAATAATTAATACCGTGTGCTACTATGCAACCACACGTATTACTGTACTTTTACTACCGAGTAGTTCAACAGTAACAATGGTAAAACTTCCGCCGTTATTTTTAATAAAATATTTTTGTCATTTTCTCAATCCGACAATAATTCCGTTGTGGGGTCCACCAATGATTGTGTCGTTGTACGAATATTCTCTGTTAAAACGAATATTCCCCGACCAATCGAATATTATATAACAACTTGCGTACTTTGCAAAATTTATAAATATTACCCACAACTATAACATTATATCAAATTAACTCCATAATATTCAAAAATGATATTTATAGAAAATTCATCTTTATTTATAAAAGTTGGGGTCTTACAGAAGTGTTCTGTCGGTCGACCTCGCCGCCCCAATAATGCTTTAATCTTTTCCCATTAACCTTGAAGGTTTAATCTGACTGTGGGTCTTTAACCTCAATTGCCCCATACGGATACACCTTAGCAACCGTGAACGGCCCCGACCATCGGGACTTTAGTTTCTTGAAGAATAATTTCAGTCGGGAGTTGAAGAGAAGAACCTTTTGACCCGACTCAAAATTTCTTTCGAGGATTTTCTTATCATGCCACCTCTTTGTTTTCTCCTTGTACAACTTAGCGTTTTCATACGCTTGCAGATGAAACTCGTCTGATTCATTGAGTTGTAGAAGTCTCTGTTCACCGGCTGCTTCTAAATCAAAGTTTAGCTTCTTAATATCCCAATAGGCGTTGTGCTGTAACTCCACTGGAAGATGACATGCCTTACCATAAACAAGCCTATACAAAGACATTCCGATAGGCGTTTTGTAAGCTGTGCGATAAGCCCACAAGGCATCGTCAAGCTTCTTTAACCAGTCCTTGCGATTAAGATTAACAATCTTCTCCAAGATTTGTTTCACCTCTCGATTAGAAATTTCAGCTTGGCCACTAGTTTGTGGATGATAAGCAGTGGCTATCTTGTGGGTCATCCCATACTTAGCTAAAAGGGCTTCGAAGTATTTGTTACAAAAATGTGACCCTTCATCACTGATAATAGCCCGAGGCTTGCCAAAACGAGTGAAAATATTTTTCTTAAGGAAATTAAGCACTACCTTCACATCATTAGTCGGCAAGGCAACTGCTTTAACCCACTTGGAGACATAATCTACCGCCACAAGGATATAGAGATTGTTGTAGGAGGACGAGAATGGAACCATGAAGTCGATACCCCATATATCAAATATTTCAACTTCGAGGATATTTTGCAAGGGCAATTCATGCCTTCTCGAAATGGTTCTCACCTTTTGGCATCTATCGCAGTGCAACACATATGTGTGTGCATCTTTGAGTTGGGTGGGCCAGTAAAATCCAGAATGAAGCACTTTAGCTGCAGTTCTTTGACCCCAAAATGACCTCTATAATTTGAGGAATGGCAGTCATGGAGCACACCTTCAATTTCCTCATCCGGCAAGCATCTCTGCAGAATTTGATCAGAACACTGCTTGAACAAGAAGGGCTCATTCCACAAATATTGTTTGGCATCTTTTAGGAATTTCTTCCTCTGTTGATAGCTCAGGTTTGGAGGAAGCACTTGGCAAGTGACATAATTAGCAAAGTCTGCATACCATGGGGCTTTGCTTTGAACGACAAAAAGTTGTTAATCCAGGAAGAAATCATTAATGGCTTTTTCAGCATCTCCCGAATACGGGGTGTTTTCTAACCTTGATAAGTGATCCGCTACCTGATTTTCTGTCCCCTTTTTGTCTTGAATTTCTAGATCAAACTCTTGGAGAAGCAGAACCCACCTTATCAATCGCGGCTTAGCATCTTTCTTCTCAATCAAATATTTGATTGCCGAGTGATCAGTGTATACGATCACCTTCGTTCTAATGAGGTAGGAACGAAACTTATCAAATGCATAGACCACTGCCAGCAATTCCTTCTCAGTGGTGGTGTAGTTCAACTGAGCATCAGTTAAAGTTTTACTGGCATAGTATATTGTGTGGAAGACCTTATCCCTTCTTTGGCCTAGCACTGCCCCAATAGCAAAATCGCTTGCGTCGAACATTAGCTCAAAAGGAAAGGTCCAGTCTGGGGCTACCACAATAGGAGCCGAAATAAGTTTTTCCTTTAAGAGATCAAAAGCTCTCAGGCAGGCTTCATCAAATTGAAAAGGCATGTCCTTTTCCAATAGTGTACACAGCGGTTTGGTTATCCGTGAGAAATCCTTGATAAACCTCCTGTAAAACCCCGTGTGCCCAAGGAACCTTCTTACCCCTTTTACTAATGTAGGCGGCGAAAAGTTATTAATAACATCAATTTTTGCTTTATCAACCTCAATGCCGCCAATAAAAACCCGGTGGCCTAGAATAATGCCCTCTTCAACCATGAAGTGACACTTCGCCCAATTCAAGAAAGGTTAGTCTCAACACATCTGTGGAGAACGGCAATCAAATTTCTCAGGCAATTACCAAATGAGCTCCAGAATACCGAAAAGTCATCCATGAAGAATTCTAAGGTCTTTTCAATCATATCAGAGAAAATCGACATCATACACCGCTGAAATGTTGGGGGAGCATTACATAGCCCGAAAGACATTTTTTGGAAGGCAAACGTCCCATACGGGCATATAAACGTCGTCTTCTCCTGATCTTCGGGAGCAATTGAAATCTGATTATACCCCGAGTAACCATCCAGCAGACAATAATATTCATACCTAACTAACCTATCAAGCATCTGATCAATAAATGGAAGAGGAAAGTGATCCTTACAGGTGGATTTGTTCAATTTCCTATAATTTATACACACCCTCCAACCAGTCACCGTTCTGGTGGGAATCAGCTCGATGTTTTCATTGGGGACTACAGTTATGCCACCCTTCTTTGGCACGCATTGAATAGGACTGACCCAAGGACTATCAGAGATGGGGTAGATAATGCCCGCATCTAACAATTTAATGATCTCCTTTCGGACCACCTCTTTCATAATGGGATTCAACCGCTTTTGATGCTCAATGGATGGCTTAGACCCTTCCTCCAGTAAGATTTTATGCATGTATAGAGTCGTACTGATCCCTTTAATATCAGCAATTAACCACCCCAAGGCCGTTTTGTATTGCTTGAGCACAAGCAATAACTTTTCTTCTTGGTACTTAGTTAAAGAAGCAAAAATTATCACAGGTAAAGTGGATGAGTTTCCTAAGTAAGCATACCTCAGGTGATTGGGCAAAGGCTTTAATTCTAAGACAAGAGGTTCCATGATCGACGGCTGAGTCTTGGAAGTTGATGCCTCATCATCATTTAGAGACTTAAACTGTCTTTGAAGCTGTTTGGATCTTTGGGGAGCATCTTGCCACTTGGCAAATTCCACATATGTGGGCTCTTCCGTAGTACTGACCCCTGTCAAGGTGACTTCCAAAAGGTCGGTAATGCAAGTTTCTGAGAACACATCCCTAAATGAATTATCAATTGCATTAATCTGGAAGTAGTCCTCAGGAGTATTAGGATATTTCATCGATCTAAACATATTAAAGGTTATTTCCTGATCATGTACTTTCATTGTCAGTTTCCCCTTCTGTACATCTATCAAGGTCCTCCCAATTACTAAAAATGGCCTGCCTAGGATTATAGGAACCTCCCTGTCTTCCTCAAAATCTAGGACAATGAAGTCTACCGGGAAGATGAACTTGTCCACTTTTACAAGCACATCCTCTACTATCCCCTTCGGGTATGTAAGAGATCTATCAGCCAATTGTAAAGTGACACTTGTAGGTTTGGCTTCATTTAGGCCCAACTTCTTATATATAGACAGAGGCATCAAGTTGATGCTAGCCCCTAGATCAAACAAAGCATTGCCAATGAATTGGTCCCCGATAGTGCAAGGAATTGTGAAGCTTCCTGAATCTTTTAGCTTCGGTGAAAGCTTATTTTGTAGGATGGCACTGCACTCCTCTGTCAGCGCCACTGTTTCATAATCCCCTATTTTTCGCTTCTTAGATAATATGTCCTTCATAAACTTGACATAACTTGGCATTCCCTCCAATGCCTCCGCAAATGGGATGTTTATGTGAAAACTCTTGAACACCTCTAGGAATTTAGAAAACTGTTTGTCCAGCTTTTGTTTCTGTAGACGCTGGGGGAAAGGCAACTGAGGGAGAGGAGAATTGACTTTATTCATTGGAGGGGTTGGTGTTGTAGGGTTAACTTGAGTACTTTTCTCACCCCCATATTCATCATTATTCTTCTCCATTATAGGTTCCTTTTCAGTAACTTCTTCTTCCACTGGAGAACTCCCTCCACCTTATTCATTAGTAGTCCTCACACTTCTGAGTGTCACTGCTTTGCATTGTTCTTTTCCTTCCCGTTTCGGGTTGATATCAGTGTCACTAGGCAATGTGCCTTGTGGACGACTGTTTAAAGCAGTGGCCAATTGTCCCATTTAAACTTTGAGATTCCGAATGAAGGCTTCTTGATTGTTACTCCTTGTTTCATTCTAGGCAATGTACCTCGACAGGAGATCTTCAAAACTAGGCTTTCTCTCCTGTTGAGGTGGTGGATGGTGGAACTAATTTTGAGAGCTCTGCGGTTGTGGATTGTACTGATTTTGAGATTGAAAACCCAGAGGGTTAGAAAAATTCGGCCTGGTGGATGAAGGTTGTGCTTGATTGGTGTTGTTGTTGTTGGTGTTGTTGTTGCCCCAAGAGAAGTTAGGATGATTTCACAAGCCCGGGTGGTAATGAGTGGGAAGATTAGTATTTTGTTGCCGCCCGTAGTTGGAAAAAAATTGAACTGACTCAGGACTTATTGCACACTAATCAGTAGGGTGGCTCCCTTGACACAATTCACACTGGACTGCGACACTTTGTACATTCTGCACTGCTGATACTCCCATGGTATCTAGCCGTTTCGTTAGCGCTGTAACCTGAGTTGCTAATGATGTGAACGAGTCAACCTTATATACCCCTACTGCTCTTCCGGGGGCTTGCCTATCATTCAGCCATTGATAATTATTGGCCGCCATTGTTTCCACCGATTCATACCCCAATATGTGATGCTTAGACATGAAGGCCCCTTCAAAAGCGGCATCTATACTCGAACGAGTAGATCCGGATAACCCATTATAAAATGTCTGGATGGGAAGCCATTTGGGAAGTCCATGGTGGGGGCATTTTCTCAGAAGATCCTTGAATCGCTCCCATGAGTCATGCAAAGATTTTGAATTAAACTGGATAAATGAGGTAATTTCGCCACGAACTTTTGCACCAACTCAGCCCATGTGGTGATGGAGCCTGACAGAAGTGAATGTAGCCAGTTCTTGTCTTTGTCCCTCAAGGTGAATGGAAACAATCGGAGTCTGATGGCATCGTCAGTCACTCCGTTGCTCTTAAAAGTATCGCAGATCTCCACGAAGTTTATAAAATGATCATTTGGGTCATCGTTTGGCAATCCCCCGAATTGAATGTTAGTGCACATTTGAATGGTTCCTGGCTTTATCTCAAAGTTATTTGCTTGGATTGTGGGAATGAGAATGCTTGCCTGGAGATCGTCGATTCGAGGCATGGCATACTCCCTGAGAGATTTCTGAAGTTCCTCAACCATTCTAACAGGAGTAGGTCTGTCCCAATAATTTTCTCTTCGCAGTCATCTGCACGTTCTATTAACCTCAGGATCGAGAGGTATTATATTCCGTCCCCTTCGAGGTGGCATAATCAGTAAAGACTACATGAAAAGAGAGTTAAACAAATAAATTAGTTTAAATTAAGATAGTGTTGACTTAGTGTTAATACTGAAAAAAAAATACTAAGTCCCCGGCAGCGGCGCCAAAAACATGTTGGTCGATTTCGCTATTGCTAAATCGCGCGCAAGCATACGCGGTCCACAAGTAATATATGATAAGTTGAGTGTCGAACTCACGAGGACAAAGTCTTAAGAGATAATTAAATACTAAGGTAAAGTCTTTACTACCTTATCTAAACAAGTGAAATAAGATGGTTGGTTAAGCTATGTGATTAAAATTACAAGAATAAGAGAAGTAGTTATGCTAGGAAGTCAAGATAGGATTACAATTCCCCTAAAGCGTCGCCTAATCTCCTAACTCTCCACATTACAAACGAATCAAGGAATGGTAAACCGAGAACAGTAAATACGCATAAGCTTCTGTCGAAGGTCAAATGCACATCCCTAGCCAGATAAATCGCAATATGTCTATTGGTGAAAATAGCTAGGCCAAGGTCATTAAGCTAAGTCTCAAGGCCGCACAAGGTAAATAGAGATATGTCTATCCTATTAGTAGTTAATGCACACATTTCATTGGCATGGTCATAACAGGTTTTGTTGTATTTAAAGATAGATAATAACATCCATTTGTCAATTTTTATTATTATCAATACCAATTTCTCTATCAAGCAATTAGTCATTAAGTAAGAAATGCAACAACCCATTCCAAAATGATTCATTATATAAAATAGGAGATAAAAGTTAATTAAGCTAAACAAAAGGTTACATTGCAATCCTAAAAATGGAATTAGTTCATATCCATGGTACTAAAACACATTTTCAATACATTCCATATTTTTAGTAATGCACAAATAAATGGGAGATTTGGAATAAGAAAACCCCTATTTGGAAGTGTTCTTCCTCCAAATCTTCTCTTCACTGTGTAGCTACTGAGCTTCTGTCGGATGCAATAAATGCTCCTCCTTTGAAGCACAGCTTCTTTCTCTTCTAAGAATTTAATACTGTAATAACTATTCTAGTCTATGCTATCTGTCTGAGATTTCTATCGCAGGCGGCTAAGTATTAAGTGTCTTTATCCTCCCTCTCTTTAGGTCATTTAAAACCCTTTACTGTCTAGACACCGAAGCTCGTGATGTGGCGCGAGCATTAAAGTAACAGGTGGCGTTGCGGTGCCACGTAGGGTTAAAAGACCAGAGGTCGTACTGCAGCGCGACTCCATGAAGAGGCCTCGGTGCTGCGGCGCGAGGATGAGATCAGGGGCTTGGCGCTGAGGCGCCTATTTCCAGTGTGTTACAAGATGGAACGGCATTGCGGCGCGGGCTCTTCGTGTAATCCTTGGCGCTGTGATGTTGATTTCCAGTATATTCCAACTTGCAATGGTGCTGCAGCGCGGATTCCTAGTATGTCACTGGCGCTGCGGTGCCAATTTAGTAAAAATGCCCATTATGCTCTTGGAAGCTGGACAAGATCTGTAAAGCCTTGCATCATAGAATTTAGACATAATAACAACAAAATATAAATTAAAGCTAACTAAATAACTGAAAACAGGCAACAACTTAAGCTATAAAGGATCTGATTCGTAGGTATAAATCCTACTCATCAGTAGCTGCGCCCGAGCGTGCAGTCAAATTTTTTTTTAAAAGCAAATCAAGAGCCAGTCCAAACCACAACTCTTATTTCATTTAAAAACCTTCGAGCATTCCCTCTTTCTCATAAAACTGACACCACAAAGCTACCAAACAACCCCTCCCTCCTCTTTGAAATCCATTCTAAGGGTTTACAATCTTAATTCTATCTAACTGCCACTCTATCTCTTCACGAGAAACCCTAGTTCTTCATCCCTCTAGCAGGTCTCGAACAGTGATATCAGTCAAGGGATTTCGGTTTTGCACACCACCTATTCCATTAAAGTTCAACAAGAGGTTAGGGGAAATCTCAACCTAACCCTTCATCATCACCCAACCTGTCCATATTCGAATTTCTCAGCATCTCAGTCAATGGGGTAGCACAACAAGTGTTCGATCAAAGGTCAGAGAAGTCTGTGGGTGTGTATTCGAAGACACAATGACAGAAAGGGGCATATTTTGGAACTCTATTGTGTGACAGTTTGGGTTCATTGAAGGGTTCAGGGCATCCAAGACAGAATTCTCTCATCAGGTAGTACATTCATCATTCTCATGGCACCCAAACGAATTCGCACACCCTCCCCATCATCGAGCAGTGAGCATGAGAGTGAGGAGAATAGCAGGGACATACTGGATACTACTATATTCGTGAACCTCTCTACCCAGCACTACTATCTGGATGTTTTAGTGGGCAAGTCATTTGTACCTGAGAGGGGTTTCAGACCTGGGAAAGAAGATGGAAAATTGAAGGAACAAATTGTGGGATATGGATGGGCTGGAGTGGTATCCAAGCCTGTGGCAGCCGCAATGGCTATAGTGAGAGAATTCTATGCCAACGCTCGCGAAACTCAGAATGACATCTCTTATGTGTGAGGAAAGCAAGTGCAGTACACTAAACAAGCAATCCGTGACATATTTCATGTGGGCACATTACCATCAGGCGCTGAAAATTGGCAGAGTCGCAGAGGTTTAAAACAGATTTAGACAAGTTGGTGAAGGAGCTGTGCAAGCCAAGCACAAAATAGACCACCAAATCTGGCACTGACAGAAAGGTTCACTTCCCACAGACTTCACTCAGTCGATACACAAAGGCATGGTATAGCTTCATATGCACGAGCATACTCCCCACCAGTCATCATGTTGATGTCACGACTGACAGAGCTATATTGCTATATGGCATTCTGAAGATGAAAGCAATTGACATCGGGCACTTGATCAATCAGTCGGTGATGCGATATATGAGGGGGAGTACTTCAGGGGGCATACACATGCCTCTATTATTACTCGATTGTGTTTGGCTGTGGGGGTTGAGTGGAATATTGAGGCTATACAGATGCCGATGAGGGATATAGACCACACCACTATTCAGAAGTACACCATTTAGAATGGTGCAGAGTCTCACCCCCGGGGCTTGGGGTTCATGTTAGGTTTTGTAAAAATCAAAGTAGCAATCAAATTGCAAAAATAGCGAAAGCATAATAAAATTAGATTTTAAAAATTTTCACAAACCAATTTCCCGGATCATCCTTTATGCATATTATTAATTAAAAAGAAGAACGAGAAGTTATGGAATCATACCTTTGTAGATGCGAGCTTCCATAGGTGCGAGTTCACCTCCTACTTCTCCACGATCTCTTTGAATCTCTGGGTAGATTTCTTCATTTGATCAATGTTAGCCACCCAAATGTATGGCCTCTAGAGGTGATCCACCGAGGAAGAAGAATTTTCAAGAAGAAGTGTGTATTGGTTCAAACCCTAGTTTTTCCTATCTTTATAGAAAAAGGGGGCGAACTCTCCAACAATTGCAATTACGTGTATTTGATATCTGATATAAGACTTTATAAAGATATCAGGTAACCCTATTTAATTAAAATAAAGCATTATTTATTTAATTAAACTCTTTTAATTAAATGGACTCCCTAATCTTATTAGGGATAATTAATTAAACTCCTTTAACTAATTTTCCCTCCTAATCCTATTAGGAATAAATGAGAGTACTTATATTAAATTAATTTCTAAACTCTTTTAGAAATTAAAATAATAACAATTGTAATAATATTAATAAGACTCCTCTTATTAATTTATATTTAATATTTTTAAAATATTAAATAATAAATATTAAGCTATTTAATTTATTCTATCACCATAGATTAAATTAAATATACTTAACATATTATTACGATTATGCCATTAATTTCTCAAATAATTATTCTTCCTTTTATGGTATGACCCTTTAGGTTCTCCATATTAAACCGGTTGTGAATAAATCAATTAGAACAATTCTAATCTTATTTAAATAAATAAATTAAACGATTAATTTATTTAAATAAATAATATTTATTCTACAATAGGGATAAGCCTCCTAAGCGATCAACGACTTTCTAGATAATATAGATTTAAATATTAATCATAAAAGAACCTTTGAGTTAATAGTTACCGTACAATTCAATCCTTCTACCATACAATATCCCAATTAAATATAAGACATGGAATTACTGTCAAGTCTTATTTTATTTAATTATATGTATTTCGATTCCTAAATGCACAACTCTTAATGAATACAAATTAAAAACTACTTTCTAATTTCATTCCACCTTGGCCAAGGATTCCTGGGTTGTCATTTATCGAATCACATAGAACATTTTTCTTCTTTTACTAGAAGTGGTAGATTCTTTATTGATCATTCATTATCTCCATATATAACTTATTACACCTAAGCATACCCTTTGATATACTCTAAGATTCTTAAGGAATAAGTCAAAGTGTAATTCATTATATATAAGATACTATGATGATCTCAAGTCTAAGGATCATTTGTACTACTATCATTATAGGAATTCCTATTGACAGGAAAGTAAAACTCCATTAGGTATTCCTTAGCGAGTCACGTTCAGTGAACTTATTCTCTAATAAGCACATACATACTTGCTTTAGTGTCTCCACACAAATGATCATGAGATCAATCATCCTCATCCAATTAGCAAGCAACGTACGTACCAATCTATCTGGATTCACTAATCCTTTTTTTAGTAATCCATTGATTGGGAACATTTTAGTTTTAAGCTATCTAAGAATTTAGATCTCATTAGCATGATCTCATCATGATTCTAAAAGCATTGCTTAAAACTATGGGTTTATCACATATTATTAAAACAGCACCATGTAGATAATAAATGCCTTTAATAAATAATTCTTTTATTAATAAATAAATAAGATTGATTACAAAGTATATGCTTTATCATCATACATGATTGGCTTGTATGCATACTACTTCAGTTCATTATGCCTGAAGATGAGTCAGAAAGTGAAGAAGATGGAGAAGACAATGAAGAAGAGGAAGATGAGGACACTGCTGCTCCTCTAGGAAGGCAAGACCGTGACATTCGTCGCCTCCAAAGAAGGATGGATGTGATGCACACGAACTTTCAAGCTTTTACGGTCGAGTTTTCTGGAGTCCTATCAAATGCCTTCAGTCAGCTGGGTGCACAGGTCCAATTTTTGACATATGGGACGGTTACTCCATATCCACTTCCAGACACTCCACCTGAGCAAGAGGAGGATGGTGATGATGAAGACAGCTAGGGGAGTTTCCTTATACCTTTTATCTCCAATGAGGACATTGTAGTTTTTAAGTTTGGGGGTATTAGGTTTATTTGTTGCATTTAGTATAATTCATGTCATGTTGCATTTTGTTTTGTTTTAGTTGATTGTGTTAGGAATTGTTGCATTCTGTTTTGTTGATTCTGTTTAGGAAATGTTACATTTTGTAATTGCATGAATATAGTTGTCAGATGATTTGTTATTTAGTTGGCCTATGAGGAAATTAAGACTACTTGATTTTTGAACTGAATTGAGACTTAAGCTTGGTTGTGATGTCATATCATTATACAAATCCTTATCTGTCTGATACTAATATAACCGGTTAGCACTCTTGAGTAACCATTATGATATGCTTAGTTTAAATTTTCACATACTTGTCTTTTGGTGGGAATGTTTGTACTGAGATAGGTAATAGCTAGTACTGTTAAAAGCTTAAGTTTGGGGGAAGTCAGTGTTATGCATGCCCCTCTATAAAAAAAAGAGAAGAAGAAAAAGAAAAAGTATTGAAACATTCCAAGTTTAATTATCGAAGCTTGTGGTTGGGCGGGATGGAGCGTAAAACGCACTCGCTATAAAAAAAATATCAAAATCAATAAACACCGCGGATAGTGCGAAAATCGCTCTCGTGAGTAAATAAGGGCATAAATCTCCCTGTTCACTCTTAACTTAAGTAATGTATGGTCTTGGTTAGAACTTGTTTGATTTACTGATTATCTTGAGTTAAAACTGGTTCTTTCCCTCTAAGAAGCATAATATGTGGAAAAAATTGTTCAATAGCATGTTTAGTGGTTGCTTCAAATTCACACACTATATCAATACTGACAGATTTGGATTTGCAGAGTGTTGTGCATTATGATCTTGTCTTGGGTAGCTTTTTGGTTTAACTATCTTGTAGTTTTTCTGAGGCATTGTAATTGAATTTCATTTCTGGCTGACTATTGGATTCAAATTCATGACAGTGTAGGATGCATACATGCAAGTTTCTGCATTACATTTTGGTTTGGTTTTGTTTTGGTTACTTGAGGGCAAGCAACGGTTAAAGTTTAGGGGTATTTGATAAGTGGTTTTATAACCACTTATTTAGATATTAACTGACTTAAATTTGTTGCCTAAACTCAATTAATTGTATAGATTTTTATGCATTTGTGCTTTGTTTTGTAGTTTCAGTACTGGGAACTCTTTTGGTGATATTAGAGATAAGCTGTGTTCGTGGTTATGATGGATTGATATTGGACAGTACAATGGAGCTGAGCATATTGCTAGATGATGGAATGAAGATTTAGATTTAAGTACCTTAAGCCTACAAAGCAGCAGAAGTGTGCAACAGACAAGTCAGGACCAACTGGTGCAAGGCACAGCTGCGCCCATATTGGCCTGTGACATAGCGCAGCTGCGCCAGGCAGCTTGCCCAAATCCAGCACAGCGCAGCTGCGCCCTCTACAAAGCTTATCACGGCGCAGCTGCGCCAGTCTGTGTTTTGCTGCTGACTTTGATTTAAATTGTCCAATCAAATTTATACTGAATATAAGGGGCTTACGACTGAGACTCTTATATATTAGACTTATTATCAGTATGTAAACGTATTCCACCCCTTGGGGAATCAATTAGCTATCGTTACTTTTTCTCTTCAATTTCAATAATAGATTAGAGTAGATTAGAATAGCTATTTGCTAGAACTGATTAGTTTTGAAGACTTGAAGCAATTGGAAAATATCAAAGATTCCATCTTGGAGTAGGATAACAGATTTGCACTACAATTCTTTACTCTTACTCTCTCTTTGATTCTTATTTGTAATCTTATGATGTTTATTCAATATATGGACGGTAGATTTGATTCAGCTATGATTTAAATTCTATTCTGAGATTGCAATGGATTCTATGGATTAGTTATTTTTGATATATTTCATTATTAGCCTTATTGATTGCTATGTGATTGTCTATTTAGATTCATACTATTTGCTTAGTTGATTGACCATCAATTACTGTGATAATTCATATGGACTTGAGAGTAGAAGTATGAGTTTAGATCTGATCTTATTAGCGTGTGATTGTATGTTCTACAATGCATTGGGATTAATGATTCGCGCTTACGATAGACATATACCGAAGCACCACTTGTAGTCAATTGAGAACTTGGGCTTAAACCCTAATTATTTGTAAATCACATAGACATATAGTGGTTTAGATAATGTGGGTGTTCATGTGTATTCTATTAACTGTAGATTATATATGATATGGGTATGGTACATTGAGATATGGCTATATTTTACTTTCGTATTCTCAACTAATAATCCGGTACAATTAGTTTGGCTTAACATGAAGTGTATGGATTTGAATGAATCAATAGATAAAATTGTGATCTCAAGTCTTCATTATCTAGTCTCACTCTAGGAATAATTAGGTTTATTTAATTTCACAGTTTAAATATAAAATATTAAATCATTCGCTTAAATAAGATTGAAATGGTTATGGACTAGTGCTTGGTGAAATTTATTAATTAATTCTCCGTGGGAACGATACTTTACTTACTCTTTATTACTTGTTGACCGTGTATACTTGCACGCATATATTGATCGGTAAAACGATCAACAATATACCCTAAGGGTTTTAAGGAATAAGTCAAAGTATAATTTATTATACACAAGATACTATGATGATCTCAAGTCCAAGGATCACTTGTACTACTATCACTACAGGAATTCCTATTGACAAGCAAGTAAAACTCCATTAGGTATTCCTTAGCGAGTCACGTTCAGTGTACTTATTCTCCAATAAGCACCTACATACTTGCTTTAGTGTCTCCACACAAATGATCATGAGATCAATCATCCTCATCTAATGAGCAAGCAACGTATGTACCAATATATCCGGATTCACTAATCCCCAATTTAGTAATCCAACGATTGAGAACTATTTTAGTTTTAAGCTTTCTAAGAATTTAGATCTCATTAAAATGATCATCATTATTATTCTAAAAGCATTACTTAAAACTATGGGTTTATCACATACTATAAAGCAGCATCATGTAGATAATTAAAAGCCTTTAATAAATTAATACTTTGTATTCATAAATGAATAAGATTGTTACAAAGTATATGCTTTATCATCAAACATGATTGGCTTGTGTGCATACTACTTTCAAAAGTATGCTATTATTGTGTCATAAATGGACCAACATAAATACTATGAATTGTAACGTCTCATTATAATGAAATTTGTAACCTTCATATTTAAACACAATAAATTTCAATAAATAATTGTAAATATTCTTATTTTCTTAAAATATATCCAACAAAGTCCAAATTGATAAGTTCTTTCTAGACCTGACAATATAGTTAGTTAACTGTTGGGTCAAACCATATTAACTGGAATCAAATGGGTTGGTTAACCATTTTTATTTATTCAGGTTGGTTAAAGTTTGAACCCATATTTTTTAAAACAAATATATTTCTGAACCGATTAACCATTTTTCAACCCATATTCCATTCAATCACACTCCTCCTCCGGGCTGCCCCAGCTACTACTACTACCGTACTAAATTCAAATTATAAAATTCATTTAATAAAATCCTACTACTACTACTGTACTAATTTTATTATAAAAATTATAATATTTTTATAATAAATTCTATAAAGATATTTTAATAAATACAGAGATTAATTTTTTTTCTTATGAATTTTATAATTTAATCATATGGTTGATGATTGTGTTATGTTATATTAATATCATAATAGTAATTTTTTAATTATTTTTTAACTAATTTTAGTTCATTAATCTAATAAATTCGGACAATTATTTAAAAACGGATAATATTTGAATTCGAATAGTTTTTGAATATCGAATTGAATGATATCTTAAAAAATCCGTTGAATATCTATGAATAAAATATTTTTTTTCCTAAATACGGATACGGATATCACTGTATTCGAATTCAAATATATTCGCTTACAACCTTACTCACCGAATTAGAATAGACAAAACTTTATTAACAACCATTTTTTTTCTTTGGTAACAGAGTTTTATATTTGTATTTTTTTTTAATAAAAACAGACATTTACAATAGCAGTTAAACTCTAATATTACAGATACACAACAGATAAAAAAAAAGTATTACACCTAAACAAAACTAACCAAGATCATTTGGTAAACAAGCAAATAGAGACAAAAACGTAACTCAAGTAGTAATTCATCCTTTTTCAAGTATTTTTTTTAATCTTTATATCTTATTAGATCGTGACCTATATTACAAATATCATACAACATGACAACACTTTCGGAAATATTGCATTATCCTTATATTCATCATATTAAAATATAATTATCATTGTTAAGAATAATAATTTTGAAAAATTATTTAAATATGGAAGGGTATTAATAATTTCAATTTAGAATTTTATTAGTATAGTTTTTTTAGCATTTTATTATTTATATTAATAATTTTTATATCATATTATTACTTAATTAATTTAATTGCGACGGTCACAATTTTATTTTTCAAAAGTTCTGTTAAAAAGTCAAAACATCTTAAAAAGGTTAATATGATTAATATGATTTTGAACCATAACCATATAGTTCCAACCCACATAACCCATATTAAAAATAGTTAATATGGTTTTAGTTCTTAAATGAAACCATAATCATATTTTGAAAACCAAAACCAACCCATAACCATATTTTATCAGGCCTAGTTCTTTCATAGCAAATTAAATATATCTAAAAGTTGCTTCTATGACATCGATTTCTAACAAAATTGGTAACCATAAATTTTCAAATTTATTTTTTTCTTAAAAGAAAATTTTGAAACACTTGATAAATCTTTTAATACCTAACATTATTTTGGTGATGCTGTTTATATGATCATTCTTTTTAATACTTTAAATTTTGATGATTTTTAAAAGTAACTTAAAAATGTTTTAACGCATGGACAAATATGAAAGAGTTTATTTTTTTTCTTATAATTAATGTATGTTATCATCGTATCATAATTGGATTAATATTAGGACACTAAATGTGTAATTACTGTATTCTATATAAAGGAATGATTCATAATATCTATTGGATCAAAAAGTGACATATATTATCCATACCGTCCGTTTAACAAATCAGTGACTGAGATTTAAAATGAAAAATCGCCGTCCACTAGACTTACTAGCGGACGTGTTTAATCAAAATTATTGACGCTTTTGCCCCTCAATTAGCCAAGACTTTGAGGTAAACAATCCGCTAGTAAGTCTAGCGGATGTATATAATACATAACCCACGATTTCCTTCTAAATAGATTACACACGATTTCCTTCTAAATAGATTACACGCGATTTACTTCATGTACTGAAATTCTGAAAATCCCTGTAATTTCCTTCCTGCAAATCCCTATCCTTGTATGTATCCTTTCTGCACTGAAAATCCCAGTACATACCTACATCAATTAAAATACAACACTGCAATACCGATCTAAATCTCAGCAACATAAATTCAAATAATATCCATCTTTACAGAGCTAGTATGTCTTCAATTAAATTACTACAATAGTAATCAGATATGATTATCAGATCTGCGCAGGAGAAGAGTAATCAGATTTTACGATATGCCATTTACGCCTACGCCTTTGACTTGGTGACGGTACCTCTTCCCGAGAAGGAATTCCTTTTCTCCTTCCGAAAATGTCCATCTCCATCTCCAGATTTGATTCAACCTCACAATTCAAAAAACGACAAAACTATAAAAATAACAATAACAAAATAACTAACTATAAACAGAGTATAGAGGTGGTAGAAATAAGATCGGTAAAAGGATAATAACTTACCAGATTTTATTGAAATTTGAGTTAGCAATAGTCATTAATTATCCTCCCTTCAACTTGGAGAAAATAGAGTAAAAGAAAAAGGAAAACAGACATAAGCAACGAAAACCTACTGTTAACTACGCATATAACTTCATAGACATAGGAAAAAGTTGACCGTAGGGAGCATAAAGACCTCATGTATCTAATTTCTCTTCCTTTTTCAAAAGAGGAAAGAAAGCAAGAGAATCAAATTTCTCTTCTGAAGCACCAGGATGAATCTTGTATTCTTGTCTGTAGATCGATGTGTCCTTAAGTTTTCAAATTTGGAGGATCCACTATTGTTGGGCTTGATGTATAATTGACCCTCTTCCTCTCCGGATCCAAATTCCCATGTATGGTCTTTCTGCAAGCCATTCTAGAGAGAAAAGGGGAATAAGAAGAGCTTTTGAGGAGAGAGAAAAGGAAGATGAAGACCCTTTTGGAGGGTTTCGAATTGATTAAGCAAGGACGAAGATTAAGGGCAATTTTGTCTCAAAATTTATTAAGCAGTGTCCGCTAGATCAACTAGCGGACGCGTTGTTTACTTCATTTATGTAATGTGTGGTATAGATACTGTTTGCCCAATTTTTGTCCATAATAAATATATACTATGGATCATTTTCTTTCTATCTATCTATATATATATATATATATATATATATATATATATATATATAATATTTTAATTGATAAATTTATAAAATATTCGTGTCCGATTTTCATGTCTAATTATTATGTCCCGTATAGAATTTTTCTTTGGTACAACGAAAGGAGTGGTGGGATTTATTTTAAAAAGCTATTGACTCAAATGAGTTAAAGGCTTAATTTATAAATAATATTAGGAGTTTCAAATTTTTAATCAAAAAAATATCTCAAATGGCGTGTCATTAATATATTAATTGAGTTAAGAAACATTAATCTTGATTATGTTATAAGATATTTTCTCCGTTCCTTAATATATGTCGTTTTAGAATTGTGCACAAGTATTAAGAAAATAATTATATAACATTAACTATAATATCAATTGTCTATTTTGACCTTGTATTGAAAGAAGAGAATGTTATTTATTGGACATAAAACAGTGAGAGAACCAAAGTCATATTTAATGCTTGGGGTAATATTGTAAATTAAGCAATTAATGCTTACTTGAAATTCTAAAACGACTTATATTAAGGAATAAAAATATTTTTCTAAAACGACTTATATTAAGGAACGGAGAGAATATCATTAAACTATTCAATATCACGTCACACTAGAAATTTAAGACCCAAGTATTATCATTAGTTTATGAGTCAAATGATAATCCTTCATTCGCTAGCATTAATAGAACTTTTCGGCTAAATTTAGGGATATAAATCGATCTCATTTTAATGTCAGCCATCTCATCTCCAATTGTACGTTGGAAGTTTCAAGCCTTAAGAGAATCACGAAATTAAACAATAAGCGAAGATTGAAGAATAAGTTTGACTATTCGAATATTTACAGTTTTTAGTTCTGAATTTCTGAGCGTGATATACTTCCCCGTTCCAAAATAAAGACTAAAAGACAATTTGCACCCTAAACTTTACACTCATGCTGACTTTTGCACCTCAAATCGAAAAAGGTGTCTAAGTACACCCCAAACTTCAATTATACGTAACAAAAAGCATATTTTCTTCACTTAACCGGTCAAAAGTGACCGGCTAAGGCACACACGTGCATTTGAAAGCGTATTAAAGTCTTTTCCACATCTTCTTCATCAACTAATTATCTCCCCTGTTTCTTCACTAAACAACCAAATCAATTTCATCAGCTCTCAAGTGCTTATAAAACAAAACAAAACAAAACAAAAACCTAATTATAAAGTCAACAATCCTAATTGAAAACAGATATAAAATTACATCAATGAAAAAGCAAAAACCATTTAATCAAGAACATGTAACCTGTAATTATAAACAATCAAATTCACCATGGTACAACAAAACAAAGAGCTTATATATTAAACAAAGAAACCAACAGCTACCAATTAGTCTGTAAAACTATTATTACAAACATTGAATTACATGTATAACTCTATACTAAGCCACAACACATACAATCTCACAATATGAAAAGACAAACACATTTCAAGGTCGTACATACTCTGCTGCTTTCACTTTGAAACTAATAGGATTTTCGGCTTCTTAGCTTTACTGGGTGTATTAGAATTCGAAGAAGCAGTATTTGCAGCTGCTAATTGTGTAGTATCATGTGCTTTCTTATCAAGCTAAATCAAACTCTGGGTTGTCAAAATTGCCTGTGGAACCAATTCATGAGAAGACCTAGCATACAAACTATCCATACGAAGACTGTAATAACTCGACACAGAATTCCTGCTAGCAGCTCTAAGCATTTGGAAAGAGGATAAATTCTGGTCGGGGAGAAGCGAGTCTGATAGAGTGTCAAAGCTTTGCCAAGAAATATCTTTGTGTCCATTCAGCATGACAAGATTGCCATTGTCAAGAAGAATAGTTGAAGTAACAAATAAGTTAGCAGTTTTGCTAGCCTAAGCAATGGCTCAAACTGCAGAATCAAACAAAACCAGTTCTCCATTTTGGGTAAGCTCTAAATACGAATTGTCTCCAACTGTGAGGTCAGCCCCAACAACCCAAACCACTATCTGTTTACTAGAGGGGATAGAGGGCGAATTGATCCGGGTTGCCAAAATTGCCTGTGGAATCAATTCATGAGAAGCCCTAGCTTACAAGCACGCCATAAATGCAACATCTTTTACGTCATTCGAATTCAAAGGACCTAACAAACAATGCCCCAATATTCTCAACGCCGGCTATAAAAGCTCCCAAGGAAGTGGAATTCTGACCCCTTTTGAAACCCCAACAGAACTTCCATTTTCAGTAATAGCCAAATTACCCATTTCTTCAACAACATCATCCACTTCTTCTACTGTAATTTCATTAGAAAAATTGTTAATTTCGTCGAATTCAGACTTACAAGGGCAGTCTTGGCTTGCCCAACCGGATGCAAATTTACAAAAATTCAATTTTGACCAGCTGGGCATTTGGGATATTTGCTTATAGTAACAATTAAAGGCAACGCCAACAATGCAGGCGCGTTTGGTGGATTTCACTGTGATGGGGCTCTAACGGAGGACTGAGAATTCCAGTTTTCAGAGTAGAGTTAGGGTTAGGATTCGATTTGGGGTTAGTGGTTTGAGGGATATGGCATAGAGAATGGAGAGAAAGATCGGGGAGGGAGATGAGGATCGGTTTGCCGTTTTGGGATTTGGTCTCGGCAGCGTAGAGAGTGAGTAGAACAGCTTCAAAGCCGGTGAGAAAGAAGGGGAATGAAAGAGAGGACTACGAGGCGTAGATCGGGATCAGAAGAGAGAAATGTATCGTAGAGCCAGTGGCAGAGGGGGTCAGCGCCGGAGCCGAAATTGGGGGAGGAGAGAGAAAGGGAGATGGCGGTGTAGGCGGGGAAGGAGGAGAGGAGGGAGCGGGCGAGGCGGTCAGAGTCGGCGAGGGATGAGATAGAGAGAGAAGGGTCGGCGGGGAAGAGATAGGAGAGGAGATGAATTCGAGAGCGAGCTTTGGAGATGGAGAATGTGGGTTTAACAGAGAGGAGGATGAGAATTGTGTGAAATAAATATAAATTTCCAAGTTTACCCCTCTGTAATAAATATTACAGCTTTAACCAGTCACTTTTGACCTGTTAAGTGAAGAAAGTATCCTTTTTGTTACGTATAATTGAAGTTTGAGGTGTATTTAGACACCTTTTTCAGTTTGGGGTGCAAAAGTCAATATGGGTGCAAAGTTTAGAGTGAAAATTGTCTTTTAGTCCAAAATAAAAGTTTAAATTGACATTTTTACACACATTAAGAAAGGGAAATAAAATGAAAAGATTATTTATATTTAAATTATTATTTAATTTTATAGTTTTCTATACATAACTTACGATTCTCCATAAATATGCATATAAAATATAAAAATGACAATTAATACTAAAGGTATTATAGACAAATTAGTATAAAAAATAATTTATTTAAATTAAGCAGATATTTAATTTGAAAATAACTAAAATAAAAATAAAGACTTTTATTTGGGACGTCCTAGAGAGAGTCTAATATTTACATTCAACTCACTTTTTTATACTCGGATTTAGCTCTCCTCTATTACATCTTCCCTTTGATTATAGTTGATGATATTAAAATTAAAATTATTAAAAATAATTTTAACATTAAAAATATAAAAAGAATTTTCACAATTAAAATTTTGATAAAAAATTCACATGATGAAAAAGTATTAGATTATTTTTATTTTTGAAATAATTATACTACTCAGTAATATAAATTAACTCATCGGTCTTGATTTTAATTATATAATTTTAAATTATAAAAATACAGTGTATATGATGAAATTAAAAGAAATGTGTAATTAATTGACCGGTGTTGATTTGTTTTTTTTTTGTTGGAAACATTGTCCTCCCTTAAAATAACTTATATTATCATGTTTCAATTCTAGAGCGGGTCCTACTATTGGACTTTATTTATTTCAAGGCCAAAATGACCCATAACACTAGAAAATTTGGGACGTCAATGAGTAGGTAACTGAGGGTATATACGGTTTTCCATTTTATATGGTCTTCGTCTTCGTCTTAGGAATGAATTTGGGCTTCTTCTTGTGTCCCACAACTTGCACCCATATCATCTTTCTAGATTTTATATATAGAAAGACAGACAGATTGATGCAGCATATGCCTAAAGCATGCATAAAGCCATCATTCAAGGCACCAAACCAAGACAAAAGCATGGATTATAATGGAAACTCGATAATGGCATTACCCTTTTTTTAAGTACTACCCTAATAGTGTTGGTGACATTTTTGTTGATGCTATCTTTTTAACAGTTAACAATGGTCTTAAAATCACAGGGAGATGTTTAAATTCAAAGAATTCTAACCTTAATGAAGCAATATAGTTCTCTAAGGAAGAAGATCTCTGCAGGTATTGGGCTTTTGGATAATTTTGATGCATGTTAGTTGCTTGATATTATGTCCCAAAGAAGGCCTGAAATAGCAGATTTAGCATGTAGTACCAATAATATCTGACAAGTCATATGCATTGCAAAGTTTTGATGTCATGATTCAACCAAATGATCTGAAAATTTTACTGAAGGGGTTGGTTATTTTCTCTTGATCAGTTCCATCAGTTTTCCAAAAGGGTTGCTAAAAGAAAGAAACATGATTCTTTTGATGATGAGTATTCTAAAAAGATTTGACAGATAGAGAAAGAGCCCTATAGACTATAGGCTTCCAGTTCAGTGGTGTTTTGTGTCTATTGGAACAGAGATTTGTAAAAGAAAGTCACTTTGGCTTCACAAAAAGAGTTGAGTTTTTTGAGTTTCATAGGCCTGCACAGGTTGATTGGTTTGAACTTTGAAGAAGAGCAGAGTACAGATATGAAAATGGGTTCTTTTTACATAAGTTCTTTGGGTGATGTGTTTATCCATCTTTGAATCTCTGAGGAAGCTTTCAGGTATGGTTGTGATAATGGTTTTCTTGGAATTGCAAAGAAATAAATGAAGGAGAATATAGTAGTATTGAATATATAGTAATATAGTAGTTGGGAATTTTCTATTGTTTGGATGTTTTGTTTTTCTCTATGGAAATTGGAGGGAAAGTGCCATGTGGTGAGCCCAGAGGTCTGCACATGGCTTCTCTAATTTCCAAGCTTTGATGCTGTAAATTGATGCAGGGGAAACCAGGGTTTTGGGGTTTTCAAGAGAATCAGTTGCAGAGGAAAACCACCTGATTGGTGCTAGAAATCAAAGACCCAGTTTTTTAGGAATAGTGGACAATTGGGAAGTGTGTTTGAGAGAAACAATCCAGCAATTTAGTTTCAGTGCAACTCCAGTTCCATTACTACTAGTATTTTACAACGACAACAAGCCCTATTTTCCTTACTAATTGCTTCCTCTGTGCAAACCAGGTCAGCTCCATCTATTCTCTTAAATCTCTCACTTGAGCACCGGTGCAGCCTAGATTCAATATGGGCCTTTCTCTTTCCTTTTTCTTGGCCTAATTATCTGATCATACACCTACTTATATAATGTTCTGTATAATATTCTCTGCTTTACATTTTGTTTCTTGTTTATAGCTATCTAGTATCTGAACATAAAAGCAGTAGAGATTGGGAAATTGAAACTATCATAACCTTGATTTAACTTCACTCCAATCTCTATTTCTTTTTCATCTGTTAATAGATCCACACCACCCCATTGCTATAGCTACTTGACTTGGTTACAAAGTGATTCTCTGATATTCTCTTTTTCCTCAAAAATCCATCAATCTGTATAAATCTGCTGATCTTTACTGCATACATACTGTCCATATTTCCCACCATTACCATCTTTTCACTTATCAAATTTCCAGTTTTTACTTTCTAGTGAAGGAAAGTTGATCAGTTGTTTCTTTATTCCTTTCCTGAAATAGTTGAGTTTCAGATGAGTTCTTCTATGTGTTCTCTCAGTAAATCAATACCATGGATTTCTGCTGTTATACTTTTAATAACTTATGCCAGCTTTTTTGGTTATGGGGTTTTTTCTCTCCTCTTCACGTCTTTGGTTTTGATTTTATCTACTATTCTCTTCACATTATTCTCAAAGAAAAGGCCAGTTCATGTTGAGAACTTTGTGCAAGATGAGGCTCTAATAAGCTCTGAGGAAGAAGAAGAAGAAGAAATATTTCAACAACAGCCTGAAAGTGTGGCTATAGTGCAGAACAATGAAGCGGCCCAAGAAGAAAATGGAGTTGATCAGATTCATGACTATTTGGCAATTAGGTCTGCAGATTTGTATTCAGAAAGCGAAAGCATTGATCAGTCATTTACAAGTGAAGACTCTGATGTGGAATGGCCATATTCCGGTGAGGCAGCTCATAGCCTAGACTTCTCAGACGGTTCCATATCCGATGAGGAAAGCCTGATTGAAATAGCTCTTCCAAGTAGGCAATATGTTATTCCAAAAGAAGAAGATACCAAGTCCAGTTTGCAGCAGAAGTTGCCATATTTCTCACCAGAGGATATTTTTAGGCAGCATGGCCTCATGGAGCTCTTAGCAGAATTTAATGAGGAAGAAAACTTGATTGAAATAGACATATCCATGGGATCCATCAAGTGTTCAAGGTTTGAAATTGAAGCATGAGTAGTTATGTTTCTGATCAAGTGTTACTTTAAAACTAGAAGTTTTTGATCCTTATGGATTTAAATGTTGTTAAGAGTTTGAATTTTAGGGTCTAAGATATGGGGCATGTGATTGTCTTTTGCTTTGTTATAGTTCTGTAAACTGTGCAGTTTTCTGCATTGAGTTTGCCCTTACAAAACATTGGATACCCGTTAAAAGCACTTGTAATTGGCCCTTTGTTTTCTCTTTAAGTCACATTATATAGTATTGAAAGTTTAAAGGCTATTGACAATAAATGGATTTCCTTTAGCAATCCTTATCTTATAAAACCTTCTTTTTTGTTGTCCATTAATTTAGCCTCATGTTTTGTTTTATTGATTCATTAACAGTCATTGAATCTAAGAAGATATATGTAGATTGGTTTCTTAAGATCTAAACCACATGTTTGGTATTTTTAGGGATTGTGATGAGATCCATTTGATATATAACTACTTTTTTGATACTTTAGTAATTTATCTTCATAATAGTATGACAGAAAGCATACTTGTGCAAATGATCCAATATTATTATTGTAGCCTTTTATTATTGTTTAATTCTTTTGGCTAGCTGCTTCATTTTTCGTGAGTGACTCGCCTCTTCATTTGTAAGGTAATTTCAAGTTATATTACAATATAGAGTTTAAATTTTAAATAATCAAATTGTCACAATAATTGACAATGTTAAATTATATTATATAAGAAATTATTTATACAAATATTTTATAAAAATAAATACATTAAATATAGCTTACAGTGTTAAATTTTATTACTCAAGAAATTATTTAAACAAATAAAAACATTGAATATAATTGACAATTTTAAATTTTATTACTTAAAAAATTATTTATAAAAATAAATATATTATATATAGTTGACAATGTTAAATTTTATTACTTAAAAACTTAGTTATACAAATATTTTATATATTGCAACTATTTAAATTTAACTAAAGTGTGGGAATTTTATACATTTCTCATGGCCTTAACTTTTAGTAGAGGTCAGCAAAGTAAAAATTATAGCTGCTACTAAAAATAGCGGCTAACAAAAAAAATCTCCCCGCTACTCTTAGTAGCGGGGCCAGTAAGTATCGGCATAGCTCCATTTGAGGCGTTGTATGGAAGAAAATGTCGTTCTCCAGTATGCTGGGATGAGGTGGGTGAAGCAACGTTGTTGGGATCGGAATTGGTACGTATGACTACGGAGAAGATTCAAATGATCAGGCAACGTATAAAAACCTCACAAGATCGACAAAAGAGTTATACTGATCTTCATCGAAAGGACATGAAATTCAATGTTGGTGATAATGTGTTGTTACGTGTGGCTCCATGGAATGGAGTTACGAGATTTAGAAAGAGAGGAAAGTTCAATCCTCGATTCATTGGCCCATTTAAAATCCTTGACCGAGTAAAAATGTAGCCTACAGACTCGCTTTACCGCCAAGTATGTCTCGTGTTCATAACATTTTTCACATATTCATATTACGTAAATATGTGGAAGACCCGAACCACATCATTGAGTTAGAACCAGACGAAATAGTGGAAGATTTAACGTATGAAGAGGTATCTGTTAAAATCTTAGATAAGAAGGAACATATTCTACACTCCAAGGTTATACCTCAAGTCAAAGTTTTGTGGAGAAACCACGATGTTGAGGAAATGATCTGGGACTTAAAATCTGAAATAAAATCAAGGTATCCTCACCTCTTTGTCATACCAGGTACGCAAATTGAGCCCTTTTCTAGTCGACCACTGAACTTTTCTGATATTTGGGTATTGAGCCCCTTTCTTCCGGTCAACGCAAATTAAGCCCTTTTCTAGTTAAAAATTTGAACTTTGAACCCCGAGGCGCCACATGTGCGTTGACCTGATGACGTGGCACACGTGGCGCCTACGTGGCACACGTCACCAGATATGACGTGGTATTTAATATTAAAATTTGACACTTGTCCGATGACGTGGCAGGTCTTTTGAATTTTTCCCAAAACTTGCCTCTCCACAGACTCGAACCTGCGACCCAACGTTTGGAATTTTGGTCATTTGACCACCCGACCACCACGGGCCTACCTGTTAGTAATTTGCAAGGAATAAGTTTTATATCAAAACATGAGATTTCCCCCAAAATAATTAAAACACTTATAGATTTACAGACAACATTCATTTCGATCTGTGTCTTTCTCTCTCATCCAACTGTCGCATAAAATCGTCTCTATCTCTTGCTATAAAGTGAGGCAAAAGGTTAGGGTTCCATCGTCTCTCCCTCTCTTGCTGTAATCTTGAACTTCGCGAGGAATGAAAAGAGGAAAGCAGCACCCTAAAGAAACTAGTCATCAAAAGGTTGGGGAAGGTTCAATATCCACTGGAGTCAGTGGGATTTCATCACCAAGGTATTGTGGGTGTGGGATACGAGTACGAATTTGTACATCGTCAAAGGGACTCAGTGTTGGGAGGAAGTTTTATAGTTGTTCAAATTATGGTGTAAGTTATTATAATTACCTTGATAAAATTTTAAATTTTTACACATAATCATAATAATTGATAATTGTTGTTAGTATATATACTTTGTGGTTTTAATGATGACAATGTTTATATGGGCTAAATTGATTTTATATTGGCTTATAATTTAATTGAGTTATGTTAATCAAATATTTTTATGCATATTAATTATATAAATATATAATAATTTGCATGGGTTATTGCATGGATTAATCACTTTGTATGCTAGCTCAAGTTTAATGCAGGATGTATTAGAATCTAATATATATATATGTTTTTATCTATCCTGATTTGCTTTTGTGACTAATTCAAATATGTATTGGAGTATAATAAGGAGATTGAAATCTGGAGGTTATACAAGGGATATTGCTTAATGCTAATAGGACTCTTTTAACAAGTCTTTATATTTTATTTGACTACTTTATATACAACAATTTATCTCTTATATATCTCTATGTTGTTATTGCTAATGTTTATCTCCTATTTCAATTCAAAAGAATTAGTCGTTGCTTGGAAGAATTGGAACGTTACATAACCGTTGTTCTACTCCTTCTATATATACTGCTTTGCTCGACTTATTGGAGATACAATAGACACAAGACTACTGAACAGAAACTCTTCAAGCTATCCAAGATAAAAATCATCATATCATCCTTTTAGTCTTGGTTTACAGTGTTCAAGTATTCCTTATTTATATCTATTGTAAATATAGTACAAGTCTAGGTTGGCTTGGGATTTTATTTTAGTAATATTCAATCTGTACAACGAAGCTAGCAAAGTCTCAGAGGTGAGAGGTGTTGCAGAGGTGCAAAGGGGGCAGAGGTGTCCAATCGATCGTCGCTGTAACATGGAGTTATTTACTTTGTAATTGCTGAGTATTATTTTAATAAAGTGAGTCTCTAATCCTAGTTGGGATTGGACGTGGATTAGGCTACTAGACTAGAGGATAGGGGTTGAACTACGTAAAAAATCTCGGTGTGATTTATTTTTCGTGTTTCTATTTTTAAGCTTTATATTCTGCCGATTTTGGTTTTAGTTAGAGAAATTTTATACTAATACGGACATGTATTAGCTGTCCGTTTATAACAGTCTAAGAATATAACTAATACGGACAGGGTTAGACCGTCCGATTATAGCCTGCTATAGTAAACTTCAAAAATTGGCCACTGTAGATCACTTCTAAGTATTTACACCTATTCACCCCCCCTCTAGGTGTGCTATATTACAGAATTACATTTGGTATCAAAGCAAGGCTCTACTAATATTGATCTTTGCAGGTCGTAGGGAAAGATCCTATGGCACACCTCAATTTTCAAGAAGGTCAATCCACAAGCCGACCACCTTTGTTGATAGGAAGCGAAAACTTCAACTTTTGGAAGTTCAGAATGAAGATTTTTCTTAAAAGAGACCCATGGGAATGGTGGGTTGTTGAAAATGGACCTGTTATTCCTAGACATGATGATGGTAAACCAAAGGCTCTCATGGAGATGGATGCAAACGAAAGCTATATGTTTTCCTACAACTCAAGAGCCATGAACACCTTGCTAAGTGGAATGGTGCAAGTTGAAATTGATAAAGTATCATCGTGCAACACAGCAAAAGAAATGTGGGATACTATCTTAACAAGCCACGAAGGTACTTCCAAAGTCAAGGAGGTTAAGTTGAGTATGCTTATGCAAGACTATGAGCTATTCAAGTTAGAAAAGGATGAAACAATTAATGAAGCTCAAGGAAAATTTCTCACTCTTATGAATTCTCTAAGTATGCTCGACCGGAAAATTGATCAAAGGGAGATAAATAGAAAGATACTTAGAGTCATGCCCAAACGGTTTGCATCGAAAGTCACAACTCTCCAAGACTCACCAAAAATTAGTACGATGAAAACTCTCACTTTATTTGGAGAGCTTGAAGAATTTGAAAATCAACTCAACAGGTATGATGAAGAGGATGAAGCACCAATAAAGAAAACATTGGCACTTCAAGTCGAGAGCAACAATAAAAGTGATTACGAAGATTTTGATGAAGAAATTGAAATGCTCTCAAGAAAACTCGAGAGACTACTTCAAAGGAAGAAACAAAGGAAAAATAAAAAAGGTAGCTCAACTCCAGTGAGTAAGTCCGAAACGAAACAAGAAGAAGAAACTGTCCAACTCTGTTTCATGAGACTAGAAGATGATGATCAACTTGAGGTAACAAATTTTCATAAAGCTTATGAAATATCTATGCCTGATTATATTGCTTTACAAAATGAAAATCAACAACTCAAAAAGAAAACTGATTATTTTAAGAATTGTGTAAATGAGCTAATGAATGAAGTTAAGTCGCTTATTAAAGAGAGAAAAGAAAATGAATATCTTAAAAATGAAAATGAAGTGTTAAAAGAAAATTTGAAAATGAGAGATGCATGCATAGATGCTTTTAATAATGGAAAAATGATGTATATGAAGCATGATGATAATTTAACAAATGCAAAAATAGCATCTTTAAAAAATGATCTTGCAAAATTTGTTCAAGGGAAAGAAAATTTAAATATAATGTTAGGTGCACAAAGGTTTAGTCTTGATAAATAAGGAATTGGGTATAATCCTGTTAAAAATGTGAAAAATAGAACAAATGATAATATGATTAATAGTAAACCAAGGTTTAAGCCACTTTATTGTTCACCGTTTGTTACTAGTAAAAAATGTGGTTTTAAAGGTCATTTTGATTCTAATTGTAATAAAATTAGAATAAAATAAATTTGGGTAAAGAAATGTGATTTATATGCTACTAACCCAAAATGACCCAAGAAGATTTGGGTACCAAAAAGGTAAAGACTATTTGTTCATTTTGCAGATGTCTCAAGGTCAAAAAGGAGACGAATAGTAGTTATCTATAAATTATTTGGCGAAATCTGTAAGTACCCCATATTGTTTTTTAAATAATGTTTTAATTAGATATATGGATTTTCTAACACAATGGTTCATAATATTATTTATTCTAAAGTTTTTATTGTGCTAAATGTTTCATATTTAATACACATGACAATCATGATGAGGAATCTGTACTTGTATGAACTTAACCATGATCTGTCAAAGGAAGAGAATGAGGATTCTGCAGGAAATAATAATTTGAGTTGTAGAAGCCAAACTACTAAATCCAGACAGCCTAAGCCGTCCGAATCAGAAGAAAAGACAGCTAAAATCAGACAGCCTGACCCGTCTGTTTCAGTAGAAAACTCAGACATGCAGACACCTATAAACAGACAGCCAGACCCGTCCGATTCAGAAGAAAATTCAGACGAACACACTGATGCAGAATGTGACGTACCACAGTTTGAATCCAACGAACAGATGACCACTGCCAAGCTTTCTAAATCATCTCAAACTGTGAGAAATCATCCTCCAAACTTGATCATAAGAGATCCCGACACATTGGATGATCAAAAGAAGTGTTTTTAAAGAGTTTTGAGTATGAAAATCTAAAATCAAAAACTTCAGAGCACATCTAGCAAGCTTACTATTGGTAACAACAATGTTGATATATAGGTAACAAATCACAAAGGTATGATCGTATTGTTTATTTGTTATATGTGATTTTGTTATAAGCTTGCTAAATTGATATGAATTAATTTTTGTTAATGACAAAGGGGGAGAGATATTTGGGTAATGATGATTATGTTTTAATCAACTTATGCTTAATAATTTCTTTTTGATAATGACAAAGGGGGAGAGATATTTGGTATTTGAATCTATTGATTTAATCTGTTTTGATTGGTTAAGATATATGATTATATGATTCTTCTTTACTGTCATGTTTTGGGTACTTTGTGTTTAATATGAGTTATTTGATATACATGCAATTAACATGTGATATTTGATATACATGCCATGTTGAAAGATTTTGTTTAACAAATATGCCTAAATTAAGGGGGAGCCATATATTTAAGGGGAGTATAGTATATATATTTTCATCATCAAAAAGGGGGAGAATGTTAGTATATATACTTTGTGGTTTTAATGATGACAATATTTATATGGGCTAAATTGATTTTATATTGGCTTATAATTTAATTGAGTCATGTTAATCAAATATTTTTATGCATATTAATTATATAAATATATATTAGTTTGCATGGGTTATTGCATAGATTAATCACTTTGTATGCTAGCTCAAGTTTAATGCAGGATGTATTGGAATCTAATATATATATGTTTTTATCTATCCTGATTTGCTTTTGTGACTAATTCAAATATGTATTGGAGTATAATAAGGAGATTGAAACCTGGAGGTTATACAAGTGATATTGCTTAATGCTAATAGGACTCTTTTAATAAGTCTTTGTATTTTATTTGACTACTTCATATACAGCAATTTATCTCTTATATATCTCTATGTTGTTATTGCTAATGTTTATCTCCTATTTCAATTCAAAAGAATTAGTCGTTGCTTGGAAGAATTGGAACGTTACATAGCCGTTGTTCTACTCCTTCTATATATACTGCTTTGCTCGACTTATTGGAGATACAATAGACACAAGACTACTGAACATAAACTCTTCAAGCTGTCCAAGATACAAATCATCATATCATCCTTTTAGTCTTGGTTTACAGTGTTCAAGTATTCCTTATTTATATCTATTGTAAACATAATACAAGTCTAGGTTGGCTTGGGATTTTATTTTAGTAATATTCAGTCTGTACAACGAAGCTATCAAAGTCTCAGAGGTGAGAGGTGTTGCAGAGGTGCAAAGGGGGCAGAGGTGTCCAATCGATCGTCGCTGTAACATGGAGTTATTTACTTTGTAATTGCTGAGTATTATTTTAATAAAGTGAGTCTCCAATCCTAGTTGGGATTGGACGTGGATTAGGCTACTAGACTAGAGGATAGGGGCTGAACTACGTAAAAAATCTCGGTGTAATTTATTTTTCGTGTTTTTGTTTTTAAGCTTTATATTCTGCCGATTTTGGTTTTAGTTGGAGAAATTTTATACTAATATGGACAGGTATTAGTTGTCCGTTTATAACAGTCTAAGAATATAACTAATACGGACAGGGTTAGACCGTCCGATTATAGCCTGTTATAGTAAACTTCAAAAATTGGCCACTGTAGATCACTTCTAAGTATTTACACCTATTCACCCCCCCTCTAGGTGTGCTATATTACAGAATTACAATTGTATGTTTAATTTTCTACAGACCCAAGCATTTTGTGGTTTTTTTCAATGGATTGACTCTATTCAGACGTTAGAAGATGCTGGGGTAGAGAATGATTCGGGTCTGTTGAATATGAGAAGCATAGAAATCGACCTACAAATGAAGAAGGAGAAAGCTCATGACTTGGGAGTGCAAGTATCGAAATTGCAAAAAAAGAAAGTCCAATTGAAGAATGATTTGAAGTGTTTAAAAGAAGAAATAAGGAACTTACAAACTAGGGAGAAATGGTTCTTACTTGTAATTGGGATGCTTCTTGTGCTGTGTTTGAGCATGATAAAACCATGAAATAGTTTAAGTTGTTTGGATGTTTAAAAAAATTTGATATAAATGGGGATTGTATAATGTTGTTTGGATAATTAGATTATTTGAAAAATGATTTTGTTTGGATAATTACATTATTTGAAGAATGATTTTGTTTGGATAATTGTTTTTATTTGTATAATTATTTAGCAAAACAGAGGCTACTTCACTAATTGGGGACATTCCAAATTATTTGATTTGTACTTTTACAAAACAAAGCATAATAGAGCATAGAATATGAACAGGGAGCATCCCATTGTTCAAACTGCAGTCCCTTTGATAATAAGCAAAACAGAGCACTCATCTTATAAGTGCAAGTATTCTGAATATAACATGAAGCTCTTAATTCGTTCATAGGTTGCAGTCCCATTGTTCAAACTGCACATAATTGTGCAATCCCATTGTTAAGAAAAGGTCAGAACTGCAGCTAACAAACTGCATACCTAACAAACTGCAACCCTTTAATTATAATTGTAACTGTAACATTTGTACAAAAAACTTAATAAGAAATAACCTTTTTCATTTAAACAGTAACACCATTGTCATGATTACAAACACAAAAGTAAATATGCCTTGCTAGGATACCATAGACCAAATAAACCATCCAGGCCAATACACCAAATAAACCTTATTGAATCAGTTTTTTGTTTGACATAATACAAACATCAAAAACCATTAATTAACTGTTCACACAAAATGATAACATATATTAGTAGATCAACTTATTCTACTCCTTGTTCACACTTTCTTGAGTACCACCAGCCTTGCTAGTTGCTCCACTCGACTGACCCTCACCCTCTGGTCTTCTTCCCTCTCTAGTCTCCTTGAAGCTATTATACAAAGCTTGAGCCATCTCACGATCCTCTATTTTAGTCTCTCCAGTAAGTGCAGCTGCCGCTCTCATAGTACCAGACATCAGTTTTATTGTAGCCTTAGGTGCAATTGTCTTTGGCCTTGGTGGATGGTGTGCAGGTGTAATCCTTGGGCCAGATCCGGCTAAGTAACATCTCCCAGGTATGCTCTATATACAACAATATACACAATAACTTAACACAATAAGTGTACATATAAAACAGTTGGTTGACAAACTAATTAATGAAATGTACTGAAACAAGAATAAAAACTAATAATCATTTATATATACTTACTGAAATATAAGTGTTGCCGGTATTTGGGGAAATGAAATAGCCAACACCAGGTGGGACCCATTCTCTTCTTGCACGATTTCTCGTGACTACACCAGTTTGTCTAGCTACACCTTTGTCTGCCACACCTTTGTCTGCCACATTTGTCTATAAAACTGGAAAATCAGATTTGACAAGTAAAAATAGATTCTAAGTTATTGTAATTAGGTCTTAACTCACCAGTTTGTGACTTGAACTGGTATCAGCTCCACTAACTCCCTTATTTGCCATGTCAGTTTTATCTATAAGGTATTGTTCCTAGAATTGTTAACATATGTTTAGAGCAATATTCCAATGTAACTAAACATGCTTAATCAAACTAATGAAGGGACATACCTTCACTCCTTTTCCCTTCTGCCCACTGTCTCCCTCATCTTGTACAACTTGTTCACCTTTCCTTCTTTGTTTTCTTTTCTTCCCACTATCTCCCTTATCTTGTACAACTTGTTCCTGCAAAGATAAACCAAAAATAATTAACAAATAATAATAACAGTTCAGTCAAAAGAATGCTTAGTTACTCTATGTAAGGGACATACATTTACTCCTTTCCCTTCTGCCCACCGTCTCTCTTATCTTGTATAACTTTTTCCCCTTTCCTTCTTTATTTTCTTTTATTCCCACTATATCCCTTACAACTTGTTCCTGCAAAGATAAACCAAAAATAATTAACTCTTGATTTAAACAGTTCAATCTAAAGAATTTTAAAATAACTTGCACATGTGTACCAAAATACTTACATCCGATTGTGTTGTTTGTGTTGATAACTTGCAGGTGACACGATTGTAGCCAGCTGTCTTGCAGGTACTGCATACCATTATTTTGCCTTTCCTAGATAATTTGTATGACTTGGTTTTAGGAATTTTGTTTTGATTTGCAGCACTTGACTCCTCATGCAACTCCTTCCTTCTCAACTTTTGTGGCCTTCCTCTCGGTGCCTTAAATGGAGGAGGTAATGGTGGAGTGATATTAACTCTTGGCCAAAATCTCTCCCCTCTAATCACACTCAACATTTCTGAATATACTCTCAGATAACTATGTACCCTAAACCAGTGTGACACATAGTCTGCAGGATTGTATCTCGTGTAGAACATAGTTGCACATGCATGTGCACAAGGAATCCCACTGAGTTCCCATGCCTTACAAGCACAGGTGTGAAGTTTCAAATCAACTATGTACCCATTAGGTACACTCGTAGATGTTACCTCAAACTGCAGATCCCTATTGTATAACACAACATACTGACAGATGTCTTCAATGTTTTTGTCAAGTATTTTTTTTGGTCTTGGACAAATGTCTCATTTCTTCTTAATGGCTATATCTATTTTCTGTTGTAGTCTAGCCATTAACAATTGTCTGATATCTTCCAATAATTCAATCAATGGTTTTCCTCTTGATTGGATTATATATCCATTGAAACACTCACAGAGGTTGTTGTCCACGATGTCACACTTTGTATCAATCTTGAAAAAAGTCTTGCACCATTTCATAGGATTTCTAGCCACCAAGAATTCATAAGCCCCTTCATCTAACCCCTTAATTCTTTCCATCTCATCCTCAAAATCAATGTTAGTTGTGGATTTTGCAGCCCTCCAAAAGGATTTCTTCAAAGCTATACCTCTATACCTCTTCCTCAGATTTGCATATATATGCCTTGCACAGTTTCTAGTTTCTGAGAAAGGAAACAGACCATCTAATGCACCAGCTAATCTGTACAATACAAATATATACTTATATGTTAGAAACATCACATGTATTACAAATAATAAATAAAATTGAAGTAGCAAATGTATAACAAATAATAGTTGTTGGATAATTACCATTTGTTGGTCACTAATGAAGGTCCACCCTTCACCATCTTCTAACTTCAGGTCATCTTTAAGCAATGTCAGAAACCACTCCCATGAATCTCTATTTTCTCTCTCTACAACAGCCCAAGAGATTGGAAACATTTGGTTATTTCCATCTCTGCCTACATCACTTAACAGCTGCCCACCACAACATCCTTTTAGAAAGCAACCATCTAGGCCAATTATTTTCCTACATCCAGCTAGTATACCAACTCTACAAGCCTTAAATCCAATATAAAGTCTTCTGAATTCAGGTGTACCAGTATGAAATACTTGATACAAGTCAATTGTAATCCCAGAATTTGATCTTCTTAACTCATCAATATATCTATGCAACTTGGCATAATGTTCTTTCATGTTCACCATCAACTCTTGCAAAGCAAACTGTCTAGCCCTATAACATTTGTCTATTGACACAGAAACTAGAAAGGTCCTTTTCACATAAGACTGGATATCAACCAATCTCCAATTCCTGAATTCTTTCAAGTTTTGTATTCAAATTTTTTGCTAACCACTTAGCATTAACCTGCCTACTCACTAAAGTCTTTGAACATCTGTGCTTTTTCCTCAATGTTCTCAGTTGAAAAGTTGGTTGAAACTGAACTTTACTTCCCCATACTTTAACAGGACATTTTTTGGAATTCATACACCTCCCTTTCACCCTATGTCTTTCACTTTTCACAAATTTTAAATCAAAACCTTTTGTTAATGACCAATTAATGATTGCAGATTTGAATTCTTTTTTGTTTGCAAATAAAATACCTAACTCTAAGTTTGTCCCCATGATTTTGGTGTTGGGATTATATACTGGGAAAGGGTTTTGCCTCCTCACAAGTGTATCATCCTCAGAGTCAGCTTCCTCAGGGCTGTCATTTTCTACTTGATTAGAGTCATAAGCACTTTCATTGTCACTATCTGTTTCACTGTCATTAGAATAATCAGCATCACTCTCACTATCTTGTTCTTCTACAATATTGTCTCCCTCATAAGTTTTGTCACCCTCATCAGTATTGCCACCCTCAGCATTGCCCTCACCCTCAACAGTATTGTCACCCTCAGCAGTCTTGCCACCCTCAACAGTTGGTTGTTTTAATTTCTTCTTATGTTCTTTATATTCCCTTGTTTTTTTTCTTGCCTCAATTATTTCTTCATCATCAGTTAAAAACATTTCTTCTTCCTCCTCATCAAGAAGAATATCACTATCACTAGAAGAACTAGAGTCCTCATAGTTATTTTCTTCCACCAATACATCACCATCATGACTAATATCAGTTATCAAACTCACCTTCTTAGCCTATTTTTTCCTATCACTAGCATGTTCAATTTGTGTAGGTTGTTTAGTCTGTTTACCCCCTTCACAATCATGCTCAAGATAAATCTCAACATATTTATAATCTACAACAGCATCTAACATCATATTTAGGTCATCATCATCTTTAAGATTTGAAAAATGCCCATAGAATATAGTATCAGGCATTCTATAATATAACCCAATTACATCTGTGTACCCAAAACTCTCACACATTGTCTTCAGTTTCTCAAAATTCAATTCAAAATAAGGGATTTGAAACTTATCAATTTTTCTATAATCATAATGGAAAACATGATATAACCCAAATAAACCCCCATGATGGAGTTCCACTTCCAAGTTTCTACAATAAAAATACCATTAACATTAATTAAAAACATATTTCTCTCCAGCACATGACAGAAAAACAAAACTACAGTATAACAGGACAAACAAAACTTTAAATCTCATGTCAAACAAAACTACAGTATAACAAGAAAAACAAAACTTTTTTACTCTAATTCCGGCACATGATAAAAAAAAGTTTATTGGTGGAGTTCCACTACCAATAAACTACAGTAGAAATCTCATGTTGGACTATGGAACACAAAGACAGACCACAAATACAGAAGAGACTATAAAATTATTACCTGACAATATTAGGACCACAACATAAGGACCACAATATAATAACCAATCAAGTTGATATTTATATAATAACAACCAATTTTAGTAAAGAACTGATAATACACAAGGAAAGGGGATTAAGTTCCAGACAATAGGCATGTAAAGGCAAATAAAGGGGCCACATTAGACAGATAAAGGGGAATAGAATAAAGGGACAAATCAATAAAGAAAGATTTTGAGACACTTACACCATCTCCCCCACCATAAAGCACTTTCAGATCCTTCGAATAATTTTAGTATCCCCACTACAAACCCTCGATTTGACAAAATTTTAAAACCCTAGCTTTTCTCTGTGCATGCGAGAGTTGGATGAGAGAGAGAAAGACAGAGAACAAAATCGAGGGTTAGACTTTGTCTGAAGAACGAAATGAATGTTGTCTGTAAATATGTAAGTGTTTTAATTGTTTTGGGAGAAATCTCATGTTTTGATATAAAACTTATTCCTTGCAAATTACTAACAGCTAAGCCCGTGGTGCTCGGGTGGTTAAATGACCAAGATTCCAAACGTTGGGTCACAGGTTCAAGTCTGTGGAGATGCAAGTTTTGGAAAAAATTCAAAAGACCTTCCACGTCATCTGACAAGTGTCAAATTTTAATATTAAATAACATGTCATACCTGGTGCATATGCCAAGTAAGCGCCACGTGTTCCACGTAGGTGCCACGTGTGCCACGTCCTCAAGTCAACGTACATGTGGCGCCTCGGGGTTCAAAGTCCAAATTTTTTACAAGAAAAGAGCTCAGTTTGCGTTGACTGGAAGAAAGGGGCTCAATACCCAAATATCAGAAAAGTTCAGTGGTTAACTTTGCATTTAACCCGAAGATTTAACGTATGAAGATGTACCTGTTAAAATCTTGGATAAGAAGGAACATATTCTACGCTCTAAGGTTATACCTCAAGTCAAAGTTTTGTGAAGAAACCACGATGTTGAGAAAATGACCCGGGAGTTAGAATCTGAAATAAAAGCAAGGTATCCTCACCTCTTCGTCATACCAGGTACGTACCCTAATTTCGAGGGTAAAATTTCATAAGAAGGGGAGGTTGTAAGACTCCAACTTTTATGAATAAAGATTAATTTTTTTCGAAATATATTTTTAAATATTATGGTGTGGATTAATATAATGTTATTATTGTGGGTAAAATTTATAAATTTTGCAAAGTATGCAAGTTGTCATAAAATATTCGATTGGTCAGGGAATATTCGTTTTAATAGAAAATATTAGTACGACGACATAATTATTAGTGGACCCCACAATGAAATTATTGTCAGAGTTAAAAAACGACAGAAATATCTTTTTATAAAAATAACGGCAGAAGTTTTACCGTTAACTGTTGAAATACCCGGTGTTAAAAGTACAGCAATACGCGTGGTTGCATAGTAGCACACGGTATTGATTATTGACGCTTACGTGAGAAGTCACTCAGTTTTGTTTAATTATTTCTACAGTAATTGTTGCATAGTATCTCACGTTATTTGATTCAATTATTGTCGATATTTTATATATTATTAAATCAATAATTGAGATGATACAGTTATTCATATTATTATTTATAATATTGACGATGTCTAGAAAGTTCTGTCGAGGAGAGGTTTGGTCACCTAATTGCGCGCCAATAGGGAGAAATTCTTATTGGAAAGCCCCCTCTTTCCTAGGAATGATCTGATTGTTAAATATTGCGAATAATAATATTAATAAATAAATGTTGTTGAAAATATTGTGGAGGATTTTATGAAGTATTTGTGGTATATATTGGCGTATTATTTGGACACCCACTTGTTCATTTTTTAAAATAATCGGTAGAAAATTATTCGGTATATATATATATATATATATATATATATATATATATATATATATATATATATTTAATAAAGGTGGGGGCCACATGTGGGATGAAAAATGGAAAAGAGGGTGGGGGGAAGATGCCTTGGAAGGGAGGGAGTTTATATGATACGTAGGAAAGAGAGAGCATAATTTGTGTGGTGGTGGGAGGAAAAATGAAGTGAAAGTGATGTGTGTGGGTGTGATGAAAGTGATGTGTGTGTGTGTGTATAAAAGTGATGGGTGTGTGTGTTGTATTGAAAAATTAGTCCGTGATTTGTCTTAATTCATCCGTGAATCACAAATTAATTCGGTCCGTGAAATTTTCGAATGTTTCGTCCGTGAATCTTTTAAACAGTACATCTTCCATTCTCCTATAAATAGGATGCTTAGTTAGAATTAAAAATTACACCAGAATCAGAGAATTCTTCTTTTATAATATTGAGCGTATTTCTTTCGAGTTTTAGAAAGCTTTGAGCGTAGAAAACAGTATAATTTTTCTTCAAGAATATCTCCGCTATACCAGTTGGAATACTCTCCTTTTGAAGGAAATGGATATTATTTTTGTTCAATATTCGTAAGAAATAATATTTTCTTCTATACTCTGTAGTATGTAAGTAATATTATTTCGTTTCAGATTCTGAATTCTATACTCATTTTGTTAAAGTTTTAGCTTCTATACTCCATAAAATTAGTAGAATATCCTTTATATTTGCGCTTCATCTAGTATCTTTTCATGAAAATATTATTTTGAGCATTCTAGATAAGTTTTAACTTTTTCATGTTGGAGTACTATTCACGAGGTTACTATTTCCGAAGTACTATTTACTTTGTTACTATTCACCCGGGGCACTATTTATGAAAAAATAATTCTTTTCAGTCCAATTCATTTTTGATACAATATTATTCTTGAATTTTACTCCACAAAGCAATATCATGTTGACAATTTTGACGTTATTGAATTCTGGATAAATTAAATTATAAATCTTTAAAAAATTATCATTTGCTTTCTTTTTATTGAATTCTTATATCATTGTCATCATCCTCACGCTTATATTATAATGAAAGTCATCTGTGGCCATAGTGTATAGATGGATGGACTTGGTATGATTATGACCAGGATTTTTTCGGTATAATCATGACCGTAATGTTACAAATAATGTGGTAAAAGTCCTCATTGGCCCGTAGTGCATTGATGGGCAGTTGTTGTCATTATCATGACCATTGATGAAAACATAAATATCCTTGGCCCGTAGTGCATGAATAATTCGTGGTCGTGATACTAATGAATATCATTGGCCTGTAGTGCATGGATGATTTGATGATGTGGATTATTTAAACTGAGTCTCAGCGATAAAATTGATGATAAACTTTTTAAATCATAGAAGATAGTAGATATCATGCTCTACTTGACTCTTCTAATTGATTGCTTATTCCGCTGTAGTTAAACGTGATGTTTATTATATTTTATCAGTTTAACACTGTTGAAGACTAACGATAATTTATTCTATATTATTTTAGTCATAATATTTTTTAATGGGCTAGTTGAGCTCACCCTTTGCTTTCATTGTCCTCTTTAAGAAATGAGAATATAACATAGACTAGTCGGGAAACGGAGTGACGGTCCAGATGTTTGCATTAGTAGTCCTCACTATTCAGTGAAATAGTGTGATAATAATTGTAATGAGGACATATTTTGAGTTTGAATACTGTCTAGAAGACAATATTTGTATTAAAACTCTCAGCTTATATTTTGTGGTATTTTACACGACAGTTGTATAATTAAGTTGTATTTAAATTTTGTACCATATATTTGACGACTCAAGATGGGCGATGTATTCTTATTTTTGGGGCGTCACAATTTTCTTGTGAAATATTAAAAAATCATGTAAAAATTTATCAATTTCCTATTTATTATAGAGAATGATACATCATCCCGGTCCGTATAAACGTCACTAGATGATAAAAATAGTAGTAATTACAACTTCTATAATAAACATAACATAAAGCTATGAGACTGTGACATCATAAAATAAATGAAATCCAAGTAGAGAGAAACTTAATGAGTACACACGGGTTAATTGATGTTTAAGTTGTAAGACCCCGAATTTTATGAAATAAAAATATTCAATTTTTCTTATAATTACAATTCAGCAAATGGTTAAATTGATAAAATGTTAAAGTTATGGGTTAAATGTGAAATTTTTTCAAAAAAACAAGTGGTTATAAAATAATCATTATTGTCGGGGAATATTCGTTGGTCGTGGAATATTCTTTCTGTCGGAGAATATTCGTACGACGGCATAACTGTTTGTGGGCCCCATAACGAAAAACGGTCGGATGAAGATAACGACAAAAATTGAGTTTTTATAATTAACGGCGTAGTTGTTACCGTTAACACTGTTGGAATACCCGGTGGTTAAAATACAGTAATACGCGTTATTGCACAATATTTTTGAAATTATTGATTCTTACGTAAGAAGGCACTACTCAATAATTGTTACAGTAGTTACTGTTCAATATTTTATTTTATTGATTCAATAATTACTGCATTGATATTTTATACTATTGTTGTTTCAATAATTGTCACTGCACAGTATTTCTCATTGTCAGATCAATAATTCATATTATTTGAATAATATTACTAGATAACATTATTGGCAATGTCTAAAAAGTTCTGTCTAAGGAGAGGTTTGGTCATCTAATTACGCGCCAGTGAGGAGAAATTCTTATTGGAAAACCCCCTCTTTCCTGGGAACGGCCTGGTTGTCATAAATATGATTCTATAATATTATTTGTGAATAATTAATTATTGATTCATATGATAAGAAAATATTTATTTTATGTGGATATAAATGAGGGATATATTTTTGTGGTTAAAAATGAAGGAGTTAATGTTGAGGTTTTTATCAGTATTTTTGTCGGAATGGAGGTATTAAAAATCAGGGTTTTTGAGATATTTTGCGGGGGTTATAATTTTTAATCCGACCGTTGAATCGTTGTGATTTTTGGATATGTTATACATATATAAGTTGAGTATATGTTCACAAATTTTGAACCGTTAAAAATGAACGTATGATTTGTTATGAATTTTAAGAGATGACTGGTTCAGAAATTGTTGAAGTTTCAGAATTTATCATTTTGGTAGAAAATTCTAAAATTGGTGGGCCCCACTCTTGGTTGGTGAAGAAATGTGCTGAGATTTTTATTCAAATATGGTGGGTGGGAATAGTAGCAGGTAAAGCCATCAGGTTGCAGGTTAAGTCTGCTTCGGCGTGCTAATATTTTCCTATAAATAGAGGGCTAAGTTAGAATTGAAAACCATACCAGAAACATAAGCTTTCTCTCTTTCTCTCTCTATATTATTAAGCATATTTTGTGAGTATTTAGATACTTTGAGAGTTGTTATTCAGTGCAAATTTCCTTCGGCTTTGCATTCCAGTCAAAAATACTGCACTTTTGAGGTAAGCGATAGTACGGGATTTTAAGGGTTGTTATGTTTTTCAGTTCGTACTTCTAACGAACTTCAGAAAATTCTGAAAAAATTTGAAATGATATTTTGATGAGTTTTATTGATTGTGTCCAAAAATGGTGATTTTTGGATGTATAGATTAAGAGTTATGAATTTTACGGAGAAAGACTATTTTAAAAGTAACCGCTTATAACTCCTTTTGGTTAACTCCAAAATTGATTAAATTTTTACTGAGAGTACATGTATATGATAGGAGTATACTCTGTGAATTTCAGAATTTTTAGATAAAAGTACAATTTTTGATAAATGTCTAAATATTCGACTATTTTGGCCATATAAAAAATAGTAAATGACTTTTAAAAATTCTGAGAAAAATATATGTTCACTATGGGACTATATTATGCTAAATCCCTGAAAAAAAAAATTTTTGGAACTGATTTGATATTTTTCATGAAAATAGACTAGTTATGAGAAAATGAATTAAATATGTTATGTGAAGTAAGAAAATTAGAAAATAGGATTTTATGGCTTGAGAATCCTATATGAGGTATATGCAGATTTTTGATGAGGGTTTTGGTTATTGATGATGAAATCTTAAGAGTTGGTATTTTATGATGATTAAATGCATTAATTAGTAAAGTGTAAACAATTTAAATAAATTATTTATAAGCTTAAGAAATATTATTCTTTCAATATCATTATACTGAAATATTGGTATGTATATTATTGTAGAATTTCTACCTTTTTCATGTCGGGGTTACTATTCATGAGTTACTATTCATGAGTTACTATTCACGAGTTACTATTAACGACCAAGTTGGTTTCTTTTTCTAACCAAATTATAGTTGATTTATGAATATTGCTCTTGAAATTAAATCCATGTTTTGATCATATTATTTTTATTATCATATATAATATTTTTATAACCTTGATGTTGAAATTCTCTTTCGCTTGAGTGTAAAGATGGGTAAATTATTGGTATGATCATGACTATGGGTTCTCTTTGGCCAGTAGTGTAAAGTTGAATTGTTGACTGGTATGATCATGACCATTGAATTTATAATTGAATATCTTTAGCTTAAGTGCAAAGGTGAAATGATCAACATGGTTATAATTATTGTTTATATAAATTCTGAAATGATTATATATTTCTTTGAGATATTAATATATTTGGCCTGTAGTGCAAATATGAACTGTTGATGAATATGTTTGGCATGTAGTGCAAATATGAACTGTTGAGAAATATCTTTGGCCTGTAGTGCAATGATGAACTGTTGTTGAATATCTTTGGCCGTAGTACAAAGATGAATTATTGATGAATATCTTTGGCCTGTAGTGCAAAGATGAACTGTTGTTGAATATCTTTGGCCTGTAGTACAAAGATGGTCTGTTGATGAATATCTTTGGCATGTAGTGCAAAGATGAACTGTTGTTGAATATCTTTGGCCGTAGTGCAAAGATGGATTTATTAGTATGATTATGAACAGGAACTGTGATTTGGTATAACCATGATCTTTGATGTTTCAGGTAAAGACAGGTGATGGAAATATTCTTCGTCCTCGGTGCGAAGAAAAATTTAGAATCACAATTATGATTATGAGTTATTCATATGATTGTGGAAAGGAACTGTTGAGTGATGTTACATGGATAAAACATTGTTGGTGGATTTTTAACATGGAGAAGATAATAGACTTTATGGTCTATTTGACTCTTCTAATGGATTGCATGTTCCGCTGCAACTATGGTTGAAATTTTTTATCATCTACCATATGTTCTAAATCTCTGATTTATTACTATTAAAGGCTATTGATAAATTATTTATCTTTAGTCATGATATTCTTTACTAGGCTAGTTGTGCTCACCCTTTTGTTTCACAATTCCTTTCAGGTAATAAGAGTGTAGCTGGGTCGAGCGAGGGTAACAGGAAAATAGAACGGTGGTCTCTAGCTGTGGAGGTTTTTCCTAAGCAGTATAGAAAAGTGTTGTATACATTATTTAGTAGTTATATTTGGTGAATCAAATAGGGTGAGGCGAACCCAACGTTGGAAGGGTGTTTTGCCACTATCATACAAGATGTCTAATGATATACAACCTCGTGTCATCATAAGATAGGGATATGCTCATCCACTTGCTGAGTATATTTACAAGCACTACCTATATAATCTTGGTGTTTGTTTGAAGTATAATTCTCAATTAGAGACAGTGGAGATAATGATATGTCAAGAGAAGACTCCCCATTGAGAAGAATATGATAGTAATCTTCTCATTTTTTTTTGGGGTCTATTGGGTCAACCAAGGATAATTCTGTGGCCATATGATATCTATTATAACCTAGAAGCATGGCCTCCCATGTACGAAGGTTTCCTTGAGCACTTTCCAAAGATTCTAATTTCTAAAACAATTTTTGACTATACCTTTATGTAAGGTGTCATTGTGAGGTGCTGTCCACGGTTGGGACATGAGTCACATTTGGTATATATTTGTATCCAAACTCACAGCATATGTGTTGTTGTATTTTGCACGACAATTGTTGTAATAAAGTTGTAGTTATTTTCTGTACCATGTATTTGGCGACTCATAATAGGTTGGATGGAATTGACCTATTTTGGGGTTGTCACATAAGTTACTATATTGGGGTCAATTTTTATTCTAGTTATTGAATACTTTCCTTTTTTTACAAAAATAGTATTATACTCAACAAAAGTTATAAACTAATCATTACTTAACATTTCGTCCAAAAAATTGACAGAAGTGCTGAATAAATTAACGTTTAACAGTTGTCATATGGGATACTTGAAAATGTGGCAGGTAGGTCCCTGTTACGTGAAGAGTTAATTGATATTTTGGTTACTGTAATAAGGGTTGATTTTCATTTTGGTTATTGATTTTTTTTGTTACAAACACATTGTTATACTCAAAAAAAATATTATAAACTAGTCATTACTTAACATTACTTAATTGACATGTGAGTTAGTTATTGATGATATGACACATGATATTGCTACAGAAATCAGAAAAGGGAAAAAATAGAGAAAAAAAATTAGGTCACGATTTTGCTGCGATTCATTTTGGCCACGAATAAATGGTTTGTTTCTTCTTCACCGACAATAATACACATGATAATACATATGGCAAAATGTGTCACGTCACCAATAATTAACTCACACATCATCTTTTTTTTTTGCTCATGTTATATGCACGGTTCAACACTTTCGTCAATTTTTTGGACGGAATGTTAAGTAATGACTAGTTTGTAATATTTTTTTGAGTATAGTTATATCTTTGTAACAAAAAAATAGTAACCAAAATAAAAATCGACTCTTAATACAGTAATCAAAACATTAATTAACCCTAGTACACTGCTAATTACTAACTGTAATGCTACGTTTGGATTGAATATAATAGAGAAAGGAATGAAACAAAAATAATGTATTTGATGATCATTTTGGAGGATAAATCATTCCAATGAAATGCAAATTCATTTTATTCCTTTTTTTGTTTCATGTCGAGAAGGTAGAATAAAATACATTCCATTAGAATTTATATATGTGATAATTTTGTCATTATATAACAACACCCACTGTGACGCTCCCAAAATAGGTATACATCACCCATTCTGAGTCTCCAAATATATGGTACAGAAATAAATACAACTTCAGTAATACAATTGTCGTGCAGAATATGACAACACATATACTGTGAGTTTGAATACAAATATTGTCTACTAGAGAATATACAAACTCAAAAGGAGTCCTCATTACAATTATCACACTATTTCACAGAATAGTGAGGACTACTAATGCAACCATCTGGACAGTCAATCCATTCCCCGACTAGTCCCAGCTATATTCTCATTTCCTGAAGAGAACAGTGAAAGAAAGGGTGAGCTCAACTAGCCCAATAAGAAATATTATGACTAAGATAATGTATAACAAATTATCATTAGTCTTCAACAGGGAAAAATCTGATAAAATATAATAGACAATAAGTTATAGATCAACAACTGCAGCGGAAAAAGTAATCCATTAGAAGAGTCAAGTAGAGCATAAAACCTACTATCTTCTATGATTTAAAAGATTTATCATCAATTTTATTGTTGAGATTCAGCTTAATAAATAATCCACATCTTCGAATCATCCCTGCACTACGGGCCAAAGATAATCGTATTTTCATCAACGGTCATGATCATGCCATAAAACAATTCATAATCATGCCAAAAATTGTCCATCAATGCACTACGGGCCAATGAGGACTTTTACCACATCATTTGTAACATTACGGTCAAGATTATACCGAATAATCCCTGGTCATAATCATACCAAGTCCATCTATGCACTACAGGCCATAGATGACTTTCAACAGAATATAAATATGAGAATGATGACAATGATATAATAATTCATTTAAACAAGTTCAAGGATAAATTTTAAAGATTTATAATTTAATTTATCCAGAAATCAATAACGTCCAAATTGTCAACATGATACTACTTTGTGGAGTAAAATTCAAGAATAATACTCAGTTGGTCATGTTCATCTCAACACCTGTTCATCTTTGCACTACGGGCCAAAGATATTCATCAGGTAATCATTTATCTTTGTACTACAGACCAAAGATATTCAGTAATATCATCATTTAGGATTGAGGATGATAAAAAAATATCTTAAAGAAAACGAATTCAGTGAGATAAAAGAACAAATATTAGGGATTCGTATTACAGTTTATCCAAGTTCAATAATACTCCGAAATAACCAATTTCGAAGCAGAATTCAAAAATAATGATCAAAACATGGATACAATCAAAGATAGTAACCATAATAGCCATCTTGAATAAAAAGAAGAAAATTTTATTTTTCGGTGAATAGTGTCGTATTCGTGAATAGTGTCATATAAGTGAATAGTGCCGTATACGTGAATAGTAATCCCGACAAAAAAAGTTCTAAATTTGATAAAAATTTCATATCAATATTTTAGCATAATGATATTGAAGAAAATAATATCATTTAAGAAGAAAATAACATCCCTTACCTCAGAATAACCGTACTTCTGACTGAATTTTGGATATAGTGCTGATAAAAACTTGTACTGAATAGAAACTCTCAAAGTATCAAAATAGTCACAAAATACGTTTGATAATATATAGAGAGAAAGAGAGAAAACTTATGAATTCTGGTGTGATTTTCAATTCTAACTTAGCCCTCTATTTATAAGAAAATGTTAGCACGCCGAAGCAGACTTGACCTGCAACCTGATGGCTTTACCTACTACTATTGCCACCCACCACATTTGAAATAAAATTCAGCATATTTCTTCACCAACCACAAGTGGGTCCCACTCAGTTCTAGAATTTTTTACCAAAATTATTTATAAACCTAATTTCCGAATCAGTCACCTCTTAAAATTCATAACAAATCATACGTTCATTTTTAAAGATTCAAAATTTGTGGACATATACTCAACTTATATATGTATAACATATCCAAAAATCATAAAGATTCAACGGTCGGATTAAAAATTATAACTCACGCAATATATCTAAAAAATACTGATTTAATTTTTAATACCTCCATTTCGTCAGAAATACTGATAAAACACCACAACATTAATTGCTTCAATAATAACCACATAAATAAATCCATCATTTATATCTATATCAAATAAATATTTCCTTATCATATAAATCAATAATTAATTATTCACAAATAATATTACAGAATCACAATTATGACAACCAGGTCGTTCCTAGGAAAGAGGGGGCTTTCTAATAAGGATTTCTCCTTACTGACGCGCAATTAGGTAACCAAACCTCTCCTTAGACATAACTTTCTATACATTGTCAATAATGTTATCTAATAATATTAGTCAAATAATATAAATTATTGATCTGATAATAAAAAATACTATGCAGTAACAATTATTGGAACAATAATAATATAAAATATCAACGCAGCAATTATTGAATCAATAAAATAAAATATTAAACAGTAACTACTATAACAATTATTGAGTAGTGTCTTCTTACGTAAGGATCAATAATTCAAAAATACTGTACAAAATCGTGTGTTACTGTGCAACCACGCGTATTACTGTATTTTAACCACCGGATATTTCAACAGTGTTAACGGTAATAACTACGCCGTTATTTATAAAAACTCAATTTTATCGTTTTTTTCATCCGACAGTTATTCTGTTATGGGGCCCACAAATGGTTGCGCCGTCGTACGAATATTTTCCGACAGAAAGAATATTCCACGACCAAACGAATCTTCCCCGACAATAATGAATATTTTATAACCACTTGTTTATTTTACAAAATTTGTACATTTCACCCATAACCAAAATATTATATCAAATTGACACCTTATTATTCACAATAATAAATAGAGAAAATTTTATTTTATTCATTAATAAGTTGGGGTCTTACAACCTCCCCTCCTTATGAAATTTTATCCCCGAAATTTACATACGTACCTGATATGCCGAACAGATGGGGATAACTTGACTTCATTTCAGATTCTAACTCTTGAGATATCTCCTTATACGTCAAATCTGTCGCTATCCCGTCCGGTTCTTAATCAATAATGTGGTTAGGATCATCCATATATTTACGTAACATCGATACGAAATAAACGTTATGAACACGCGACATACTTGGTGTGACGCCCCCAAAATAGGTCCAATTCACCCAACCTATTCTGAGTCGCCAAATACATAGTACAGAAATAACTACAACTTTATTAATACAATTGTCGTGTAAAATATGACAACACTTAAACTGTGAGTTTAAATACAAATATTGTCATCTAGACAATATCCACACTCAAATAAGTCCTCATTATAGTTATTAATACACTATTTTACAGAATAGTGAGGACTACTAGAACCACTTCTAGAACCATCATTCCACACCCCGACTAGTACTCGCTACATTCTCGCCTCCTGAGAAGAAAAATGGAATAACAAGGAAAATGGTGAGCTCAACTAGCCCAGTAAAGAACATTATGACTAAGATAATATAGAACAAATTATCGTTAGTCCTCAACAGGAAAAAATATAATAGAATACAATAAACAGCAAGTTTTAAATCAACATTCGCAGCGGAAATAATAATTCATTAGAAGAGTTAAGTAGAGGATGAAATCTACTATCATCTATGAATTTAAAAGTCCATCATCAATATTTTATTTCTGTAACATCAATCAATAAATATCTTGAACCAAATATTCATCTTTGCACTACAGGCCAAAGATATTCATCAGTTGGTCATGTTCATCTCAACACCTGTTCATCTTTGCACTACGGGTCAAAGATATTCATCTTAAAATTATTAATCTTTGCACTACAGACCAAAGATATTTAGTAATATCATCATTTAGGACTGAGGATGATGAATTCTTTTTTAAAGAAAAACGAATCCAGCGAAACAAAAGAACAAATATTAAAGATTCGTACTTTACACAATCCAAGTTTAAAAATACTTCATAAATAATCAGAGTGGAATAAAATTCAAGAATGATTAAAACATAGATCCAATTAAAGATAGGAATCATAACAGACAATCTTGGACACAAAAAAAGAAAATTTAATTTTTCTGTGAATAGTGTCATATACGTGAATAGTGCCGTATACGTGAATAGTAACTCCGACACTAAAAGATAGAAATTTTACAAAAAAAATCATCATGCTTCGTGAATAGTACTCGTGAATAGTAACTCATGAATAGTAACTCGTGAATAGTAACCCCGACATGAAAAAGTTCTAAATTTGATAAAAATTTCTAACTAATATTTTGGCATAATGATATTGAAGAAATAATATCATTTACGAATAAAATAATATCCCTTACCTCAGAAAGAATAGTACTTCTGGTTGGAATATCAGATATAGTGCTGAAGAAACTTGCACTGTATAACAATACTCAAAGTATAAAAATACTCAAAAAATACACTCGATATTATAGAGAGAGAAAGAGAGAGAAATCTGTAGTTTCTGGTGTGATTTTCAATTCTAACCTAAGCACCCTATTTATAGGAAATTGCTTAGAACACCAAAGCAGAAAATTGAATATAATAATATTATATATAAAACATATTCCTACGCCCACTTTGAAATCTGATTTTAGCCACCTAGCACATGTTAAAGATGTCCCCAAACATTTAAAAAGCGTTTTTCTTTTAAAACATAAATAAAACTTCCAAAAAGTAATTATTTCGAAACTTCGGAACTTCAATAATTCATAATAAATAGCCTTTTTATCAGAAAATTCGAATCTTGCATTTTTTTTATAGAAAATTCAATTCTCTACAACTTTGCAAAAGAAAGTTTTTCCAAATTCCAAACAGAAATTGACCGAAATCCATAAACGGGCGATTTTACAAGCTATAATCAAATTTCAGTCAAGAAATGGAGTCCACCGACACACAAAATATGTGTTAATCATTTAATGCAATAAAAATACTCTTTCTCCTCATATACTCATATATCTCACATTCATTATAAAAATATCACCATTATAATATTATTAAACTATAATAATATATTTAAATAAATTATTTTATCAGAAAAAGATAAAATATTAATTTTTAACAATTGTCACATTAAAAATTTTCTCCATCTATATTCACATAAAATTAATATTTTTCTCATCATATAAATCAATAATTAATTATTCATAAATAATATTACAGAATCACAATACTGGCAACCAGGCCGTTCTCAGGAAAGAGTGGGCTTTCCAATAAGGATCTCTCTTTACTGGCGCACAATTAGGTGACTAAACATCTCCTTAGACAGAACTTTCTGGACATTGCCAATAATGTTATCTAATAATATTATTCAGATAATATGAATTATTGCTTCGGTAATGGAAAATACTGTGTAGTGACAATTATTGAAACAACAGTAATATAAAATATCAACGTAGCAATTATTGAATCAATAAAATAAAATACTGAACAGTAATTACTGTAACAATTATTGAGCAGTGCCTTCTTACGTAAGAATCAATAATTGGTGCAATGTCGTGTGCTACTGTGAAAAAACGCGTATTACTGTGTTTTAACCACCGGGTATTCCAACAGTATAAACGGTAACAACTACGCCGTTATTTATAAACAACTTATACTTGTCGTTTTCGTCATCCAATCGCTTTCCGTTATGGGGCCCACACAAGGCTGCGCCATCGTACAAATATTCCCCGACGGTAAGAATATTCCATGACCAAACGAATATTCTCTGACAACAATAAATATTTTATAACCACTTGCTTATTTAAAATATTTGCGCATTTTACCCATAACTTACCACATTAATCAAATCAACCCTTACTATTTCAAAATAATAAATAGAGGAAAATTAATTTTATTTATAAAAAATTGGGGTCTTACAACCTCCCCTCCTTATTAAATTTCGTCCTCGAAATTAACATACGTACCTGGTATTTCGAAAAAGTGTGGATACCTCACTTTCATTTCTATTTCCAACTCCCAGGTCATTTCCTCAATAGCATGGTTCCTCCACAAAACCTTAACTTGCGGTATGACCTTTGTGCGTAGGACATGCTCCTTCCTAACCAAGATCTTGACAGGTACCTCCTCGTACGTTAAATCTTCGGGTATTTCGTCTGGTTCAATAACGTGGTTCGGGTCGTCCACATAATTTCGTAACTTCGATACGTGAAAAACGTTATGAACACGCGACATACTTGGCGGTAAAACGAGTCTATAGGCCACAGTTCCTATTCGATCGAGGATTTCAAATGGACTAATAAATCGAAGGTTTGAGCTTTCCTCACATCGCCGATTCTCGCTTTTGGAATAACAACTTCTTGCACCTTCTTCTTCATATTCATCAGCTTCGGTGTGTAGCTTGAGCGGTTTTAACTTTATCGATTAAAGTCGATTTTACTCGTATATCATCACGTGATCCATAGAGTCTTTAACTCTATCTCTATCATTTGTAAGTCATACAAAATGGGTCTTTGTGTTAACATTATCGCACTCGTACCCGTATATGATCTTCTACTTAACGCGTTAGCTACCACGTTCGCTTTTTTCAAGATGGTATTGAATGGTATGGTCGTAATCTTCAGCAGCTCGAGCCAACGTCATTGCCGCATGTTGATTTCTTGGAAGCTCTTCTCACATTCCTCGCTACATTCGTATTTTGTATCTTTTCAAATCAGCTAAGTTAATGGAGTAGCGATTCTAGAAATTCTTCCACGAATCTCCGATAGTAACTAGCTAAGCCTAGAAAGCTACGTATTTCGATTACTGACATAGGTTGCTCTCAACTATGACTCATATCCCAATCTTGGATAGCACGTCACAATGGTACGTATCAGTTTACTACCACACAAATATGGCGTCCCCTACGTAGAGTCTGGCTTCGGTGCATTCCACAAAGGAAGTCACCAGATAAAGGTTCGGGTACAAACTTCTACAGTTGAATTTTTAACTCCTGAAGTTCAATAGGAGCCATGAGATTTTAGAAATGGATTTTGTACCGGGTTCAAAGTCGATACAAAATTTAATATCACGCTCTGGGAGTAGGCCAGGAAATTTTTCAGGAAATTTACTAACAATAGAAATATCATTCAAATCTGACGTATATTTGTTCAAGTCCATAACATGGGCTAAGAAAACTTGACATCCGTTTTTCAATAAACGAATGACTTTATGACTTGATATAAAAGAGTTTAACTTCAATGGTTTGGTTGCTTGAATTCGAATAACAGATTGCTTAGGAATATAAAAACTAACAACCTTACGAAAGCAATCAATTTTGGCATGATGAGTAGTTAATCAATCAATCCCTAAAATCACATCAAAAGTAAGTATCTTTAAAGAAATAAGGTCAACAGGTAATGTGATGGTGCCAACTCGAATCAAACAATATTTATAAACAGTGGATGTAACGAAAGTTTCTCCTAACGGAGTTTCAACAGATAAGTCAAAGTCTAATTTTCTCCGGAGTCAAGTTTAAACGTTGAGTATAAGCAAGAGAGATAAATGAATGGGTAGAACCGGTATCTAATAAGGTATAAACTTCGTAAGAATTTATAATTAACTAACCCGTGCTAACTTCGTTCGGGTTCCTCGTATTCTGACCAGTCACGACAAACGCTCTTCCAGGAACCGTTGACTTTGACTTTTCTGGGACAGCCTTTTGAGTCACCATCCCCGCTGGACTGGGTTTCGCTACCGTACAATCTCGAGCGATATGACCTTCTTTTCCACAATTATTACATACCTTGGAAGGCTGTGAACAGTTTGGACTTATGTGTCCCTCTTCTCCGCATCTGTAGCATCTAACTGGCGGTCTTTCTCCTCCTCTAAAATTCGTTGATGGTGCTGGTTCTACTGCCGACATCTTCCCGTCATCGTTAAATCTTCTCTTCTTGAAATTTTCACTTGAGTTATTTCTTCTATTATCTTGGCCATGATTACCACCGAAGTGGTTACCAGTTTTGGCATGATAATTTCCTCCACGATGGTTATCCTTGTTCTGATGACTATTGTCATCGATACGATTATCATCGAGTTGTAGGTCGTTATTCTTCGATTGAGCTAACTCATTATCGCGCTCCAATAACTGAGCCATATTCACAACATCTGAATATAGAGAAAATTTATGAGAAATGAGATATTGACATATGTCGGGTTTCAAACCTCTCAAAAACATCCGCGTCATACGTTCCTCATTCTCCACCAAATGAGGTGCAAACCTGAATAACTCCGCGAACTTCGCCTCGTATTGGGACACCGTCATGCTGTTCTGTTTTAGTCTAATAAACTCTACCTCCTTCATATGACGAATACTTTCAGGAAAGTACTTGTCATTGAACAGTTTCTAAAACGTTTCCCAAGACATGCTGAGTGCGGCTGGCTGGGTACGCTTCACAGATTCCCACCGGTAATCTGCCTCGCCACGGAACATAAAGGTGGCGAATGGAACCTTCTGTTCCTCCGTGCATCCCAAGACATCGAATATCTTGGTAATTTGCTTGACCCACGTTTTTGCCATGATCGGATCTGGCTTTCCCTTAAATTCTGGTGGTCTCAATTCTTTGAACTGCTTGGCTGTGACAAACCGTGAATTGCTATCATTTCCTCCTATATTTTGAACACGAGTCTCCCTCGTCAGGTTTTGCATGAATTGCAAAAAGCTTCTAAACATCCCATCGTTCATCATCTGCTCATTGGTGTTGTTCATAGGAGGAACATTGCCAGCCTGTTGCACGTTCTCCTCGTTGGTGACCACAGGTGTCTCCACGGTCTCATTTACTCCACTGTTAACATTCTCAGTCAACATTCTCAAATACTGCCATAAAATAAGGGTTAATTTAAGCAATTAACATATCACATAATACCCCTATATTATGACCGACCAACAAATAAGCTTAGGTAGGACACACTAGCGAATGATTTACTCGTCTCTCCCCTCCTAGTTCTATTCCCCGATCTCCGATATCCCTAAGCTCTGATACCAACTGTGACACCCCCAAAATAGGTCCAATCCATCCAACCTATTCTGAGTCGCCAAATACATGGTACAGAAATAACTACAACTTTATTAATACAATTGTCGTGCAAAATACGATAAAACTTAAACTGTGAGTTTAAATACAAATATTGTCATCAAGACAATATCCACACTCAAATAAGTCCTCATTACAATTATTAATACAGTATTTTATAGAATAGTGAGGACTACTAGAACCACTTCTAGAACCGTCATTCCACACCCCGACTAGTACTCGCTACATTCTCGCCTCCTGAGAAGAAAAATAGAACAACAAGGAAAAGGGTGAGCTCAACTAGCTCAGTAAAGAATATTATGACTAAGATAATATAGAACAAATTATCATTAGTCCTCAACAGGGAAAAATATAATAAAATACAATAGACAACAAGTTTTAAATCAACATTCGCAGCGGAAATAATAATTCATTAAAAGAGTTAAGTAGATGATGAAATCTACTATCATCTATGAATTTAAAATTCCATCATCAATATTTTATCCTTGTAACATCAATCAATAAATATCTTGAACCAAATATTCATCTTTGCACTACAGGCCAAAGATATTCATCAGTTGGTCATGTTTATCTCAACACATGTTCATCTTTGCACTATGGGCCAAAGATATTCATCATAAAATCATTAATCTTTGCACTACAGACCAAAGATATTTAGTAATATCATCATTTAGGACTGAGGATGATGATAAATATTTTAAAGAAAAACGAATCCAGTGAAACAAAAGAACAAATATTAAGGATTCGTACTTTACACAATCTAAGTTCAAAAATACTTCATAAATAATCAGAGTGGAGAAAAATTCAAGAATGATCAAAACATAGATCCAATCAAAGATAGAAATCATAACAGACAATCTTGAACACAGAAAAGAAAATTTAATTTTTCTGTGAATAGTGTCGTATTCGTGAATAGTGCCGTATACGTGAATAGTGCCGTATATGTGAATAGTATCGTATACGTGAATAGTAACTCTGACACTAAAAGATAGAAATTTTATAAAAAAAATCATCATGCTTCGTGAATAGTACTCGTGAATAGTAACTCATTAATAGTAACTCGTGAATAGTAACTCATGAATAGTAACCCCGACATAAAAAAGTTCTAAATTTGATAAAAATTTCTAACTAATATTTTGGCATAATGATATTGAAGAAATAATATCATTTACGAATAAAATAACATCCCTTACCTCATAAAGAATAGTAATTCTGGTTGGAATATCAGATATAGTGCTGAAGGAACTTGCAGTGTATAGCAATACTCAAAGTATAAAAATACTCACAAAATACACTCGATATTATAGAGAGAGAAAGAGAGAGAAATCTGTAGTTTCTGGTGTGATTTTCAATTCTAACCTAAACACACCCTATTTATAGAAAATTACTTAGAATACCAAAGCAGAAAATTAAATATAATAATATTATATATAAAACAAATTCCTATGCCCACTTTGAAATCTGATTTCAGCCATTTAGCACATGTTAAAGATGTTCCCAAACATTTAAAAAACGTTTTTCTTTTAAAACATAAACAAAACTTTCAAAAATTAATTATTTCGGAACTTCGAAACTTCAATAATTCATAATAAATAGTCCTTTTATCAGAAAATTCGAATCTCGCCAATTTTTATAGAAAATTCAATTCTCTACAACTTTGCAGAAGAAAGTTTTTCTAAATTCCAAATAAAAATTGACCGAAATTCATAAACGGACGATTTTACAGGCTATAATCAAATTTCAGTCAAGAAATGGGGTCCACCGACACACAAAACATGTGTTAATCATTTAATGCAACAAAAATAATATTTCTCCTCATATACTCATATATCCCACATTCATTATAAAAATATCATCATTATTATATTATTAAAATATAATAATATATTTAAATGAATTATTTTATCAGAAAAAGATAAAATATTAATTTTCAACAATTGTCACATTAAAAATTTTCTCCATCTATATTCACATAAAATTAATATTTTCCTCATCATATAAATTAATAATTAATTATTCACAAATAATATTATAGAATCACAATACTGGCAACCAGGCCGTTCCCAGGAAAGAGGGGGCTTTCCAATAAGGATCTCTCTTTACTGGCGCGTAATTAGGTGACCAAACCTCTCCTTAGACAGAACTTTCTGAACATTACCAATAAAGTTATCTAATAATATTATTCAAATAATATGAATTATTGCTTCGATAATAGAAAATACTGTGTAGTGACAATTATTGAAACAACAGTAATATAAAATATCAACGTATCAATTATTGAATCAATAAAATAAAATACTGAACAGTAATTACTGTAACAATTATTGAGTAGTGCCTTCTTACGTAAGAATCAATAATTGGTGCAATACCGTGTGCTACTGTGCAACAACGCGTATTACTGTATTTTAGCCACCGGGTATTCCAACAGTATAAACGGTAACAACTACGCCGTTATTTATAAACAACTTATACTTGTCATTTTCGTCATCCAATCGCTTTCCGTTATGGAGCCCACACAAGGCTGCGCCGTCGTACAAATATTCCCCGACAGTAAGAATATTCCACGACCAAACGAATATTTTCCGACAACAATGAATATTTTATAATCACTTGCTTATTTAAAATATTTGCATATTTTACCCATAACTTACCATATTAATCAAATTAACCCTTACTATTTCAAAATAATAAATAGAGGAAAATTAATTTTATTTATAAAAAGTTGGGGTCTTACACTTTGCGTTTAAAACGAGTCTATAGGTCACAGTTCCTACTCGATTGAGGATTTCAAATAAACCAATAAAATCGAGAGTTGAGATTTCATCTCTTCATCGACTCTTGCTCCTAGAATAACACCCTCTTGAACCTTCTTCTTTACATTCACCAGCTCTGAGTCTGTAGCTTGAGCGGCTTTAACTTTATTGATTTAAAGTCGGTTCTAATCGTATATTTGCTATCTTCACGTAGGTTCGTATATTCGTACTCGTAAATGCATACGATCTTCTGCTCAACGCGTCAGCTATCACGTTCGCTTTTCCCACGATGGTATTAAATAGTATAATCGTAATCTTCAACAGCTCGAGCCAACGTCTTCAGCGCATAATACGTTCGTTTTAGGTGAAGAAATATTTTAAGGGTTTTAGAAATGGGTTTATACTGGGGTCAAATTTAAACGTTGAGCGCATGTAGGAGAAATAAAAGAATATATAGAACCGGTATTGAATAAGGTATAAACTTCGCAAGAGTTTATAATTAACTTACCTGTGATAACTTCGTTCGGATTCCTCGACAAACGCTCTTACTTAAACTACTGACTTTGACTTGTCTGGGACATCCTTTGGCATCACTATCCCCGCTGGACTTAACTTAACTACAGGATAAAATCGAGCTAGGTGACCTTCTCTTTCGCAATTGAAACACACTTTGGGTTGCTGCATACAGTTTGGACGGATGTGTCCCTCTTGTCCACATTTGAAACATACGACTGGTGGTCGTTCTTTTTCTTTTGAAATGGGTACTGGTGTTGCTGTCTTTCCATCATTATTGAACCTCCTCTTCTTGAAATTTCCACTTCTATTATCTTGGCCATGATTACCACCGAAGTGGTTACCATTCTTGGCATGATAATTTCCTCCACGATTGTTGTCACCGCTTCGATGACTGCTACCATTGGTATTATTATTTTATCGGCTGCTTTCTCTTGGTTGGGTTGACTCGTTATCGCGCTCCAATAACTGAGCCCTATTTACAAAAACTGAATACAAACACAATTTGTGAGAAATTAGGTATTGACGTATCTCGAGTTTCAAACCTCTTAGAAATATCCGCGTCATTCTCTCCTCGTTATCAACTAAGTGGAACGCAAACCGGGACAACTCGGTAAACTTAGCTTCGTACTGTGACACGATCATATTATTTTTCTCCAGCTTGATGAATTCCACTTCCTTCATGTGACGAATACTTTCGAGAAAGTACTTGTCGTTGAACAATTCTTGGAACTTCTCCCAAGACATCTTAAGTGCGTCAGGCTGGGTACGTTTTACAGATTTCTACCAATGATCTGCTTCTTCACGCAACATAAAGGTGGCGAATGGAACCTTTTGTTCCTCTGAGCATTCCAAGACATCAAATATCTTGGTGATCTGCTTTATCTATGTCTCTGCCTTAAGTGGTTCTGGCTTTCTCAAAAACTTCGGTGGTCCTAGCTCCTTGAACTGCTTAGTGGTGACCAATCGTGGGTTGCCAGTGTTTCCACCTGCATTATGAACAGGAGTCTCTCTCGTTTGGTGTTGCATGAATTCTAAAAAGCTCCTAAACGTACCGTCTTTCGTCATTTGGTCGGTGCCGTTGTTCACCTGAGGATTGTTGCCTTCCTGATGCATATTATCCTGAGTATTGATCTGTGGTGACTCAACTATCTCCTGTGCTCCATTGCTATTCTCAACATTCTCGGATGTTATTTTTAAATACTGTCACAAAACAAGGGTTAATTGACATGCAACATATTATCCCTATATTCTGACCGACCAAACAAATACCAAATAAATTTAGTCAGGTCATACTAGCGAAGGAATTCCCCGTCTCTCCCCTCCTAGTTCTTGTCTCATATCTCAGCTAGGGATCATATCCCTAAGCTCTGATACCAACTGTGACGCCCCCAAAATAGGTATACATCACCCATTCTGAGTCGCCAAATACAAGGTACAGAAACAAATACAACTTCAGTAATATAATTATTATGCAGAATACGACAACACATATACTGTGAGTTTGAATACAAATATTGTCTACTAGAGAGTATACAAACTCAAAAGGAGTCCACATTATAATTATCACACTATTTCACAGAATAGTGAGGACTACTAATGCAACCATCTGGACCGTCAATCCATTCTCCGACTAGTCCCAGCTATATTCTCATTTTCTGAAGAGAACAGTGAAAGAAAGGGTGAGCTCAACTAGCCCAGTAAGAAATATTATGACTAAGATAATGTATAACAAATTATCATTAGTCTTCAACAGGGAAAAATCTGATAAAATATAATAGACAACAAATTTTAGATCAACAACTGCACTGAAAAAAGTAATCCATTAGAAGAGTCAAGTAGAGCATAAAACCTATTATCTTCTATGATTTAAAAGATTTATCATCAATTTAATTACTGAGATTCAGCTTAATAAATAATCCACATCATCGAATCATCCCTGCACTATGGACCAAAGATAATCGTGTTTTCATCAACGGCCATGATCATGCCATAAAATAATTCATCTTTGCACCATTGGCCGAAGAGAATCCATGGCCATAATCATACCAAAAATTGTCCATCAATGCACTACGGGCCAATGAAGACTTTTACCACATCATTTATAACATTACGGTCATGATTATACCGAATAATCCCTGGTCATAATCATACCAAGTCCATCTATGCACTACAGGCCACAGATGACTTTCAACAGAATATAAACATGAGGATGATGACAATGATATAATAATTCAATTAAACAAGTTCAATGATAAATTTTAAAGATTTATAATTTAATTTATCCAGAAATTAATAACGTCCAAATTGTCAACATGATACTACTTTGTGGAGTAAAATTCAAGAATAATACTCAATTGGTCATGTTCATCTCAACACCTGTTCATCTTTGCACTACGGACCGAAGATATTCATCAGGTAATTATTCATCTTTGCACTACAGGCCAAAGATATTCAGTAATATCATCATTTAGGACTGAGGATAATGAAAAATATCTTAAAGAAAACGAATCCAGTGAGATAAAAGAATAAATATTAGGGATTCGTATTACAGTTTATCCAAGTTTAAGAATACTCCGAAATAACCAATTTCGAAGCAGAATTCAAAAATAATGATCAAAACATGGATACAATCAAAGATAGTAACCATAATAGTCATCTTGGATAAAAAGAAGAAAATTTTATTTTTCGGTGAATAGTGTCGTATTCGTGAATAGTGTCGTATACGTGAATAGTGCCGTATACGTGAATAGTAACTCCGACACAAAAAGTTCCAAATTTGATAAAAAGTTCATATCAATATTTCAGCATAATGATATTGAAGAAAATAATATCATCTAAGAAGAAAATAACATCTCTTACCTCAGAATAACCGTACTTCTGACTAAATTTTGGATATAGTGCTGACAAAAACTTGCACTGAATAACAACTCTCAAAGTATCAAAATACTCACAAAATACGCTCGAGAATATAGAGAGAGAAAGAGAGAAAACGTATGAATTCTGGTGTAATTTTTAATTCTAACTTAGCCCTCTATTTATAGGAAAATGTTAGCACGCCGAAGCAGACTTGACCTGCAACCTAATGGCTTTACCTGCTACTATTGCCACCCACCACATTTGAAATAAAATTCAGCACATTTCTTCACCAACCACAAGTAGGGCCCACTCAATTCTAGAATTTTCTACCAAAATTATTTATAAACCTAATTTCCGAATCAGTCACCTCTTAAAATTCATAACAAATCATACGTTCATTTTTAACGATTCAAAATTTGTGAACATATACTCAACTTATATATGTATAACATATCCAAAAATTACAACGATCCAACGGTCGGATTAAAAATTATAACTCACGCAATATATCTGAAAAATACTGATTTGATTTTTTATACCTCCATTCCGACAGAATTACTGATAAAATACCTCAACATTAATTCCTTCAATAATAACCACATAAATAAATTCATCATTTATATTCACATCAAATAAATATTTTCTTATCATATAAATCAATAATTAATTATTCACAAATAATATTACAGAATCACAATTATGGCAACCAGACCGTTCTTAGGAAAGAGGGGGCTTTCCAATAAGGATTTCTCCTTACTGGCGCGCAATTAGGTGACCAAACCTCTCATTAGACAGAACTTTCTAGACATTACCAATAATGCTATCTAATAATATTATTCAAATAATATGAATTACTGATCTGATAATAGAAAATACTGTGCAGTAACAATTATTGAAACAACAATAATATAAAATATCAACGCAACAATTATTGAATCAATAAAATAAAATATTAAACAGTAACTACTATAACAATTATTGAGTAGTGCCTTCTTACGTAAGGATCAATAATTCAAAAATACTGTGTAAAATCGTGTGCTACTGTGCAATCACGCATATTACTGTATTTTAACCACCGGGTATTCCAACAATGTTAACGGTAACAACTATCTCGTTATTTATAAAAACTCAATTTTATCGTTTTCTTCATCTGACAGTTATTCTGTTATGGGGCCCACAAATAGCTGCGCCGTCGTACGAATATTCCCCGATAACAATGAATATTTTATAACCACTTGTTTATTTTGCAAAATTTGCACATTTCACCCATAACCAAAATATTATATCAAATTGACACCTTATTATTCACAATAATAAATAGAATAAATTTAATTTTATTCATTAATAAGTTGGGGTCTTATACCCACCACTATCAACAACCAAACATACAATTAAAACATCTTAAAATTATTTTATTACGCCTTTCATTCTATTCATTCTATCTAAACGCAAAATAAGTTTGTAATCCACCCTCTTGCAAACAACTTTACATGTGAAATTCTTAACATTAGTTTTACAAGCTCGTGAATCTTGAAGTATCTCATCAGCTCCTCTGTGCTAACTTTTTTAAAAAAGAAAACATAAAATATAGAAACATTAAAAACGGAAAATAGATGGTATTAAAAATTTAAAATCACGGGATTCCTTCTTCCGGATAAACACAACATACATATTAAAAAAAGAAAGAAAATAAGTAGTTAAATAAAGCTGCACGATAATTATAAATATAAACCGACTTTATTGCCAGCTCCAGCCATTTCTCTTTAATAAATAAGTAGGAAATTAAAAAAATTAAAAAGTCAAGTAATGAAGTTACGTCACTTACATGTCAAGAAAGAGCTAGAAAGTGTCAGCAACTATTACATCTCCATTTTATTAAAAAGAATTTCACTTATAAAATTTATAAATATTAAATATGACAAACTTTAAGATATTATGTTTTTTAAGTATTACTCCTTCCATCTCAAATTAATAACAGTTTTAGAAAATTATTGTTGTATCAAATTAATTACATTTCATTAAGTGTGTAATACTCAAATTGCATAATAATGGATATAATTATACTTTTAGCGATAAATTTGACATAATAATTATATTTCTTAATAAGTGTAAAAATGATCAAAAGTAGGATTGTTCATCGCTAAATTATCGGACCAGACCGGACCGAACCAATTACCGAACATACCTAAAATTGAGGTATATCGAACCGGTTAGCCGGTCCGGTATCGGTTCGATACCGATTTTAATCTCATATTGTCTCGGTTGCTTTTCAGCTATTAAAAACACCAGAGATTAAAGAGTTATACGATGACGTTTGGGGAAAAAACTCGTTATTCGTACATATCCATTTATATCTGTAAACAAAATTGAGATATACACTAATAAACCAAACCATGAAAGAAATGACAGATACCTTCACTTGATCAAGGTATAATCATCTCCAATTAAATTGGGGTTTAAATAAGAGGCCCAAACTTACTTAAACCGATTAAACTGATATCACATATTCATATAGACTTATGGAGTATAAATATAGAAATCAAAAGGAAAAAAGAAAGGAAAGAGGGAGGGGCTAGGGTTTTGGGTTTCTAGAAGATCGATGCCAATTTTAGCCCAACGATTAGCGTATTTGATGTGACGCCCCCAAAATTAGGTATACATCACCCATCTTGGGTCGTCAGATACATAGTACAGAATACAAATACAACTTAATAATACAACTATCGTGTACAATACGACAAAACATAAACTGTGAGTTTGAATACAAATATTATCTTCTAGAGAGTATTCATACTCAAAAGGAGTCCTCATTACATTTATTAACACACCATTACATAGAATAGTGAGGACTACTAATTAATACTATCATTCGGACCATCACTCCGTACCCCGACTTGTCCCAGCTACGTTCTCATTTCCTGAAGAGAACAGTGAAAGAAAGGGTGAGCTCAACTAGCCCAGTAAGAAATATTATGACTAAGATAATGCAGAATAAATTATCATTAGCCTTCAACAATGTTAAACTGATAAAATATAATAGACATCAAGTTTAACTGTAGCGGAACAAGCAATCCATTAAAAGAGTCAAGTAGAAAATAAACTCTACTATCTTTTATGATTTAAAAGGTTTTTCAACACTGCGATCGCTGAGACTCAGCTTAATAAAATAATCCACATCATCGAATCACCCCTGCACTACGGCCAAGGATATTCGTATATTCATTAATGGTCATGATCATGCCAACAACTGTCCATCAATGCACTACGGGCCAATGAGGACTTTTACCACATCATTTGTAACATTACGGTCATGATTATACCGAATAATCCCTGGTCATAATCATACCAAGTCCATCTATGCACTACATGCCACAGATGACTTTCAACATTTTATAAACATGAGGATGATGACAATGATATAAGAATTCAATAAAACAAGTTCAAGAATTAATTTATCCAGAAATTAACAACGTCCAAATTGTCAACATGATACTGCATTGTGGAGTAAAATTCAAGAATGCTTAGAAGAATATTTTCTTGAAAAAATACTGGATGAAACGCAACTATCAAGGATATTCCACAAATTTCATGGAGTATAGAAGTCAAAACTTAACCAACTGAGTACAATAAAGAATGGAATAACAAAAGAAATCACCATGCATGCGATAGACCGCACAGACAGGTTATTCCAATAGAATAATAAATAATGGAACCAGGTCCGGCGTAAACGCACAGACAGGATATTCCGACAGAATAATAAATAATGGAACCAGGTCCGGTGTAAAACACACAGACAGGATATTCCAACAGAATAATAATAAAACGGAACCAGGTCCGGTGTAAAACACACAGACAGGATGTTCCAACAGAATAATAAACGGAACCAGGTCCGGTGTAAAACACACAGACAGGATGTTCCAACAGAATAATAGAAGAATGTCACCAAGTATAGGGTAGACCGCGTATACTGGTTATTCCAACAGAATAATAAAGAATGGAATAACAGAAGTTCTCTTCATGAATATAAAAGAAATAATATTCCCTACCTTAAAAGAACTGGATATTGGAAAAGTGATGTAGCAGAATACTTTTATTCTCTCTCTCTTATTCTCTCTATACTTTCTCTCTCTATAGCTTGAATGAATTCGTGAAAAATAATGAAGCCCTAAGCCTCTATTTATAGAAAAACTGAGGGTGGCTCTTGGTCTTAACGAAGGGTCAAATGACTCTTGGTAATATTGAAGGGACAACTACTATTGACGAAAGTAATTACTATTGACCAAGGTAAATACTATTGACGAAGGTAATTACTATTGACCAAGGTAAATACTATTGACTAAGGTAAATACTATTGACGAAGGTAATTACTATTGACCAAGGTAAATACTATTGACCAAGGTAAATACTATTGACGAAGGTAATTACTATTGACGACGGTAATTACTATTGACGAAGAGACTCTTAGATGATGACATATGGCCCCCCATAAAATAACCAAACTTACCACAACGTCTCAATTATTGATTTAATAATATAACATATTATACAGACGATACTATGACAATAATTTAAGAGATATGATGCAGCAATTACTGTAGCAATAATTGAGTATAGCTGAGTGACTTCTCACGTAAGCATCAATAATCAATACCGTGTGCTACTATGCAACCACGCGTATTACTGTACTTTTACTACCGAGTAGTTCAACAGTTTTAACGGTTTTAACGGTAACACTTCAGCCGTTATTTTTAATAAAATATTTTTGTCGTTTTCTCAATCCGACAATAATTCCGTTGTGGGGTCCACCAATGATTGTGCCGTCGTACGAATATTCCTCGACAAAAAGAATATTTTCCGACCAAACGAATATTTTATAACAACTTGCTTACTTTGCAAAATTTATAAATATTACCCACAACTATAACATTATATCAAATTAACTCCATAATATTCAAAAATGATATTTATAGAAAATTCATCTTTATTTATAAAAGTTGGGGTCTTACAACCTCCCCTTCTTATGAAATTTCGCCCTCGAAATTAGGGTACGTACCTGGTATGTCGAAGAGGTAAGGATACCTTGATTTCATTTCTGATTCTAACTCCCAAGTCATTTCCTCAACATCGTGGTTTCTCCACAAAACTTTAACTTGAGGTATAACCTTGGAGCGTAGAATATGTTCCTTCTTATCCAAGATTTGAACAGGAACTTCTTCATACGTCAAATCCTCCGCTATTTCGTCCGGTTCTAACTCAATAATGTGGTTCGGGTCTTCCACATATTTGCGTAACATGGATATGTGGAAAACGTTATGAACACGAGACATACTTGGCGGTAAAGCGAGTCTATAAGCCACAGTTCCTACTCGATCGAGGATTAAAAATGGACCGATGAATCGAGGATTTAGCTTTCCTCTCTTTCCAAATCTCGTAACTCCTTTCCATGGAGCAACACGTAAGAACACATGATCTCCTACATCAAATTCCACGTCCTTTCGATGAAGATCAGCATAACTCTTTTGTCGATCTTGTGAGGTTTTTATACGTTGTCGGATCGTTTGAATCTTTTCTGTAGTCATACGTACCAACTCCGGTCCCAACAACGTTGCTTCGCCCACCTCATCCCAGCATACTGGAGAACGACATTTTCTTCCATACAATGCTTCGAATGGAGCCATGCCAATACTTGCTTGATAACTGTTGTTGTAGGAAAACTCCACCAATGGTAAGAACTTGTCCCAACTTCCCTTGAAGTCAAAGACACAGAGTCTTAATAGATCTTCAAGAGTTTGAATAGTCCTCTCTGATTGTCCGTCCGTCTGAGGATGATATGCTGAACTAAATCGTAACTCCGTGCCCATAGCTTTTTGTAAACTAACCCAAAATCGTGAAGTGAATCTTGGGTCTCGGTCAGAAACTATGGATACTGGCATACCATGCAGTCTTACAATCTCGTTTATGTACATACGAGCAAGACGTTCAAGTGTATAAGTTTCTCGTATCGGTAAGAAATGAGCAGACTTGGTCAATCTATCAACAATGACCCAAATCGCATCAATACCTTGAGAAACCCTAGGAAGACCGGTAACGAAATCCATGGTAATGTGCTCCCACTTCCATTCTGGAATTTCAAGTGGTTGCAATGGACCTTTTGGTACTTGATGCTCCGCTTTGACTCGTTGACAAGTTAGACACCTTGAGATAAACAACGCTATCTCTCTCTTCATATTGCTCCACCAAAATGTATGACGAAGATCATGATACATTTTGGTACTTCCAGGATGGATTGCAAACGGTGTGTTGTGCGCCTCCATCATGATTTCATACTTTAAATCAGGGTTGTTAGGAACACAAAGTCTGGAGTTGACTCGAAGTATTCCTTCTTCATCGATTCTTGCTTCCGGCATAGCACCTTCTTGCACTTTCTTCTTCATACGCATCAGCTCCAGGTCTGTAGCTTGAGCAGCTTTAACTTTATCGATTAAAGTCGGTTCTACTCGTATATTCGCCATCATCACATGGGTCCCTGGAGTCTTCAACTCTATCTCCATCCTTTGCAAGTCACACAAAATGGGCCTTTGCGTTGTTAATATTGCACTTGTACCCGCATATGATCTTCTACTCAATGCGTCAGCTACCACGTTCGCTTTTCCAGGATGGTATTGAATGGTATGATCATAATCTTTCAACAGTTCAAGCCAACGTCGTTGTCGCATGTTGAGTTCCTTTTGAGTGAAGAAATATTTGAGGCTTTTATGATCCGTAAAGATCTCCACTTTCTCCCCATACAAGTAATGCCTCCAAATTTTAAGTGCAAAGACAACAGCTGCCAACTCTAGATCATGAGTAGGATAATTCCTCTCATATTCCTTGAGTTGTCTTGATGCATAGGCTATGACTTTTCCATGTTGCATGAGAACGCATCCCAACCCTTTGCTCGAAGCATCACTGTAGATGACAAATCCCTCCGAGCCAGATGGTATTGTTAGAACAGGTGCTGAAATGAGTCTCCTCTTGAGTTCTTGAAAACTCTGCTCACATTCTTCGCTCCAACCAAACTTTGTATCTTTCCGAGTCAGCTGAGTTAATGGAGTAGCGATTCGAGAAAATCCTTCCACGAATCTCCGATAATAACCAGCTAAACCAAGAAAGCTACGTACCTCGGTCACTGATTTAGGTTGCTCCCAGCTTTGAATAGCTTCAATCTTTGCCGGGTCAACCGATATTCCACGACTTGATACTACGTGCCCAAGGAATGCTACCTCTTCCAGCCAGAACTCGCATTTCTTCAACTTGGCATAAAGCTTGTATTCACGAAGCTTTTGGAGTACCAGCCTCAAGTGTTGCTCATGATCTTCACGGCTTTTGGAATAAATAAGGATGTCATCAATAAAGACGACCACAAAGTGATCCAAATATTCCTTGAATACCCGGTTCATCATATCCATGAAGGCAGCAGGAGCATTAGTCAATCCAAAGGACATGACTAGGAATTCATAATGCCCGTACCGAGTTCTAAAAGCCGTCTTTGGAATATCCTCAGTTCTAACCTTCAGCTGATGATATCCAGAACGAAGATCGATCTTTGAAAAGAATTGTGCTCCTTGCAACTGGTCAAACAGGTCATCAATACGTGGCAATGGGTACCTGTTTTTGATGGTGACATGATTCAACTCCCGATAATCAATACAAAGTCGCATACTTCCATCTTTCTTCTTCACGAATAGAACAGGAGCACCCCAAGGAGAAGTACTAGGACGAATAAAGCCAATGTCTAACAATTCCTGCAGTTGGATCTTTAACTCCTGAAGTTCAATAGGAGCCATTCGATATGGGGCTTTGGAAATGGGTTTTGTACCGGGTTCAAGATCGATACAAAATTCAATTTCACGCTCTGGGGGTAGGCCAGGAAGTTCTTCAGGGAATACGTCAGGGAATTTATTAACAATAGAAATATCATTCAAAACTGACGTATTTTTGTTTAGATCTGTGACATGAGCTAAGAAAGCTTGACATCCGTTTTTCAATAAACGAATAGCTTTATGGCTTGAGATGACAGCGATTGATTTTAATGGTTTGGTTGCTTGAATTCGCATAATAGGTCGATTAGGAATATGAAAGCTAACAACCTTACGAAAACAATCAATTTTTGCATAATGAGTAGTTAACCAATCAATCCCTAGAATCACGTCAAATGCAAGTATTTTTAATGAAATCAGATCGATAGGTAATGTGTGGGTACCAACTTGAACCAAACAAGACTTATAAACAGTGGAGGTAATGAAGGTTTCTCCCAACGGAGTTTCCACAGATAAGTCAAAGTCTAATTTCTCCGGAATCAAATTTAATCGATGAGCGCAAGTAGGAGAAATAAAAGAATGGGTTGAACCGGTATCAAATAAAGTATAAACTTCTTTAGAGTTTATGATAAGCTTACCCGTGATGACCTCATTCGGGTTCCTTGCTCTCTGGGAGTTCACAACAAACGCTCTCCCTTGCACAACCGGTTTTGACTTTTCTGGGACGGCTTTTGGTGCCTCCATCCTAGCTGAATTTGTCTTCGGTAAACGACAAAATCGGGCTAAATGACCTTCTCTTCCACAATTATAACATGCTTTGGACGGCATCGCGCAGTTTGGACTGATGTGCCCCTCCCCTCCGCATTTGAAACATATGATAGGTGGTCGTTCTCCTTCCTTAACGACAGGTGCTGGTGCTGACGTCTTTCCATCATTGTTGAATCTCCTCTTCTTGAAATGTCCATTCTTATTGTTTTGGCCCTGATTACCACCGAAGTGGTTACCATTTCTGGCCTGTTGATTCCCTCCACGCTTGTTGTCACCGCTTCGATGACTGCTCTCACTGGTATTATCATTTTGCCGGCTGCTCTCTTTTGGTTGCGTTGTCTCGTTATCGCGCTCCACCAACTGAGCCCTATTTACAACATCTGAATACAAACACAGTTTATGAGAAACAAGATGTTGACGTATCTCCGGCTTCAAACCTCTTAAAAACATCCGCGTCATTCTTTCTTCATTATCCACCAGGTGGGACGCAAACCGGGATAACTCCGCAAATTTTGCCTCGTACTGCGACACGGTCATATTATTCTGCTCCAATTTGATGAACTCCACCTCCTTCATGTGACGAATACTCTCGGGAAAGTATTTGTCGTTAAACAGCTCTTGGAACTTCTCCCAAGACATCTTCAGTGCGGCAGGTTGAGTACGCTTTATCGATTCCCACCAGTAATCTGCCTCTCCTCGCAACATAAAGGCGGCAAAGGGAACCTTTTGCTCCTCGGAGCAACCCAAGACATCAAATATCTTGGTGATCTGCTTTATCCATGTTTCAGCTACAAGTGGTTTGGGTTCTCCCTTAAACTCCGGTGGTCCCAGCTCCTTAAACTGTTTAGCGGTGACCGCCAGAGAGTTTCCAGTATTTCCACCTACGTTGTGGACAGGAGCCGCTTTCACCTGTTGTTGCATGAATTGCATAAAGCCTCTGAACATTTGATCATTCATCATTTGGTCAGTGTTGTTGTTTGCATGAGGATTGACACCTTCCTGATGCACATTATCCTGATTATTGATATGTGGTGAATCAACAGTCGTCTGTGCTCCATTGCTATTCTCAACGTTCTCAGATGCCATTTTCAGATACTGCCACAAAATAAAAATTAATTGATATGTCATATATTATCCTTATATTATGACCGACCAATTAAATACCATGCAAATAAACTTAGGTATGTCATACTAGCGAAGGAATTCCCCGTCTCTCCCCTCCTAGTTCTATTCTCACATCTTAGCCAGGGATCATATCCCTAAGCTCTGATACCAACTGTGACGTCCCATCAATCTCACAGTGGTATATCATCACCGCATCCCTATAGTCTGGCTTCGGTGCATATACAGGAAGTCACCAGCGAGATACTTATAGCTCTGATACCAACTGTGACGCCCCCAAAATTAGGTATACATCACTCATCTTGGGTCGTCAGATACATAGTACAGAATACAAATACAACTTAATAATACAACTATCGTGTACAATACGACAAAACATAAACTGTGAGTTTGAATACAAATATTATCTTCTAGAGAGTATTCATACTCAAAAGGAGTCCTCATTACATTTATTAACACACCATTACATAGAATAGTGAGGACTACTAATTAATACTATCATTCGGACCATCACTCCGTACCCCGACTTGTCCCAGCTACGTTCTCATTTCCTGAAGAGAACAGTGAAAGAAAGGGTGAGCTCAACTAGCCCAGTAAGAAATATTATGACTAAGATAATGCAGAATAAATTATCATTAGCCTTCAACAATGTTAAACTGATAAAATATAATAGACATCAAGTTTAACTGTAGCGGAACAAGCAATCCATTAAAAGAGTCAAGTAGAAAATAAACTCTACTATCTTTTATGATTTAAAAGGTTTTTCAACACTGCGATCGCTGAGACTCAGCTTAATAAAATAATCCACATCATCGAATCACCCCTGCACTACGGCCAAGGATATTCGTATATTCATTAATGGTCATGATCATGCCAACAACTGTCCATCAATGCACTACGGGCCAATGAGGACTTTTACCACATCATTTGTAACATTACGGTCATGATTATACCGAATAATCCCTGGTCATAATCATACCAAGTCCATCTATGCACTACATGCCACAGATGACTTTCAACATTTTATAAACATGAGGATGATGACAATGATATAAGAATTCAATAAAACAAGTTCAAGAATTAATTTATCCAGAAATTAACAACGTCCAAATTGTCAACATGATACTGCATTGTGGAGTAAAATTCAAGAATGCTTAGAAGAATATTTTCTTGAAAAAATACTGGATGAAACGCAACTATCAAGGATATTCCACAAATTTCATGGAGTATAGAAGTCAAAACTTAACCAACTGAGTACAATAAAGAATGGAATAACAAAAGAAATCACCATGCATGCGATAGACCGCACAGACAGGTTATTCCAATAGAATAATAAATAATGGAACCAGGTCCGGCGTAAACGCACAGACAGGATATTCCGACAGAATAATAAATAATGGAACCAGGTCCGGTGTAAAACACACAGACAGGATATTCTAACAGAATAAAAATAAAACGGAACCAGGTCCGGTGTAAAACACACAGACAGGATGTTCCAACAGAATAATAAACGGAACCAGGTCCGGTGTAAAACACACAGACAGGATGTTCCAACAGAATAATAGAAGAATGTCACCAAGTATAGGGTAGACCGCGTATACTGGTTATTCCAACAGAATAATAAAGAATGGAATAACAGAAGTTCTCTTCATGAATATAAAAGAAATAATATTCCCTACCTTAAAAGAACTGGATATTGGAAAAGTGATGTAGCAGAATACTTTTATTCTCTCTCTCTTATTCTCTCTATACTTTCTCTCTCTATAGCTTGAATGAATTCGTGAAAAATAATGAAGCCCTAAGCCTCTATTTATAGAAAAACTGAGGGTGGCTCTTGGTCTTAACGAAGAGTCAAATGACTCTTGGTCTTAACGAAGGGTCAAATGACTCTTGGTAATATTGAAGGGACAACTACTATTGACGAAAGTAATTACTATTGACCAAGGTAAATACTATTGACGAAGGTAATTACTATTGACCAAGGTAAATACTATTGACCAAGGTAAATACTATTGACGAAGGTAATTACTATTGACCAAGGTAAATACTATTGACCAAGGTAAATACTATTGACGAAGGTAATTACTATTGACGACGGTAATTACTATTGACGAAGAGACTCTTAGATGATGACATATGGCCCCCCATAAAATAACCAAACTTACCACAACGTCTCAATTATTGATTTAATAATATAACATATTATACAGACGATACTATGACAATAATTTAAGAGATATGATGCAGCAATTACTATAGCAATAATTGAGTATAGCTGAGTGACTTCTCACGTAAGCATCAATAATCAATACCGTGTGCTACTATGCAACCACGCGTATTACTGTACTTTTACTACCGAGTAGTTCAACAGTTTTAACGGTTTTAACGGTAACACTTCAGCCGTTATTTTTAATAAAATATTTTTGTCGTTTTCTCAATCCGACAATAATTCCGTTGTGGGGTCCACCAATGATTGTGCCGTCGTACGAATATTCCTCGACAAAAAGAATATTTTCCGACCAAACGAATATTTTATAACAACTTGCTTACTTTGCAAAATTTATAAATATTACCCACAACTATAACATTATATCAAATTAACTCCATAATATTCAAAAATGATATTTATAGAAAATTCATCTTTATTTATAAAAGTTGGGGTCTTACATTTGAGAGTTTTATTGATGAGCTTACGAGATTGCCTGCTACGGATCTCGACCTTCACGCTGTAGCTATTGTCCATCTTTATGTAGGCTTCTTCGACTTCTTCTTCTTTAACAATCTGACCTTCGACTTTATCGACTTAGATCTATTGTGAATGAAAAGAGAGAAATGGGTGAAGATTGAAGACGGAACAAATGGAGTATGAGAATTGATATTTTTAAATGTATTTTTAATATTTTTATATGAGCATACAGTAAATTCATCTTTATATAAGAAGGAATTATATGAAAAAATCAAATACATATAAAAATAATGTTTTCCATATAGTATTCTTTGAGTGAAGAGAAATTAGAAGACCGAGTGGATGGAGAGAGAAAGTTAGTGGGGGTAAAAGTTAAGTCACAATCTCAAAGTCGGTGGATAGAGATAGAAAAGTATAATAATAATATAAAACAATATTTCGGTACGAGATGGGATTTACCGATTGTTAAAAGCACTACACCGTTCCCGCTGCTGTAAAATTGGTATTTACCAGGGAAAATACCGCTACCGAATCGGTCGATACGATTCACTCGGTATCGAGGAAAAAAAAATTGAATTTACCGATTTAAATGTACAACTCTAATTATAAGTGTAGATAATTTAAGACGGAGGGAATATCAATAACATTACCTTTTTATGAAACAAATATATATATATATATATATATATATATATATATATATATATATATATATACAAATTTTGATTCATTTTAAACTATTAATTACAAGATTTATTTCATTCCATCAATTTTAAAATTTAATGTCACTAATAGATTAATTTTTATTATATAATATATAATTATAATAATTGTATTAATTAAAATTAAACAAATGTATATAATTTAATATGTAATATATTGTCGTTTGATTTTAAAAATAAAATCATATGTAATTTTGAAACAAAAAATAATATTTATTTCAAAATATAAAATCAGTTGACTTTTGATACTAAAAGAAAGAAATGGCTCCCGGAATATTTCACGAAAATTATGATTCGTTGTCCATCAGAATCAAAAGTGTGGAAATCTTTATATAAAAAAAGTCTAAAGAGATATTGAGCAAAAGGAGTGTGGTTTGCGTTGTAAGGTAAATGCGTTGACCTATTTAGTTGTTGTTGACGTATGCCACCTAGGCTAGAGGTAGGGGTAAGGGTAGGGGTAGGAGTGGCCACTATCCAAGAGACGGAAGTGGTTAGTATGAAATTTATTTTGAAGTAAGTTGGTCAATTGATCAATAGAATATTGACACGCATGCGAAGTTGTATGCGTGTCAGTATTCTATTTAGTCAATTGACCAATTTACTAAAATAATAACTTCATGCACCATCATGATTCTATCCACAAACCTACGACCGGAGAAAAAACTAAGTGTGCAATTAAAAAATGCTAGAAGAAATAAAAGAATAATAGTATATTTGTAACCTTTTCTTTTACAAACAGAAAAATGTTGCACAAATTTAACTAGGACAACTTTAATGGATTTAATATTTCATCATTTAGTTAAATAAAAAATGTTGCTTTGGCACTATAATCATCTTAGAATTTCTAATGATGTTCCAATCTTAATGAATAATAAATAAGTAAAAAGCTAATAGCGGGTGAGAATATTATTGAATAATGAGTCTTATTCTTAAGACGATCGATGAATTTATATCTATCAATAATGATATATATTAAGAATGTTTACGTTAATTTTTTTAATTATTAATTATGTAAATAAGTATTAATGATAATTATTTTAAAAATATATGGATATATAGATATGAACAAAAAGTCTGCAGTCAGTAGTTTAATCTGGTCAAAGTCCGACCTAATCAAAGTTTGGATCGTTCACGTCTGACCCGGAAGACTTGAAAATGTTGCCCTTTTAGTACAAAAATCTGAGTTGGACCGGCCTGGCCAAAAACCCGCCCTAGACTGGTCCGGCGCAACAGGCTTGGGCTGCTTTGTTGGCTTGTTAGTTACTGACTGTTATGAGTTGTTCTGTTGTCGGCGGATAAACTTTTATTCTTAAATTTCTTTGTTCTTGTGAGAGATTATATATGTATTTGGGATCCGGAGGTGGGGGACGCTAGAAAGAAAAAGAAGGGAGAGTAGTTGAGTTATATTTTGCTAAACTTAGTTAGAGCAGTTTCCCCAAATTAAGTGGGAGTAAATTCAAATTAAGGAGAAAAATCAAGTTGGTGGTGGACCTGGTGATGATGGATTACATTCAATGGAACTATGGAATGTAGAGAATTTCAAATATGAGATTCAACGAAACGTAGAGGAGAAGATTAGAAGGATTTCAAATTTAGGATTCAAATGTGAACTATTTTGGGAAAATCAAAGATTCTTTCATTTAGAAGATGAGGAAGATTTTAAATACGAGATTTAGATATTTACTATTTTGGGAAAATCAAAGAATCATTCATGAAGACGGGGTGGATAGAAGATGGGGAGGAGAGAGAAAAATGGTGGGGAAGAGAGAGAAGTAGGGAGAAGATGGGGAAGAGAGAGATTAAAAATAAAATTAAATTTCACTTTACTACTTTAGTAAAATATAAATTTTACTTATTCATTATTGTAATTTGTAAGTTCACTACAAAAAAAGGTCATTACCAACAGGCTTTGCCGTCGCCAATGACCCCCATGCCGTCGGCAATGAACCAACAACTTCGACAATCATATTAGTACAGTCAAAAGTTTCGTCACCTCTCGATTTCGATTCGGATTCATGTTCGTCCAACCAGGTTTCCCCATGATAGATTCATGTGGTATAACCCTGCTTGAACCCATACGCAAATAGGTCGCATATGACATCACTCATTTTCTTCCACACTTCATTCATACACTTCTTACAAGGACATACAATCTCATCGTCGCTGACTTGCTCAAACGCGAAATTGAGACACTGTTCAACCCCACTACGGTACTCAGAGCTAAGCACATTCTTATTAGTGGCTACCCTACGATCCATCCAACTTCGATCAACAGACATCTTAAACAACGATCTGCTATATATATATATATATATATATATATATATATATATATATATATATATATATATATATGAAAAGTTAGGCAAACACAGTCAAGTCTCCAAGTTAATTAATGTATACACAAGCTTATGAGTTTCCTAACTTCATCTCCCACTCTAACGGGTCAGACTTCTATCCCATTCCCGGATGTGTCGCCTCATTGATGCTAACAACTTGAACGCATCTTTAAATTTTTAAGAAATTTCGGTAGCACCTCTCCATGGTCTTTAAGTACACAAAATAGACTAACACATTGTAGTCTAAATATGCACTCGAAGAACATCAAGAGATATATACTGACCGAAAATTCTCAAAATATAAAGACGTGCTCAAGTCGTTAACACTGACCTAAGTGAGATCGAAACATACATGAACAGTCCAAAAAATGGGGACTATTTGAGATTCACTCATACTAAATGAATCTCAAATGGGTTTCTAAACTTCCTAAATTATATGAAAATCTACACATTTGAAATTTAATGAAAAAATTTCTTGACCCACCCTTGAATAGGAAAAAAAGAAAAATAAATTGAGATTTAGAAGATGCTTGCAATTGAATGGACTGTCTATATGTTAAATGATACATATAAAATCTGTAAGACCCCAACTTTTATAAATAAAGATAAATTTTCTATAAATATCATTTTTGAATATTATGGAGTTAATTTGATATAATGTTATAGTTGTGGGTAATATTTATAAATTTTGCAAAGTACGTAAGTTGTTATATAATATTCGATTGGTCGGGAAATATTCGTTTTAACAGGGAATATTCGTACAACGTCACAATTATTGGTGGACCCCACAATAGAATTATTGTCGGATTGAGAAAACGACAAAAATATTTTATTAAAAATAACGACGGAAGTTTTACCATTGATACTGTTGAACTACTCGGTAGTAAAAGTACAGTAATACGTGTGGTTTCATAGTAGCACACGGTATTGATTATTAATGCTTATGTGAGAAGTCACTCAGTTTGATTCAATTATTGTTAGTTAATAATATGAATTATTTAGCGATAATGAAGTTTTGTTTTATTCGTATTATTAACGTAATAAAACAGAAACATCTTTTTTATATAAAACAGAATACTTTATTAAAGTTATTCTATAAATAGAATATATTATTTTATTAAGCTGAGTCCCAGCGATCACAGTGTTGAAAAATCTTTTAAATCATAAAAGATAGTAGAGTTTATTTTCTACTTGACTCTTTTAATGGATTGTTTGTTCCGCTGCAGTTAAATTTGATGTCTATTATATTTATCAGTTTAACATTGTTGAAGGCTAATGATAATTTATTCTGCATTATCTTAGTCATAATATTTCTTACTGGGCTAGTTGAGCTCACCCTTTCTTTCACTGTTCTCTTCAGGAAATGAGAACGTAGCTGGGGCAAGTCGGGGAACGGAGTGATGGTCCGAATGATAGTATTAGTTAGTAGTCCTCACTATTCTATGTAATGGTGTGTTAATAAATGTAATGAGGACTCTTTTTGAGTATGAATACTCTCTAGAAGATAATATTTGTATTCAAACTCACAGTTTATGTTTTGTCATATTGTACACGACAGTTGTATTAGTAAGTTGTATTTGTATTCTATACTATGTAACTGACGACCCAAGATGGGTGATGTATACCTAATTTTGGGGGCGTCACAGTTGGTATCAAAGCTTAGGGATATGATCCCTGGCTAAGATGTGAGAATAGAACTAGGAGGGGAGAGACGGGAAATTCCTTCGCTAGTATGACCTACCTAAGTTTATTTGCATGGTATTTAATTGGTCGGTCATAATATAAGGATAATATATGACATATCAATTAACTTTTATTTTGTGGCAGTATCTGAAAATGGCATCTGAGAATGTTGAGAATAGCAATGGAGCACAGGCGACTGTTGATTCACCACATATCAATAATCAGGATAATGTGCATCAGGAAGGTTACAATCCTCATGCAAACAACAACACTGACCAGATGATGAATGATGGAATATTCAGAAACTTTATGCAGTTCATGCAACAGCAGGCGAGAGCGGCTCCTGTCCAAAATATAGGTGGAAATACTGAAAACTCTCGGACGGTCACCGCTAAACAGTTCAAGGAGCTAGGACCACCAGAGTTTAAGGGAGAGCCAAAACCACTTATATCGGAAACATGGATAAAGCAGATTACCAAGATATTTGATGTCTTGGGATGCTCCGAGGAGCAAAAGGTTCCCTTTGCCGCCTTTATGTTGCGAGGAGAGGCAGATTACTAGTGGAAATCGATTAAGCGTACTCAACCTGCCGCACTGAAGATGTCTTGGGAGAAGTTCCAAGAGCTGTTCAATGACAAATACTTTCCCGAAAGTGTTCGTCACACGAAGGAGGTGGAGTTCATCAAATTGGAGCAGAATAATATGACCGTGTCGTAGTATGAGGCTAAATTTGCTGAGTTGTCCCGGTTTGCGTCCCACTTGGTGGATAATGAAGAGCGAATGATACAAATATTTTTGCGAGGTTTGAAACCTGAGATACGTCAACATCTTATTTCTCATAAACCTTGTTTGTATTCAGATGTTGTGAATAGGGCTCAGTTAGTGGAGCGCGATAACGGGTCAACGCAACCAAAAGAGAGCAGTCGGCAAAATGATAATACAAGTGAGAGCAGTCATCGAAGCGGTGATAACAAGCGTGGAGGGAATCAACAGGCCAGAAATGGTAACCACTTCGGTGGTAATTAAAGCCAAAACAATAAGAATGGTCATTTCAAGAAGAGGAGAGTCAACAATGATGGAAAGACGTCAGCACCAGCACCCGTTGTTAAGGAAGGAGAACGACCACCTATCATATGTTTCAAATGCGGAGGGGAGGGACACATTAGTCCAAACTGCGCGATGCCGTCTAAAGCATGTTATAATTGTGGAAGAGAAGGTCATTTAGCTCGATTTTGTCGTTTACCAAAAACAAGTTCAGCCAAGATGGAGACACCAAAGGCCGTCCCAGAAAAGTCAAAACCGGTAGTGCAAGGGAGAGCGTTTGTTGTGACCTCCCAGAAAGCAAGGAACCCGAATGAGGTCATCACGGGTAAGCTTATCATAAACTCTAACGAAGTCTATACTTTATTTGATACCGGTTCTACCCATTCTTTTATTTCTCCTACTTGCGCTCATCGATTAAATTTGACTCCGGAGAAATTAGACTTTGATTTATCTGTTGAAACTCCATTGGGAGAAACCTTCATTACATCCACGGTTTATAAGTCTTGTTTGGTTCAAGTTGGTACCCACACATTACCTGTCGATCTGATTTCATTAAAAATACTTGCATTTGACGTGATTCTAGGGATTGATTGGTTAACTACTCATCATGCAAAAATTGATTGTTTTCGTAAGGTTGTTAGCTTTCATATTCCTAATCGACCTATTATGCGAATTCAAGCAACCAAACTATTAAAATCAATCGCTGTCATCTCAAGCCATAAAGCTATTCGTTTATTGAAAAACGGATGTCAAGCTTTCTTAGCTCATGTCACGGATCTAAACAAAAATACGTCAGTTTTGAATGATATTTCTATTGTTAATAAATTCCTGACGTATTCCCTGAAGAACTTCCTGGCCTACCCCCAGAGCGTGAAATTGAATTTTGTATCGACCTTGAACCCGGTACAAAACCCATTTCCAAAGCCCCATATCGAATGGCTCCTATTGAACTTCAGGAGTTAAAGATCCAACTGCAGGAATTGTTAGACATTGACTTTATTCGTCCTAGTACTTCTCCTTGGGGTGCTCCTGTGCTATTCGTGAAGAAGAAAGATGGAAGTATGCGACTTTGTATTGATTATCGGGAGTTGAATCATGTCACCATCAAAAATAGGTACCCATTGCCACGTATTGATGACCTATTTGACCAGTTGCAAGGAGCACAATTCTTTTCAAAGATCGATCTTCGTTCTGGATATCATCAGCTGAAGGTTAGAACTGAGGATATTCCAAAGACGGCTTTCAGAACTCGGTACGGGCATTATGAATTCCTAGTCATGTCCTTTGGATTGACTAATGCTCCTGCTGCCTTCATGGATATGATGAACCGGGTATTCAAGGAATATTTGGATCACTTCGTGGTCGTCTTTATTGATGACATCCTTATTTATTCTAAAAGCCGTGAAGATCATGAGCAACACTTAAGGCTGGTACTCCAAAAGCTTCGTGAATACAAGCTTTATGCCAAGTTGAAGAAATGCGAGTTCTGGTTGGAGGAGGTAGCATTCCTTGGGCACGTAGTATCAAGTCGTGGAATATCGGTTGACCCGGCAAAGATTGAAGCTATTCAAAGCTGGGAGCAACCTAAATTAGTGAAAGAAGTACGTAGCTTTCTTGGTTTAGCTGGTTATTATCGGAGATTCGTGGAAGGATTTTCTCAAATCGCTACTCCATTAACTCAGCTGACTCGGAAAGATACAAAGTTCGGTTGGAGCAAAAAATGTGAGAAGAGTTTTCAAGAACTGAAGAGGAGACTCATTTCAGCACCTGTTCTAACAATACCATCTGGCTCGGAGGGATTTGTCATCTACAGTGATGCTTCGAGCAAAGGGTTGGGATGCGTTCTCATATAACATGGAAAAGTCATAGCCTATGCATCAAGACAACTCAAGGAATATGAGAGGAATTATCCTACTCATGATCTAGAGTTGGTAGCTGTTGTCTTTGCACTTAAAATTTGGAGGCATTACTTGTATGGGGAGAAGGTGGAGATCTTTACGGATCATAAAAGCGTCAAATATTTCTTCACTCAAAAGGAACTCAACATGCGACAACGACGTTGGCTTGAACTGTTAAAAGATTATGATCAAACCATTCAATACCATCCTGGAAAAGCGAGCGTGGTAGCTGACGCATTGAGTAGAAGATCATATGCAAGTACGAGTGCGATATTGTCAACACAAAGGCCTATTTTGTGTGACTTGCAAAGGATGGAGATAGAGTTAAAGACTCCAGGGACCCATGTGATGATGACGAATATACGAGTAGAACCAACTTTAATCGATAAAGTTAAAGCTGCTCAAGCTACAGACCTGGAGCTGATGCGTATGAGGAAGAAAGTGCAAGAAGGTGATATGCCGGAAGTAAGAATCGATGAAGAAGGAATACTTCGAGTCAACTCCAGACTTTGTGTTCCTAACAACCCTGATTTAAAGTATGAAATCATGATGGAGGCGCACAACACACCGTTTGCAATCCATCCTGGAAGTACCAAAATGTATCATGATCTTCGTCATACATTTTGGTGGAGTAATATGAAGAGAGAGATAGCGTTGTTTATCTCAAGGTTTTTAACTTGTCAACGAGTCAAAGCGGAGCATCAAGTACCAAAAGGTCCATTGCAACCACTTGAAATTCCAAAATGGAAGTGGGAGCACATTACCATGGATTTCGTTACCGCTCTTCCTAGGGTTTCTCAAGGTATTGATGCGATTTGGGTCATTGTGGATAGATTGACCAAGTCTGCCCATTTCTTACCGATACGAGAAACTTATACACTTGAACGTCCTTCTCGTATGCACATAAATGAGATTGTAAGACTGCATGTTATGCCAGTATCCATAGTTTCTGATCGAGACCCAAGATTCACGTCACGATTTTGGGTTAGTTTACAAAAAGCTATGGGCACAGATTTACGATTTAGTTCGGCATATCATCCTCAGACGGACGGACAATCAGAGAGGACTATTCAAACTCTAGAAGATTTATTAAGACTCTGTGTCCTTGATTTCAATAGAAGTTGGGACAAGTTCTTACCATTAGTGGAGTTTTCCTACAACAACAGTTATCAAGCAAGTATTGGCATGGCTCCATTCGAAGCATTGTATGGAAGAAAATGTCGTTCTCCAGTATGCTGGGATGAGGTGGGTGAAGCAACGTTGTTGGGACCGGAGTTGGTACGTATGACTACAGAAAAAATTTAAACGATCCGACAACGTATAAAAACCTCACAAGATCGACAAAAGAGTTATGTTGATCTTCATCGAAAGGACGTGAAATTTGATGTAGGAGATCATGTGTTCTTACGTGTTGCTCCATGGAAAGGAGTTACGAGATTTAAAAGAGAGGAAAGCTCAATCCTCGATTCGTCGGTCCATTTTTAATCCTCGATCGAGTAGGAACTGTGGCTTATAGACTCGCTTTACCGCCAAGTATGTCTCGTGTTCATAACGTTTTTCACATATCCATGTTACACAAATATGTGGAAGACCCGAACCACATTATTGAGTTAGAACCGGACGAAATAGCGGAGGATTTGACGTATGAAGAAGTTCCTGTTCGAATCTTGGATAAGAAGGAACATATTCTACGCTTCAAGGTTATACTTCAAGTCAAAGTTTTGTGGAGAAACCTCGATATTGAGGAAATGACTTGGGAGTTAGAATCTGAAATGAAATCAAGTTATCCTTACCTCTTCGACATACCAGGTACGTACCCTAATTTCGAGGGCAAAATTTCATAAGAAGGGGAGGTTGTAAGACCCCAACTTTTATAAATAGAGATGAATTTTCTATAAATATCACTTTTGAATATTATGGAGTTAATTTGATATAATGTTATAGTTGTGGGTAATATTTATAAATTTTGCAAAGTACGCAAGTTGTTATATAATATTCGATTCGTCGGGGAATATTCATTTTAACAGGGAATATTCGTACAACGACACAATCATTGGTGGACCCCACAATAGAATTATTGTCGGATTGAGAAAACGACAAAAATATTTTATTAAAAATAACGGCGGAAGTTTTACCATTGATACTGTTGAACTACTCGGTAGTAAAAGTACAGTAATACGTGTGGTTGCATAGTAGCACACGATATTGATTATTAATGCTTATGTGAGAAGTCACTCAGTTTGATTCAATTATTGTCAGTTAATAATATGAATTATTTAGCGATAATGACGTTTTGTTTTATTCGTATTATTAGCGTAATAAAACAGAAACATATTTTTATATAAAACAGAATACTTTATTAAAGTTATTCTATAAATAGAATATATTATATTTTATTTAAAAGATTTTTCTTTAAATATGGACCGTCAGATTAAAGTAATCAATCTGGACCGTTCATGGATTAGTTACTATGCATTCTATTTTTCTATAAATAGCAGCTCATTCCTTCATTATTTCTTACGAATTCACTGAACTCTAGAGAGAGAAACTATAGAGAGAGAGAAGAAGAGTTTTCTGCTACTTAACTACTTCCTTATTTCAGCTCTTCTTTAAAACGGTAAGGGGTGTTATTCTTTCTTATTCATGAAGAGAACTTTTGTTATTTCATTATTTATTATTCTGTTGGAATAACCTGTATACGAGGTCTACCCTATACTTGGTGACATTCTTCTGTTATTCTGTTGGAACATCCTGTCTGTGTGTTTTACACCGGACCTGGCTCCGTTTTTATTATTATTCTGTTGGAACATCCTGTTTGTGTGTTTTACACCGGACCTGGTTCCGTCTTGTTATTATTCTGTTGGAACATCCTGTCTGTGTGTTTTACACCGGACCTGGTTCCATTATTTATTATTCTGTCGGAATATCCTGTCTGTGCGTTTACGCCGGACCTGGTTCCATTATTTATTATTCTGTTGGAATAACCTGTCTGTGCGGTCTATCGCATGCCGGGTGATTTCTTTTGTTATTCCATTATTTACTATACTCAGTTGGTTAAGTTTTAACTTCTATACTCCATGAAATTAGTGGAATATCCTTGATAATTGCGGTTCATCCAGTATCTTTTCATGAAAATATTCTTCTAAGCATTCTTAAATTTTACTTCACAAAGCAGTATCATGTTGACAATTTGGACGTTGTTAATTCTTGGATAAATTAATTCTTGAACTTGTTTTATTGAATTCTTATATCATTGTCATCATCCTCATGTTTATAAAATGTTAAAAGTCATCTGTGGCCTGTAGTGCATAGATAGACTTGGTATGATTATGACCAGGGATTATTCGGTATAATCATGACCGTAATGTTATAAATAATGTGGTAAAAGTCCTCATTGGCCCGTAGTGCATTGATAGACAGTTGTTGGCATGATCATGACCATTAATGAATACACGAATATCCTTGGCCGTAGTGCAGGGGTGATTCGATGATGTGGATTATTTTATTAAGCTGAGTCCAAGTGATCACAGTGTTGAAAAACCTTTTAAATCATAAAAGATAGTAGAGTTTATTTTTTACTTGACTCTTTTAATGGATTGCTTGTTCCGCTGCAGTTAAACTTGATGTCTATTATATTTTATCAGTTTAACATTGTTGAAGGCTAATGATAATTTATTCTGCATTATCTTAGTCATAATATTTCTTATTGGGCTAGTTGAGCTCACCCTTTCTTTCATTGTTCTCTTCAGGAAATGAGAACGTAGCTGGAAAAGTCGGGGAACGGAGTGATGGTCCGAATGATAGTATTAGTTAGTAGTCCTCACTATTTTATATAATAGTTAATAAATGTAATGAGGACTCCTTTTGAGTATGAATACTCTCTAGAAGATAATATTTGTATTCAAACTCACAGTTTATGTTTTGTCGTATTGTACACGACAGTTGTATTAGTAAGTTGTATTTGTATTCTGTACTATGTATCTGACGATCCAAGATGGGTGATGTATACCTAATTTTGGGGGCGTCACAAAATTAGTTAAAATTAAATCAAATCTCTGCTCAACAAACTAATGTTAATCTACATGTCAAGAGAGGGCATACAGATATAGATGCAAAAACATATTTAATGCATTTGCGAATTTGTGATATAATGCATTTGTGAATTGAGCACCTAACTTAATATGGGTAAATACTATCAATGTGTTGAAATGTAACATAAAATATGTATGTATACATTTTCCCTAACACCCTCTCTTATACTCGCAGGGGATAACTCAGAGAATGTTAGCAACTGCCATTCGAAAAGTGGCAAAGAAGAGGGAGATGAGATACAAAGACATAAAGAAAATTAAAAAAGGAATCAAACGTCATTTACAAGATGACATTTGTGAAACCCCAGATTTTATGAATAAAGATTTAATTTTTTCGAAATATTTTTTTAAATATTATGATGTGAATTTGAGATAATGTTATAGTTGTAGGTAGTATTTATAAATTTTGCAAAGTATGCAAGTTGCTGTATTATATTCGATTGGTCGGGGAATATTATTTTTTGTCGGGGAATATTCGTATGACGGTACAATCATTGGTGGACCCCACAACGGAATAATTGTCGGATTGAGAAAACGATAAAAATATTTTATGAAAATAACGGCGGAAGTTTTACCGTTAATACTGTTGAACTACTCGGTAGTAAAAGTACAGTAATACATGTGGTTGCATAGTAACATACGGTATTGATTATTGAGGCTTACGTGATAAGTCACTCAGTTTTGTTTTATTAGTATTATTAACGTAATAAATCAGAAAAACTTTTTATATAAAACATAATACTTTTATAAAGTTATTCGTTTTATTAGGCTAATAGTAAAATATTTTTATATAAAACAGAATACTTTTATAAAGTTATCTATTTTATTAGACAATAATTAGAATATATTATATTTTATTATGCATAGTATTTACATAGTGTCTGCATAGTGTTTGCATAGTAAAATCTTTTATAAAGTTATTCGTTTTATTAGATTATAAATAGAATATATTATATTTTATTTAAAAGATTTTACTTTAAATATGGACCGTCAGATTAAAGTAAGTCAATCTAGACCGTTCATGAGTTAGTTACTATGCAGTCCATTTTTCTATAAATAGAAACTCATTCCTTCATTATTTCTTACGAATTTACTGAAACTTTAGAGAGAGAAACTATAGAGAGAGTTCTTCTATAATCTTGAGCGTATTTATTTAGAGTTTAAGAAAGCTTTGAGCATAGTGCAAGTTTTCTTCGAGTATATCCTCGCCCTACCAATCGGAATACTCTTCTTTCAAAGGTAAGGGCTATTATTTTTTTGTATTCATGAAGAGAACTTCTGTTATTCTATTATTTATTATTCTGTTAGAATAACCTGTATACGCGGACTACCCTATACTTGGTGAAATTCTTCTGTTATTCCATTCTTGATTATTCTGTTAGAATATCCTGTCTGTGCGTTTTACGCCGGACCTGGTTCTATTATCTATTATTCTGTCGGAATATCCTGTCTGTACGTTTACGCCGGACCTGGGTCCATTATTTATTATTCTGTCGGAAAATCTTGTCTGTGCGTTTTATGCCGGACCTGGTTCCATTCTTTATTATTCTGTTGGAATATCCTGTCTGTGTGTTTTACGTCGGACCTGGTTCCGTTATTTATTATTATGTTGGAATAACCTATCTGTGCGGTCTATCGCATGCCTGGTAATTTTTTTTGTTATTCAATTCTTTATTGTACTCAGTTGGTTAAAGTTTTGGCTTTTATACTCCATGAAATTAGTGGAATATCCTTGATATTTGCGCTTCATCCAGTATCTTTTCATGAAAATATTCTTCCGAGCATTCTTAAATTTTACTCCACAAAGCAGTATCATGTTAACAATTTGGACGTTATTGGTTCCTGGATAAATTAATTCTTGAACTTGTTTTATTGAATTCTTATATCATTGTCATCATCCTCATGTTTATATTCTGTTGAAAGTCATCTGTGGCCTGTAGTGCATAGATGGACTTGGTATGATTATGACCAGGGATTATTCGGTAAAATCATAACCGTAATGTTACAAATGATGTGAAAAAATTCCTCATTGGCCCGTAGTGCATTGATGGATAATTTTTGGTATGATTATGGCTCTGGATTCTCTTTGGTCGTAGTGCAAAGATGAATTATTTTATGGCATGATCAGGACCGTTGATAAAAACATGATTATCTTTAGCCGTAGTGCATGGATAATTCGTGATCGTGATACTAAAGAATATCCTTGGCCGTAGTGTAGGGGTGATTCGATGATGTGGATTTTTTATGAAGCTGAGTCCCAGCGATAAAAGTCATGAAAATCCTTTTAAATCATAAAAGATAGTAGATTTTATTCTCTATTTGACTCTTTTAATAGATTGTTTTGTAAGACCCCAACTTTTATAAATAAAGATGAATTTTCTATAAATATTATTTTTGAATATTATGGAGTTAATTTGATATAATGTTATAGTTGTGGGTAATATTTATAAATTTTGTAAAGTATGCAAGTTGTTATATAATATTGGATTGGTCAGGGAATATTCATTTTAACAGGAAATATTCGTACAACGGCACAATTATTGGTGGATCCCACAACGAAATTATTGTCGGAATGAGAAAATGACAAAAATATTTTATTAAAAATAACGGCGGAAGTTTTACCATTGATACTGTTGAACTACTCGGTAGTAAAAGTACAGTAATACGTGTGGTTGTATAGTAGCATACAGTATTGATTATTAATACTTATGTGAGAAGTCACTCAGTTTGATTCAATTATTGTCAGTTAATAATATGAATTATTTAGCGATAATGACGTTTTGTTTTATTCGTATTATTAACGTAATAAAACAGAAACATCTTTTTATATAAAATAAAATACTTTATTAAAGTTATTCTATAAATAGAATATATTATATTTTATTTAAAAGATTTTTCTATAAATATGGACCGTCAGATTAAAGTAATCAATTTGGACCGTTCATCGATTAGTTACTATGTATTCTATTTTTCTATAAATAGCAGCTCATTCCTTCATTATTTCTTACGAATTCACTGAACTCTAGAGAGAGAAACTATAGAGAGAAACTATAGAGAGAGAGAAGAAGAGTATTCTACTACTTAACTACTTCCTTATTTCAGCTCTTCTTTAAAACGGTAAGGGGTGTTATTCTTTCTTATTCATGAAGAGAACTGTTGTTATTCCATTTCTTATTATTCTGTTGGAATAACCTGTATACGCGGTCTACCCTATACTTGGTGACATTCTTCTATTATTCTGTTGGAACATCCTGTCTGTGTGTTTTACACCGGACCTGGTTCCGTTTTTATTATTATTCTGTTGGAACATCCTGTCTGTGTGTTTTACACCGGACCTGGTTTGTTTTTATTATTATTCTGTTGGAACATCCTGTCTGTGTGTTTTACACCGGACCTGGTTCCGTCTTGTTATTATTCTGTTGGAACATCCTGTCTGTGTGTTTTACACCGGACCTGGTTCCATTATTTATTATTCTGTCGGAATATCCTGTCTGTGCGTTTACGCCGGACCTGGTTCCATTATTTATTATTCTGTCGGAATATCCTGTCTGTGCGTTTACGCCGGACCTGGTTCCATTATTTATTATTCTGTTGGAATAACCTGTCTGTGCGGTCTATCGCATGCATGGTGATTTCTTTTGTTATTCCATTCTTTATTATACTCAGTTGGTTAAGTTTTGACTTCTATACTCCATGAAATTTGTGGAATATCCTTGATAGTTGCGTTTCATCCAATATCTTTTCATGAAAATATTCTTCTAAGCATTCTTGAATTTTACTCCACAAAGCAGTATCATGTTGACAATTTGGACGTTGTTAATTCTTGGATAAATTAATTCTTGAACTTGTTTTATTGAATTCTTATATCATTGTCATCATCCTCATGTTTATAAAATGTTGAAAGTCATCTGTGGCCTGTAGTGCATAGATGGACTTGGTATGATTATGACCAGGGATTATTCGGTATAATCATGACCGTAATGTTACAAATGATGTGGTAAAAGTCCTCATTGGCCCGTAGTGCATTGATGGACAGTTGTTGGCATGATCATGACCATTAATGAATACACGAATATCCTTGGCCGTAGTGCAGGGGTGATTCGATGATGTGGATTATTTTATTAAGCTGAGTCCCAGCGATCACAATGTTGAAAAACCTTTTAAATCATAAAAGATAGTAGAGTTTATTTTCTACTTGACTCTTTTAATGGATTGCTTGTTCCGCTACAGTTAAACTTGATGTCTATTATATTTTATCAGTTTAACATTGTTGAAGGCTAATGATAATTTATTCTGCATTATCTTAGTCATAATATTTCTTACTGGGCTAGTTGAGCTCACCCTTTCTTTCACTGTTCTCTTCAGGAAATGAGAACGTAGCTGGGGCAAGTCGGGGAACGGAGTGATGGTCCGAATGATAGTATTAGTTAGTAGTCCTCACTATTCTATGTAATAGTGTGTTAATAAATGTAATGAGGACTCTTTTTGAGTATGAATACTCTCTAGAAGATAATATTTGTATTCAAACTCACAGTTTATGTTTTGTTGTATTGTACACGACAGTTGTATTAGTAAGTTGTATTTGTATTCTATACTATGTATTTGACGACCCAAGATGGGTGATGTATACCTAATTTTGGGAGCGTCACAGTTGGTATCAGAGCTTAGGGATATGATCCCTGGCTAAGATGTGAGAATAGAACTAGGAGGGGAGAGACGGGGAATTCCTTCGCTAGTATGACCTACCTAAGTTTATTTGCATGATATTTAATTGGTCGGTCATAATATAAGGATAATATATGACATATCAATTAACTTTTATTTTGTGGCAGTATCTGAAAATGGCATCTGAGAATAGCAATGGAGCACAGGCGACTGTTGATTCACCACATATCAATAATCAGGATAATGTGCATCAGGAAGGTGACAATCCTCATGCAAACAACAACACTGACCAGATGATGAATGATGGAATGTTCAGAAACTTTATGCAGTTCATGCAACGACAGGCGAGAGCGGCTCCTGTCCAAAATATAGGTGGAAACACTGAAAACTCTCGGACGGTCACCGCTAAACAGTTCAAGGAGCTGGAACCACCAGAGTTTAAGGGAGAGCCAAAACCACTTATAGCGGAAACATGGATAAAGCAGATTACCAAGATATTTGATGTCTTGGGATGCTCTGAGGAGCAAAAGGTTCCCTTTGCCGCCTTTATGTTGCGAGGAGAGGCAGATTACTGGTGCGAATCGATTAAGCGTACTCAACTTGCCGCACTGAAGATGTCTTGGGAGAAGTTCCAAGAGCTGTTCAATGACAAATACTTTCCCGAAAGTGTTCGTCACATGAAGGAGGTGGAGTTCATTAAATTGGAGCAGAATAATATGACCGTGTCGCAGTATGAGGCTAAATTTGCTGAGTTGTCCCGGTTTGCGTCCCACTTGGTGGATAATGAAGAGCGAATGACGCGAATGTTTTTGCGAGGCTTGAAACCTGAGATACGTCAACATCTTATTTCTCATAAACTGTGTTTGTATTCAGATGTTGTGAATAGGGCTCAGTTAGTGGAGCGCAATAACGAGTCAACGCAACCAAAGGAGAGCAATCGGCAAAATGATAATATCAGTGAGAGCAGTCATCGAAGCGGTGACAACAAGCGTGGAGGGAATCAACAGGCCAGAAATGGTAACCACTTCGGTGGTAATCAGGGCCAAAACAATAAGAATGGTCATTTCAAGAAGAGGAGATTCAACAATGATGGAAAGACGTCAGCACCAGCACCCGTTGTTAAGGAAGGAGAACGACCACCTATCATATGTTTCAAATGCGGAGGGGAGGGACACATTAGTCCAAACTGCGCGATGCCGTCTAAAGCATGTTATAATTGTGGAAGAGAAGGTCATTTAGCTCGATTTTATCGTTTACCAAAAACAAGTTCAGCCAAGATGGAGACACCAAAGGCCGTCCCAGAAAAGTCAAAACCGGTAGTGCAAGGGAGAGCGTTTGTTGTGACCTCCCAGAAAGCAAGGAACCCGAATGAGGTCATCACGGGTAAGCTTATCATAAACTCTAACAAAGTCTATACTTTATTTGATACCGGTTCTACCCATTCTTTTATTTCTCCTACTTGCGCTCATCGATTAAATTTGACTCCGGAGAAATTAGACTTTGATTTATCTGTTGAAACTCCATTGGGAGAAACCTTCATTACATCCACGGTTTATAAGTCTTGTTTGGTTCAAGTTGGTACCCACACATTACCTGTCGATCTGATTTCATTAAAAATACTTGCATTTGACGTGATTCTAGGGATTGATTGGTTAACTACTCATCATGCAAAAATTGATTGTTTTCGTAAGGTTGTTAGCTTTCATATTCCTAATCGACCTATTATGCGAATTCAAGCAACCAAACCATTAAAATCAATCGCTGTCATCTCAAGCCATAAAGCTATTCGTTTATTGAAAAACGGATGTCAAGCTTTCTTAGCTCATGTCACGGATCTAAACAAAAATACGTCAGTTTTGAATGATATTTCTATTGTTAATAAATTCCCTGACGTATTCCTTGAAGAACTTCCTGGCCTACCCCCAGAGCGTGAAATTGAATTTTGTATCGACCTTGAACCCGGTACAAAACCCATTTCCAAAGCCCCATATCGAATGGCTCCTATTGAACTTCAGGAGTTAAAGATCCAACTGCAGGAATTGTTAGACATTGGCTTTATTCGTCCTAGTACTTCTCCTTGGGGTGCTCCTGTGCTATTCGTGAAGAAGAAAGATGGAAGTATGCGACTTTGTATTGATTATCGGGAGTTGAATCATGTCACCATCAAAAACAGGTACCCATTGCCACGTATTGATGACCTGTTTGACCAGTTGCAAGGAGCACAATTCTTTTCAAAGATCGATCTTCGTTCTGGATATCATCAGCTGAAGGTTAGAACTGAGGATATTCTAAAGACGGCTTTCAGAACTCGGTACGTGCATTATGAATTCCTAGTCATGTCCTTTGGATTGACTAATGCTCCTGCTGCCTTCATGGATATGATGAACCGGTTATTCAAGGAATATTTGGATCACTTTGTGGTCGTCTTTATTGATGACATCCTTATTTATTCCAAAAGCCGTGAAGATCATGAGCAACACTTAAGGCTGGTACTCCAAAAGCTTCGTGAATACAAGCTTTATGCCAAGTTGAAGAAATGCGAGTTCTGGTTGGAGGAGGTAGCATTCCTTGGGCACGTAGTATCAAGTCGTGGAATATCGGTTGACCTGGCAAAGATTGAAGCTATTCAAAGCTGGGAGCAACCTAAATCAGTGACCGAAGTACGTAGCTTTCTTGGTTTAGCTGGTTATTATCGGAGATTCGTGGAAGGATTTTCTCGAATCGCTACTCCATTAACTCAGCTGACTCGGAAAGATACAAAGTTCGGTTGGAGCAAAGAATGTGAGAAGAGTTTTCAAGAACTCAAGAGGAGACTCATTTCAGCACCTGTTCTAACAATACCATCTGGCTCGGAGGGATTTGTCATCTACAGTGATGCTTCGAGCAAAGGGTTGGGATGTGTTCTCATGCAACATGGAAAAGTCATAGCCTATGCATCAAGACAACTCAAGGAATATGAGACGAATTATCATACTCATGATCTAGAGTTGGCAGCTGTTGTCTTTGCACTTAAAATTTAGAGGCATTACTTGTATGGGGAGAAGGTGGAGATCTTTACGGATCATAAAAGCCTCAAATATTTCTTCACTCAAAAGGAACTCAACATGCGACAACGACGTTGGCTTGAACTGTTAAAAGATTATAATCATACCATTCAATACCATCTTGGAAAAGCGAACGTGGTAGCTGACGCATTGAGTAGAAGATCATATGCAAGTACGAGTGCGATATTGTCAACACAAAGGCCCATTTTGTGTGACTTGCAAAGGATGGAGATAGAGTTAAAGACTCCAGGGACCCATGTGATGATACGAATATACGAGTAGAACCAACTTTAATCGATAAAGTTAAAGCTGCTCAAGCTACAGACCTGGAGCTGATGCGTATGAGGAAGAAAGTGCAAGAAGGTGCTATGCCGGAAGCAAGAATCGATGAAGAAGGAATACTTCGAGTCAACTCCAGACTTTGTGTTCCTAACAACCCTGATTTAAAGTATGAAATCATGATGGAGGCGCACAACACACCGTTTGCAATCCATCCTGGAAGTACCAAAATGTATCATGATCTTCGTCATACATTTTGGTGGAGCAATATGAAGAGAGAGATAGCGCTGTTTATCTCAAGGTGTTTAACTTGTCAACGAGTCAAAGCGGAGCATCAAGTACCAAAATTTCCATTGCAACCACTTGAAATTTCAAAATGGAAGTGGGAGCACATTACCATGGATTTCGTTACCGGTCTTCCTAGGGTTTCTCAAGGTATTGATGCGATTTGGGTCATTGTTGATAGATTAACCAAGTCTGCTCATTTCTTACCGATATGAGAAACTTATACACTTGAACGTCTTGCTCGTATGTACATAAACGAGATTATAAGGCTGCATGGTATGCCAGTATCCATAGTTTCTGATCCAGACCCAAGATTCACTTCACGATTTTGGGTTAGTTTACAAAAAGCTATGGGCACAGATTTACGATTTAGTTCGGCATATCATCCTCAGACGGACGGACAATCAGAGAGGACTATTCAAACTCTAGAAGATTTATTAAGACTCTGTGTCCTTGACTTCAAGAGAAGTTGGGACAAGTTCTTACCATTGGTGGAGTTTTCCTACAACAACAGTTATCAAGAAAGTATTGGCATGGCTCCATTCGAAGCATTGTATGGAAGAAAATGTCGTTCTCCAGTATGCTGGGATGAGGTGGGTGAAGCAACGTTATTGGGACCGGAGTTGGTACGTATGACTACAGAAAAAATTCAAACGATCCGACAACGAATAAATACCTCACAAGATCGACAAAAGAGTTATGCTGATCTTCATCGAAAGGACGTGGAATTTGATGTAGGAGATCATGTGTTCTTACGTGTTGCTCCATGGAAAGGAGTTACGAGATTTGGAAAGAGAGGAAAGCTCAATCCTCGATTCATCGGTCCATTTTTAATCCTCGATCGAGTAGGAACTGTGGCTTATAGACTCGCTTTACCGCCAAGTATGTCTCGTGTTCATAACGTTTTTCACATATCCATGTTACGCAAATATGTGGAAGACCCGAATCATATTATTGAGTTAGAACCGGACGAAATAGCAGAAGATTTGACATATGAAGAAGTTCTTGTTCAAATCTTGGATAAGAAGGAACATATTCTACGCTCCAAGGTTATACCTGAAGTCAAAGTTTTGTGGAGAAACCACGATGTTGACGAAATGACTTGGGAGTTAGAATCTGAAATGAAATCAAGGTATCCTTACCTCTTCGACATACCAGGTACGTACCCTAATTTCAAGGGCGAAATTTCATAAGAAGGGGAGGTTGAAAGACCCCAACTTTTATAAATAAAGATGAATTTTCTATAAATATTATTTTTGAATATTATGGAGTTAATTTGATATAATGTTATAGTTGTGGGTAATATTTATAAATTTTACAAAGTACGCAAGTTGTTATATAATATTCGATTGGTCGGAAATATTCGTACAACGGCACAATCATTGGTGGACCCCACAACAAAATTATTATTGGATTGAGAAAACGACAAAAATATTTTATTAAAAATAACGGCAAAAGTTTTTGCATTGATACTGTTGAACTACTCGGTAGTAAAAGTACAGTAATACGTGTGGTTGTATAGTAACACACGGTATTGATTATTAATGCTTATGTGAGAAGTCACTCAATTTGATTCAATTATTGTCAGTTAATAATATGAATTATTTAGCGATAATGACGTTTTGTTTTATTCGTATTATTAACGTAATAAAACAGAAACATCTTTTTATATAAAACAAAATACTTTATTAAAGTTATTCTATAAATAGAATATATTATATTTTATTTAAAAGATTTTTCTTTAAATATGGACCGTCAGTTTAAAGTAATCAATCTGGACCGTTCATGGATTAGTTACTATGCATTCTATTTTTCTATAAATAGAAGCTCATTCCTTCATTATTTCTTACGAATTCACTGAACTCTAGAGAGAGAAACTATAGAGAGAGAGAAGAAGAGTATTCTACCACTTAACTACTTTCTTATTTCAGCTCTTCTTTAAAACGGTAAGGGGTGTTATTCTTTCTTATTCATGAAGAGAACTGTTGTTATTCCATTTCTTATTATTCTGTTGGAATAACCTGTATACGCGGTCTACCCTATACTTGGTGACATTCTTCTATTATTCTGTTGGAACATCATGTCTGTGTATTTTACACCGGACCTGGTTCCGTTTTTATTATTATTCTGTTGGAACATACTGTCTGTGTGTTTTACACCGGACCTGGTTCTGTTTTTATTATTATTCTGTTGAAACATCCTGTCTGTGTGTTTTACACCGGACCTGGTTCCGTCTTGTTATTATTCTGTTGGAACATCCTGTCTGTGTGTTTTACACCGGACCTAGTTCTATTATTTATTATTCTGTCGGAATATCCTGTCTGTGCGTTTACGCCGGACCTGGTTCCATTATTTATTATTCTGTCGGAATATCCTGTCTGTGCGTTTACGCCAGACCTGGTTCCATTATTTATTATTCTGTTGGAATAACCTGTCTGTGCGGTCTATCGCATGCATGGTGATTTCTTTTGCTATTCCATTCTTTATTATACTCAGTTGGTTAAGTTTTGACTTCTATACTCTATGAAATTTATAGAATATCCTTGATAGTTGCGTTTCATCCAATATCTTTTCAGGAAAATATTCTTCTAAGCATTCTTGAATTTTACTCCACAAAGCAGTATCATGTTGACAATTTGGACGTTGTTAATTCTTGGATAAATTAATTCTTGAACTTGTTTTATTGAATTCTTATATCATTGTCATCATCCTCATGCTTATAAAATGTTGAAAGTCATCTGTGGCCTGTAGTGCATAAATGGACTTGGTATGATTATGACCAGGGAATATTCGGTATAATCATGACCGTAATGTTACAAATGATGTGGTAAAAGTCCTCATTGGCCCGTAGTGCATTGATGGACAGTTGTTGGAATGATCATGACCATTAATGAATACACGAATATCCTTGGCCGTAGTGCAGGGGTGATTCGATGATGTGGATTATTTTATTAAGCTGAGTCCCAGCGATCACAATGTTGAAAAACATTTTAAATCATAAAAGATAGTAGAGTTTATTTTCTACTTGACTCTTTTAATGGATTGCTTGTTCCGCTACAGTTAAACTTGATGTCTATTATATTTTATCAGTTTAACATTGTTGAAGGCTAATGATAATTTATTCTGCATTATCTTAGTCATAATATTTCTTACTGGGCTAGTTGAGCTCACCCTTTCTTTCACTGTTCTCTTGAGGAAATGAGAACGTAGCTGTGGCAAGTCGGGGAACGGAGTGATGGTCCGAATGATAGTATTAGTTAGTAGTCCTTACTATTCTATGTAATAGTGTGTTAATAAATGTAATGAGGACTCTTTTTGAGTATGAATACTCTCTAGAAGATAATATTTGTATTCAAACTCACAGTTTATGTTTTGTTGTATTATACACGACAGTTGTATTAGTAAGTTGAATTTGTATTCTATACTATGTATCTGACGACCCAAGATGGGTGATGTATACCTAATTTTGGGGGCGTCACATATTTGATCCGCTGCAATTAAACTTGATGTCTATTGTATTTTATCAGTTTAACATTGTTGAAGACTAATGATAATTTATTCTGCATTATCTTAGTCATAATATTTCTTACTGGGTTAGTTGAGCTCACCCTTTCTTTCACTGTTCTCTTCAGGAAATGAGAATATATTTGGGATGAGTCGGGAAACGGAGTGATGGACCAGATAATAACATTAGTAGTCCTCACTATTCTATGTAATAGTGTGATAATAATTGTAATGAGGACTCCTTTTGAGTATGGATACTTTCTAGAAGACAATATTTGTATTCAAACTCATAGTTTATGTTTTGTCGTATTGTACACGACAGTTGTATTATTAAGTTGTATTTAAATTCTGTACCATGTATCTGGCGACTCAAGATGGGTGATGTATACCTAATTTTGGGGGCGTCACAACATTACAGTAGTTGTGATTTATCTTGATCAATAAAACGACTCCGTTTAACAGTTTTTGGTGTAAATAGTGGAAATACTATATAATTAAATACATAGGCTTATGTTTATTTACTATCCAGGATGGGATTATTGAGGACCATACAACAAGGGTGTATATAACTGACTCTCTAAATATGAAGTTCTTAGGGTTCTAGCTGAAGTTTTGGGTTCTAAATCAACAAACTAAATATTGGGTTCTACAATATATAAGAGGGGCAAAATATCAATAAACTAAATCAACAGATCAAACTAAATTGGTGGAACTATATCTAAACATACATAATGGTCTAATCAAGCAGATTGTGATCAATCAACAACCTACCATGCGAAAAGCATTACAACGTAAACTTCAACATTGAAGATTATCACAGATATAGATGCAAATTAAATCACAAATGTAATCAACAACATTTGCTACAAAAATCAATATTCCATCTGTTCCATGCCAAGTCACATTTGTCAAATTTATATCACTATTCCAACAGAACAATACTTATGATATAGCTGAAGTAAAAGAAATCAAATTTATACTCACTATTAACACAAATTTATCAATAAAAATGGAACTATTAACACAAAAGAACATAAAAATCAAATGTATCTCATCATTACCATACATAAAATCACACCCAAAACTTACAAATTAAGAGATTAATTACGCGGAGGAGAGCAACGCCCTCCGAAGTTGTTGCTATGTATTGCAGCCTAAATTAAAACAAAATAAATTTTACATATTATAGAAAACATAAATTAAACCCTAACCTAACAACATTGGAACTAAATTACTAATTAAAGCCTAAAAATATGTAAGTTTGACTTACTAATTGAAGATTGAGAAATGGAGAACCAGATAGGAGAGGGCAAAAAGAGGAAAGAAATTGGGAGAGAACAGTGGCAAGGAAAGGGGAGGAAGAAAGGGGAAGGCCAGACGGTTGGAGAGAAGGCCGGATCACTACAAGAAAAAATATTAATTCCGACGGAATATTCCCTCGGAAATAAGCCTATTCAGTCGGAAATAGAGTATTTCCGACAGAATATTCCGTCCGAAATTTGGTCGGAATATATACGCATCGAAGATAAGATCCGTCAAAAATTCCGTCGGATCTATCTTATCTTCAACGAATTTATCTCCGACGAAATTTTGTCGAACATAAGCTATCTACGACTGAATAAATAGAACGGAACTTTCCGTCGAGTATAATATACCTTATTTTCGACGAATGTATTCCCTCGGAATTAACTTATTTTCGACCGAAAATTAAAATAAATCGGTATTTATTAAAAATGGCTAATTATTAACTCCGACGGATTTTTCGTCGGAGATATCTTATTTTCGACGGACATATTCCCTCGAAATTAACTTAGTTCCGACTGAAATTTAAAATATACCGGTATTTATTAAAAATTGGGTGATTGTTAAATCCGACGGAAGTTCCGTCGAAAATACCTTATTCCGTCGGAATTAACTATTTTTTTAATGCAGATTTCAAAAGTTTCGTTTCCAGGTGTTTAAACCCATTTATGTACCTGTAACCTATCATAACCCAATACATAGTAATATAAACATGTATCACACATTCAAATATGCAACCTGGCGCTAAAACTTAATATCCACCAAAACGTAATCTTCAACTCATTATCATTCACATTCACATTCAAATATCCACCAAAACGTATAATAAGCTAATGTTCCATAAATATAAGCTAACCAATTACAAATATAAACTAATGTTCCATAAATGATAAACAATATAATTTACAATACTTATACAGACTCAATTAGACACTACAATATATACAAATGTTCTACAATACTTATACAGACACAATTAGACACTACAATATATATAAATATTCTACAATAACATGAATATAAATGAACTATAAACTAGTAAAAGTATCATCATCGGGTGGAGGTGAACGACGCTGCTCTGGTGTATGGAAAGCAGTGTCGTTTGCCTGCTCGTTATCACCAGTCTGCTCGCCATCGCCACCCTGTTGATAGAATTAAAAATATATATGTGAGAATTAACAAGCTAGCCTTAATTAAAAAAACATAAATAATAAAAATACCTGAGTAGGCGAGGGCGGACGAAAAGCCTCCTCCAAGAGGGTAATCACCATCCGGAGCATCTCGACGCTCCAAGCATCGAACTGCTCACACGGTAATCCCATACTCTCTGCGAAGGCACCTTCTATAATATCAATATCCTGAGCAATCTGGTGAAGACCATAACTGGAAGGCAACTGCTGACGCCGGAAGACCGGATCGGTACGGAACCTAACCGACACGGCCCCTATCAGCCGCTAGAAGATATCGTCATCCAACCCAGCGCCCATATGAGATGATCTGACATGTGCTCTCGGACGCTGGCGCTAGCTGGAGCCTATAAAAAGATACATATTTGATTACTAATAATAATTTATATAATGTGATAAATTCGGATAATTTCGTGAAACATAAAAAATATTACCTCTAAGAAGTGTATATGCGGGTATCCTCGGCAGACCCAATACTCGATATCTATCGGTATTGCTAGTAGGGGGATCCCAAGACGCGACCCATAGTCTCAGCTCCTCATCCCGATCTAATACAATATCGGGAAGAGGGGTGCAGAATCTAACGACTCAGAATCCCTCATAATAGCTTCCATCTTAGCTATACGCTCGTCCCAAAGTCTCTAAAATCGATCCTGTACTGTATTTTGTATACGTATGTTAATTATATCATTTTATTTATAATTGAATATTAATAAAAGCTAAATAGTAAGATGAGTTTTACCCGTATAGCTAAAGCTGCCTGAGACAAAGCACGCTTGGCCTTAGGCATGTGGGTTCGATCCCAAAACTCTAAAATGGTAGGATCTCGGCCCAAGGTCCTCCCCAAGGCCTAATAAAAATATTCATAAAACAAGTATTAAGTATTTGTGTGAGAACTTGATAACTAAATAACTAAATACAACACACTTACCGTCTTCGCCTCCTCGAACGACTGAGAACCAGTAGTGTGTACTATCTGGAGCTGACTACGATTCTTCTTCGCCTGCTCAAACTTTTTCTTGAAGTCATCAGCCTCCCAGTGCGCACATATAGCCTCCCAGGCTAAATTGGTGACTATGCGGGGCTTGAGATATATTTAAATCCTCCCAGTGCGCAGCTTGAGATATATTTAAATCCTAGTTAAGATAACTTACTAGCGCCTGAAGAAGAGCCTCCATCGTGGCTACCGTCTCCAGTACTGGATCGGCCACCACCTCGGCGACCTCCACCGCTATGTCTAGCCAATGAATATTCTACTGCAATAACCAAATTGGTAGATTATAAATATATAAGGTTTAACAATATGTGGTATGTACTAATATGAATGCTCATTTTAAATTACGTACGTCATCAAACCCATCAGAATCAATGTGTATATCATTCTCAAATTCGGTATCTTCTTCATCCTCAATTTCGAGATCAGTGTCGTCATCGTTATCATCCTCAACAACTATATAATCATTCATGTGTACGTTTGCCTCGATATCCTCATTGTCAGGTACGTCAATGACATCAGTGCTCATCACATCTTCAGCATGGAATACTACGGCCAAAGGGTTTTTAACATCTTGCAATGCCTCATCCATACCAAACATGTTATCAACATTAAATGAACGTGTTTTAGTTGTGACTATTGTGTACCAGGGGCTTCGAGTATTTACGACATTAGGAGTATAATACACTTGAGTCGCTTGACTTACTAACAAGAACACGTCATCAGACTTTAACACCGACTTGATATCTACAGTTGTGATTCTATTACGATCAACTTTAACCCCTTTTTCAGTATCAAACCAGCTACACTTAAATGTAACTACCTTTTTACCCCTGTGATAATTGAGCACAACCACATCATGTAAACACCCATAGTAATTGGACTCAGAATCTTGGTAGCAGCTTCCTAACACCACAACCCCAGAATTGACTGATGTGAGTTCATTCAAGTCATCGACTCTAAATCTGTACCCATTCACCATGCAACCGGCAAAAGAACTAACAACTTTGTAAGGTCCTTGGATGACATCTATAAAACGCTCAAAAATGTTCTCCGCTTCAACCCTTTTCTTAAACCACTGTTAGAAATTAGCATTAGTGAATGTTTCCAACTCTACTGCAGTAAAAGCTGGGTTAGAAGCCTACTCTTCCTCTTCGAATGAATTGCGAAAATAGTAAAATGTCTTTAACATATATAGATGACTACACTTATAAATTGCACTAAATACCGCAAATAAGTTGAGACTTATGTGATGTATGATGATACTTCGGGCATATTTAGAAGCACGTATGTAGATACAATCTTCAACTCTTTATCGCTTAAGTAAGTCAGCGTCTCATGGCCAAATGGCTTAGCTGGATATGTGAATACAGCTAACTCATCATCATCATGAGACATTGGACCAACAACCTCATTCCTTCCTAAACGGTTGTGCTTCGTTGAGACAACATAGTCAAAATACAATGAGCAGAAGTTGACAAGCTCTTCCTCCGTATAGCATTCAACAATAGAACCTTGCTATTTCGTATTGGCACCGGCCTAAGTGAAAGACATAACATCCAGTAACAGTCCCGAACGGGGGACTGTTCGACATCACTCCTACTGAGTGAATTTCAAACGGGTTTCTAAGTTCTAAAGTAAAGTATATATATTATTGAGTGTATTGAAGATTAAAGGGAGAGTATTATTGAGTTTATTGAAAATTGTGGAAAACTAAGCAAATGATACTTAGTTTTGTTTGCCAATGATAAATTAAGTAAGTGATACTTAGTTTATGAGAATTGTTATTTAGAATCTATAGAGACTACTGTTCGACATTCACCCCTACATGTCAAACGGCTTTCTAAGTTTCATAGCAGTTGCAGGTGTAATGACTACTAGGAGAAGAGTTAAGGACTTCCTTGTATGCAGGGTTTGACATAGCTGCAGCTAATAGTACTCTAACTGGTTCCTCGGCAACCGAAAAAAGGGTCGTAGTTCCTGTTTGTGTCCTATACTCGAATAATAAAGTTAATTAAATTACTACTGACATTCCTCATTGTTCCATCATAACAGATGACAACATCCCGAAGGAGTTCCATTAAGCCATTGAACAAAGTTCCAGATTAAGCAACCCTCTAAATGAACGAACGATCACTTCTCTGCTAGGAATGAATCATCTCCCCATATGGGTGCAATACATGACATAGACGTCTTCTCACCATTCTGAATTCCTCAGATGGGTAGTTCTCATAGAAAAGGAGGTGAGACGTTCTGTGAGAACTACCCATCTGAGGAATTCGGAGCGGTGAGAAGCTATCTATGTCATGGATTGGACCCATATTGTGACGCCTCCAAAATAGGTATACATCACCCATTCTGAGTCGCCAAATACATGGTACATAATACAATTATAAACTTAATTATACAACTATCGTGCAAAATACGATAACACAATAGCTGAGTTTTTATACGAATGTTGTCTAGTAGATAGTATTCAAACTCAAATGGAGTCCTTATTATAATTATTATCACACTATTTCACGGAATAGTGAGGACTACTAAAGCAACCATCTGAACCGTCACTCCATTCCTCGACTAGTCCCAGCTATATTCTCATTTCCTGAAGAGAACAGTGAAAGAAAAGGGTGAGCTCAACTAGCCAAGTAAGAAATATTATGACTAAGATAATGCAGAATAAATTATCATTAGCCTTCAACAGTATAACAACTGATAGAATACAATAGACAACAAGTTTTAGATCAACAACTGCAGCGGAATAAGCAATCCATTAGAAGAGTCAAGTAGAGTATGAAATCTACTATCTTCTATGATTTAAAAGTTTATCATCAATTTCATCGCTGAGACTCAGCTTAATAAATAATCCACATCACTGAATTATCCATGCACTACGGGCCAAGGATATTCATTAATATCACAACCACGAATTATTCATGCACTACGGGCCAATGATATTCATATTTTCACCAATGGTTATGAATATGCCAAACAATAATTCATCTTTGCACCCTTAGCCGAAGAGAACACATGGTCATGATCATACCAATAACTGTCCACCAATGCACTACGGGCCAATGAGGACTTTTACCACATCATTTATAACATTACAGGTCATGATTATACCGAATGATCCCTGGTCATAATCATACCAATCAATAATCCATCTATGTACTATGGGCCAAAGATGTCTTTTATCGCAATATAAGCATAAGGATGATGACAATGATATAAGAAATCAGTTAAATGAAAGCAAAGGATAAATTTTAAAGATTTATAATTCAATTTATCCAGAATTCAATAATGTCCAACTTGTCAACATGATACTGCTTTGTGGAGTAAAATTTAAGAATAATATTATATAAAAAATGATTTGGACGGAAAAGAAATCAATTTTTATCATAAATAGTACCTCAGGTGAATAGTATCTGAGTGAATAGTACCTCGTGAATAGTACCTCGTGAATAGTATTTTGTGAATAGTATCTCGTGAATAGTACTTCATGAATAGTATCCCGTGAATAGTATCTCGTGAATAGTACCCCGTGAATAGTATCCCGTGAATAGCACTCCGGCATGAAAAGTTTAAAATTTAAAAAGGATGTTCAGAAAAATATCTTTGTGAACGATACTAGATGAAGCGCAAATTTTAAAGATATTCTACTAATTTCACGGAGTATAGAAGCAATACTTCAACAAAATGAATGTAGAATTAGGGATACGAAACGAAATAATATTACTTACATACTACAGAGTATGGAAGAAAATATTATTTCATACGAATATTGAACAAAAATAATATCTCTTACGAATAAAAAATAAATAACATCCCTTACCTTAGAAGAAGACTGAATACTGAAATAGTGAATTAGCAGAATATTCTTCTTCTTTCTCTTTATAGCTTCTCTCTCTATAAATGCTCTTGTGAGTCTTAGTGAATTGGTGAGAATGAAAGAAGAAATGAGCTTCTATTTATAGGAAAATATATTTTTGATAATTGCACGTTTAGGAGCTCGAGTTATTACAGTGTAATACCTTCATCTTTATCTCTATTTTTAATTTAGTCCTTGAAGTATTATCAATCTTGCACCACCTCCCCTAATAGTACATCCATATGAATGAATAGTTTCATACATGTGAACTAATAGTAATTTGCATGTGAACCAATAGCAATTAATTGCTCATTTATCCGATTAATTGCCCGTTTAGTCAATTATAATTGTGACAACCGAGATTTTGTAATTAATTTTAATATTTATTAGATTGAATAAATATTTTTTCGATGAATTAATTATTAGATTAAATAATTAATTGATAAAATTGTGGTAGATTAATTTAATTATATGTCTAATATTTATTAAATTAATGTGGAGAATTTTTGTTATTCGATGTATGTTATTATGTGAGCTTATTGTATTAAAAGAAATATTTAATAAGCCTAATGTTATTTTAATTAATTTATTTATTAATTAGAGATTTAATAATTTGACATTATTATTAAAGGAGAAATTTAAGTATGCGACTATGTGAATTAATGAGAAAGTATTATATTTTATTTAAAATAAATTAAATAAGATATTGATTTATTTTATAAAGGAGTGTGACATTATTTAAACTATATGATAAAATATTTTAATAAAATAAAGAGTTTTGAAACCTAGTATACTAGCCAAACGTGGCCTTAGTGGGAGTTGAGGGAAGTTACCCATGACTGGATAACTGACCACAATGCGTCAGTTCACCTTTATTATTATACGTCTTCCTTTCCTTTTCATATTTGGTTAAGTCTGGAAGAGTAGAAACAGAAAGAGAGGGAGAGAGTTTTGAGAATCAGTGTGATCAAAAGAGAAGAAGTGTGGGAAAATTGGGAATTTGTTATCATCCTGTGTAATCTAAGCAGTGTATTAAAGGGTAATCTCTCCTTTCCAAAATTTTAAATTCACGTTGTTTAAGTTTTATGGATATGGCTTTCAAAATTCTGTAAAGTCTCTGTAAATGGAAAATTATGTTGTTATTGGATATATGTAATAATATGATTAGCATAACATGTTTTATTATATGTTATATAGGTTTCCATATCATCAATTCATAATTTTATAACGTATGTTATTTACAGAGTATAAAATATGGTCATATGGCCCTTATACGTAAAATTAATATGTCAAACATAAATTGTTCTGTAAAATTCACACTGGTATATAATTATGCATGTTAAAACGAAGGAAACGAAACTTTAATAGATGGAATTGGTGTTATATCGAATTCGTGGCGTTGAATTTTATGATTTATGTTCAAATCTTCAAGAACATCAAGAACAGTAAATTACTTGTGTTGATTTTTGTTAATTATGTGTTTTAACATGTTAAAATCATGCTAGAAGGGTTAATTAATGATTATGTACGAATTCTAGAATGTGGGTATGTTTAATTTGGTGAATTTAGTGACCGTATAATGATATTTTCTCTGAACTCTGTGTTCTTCGCGAACTGAGAATCAAAATTTGGAGTTTCGCGCCGCGGCGCCAACTCCAGAACTAAAGTCCCGCGTCGCAGCGCCAAGAGTCCGGTCGCAGCGCCATCGCGCCGCAGCCCCGAGTACAAGTATAAAAGTGGCGCCGCAGCGCCACTCTGCAGAATATCCAGAAATGATTTTTTTTTAAAATGTTTAAGTCTAGTAATGTGGTTTTAACCTAATTTAATAAATATAGAAATATGTTAGAAGTATAATGAGATGTTAAAATAGATACTTAACATGTAAATAACATAATTACATGTGGATTAAATTATTGAATACATAAATAGCTTGTTATTCGTGAAGTGTAAATTATGTGACAATGAATGTGATAAATTGACTAAGTATAGTCATAACCAAAGTTAGACAAAAAGAATGAAGTTGCTATGATTAGTTACGTTATAATTGATTGGTATTGTGAATGCAAATAATATGTAGGATTTAAATCAAGGAACGAGTTTAATTAACGTGTAATCTACGCACGAGGCAAGTTTCCTAACCCTACTTGTTATCGTTATATAAGTTAATTAATTCACCTTTCTATATTGAGCAAGTTCTCATTATTATTGATCAAGTCTGTTTTGTATATTAAAGTTTATAAATCTTTCAAGTATGATGCTGATATACAATACTTATTCTATTGTATACCTTTTGAGATTCTATTCAATTAAGTTATCAATTATTGTTAAACCTTGTTAGACTAGCGAACCCTTTATGATTCGACTAGTCCATAGTTGATGAGCGTTCTAAATTTCAGAACCCTTGATGAATTATCCAAACCAAACTTCCTTTGACGCGGACTAGACCTGGCAAACTTGGCCCAAGCCCGCGGGCCGGGCCGGCCCGCCCGCCATGGGCTGGGCTATGGGCTACAGTTTTTTAGCCCAGGAAAAGCTGGGTGGTTTTGGCCCGGCCCATTTTTGGCCCGGCTCATGATGGTCCGGCCCGCAACTCGTAACTTTTTTTTAAAACAAAATGTTGCTACTTGTGGGGCTTGAACACAAGACTTGTAAATAAATAAATAAGAGTTCAAACCAACTGGGCTACAACAATTGTTTATTTTTAATGCAATCTTTAATATATTGTTTCTTTATTTTTGTTCAAATTTACTATTCTTAAAAAGTAAAACTTAAATCGTGCATTTATAATATAAAACTAAACAATTAATGCTTACTTAAATCGTGCATTTATAATAAGTAAAACTTAAATAATACACTTTATTTATATAATTTTTTAGATAAATAAAGTGTATTATTTTAGTAATATATAATTATGTAAAATAACACATAATTGCACAACAATATTAAATTAACAATTTATTATTTTAAAAGCATACAAAAAACATAATCTTAATATTCATACATATAGTTTTTCATTTTTGTAAAATAGCGTGAGTGTCTTTATAATATAGTATTATATTTTATTTCATGTATTTATTAGTGTATAACAGTATCTCTTTAAGATTGTGTCATAATTTTTTTTATGTCGCTATAAATTTGATTTTATTGTAATTTTATTATTCTTAATTAATAATACTAATTTATAATACTATTAAAATTTTAATTGATTGAGATATGTAGTAAATAATTTCAAAGTATAAAACTATTAAATTAACAATTATTAGTTTAAGTTAGATAATATAATTATAAAAATTTAAAATTATCTATATATTAGTATTAATTACAGTATTTATTATTTTTAAAAGTTAAATAAATTATATTAATTTTAAATAATCATATTGTAGTAAATTTGGAAAGTAAATCAATCATTATCCCTTAATTATGCATTCCCCCTACTTATTTGAAAAGTAAATCAATCATTATCCCAAATCATGCCTTTAGAATAATATCTAAAATTATAATACTATTAAAATTTTAATTGATTGAGATATATAGTAATTAGAATTATTGTTTATTATTTTTAATATTTATTATTATTACTATTTTTGGTGTATCAAGATTTTGCAAAAAAAAAAATATAGGAAAAAGCCCGCGGGCCGGCCCGGCCCGCCCAACCCGGGCCACGAGCTTAAGAAATCTGGCCCTCCAAAACCCGGGCCATTTCGGCCCGGCCCGCGCTCGGCCGGGCCCGGCCCGCCCGTTTGCCAGGTCTAGCGCGGACTCTAATGTCAAACTGAGATGAACAACCCTGTATAGGGGATTATTTACGCTTTAGCGTTAAGATATTGTGCACAGTATGGTACTAAGGGCTGATCCCCCTAAGTACGAGAAGAAGAGTTCATAGTCTTATGACTGTTAAAGATTTCAAGAATAAACACTTGACAACCTAGGACATAGTTCAAGGTCTTATGACCCTCAATTTTTTTTTTAATTCTTGTTATTCATTTCTTGATTCAAAAGTTGAGCTTTTATATTCGAAGTTATTATTTCCCTCGCATGTTATTATTCATTGTTATATTGTTATACTTGTGGGCAATCGTGCTCACTCTTGCGTAATAATAACATTGTTGTTAAGAACGAAAGAGCAGACGAACCTTCCACTAGTAAAGGCAAGGGCAAGATGTAAGACCCCAAATTATTAATAAATAAAATTTAATTTTCTCTATTTATTATTTTGAAATAGTAAAGGTTGAATTGATTAATGAGGTTAGTTATGGGTAAAATGCGCAAATATTTTAAATAAGCAATTGGTTATAAAATATTCATTGTTGTCGGAGAATATTCGTTTAGTCGTGAAATATTCTTCCTGTTGGGGAATATTCGTACGACTGCGCAGTCTTTTGTGGGCCCCATAACGAAAAGTGATTGGATAAAAAAAACGACAAGTATAAATTGTTTATAAATAACGGCGTAGTTGTTACCGTTAATGCTGTTGGAATACTCGGTGGTTAAAGCACAGTAATACGCGTTGTTACATAGTAGCACACGGTATTGCATCAATTATTGATTCTTACGTAAGAAGGCACTACTCAATAATTGTTACAGTAATTACTGTTCAGTGTTTTATTTTATTGATTCAATAATTGCTGCGTTGATATTTTATATTACTGTTGTTTCAATAATTGTCACTACACAGTATTTTCCATTATCGAAGTAATAATTCATATTATCTGAATAATATTATTAGATAACATTATTGGCAATGTCTAGAAAGTTCTGTCTAAGGAGAGGTTTGGTCACCTAATTGCGCGCTAGTAAGGAGAAATCCTTATTGGAAAGCACCCTCTTTCCTGGGAACTGCCTGGTTGTCAGTATTGTGATTCTGTAATATTAGTTATGAATAATTAATTATTGATTTATATGATGAGGAAAATATTCATTTTTATGTGGATATAGATAGAGAAAATTTTTAAAGTGACAATTGTTGAAAATCGATATTTTATCTTTTCTGATAAAATAATATAATAATGATGATATTTTTACAATGAATATGGGATATATGAGTATATGAGGAGGAAGAATATTTTTATTGCAAAAGTTTTTTAAAACATGTTAAATATGTCTGTGAGCCCATTTCTTGACTGAAATTTGGTTATAGCCTGTAGAATCGCCTGTTTGTGAATTTCGGTCAATTTCTGTTTAGAATTTGGAAAAACTTTCTTCTACAAAGTTGTAGATAATGAAATTTCCTATGAAAAAGACATGTGGTTTGATTTTTTTTGACAAAAGGCTATTTATTATGAATTATTAAAGTTCTGAAGTTTCGAAATAATTGATTTTTGGAAGTTTTATTTATTTTTATTAATAAAAACATTTTTTACACTTTGGTGGGCCCCACTTGCACATGTTAATGGCTGAATTCATATCTTCAAAAGTGGGCGTAGGAAAAATTTAATAAATAAAATTATTTTATTAAATTTTCTGCTTTGGTGTTCTAAATATTTTTTTATAAATAGGGTGCTTAGGTTAAAATTAAAAATCACACCAGAAACTAAAGTTTCTTTCTCTTTCTCTCTCTATATTATCGAGCGTATTCTTATGAGTATTTTAAGACTTTGAGTGTTACTATACGGTGCAAGTTCCCTTCAGCACTATATTCAGTATTCCAGCCAGAAGTACTATTCTTTCGAGGTAAGGGATATTATTTTTTATATAAATGATATTATTTCTTTCAATATCATTATGCCAAAATATTGATCTGAATTTTTATCAAATTTAGAACTTTTTATGTCGGGGTTACTATTCACGTATACGACACTATTCACGAATACGGCACTATTCATCGAAAAATGAAAATTTCTTCTTTTTGTCTAAGATATCTATTATGGATACTAGCTTTGATTGTATCCATGTTTTGATCATTATTAAATTTTACTCCACTATGATTATTTATGAAGTATCTTTCAACTCAGATTGTTTAAAGTATGAATCCTTAATATTTGTTCTTTTGTTTCACTGGATTTGTTTTCTTTAAAATATTTTTCATTATCCTCAGTCCTAAATGATGATATAACTGAATATCTTTGGCCTGTAGTGCAAAGATTAATGATTTTATGATGAATATATTTGGCCCGTAGTGCGAAAATGAACAGGTGTTCAGATGAACATGACCAACTGATGAATATCTTTGGCCTGTAGTGCAAAGATGAATATTTGATTCAAGATGTTTATTGATTGATGTTACAGGGATAAAATATTGATGATGGATTTTTAAATTCATAGATGATAGTAGATTTCATACTCTATTTAACTCTTCTAATGAATTATTATTTCCGCTGCGAATATTGATTTAAAACTTTTTGTCTATTGTATTCTATTAAATTTTTCCCTGTTGAAGACTAACGATAATTTGTTCTATATTATCTTAGTCATAATATTCTTTACTGGGCTAGTTGAGCTCACCCTTTTCCTTTTTGTTCCTTTTTTCTTCTCAGGAGGCGAGAATGTAGCGAGTACTAGTCGGAATATGGAATGAAGGTTTTAGAAAGTTGTTTTAGTAGTCCAGACCATTTTTGTAAAATAATGTATCAATAATTATAACGAGGACTTATTTGAGTATGGATATTGTCTAGATGAGAATATTTGTATTTAAACTCACAATTTTTATGTTGTATTAATAAAGTTGTAGTTGTTTCTATACCATGTATTTTGACGACTCAGAATGGGTGTTGTATACCTATTTTGGGGGCGTCACACAAGATTAGCAAGTAATGAAGACTGTATTATTTATGTGGCTATGTAATGATAATTAGAATTGATGTTACTTAAGACTTATTTGTTTATGTTTCCGCAAAGATGATTTAAGGTTAGAGTAACCTGAAATTTATTTATTAGGAAGTTGATGTAACCCCATAAGGGTAGAGATTTATTATTATTATTTCTATCTATTGCATGGTTTGCATTTATTTATGGGTAAATAGATGGATGTTGTTTATACAGTGAACACCAAATCCTGTGGAAATGAAAGTACCGGATTTAGGGGTGTCACAATAACAAAACCAGCCAATCACATAATTACCTCCTCTGAGGGTAATTGGATCACGGAAGAATTAAAGAAAACTAAATGAACAACATCTTTCACTCATCACTATTATTCTTATCTTTAATCAACACGAACTTATTCATCATTAATATTATAAGTTATAATATTTACAATCAGACCATTCTCAGGAAAGAGGGGGCTTTCCGATAAGGATTTCTCCCTATTGGCACACAATTAGGTGACCAAACCCCTTTCCTCGACAGAACTTTCTAGACATTGTTAATATTTTAAATAATAATATGAATAACTTTGTCGTCTCAATTATTGATTTAATAATATAAAATATTATGCAGATGATATAATAACAATAATTGAATCAATAATATGAGATACAATGCAGCAATTACTGTAGCAATAATTGAGTAAAACTGAGTGCCTTCTCACATAAGCATCAATAATCAAAGATATTGTACAATATCGTGTGCTACTATACCACCACGCGTATTACTGTACTTTTACCATCGGGTATTTCAACAGTTTAACGGTAATACTTTCGCCATTATTTTTATAAAAAAAAATTTCTGTCGTTGTCTAACTACGACAATACTTTCGTTGTGGGTGTGACGCCCCCAAAATAGGTATACAACACCCATTCTGAGTCACCAAATACATGGTACAAAAAGCAAACTACAACTTCAATAATACAATTGTCGTGCAAAATACGACAACACATACTATGAGTTTAAATACAAATATCGTCTTCTGGATAATATCCACACTCGAATAAATCCTCATTACAATTATTCAAACACTATTTTACAGAAATAGTGAGGACTGCTAAAACATCTTTCTAGAACCATCACTCCATACCCCGACTAGATCCTGTTATGTTCTCACCTCCTGAGAAGAAAAAATGGAACAAAAAAGAAAAGGGTGAGCTCAACTAGCCCAGTAAAGAATATTATGACTAAGATAATATACAACAAATTATCGTTAGTCTTCAACAGGGAAAAATCTGATAGAATATAATCGACAACAAGTTTTAGATCAACAACTGCAACGGAAACAGCAAACCATTAGAAGAGTCAAGTAGAGAAAGAATTCTACTATCTTCTAAGATTTAAAAGTCCATCATCAATATTTTATCCCTGTAACATCAATTAATAATCATCTTTATCCAAATATTCATCTTTGCACTACAGGCCAAAGATATTCATTTGTATCACCTGTCAGTCATGTTCATCTTAACACCTGTTCATCTTTGCACTACAGGCCAAAGATATTCATCAAGTAATCATACATCTTTGCACTACATGCCAAAGATATTCAGTAATATCATCATTTAGGACTGAGGATGATGAATAATATCTTAACGAGAACGAATCCAATGAGATAGAAGAACAAATAGTAGGGATTCGTATAACAGTTTATCCAAGATCAATAATACTTCATAATAATCAATTGTGAAGCAGAATTTAAAAATAAAGATCAAAACATGGATACAATCAAAGATAGTAACCATAATAGACATCTTGGACAAAAAGAGAAAATTTTATTTTTCGGTGAATAATGCCGTATTCGTGAATAGTGCCGTATACGTGAATAGTGACTCCGACACAAAAAGTTTCAAATTTGATAAAAACTCATATCAATATTTCAGCATAATGATATTGAAGAAAATAATATCATTTAAAAAGAAAATAATATCCCTTACCTCAAAATATCAGTACTTCTGGTCGGAATACCGGTATAAGGCTGAAAGAAACTTGCTCTGATGAATAGAAACTCTCAAAGTATCTAAATACTCACAAAATACACTCAATAATCTAGAGAGAGAAAGAGAGAAAACTTGTTTCTGGTGTGATTTTCAATTCTAACTTAGCCCTCTATTTATAGGAAAATGTTAGCACGCCGAAGCAGACTTAACTTGCAACCTGATGGCTTTACCTGCTACTATTTCCACCCACCACATTTGAATAAAAATCTCAGCACATTTCTTCACCAACCAAGAGTGGGGCCCACCAATTCTAGAATTTTCTATCAAAATGATAAACTTCGAAAATTCAACAATTTCTGAACCAGTCATCTCGTAAAATTCATAATAAATCATACGTTCATTTTTAACGGTTCAAAATTTGTGGACATATACTCAACTTATATATGAATAACATATCCAAAAATTACCACGATCCAACGGTCGGATTAAAAATTATAACCCCCGTAAAATATCTCAAAAACCCTGATTTTTAATACCTCTATTCCGACAAAAATACTGATAAAAACCTCAACATTAACTCCTTCATTTTTAACCACAAAAATATATCCCTCATTTATATCCACATAAAATAAATATTTCCTTATCATATGAATCAATAATTAATTATTCACAAATAATATTACAGAATCACATTTATGACAACCAGGCCGTTCCCAGGAAAGAGGGGGCTTTCCAATAAGAATTTCTCCTTACTGGCGCGCAATTAGATGACCAAACCTCTCCTTAGACAGAACTTTCTAGACATTGCCAATAATGTTATCTAATAATATTATTCAAATAATATGAATTATTGATCTGATAATGGAAAATACTGTGCAGCAACAATTATTGAACAACAATAATATAAAATTTCAACGTAGCAATTATTGAATCAATAAAATAAAATATTGAACAGTAATTACTGTAACAATTATTGAGTAGTGCCTTCTTACGTAAGAATCAATAATTTCAAAAATACTATGCAATACCGTGTGTTACTGTGCAATAACGCGTATTACTGTATTTTAACTACTGGGTATTCCAACAGTGTTAACGGTAACAACTACGCCGTTATTTGTAAAAACTCAAATTTGTCGTTTTCTTCATCCGACAGTTATTCGTTATGGGGCCCACAAATAGCTGCGCCGTCGTACGAATATTCCCCGACAGAAAGAATATTCCACGACCAAACGAATATTCCCCGACAACAATGATTATTTTATAACCACTTGCTTATTTTGAAAAAAAATTCACATTTCACCCATAACTTTAAACTTTTATCAATTTAACCATTTACTGAATAGTAATTATAAGAAAAATTAAATACTTTTATTTCATAAAATTCGGGGTCTTACAGTGGGGGTCCACCAATGATTGTGTCATCGTACGGATATTCCCCGGCAAAAAGAATATTTCCCGACCAAACGAATAATTTATAACAACTTGCTTACTTCGCAAAATTTTCACATATCACCCTTAACTTTAACTCTTTATCAATTTAACCATTTACTAAATAGAATAATAATTATAAGAAAATTGAATACTTTCATTTCATAAAATTCGAGGTCTTACACATATGGGGAGATGATTCACTCCTAGCAGAGAAGTGATTATTTGCTCATCTAAAGAGTTGTTTAACCTAGAACTTTGTTCAACAACTTAATGACACTTCTTTCGGATGTTGTCATCTGTTATGATGGAATAGTGAGGAATGTCCGTAGTAATTCAATCAACTTTATTATTCGAGTATAGGACACAAACATGAACTACGACCCATTTTTTTTAATTGCTGCCGAGGAACCGGTCGGAGAACTATTATTAGTTGCAACTGCTATGTCGAACCCTGCATATTTATATATATAGTACTTATTGAGTTTATTGAACATTGCAGCAAACTAAGCAAATGCAACTTAGTTTATTTTGCCAACGAAAAACTAAGTAAGTGCTACTTAGTTTCTGAGAACTACTATTTGGAATATATATGGAAAACTATTATTTGGAATATAATTTAAATTAATTTTTTTATTTCATTTTATTATGTTTTATTGTATTGTATTTTATTTGTATCTTATTATATATTTTTAACTATTTTTTATTAAATTTAATTTATTTATTAAATTAAATTAAATTCTTTAAATTATATTTATTTTAAATTCAATTTATTTTAAATTATTTTAATTAAATTAACTTTATATTATTTTATTGCATTTTTTTAGTTTTTTAAATATTTTTTATTAAATTTAATTTATTTATTAAATTAAATCAAATTTTTTTTGTTTTATTTAATTTATTAATTTATTTTATTTTATTTTGTATTTATTATATTTTTAAAATTTAATTAAATGTAATATACTTTATTTTATTTTATATAATATTATATTATATTTTTAAATATTTTATTAAATTTAATTTAATTTTTTATTCAGTTTTATTTATCTTATTTTATTATTATTTTTTATTTTATATTATATTATATTAAATAATTTTTATTTTATTTTATATTATATTATATTACATAATTTTTTACATTTATTTTGTCTAATAAACTAAATTAAATTAAATTTATTTCATGTTATATTAAATTAATTAAATAATACATAAATATATTTGTAGGGCCTAGAAAATTTTCAATTGCAGATTTCTGACAGATATTCAGTTGGGAATTCCGTTGGAAATATCAAATATCACATTTTATACACTAGGGGTGCTTAAAAAATTTGATTTTTTACCGAACCGGTTGAAACCGGTACCGACGGTACCGATTTTTTTCGGTTTTTATTTTTTCGGTACCGATTTTTCAATTTTTTTTTTATAATTTTTGGTACCGGTAGCGGTAATGAAAATTTTGAATTCGATAAATACCGAAAAACTGAAAAAACCCGAAAAGTTATAAAAAAACTGAAAAAAACCGAATATAGTCTAAAAGTTACGAGGAAGTGGGAACTCAAAATGAAGCAAAAAGGAGTCGAGAGAATGGATTCTCACTCCATAAAACTTGGTATCCTCCCTCTTCTCCTATATTCTAATTTTTTTCTTTGTTTTCATTTTGCTGTTCAAACATAAACCAAATGCGAGTACCATGGATCAATAGAAATTCCTCACTATAAACAGATGTTTAAAGTTTTATAGAAATAATGGTACTGGATTATCACAAGTACACCACCAACCAAATTTACACATCAGGAAAATATACCATCAACTCATCAAGGCAGCAAAAGGTGCTAACTATACCTTGTATAATAACTACATGACAACAATAATAAAGTTCTAGAGAAATTTATGGCACAACAATGAAGCATGTAATCGTAGCAGCAGCTAGAATACCACATATAATTACCTGACAAGGTCCAATTTTACACTTAATTCTAGCATGGAATGTACAAAAGACATTACTGAAAGATATAAAGGAGGACTCCACAAATATTGTTCCAAGAGATATCTAATTAATTTCCAAGATTTACATGGTAACAAACATGGTTGGTGATACCAAGATTTTAGCACTTTGAATATTTAAATTAATTTTCAGAAGATTTGCATGACATTATTTTAGGCATTACCCAATATCTCATTATTTAATCAATTAGCTTGTTTTATAGGACTTATTAACAGCCACATCAATTAAGAAATTTCAAACTACAATTACTATTTGCTACAACTATGATAGTTAAATACTCTTAGACTAATAATTGTAATTAGTATTTGTAAGAATATAATTTAGTAGTCTCATTTCTTAGTTTTAAAAAATTTGTTAATATAAAAAAAATTATTTAATTATTGCGGTATAACCGAAAATCGAAGCGAAAAAAATCAGTATTGACTTTGTATCAACAGTGTTAAACTGATAAAATATAATAAACATCAAGTTTAACTGCAGCAGAACAAGCAATCCATTAGAAGAGTCAAGTAGAGCATGATATCTACTATCTTCTATGATTTAAAAAATTTATCATCAATTTTATCGCTGAGACTCAACTTAATAAATAATCCACATCATCGAATCATCCCTGCACTACGGTCAATGATATTCATTAGTATCACGACCACAAATTATCCATGCACTACGGGCCAAGGATATTCGTGTTTTCATCAATGGTTATGATCATGCCAACAACTGTCCATCGATGCACTACGGGCCAATGATGACTTTTACCACATCATTTGTAACATTACGGTCATGATTATACCAAATAATTTCTGGTCATAATCATACCAATCAACAATCTATCTATGCACGTAAGTCAAAGATGACTTTCATCACAATATAAGCATGAAGATGATAACAATGATATAAGAATTCAATTAAAAGAAAGCAAATAATAAATTTTTAATGATTTGTAATTTAATTTATCTAGAATTCAATAACGTCCGAATTGTCAACATGATACTGCTTTGTGGAGAAAAATTCAAGAATAATATTGTATCAAAAATGATTTGGACCGAAAAAAAATCAATTTCTGTCAAGAATAGTATCCCGGGTGAATAGTAACCGAGTGAATAGTACCCCGTGAATAGTACTCCGACATAAAAAAGTTAAAACTTATCAAGAATGCTCAGAATATCAAGGATGAAGCGCAAATATCAAGAATGCTAGATACTGTATGAAGCGCAAATATCAAAGATATTCTACTAATTTCATGGAGTATAGAAGCCAAAAATTTAACAAAACGAGTATAGAATTCGAAATCTGAAACGAAATAATATTACTTACATACTACAGAGTATAGAAGAAAATATTATTTCTTACGAATACTGAACAAAAATAATATCCCTTACCTTAAAAAGAATAGTATTCCAATTGGTATAGCGGGGATATTCTTGAAGAAAATTTGAACTGTTTTCTACGCTCAAAGCTTCCTTAAGCTCTAAAGAAATACGCTCAATATTATAGAAGAAGAATTCTCTGATTCTGGTGTGATTTTCAATTCTAACTAAGCATTCTATTTATAGGAGAATGGAAGGATACTATTTAGAAAATAAAATCACGGACTGCACAGTGGAGAAAAAATCACGGACGACGCCGACTGAATTCAACGAAATTTTTTAATTTTACTATGCAAACACTATACAGCACACTATGTAAATACTATGCATAATAAAATATAATATATTTTATTTATAATCTAATAAAACAAAACTTATAATATATATATATATATATATATATATATATATATATATAATATATATATATATATATATATATATATAACATTTGCCATACGGCAAAGGAAACACAAATTCACACACTCATACACCAAATAAACACATGCATGTTAATATATATATATAATTATATATACATATATCCTTATTCCCTCCCACACACGCACACACCCTCCCACCCAATTTTACCTACCATCACTTACCTTATATATATATATATATATATATATATATATATATATATATATATATATATATATATATATATATATATATATATAAGTAATAGAATGAAACTGAGATATCTTTATACGACTATTTTAAAAAATGGGTACGTGGAGGTCCAAATAATAAGCCAAATTTATAAAATACTTCATAAAAATTTCCTCAATATTTTTAACAACATTTATCATCATTATTATAATTCGCAATATTTAACAACCAGATCGTTCCCAGAAAAGAGAGGGCTTTTCGATAAGGATTTCTCCCTATTGGCGCGCAATTAGGTGACCAAACCTGTAAGACCCCAATTTTTATAAATAAAGATGAATTTTCTATAAATATCATTTTTGAATATTATGGAGTTAATTTGATATAATGTTATAGTTGTGGGTAATATTTATAAATTTTGTAAAGTAAGCAAGTTGTTATAAAATATTCGTTTGGTCGGAGAATATTCTTTTTGTCGGAGAATATTCGTACGACGGCACAATCATTGGTGGACCCCACAACGGAATTATTGTCGGATTGAGAAAACGACAGAATTATCTTTCTATAAAAATAACGGCTGAGGTGTTACCGTTAAAACCGTTAAAACTGTTGAACTACTCGGTAGTAAAAGTACAGTAATACGCGTGGTTGCATAGTAGCACACGGTATTGATTATTGATGCTTACGTGAGAAGTCACTCAGCTATACTCAATTATTGCTACAGTAATTGCTGCATCATATCTCTTAAATTATGGTCATAGTATCATCTGTATAATATGTTATATTATTAAATCAATAATTGAGACGTTGTGGTAAGTTTGGTTATTTTATGGGGGGCCATATGTCATCATATAAGAGTCTCTTCGTCAATAGTAATTACCGTCGTCAATAGTAATTACCGTCGTCAATAGTATTTACCTTGGTCAATAGTAATTACCTTCGTCAATAGTATTTACCTTGGTCAATAGTAATTACCTTCGTCAATAGTATTTACCTTGGTCAATAGTAATTACTTTCGTCAATAGTAATTGTCCCTTCAATATTACCAAGAGTCATTTGACCCTTCGTTAAGACCAAGAGTCATTTGACCCTTCGTTAAGACCAAGAGCCACCCTCAGTTTTTCTATAAATAGAGGCCTAGGGCTTCATTATTTTTCACGAATTCATTCAAGCTATAGAGAGAGAAAGTATAGAGAGAATAAGAGAGAGAGAGACTAAAAGTATTCTGCTACATCACTTTTCCAATATCCAGTTCTTTTAAGGTAGGGAATATTATTTCTTTTATATTCATGAAGAGAACTTCTGTTATTCCATTCGTTATTATTCTGTTGGAATAACCAGTATACGCGGTCTACCCTATACTTGGTGACATTCTTCTATTATTCTGTTGGAACATCCTGTCTGTGTGTTTTACACCGGACCTGGTTCCGTTTATTATTCTGTTGGAACATCCTGTCTGTGTGTTTTACACCGGACCTGGTTCCGTTTTATTATTATTCTGTTGGAATATCCTGTCTGTGTGTTTTACACCGGACCTGGTTCCATTATTTATTATTCTGTCGGAATATCCTGTCTGTGCGTTTACGCCGGACCTGGTTCCATTATTTATTATTCTGTTGGAATAACCTGTCTGTGCGGTCTATCGCATGCATGGTGATTTCTTTTGTTATTCCATTCTTTATTATACTCAGTTGGTTAAGTTTTGACTTCTATACTCCATGAAATTTGTGGAATATCCTTGATAATTGCGTTTCATCCAGTATCTTTTCATGAAAATATTCTTCTAAGCATTCTTGAATTTTACTCCACAATGCAGTATCATGTTGACAATTTGGACGTTGTTAATTCTTGGATAAATTAATTCTTGAACTTGTTTTATTGAATTCTTATATCATTGTCATCATCCTCATGTTTATAAAATGTTGAAAGTCATCTGTGGCCTGTAGTGCATAGATGGACTTGGTATGATTATGACCAGGGATTATTCGGTATAATCATGACCGTAATGTTACAAATGATGTGGTAAAAGTCCTCATTGGCCCGTAGTGCATTGATGGACAGTTGTTGGCATGATCATGACCATTAATGAATACACGAATATCCTTGGCCGTAGTGCAGGGGTGATTCGATGATGTGGATTATTTTATTAAGCTGAGTCTCAGCGATCGCAGTGTTGAAAAACCTTTTAAATCATAAAAGATAGTAGAGTTTATTTTCTACTTGACTCTTTTAATGGATTGCTTGTTCCGCTGCAGTTAAACTTGATGTCTATTATATTTTATCAGTTTAACATTGTTGAAGGCTAATGATAATTTATTCTGCATTATCTTAGTCATAATATTTCTTACTGGGCTAGTTGAGCTCACCCTTTCTTTCACTGTTCTCTTCAGGAAATGAGAACGTAGCTGGGACAAGTCGGGGTACGGAGTGATGGTCCGAATGATAGTATTAGTTAGTAGTCCTCACTATTCTATGTAATGGTGTGTTAATAAATGTAATGAGGACTCCTTTTGAGTATGAATACTCTCTAGAAGATAATATTTGTATTCAAACTCACAGTTTATGTTTTGTCGTATTGTACACGACAGTTGTATTATTAAGTTGTATTTGTATTCTGTACTATGTATCTGACGACCCAAGATGGGTGATGTATACCTAATTTTGGGGGCGTCACAGTTGGTATCAGAGCTTAGGGATATGATCCCTGGCTAAGATGTGAGAATAGAACTAGGAGGGGAGAGACGGGGAATTCCTTCGCTAGTATGACATACCTAAGTTTATTTGCATGGTATTTAATTGGTCGGTCATAATATAAGGATAATATATGACATATCAATTAATTTTTATTTTGTGGCAGTATCTGAAAATGGCATCTGAGAATGTTGAGAATAGCAATGGAGCACAGACGACTGTTGATTCACCACATATCAATAATCAGGATAATGTGCATCAGGAAGGTGTCAATCCTCATGCAAACAACAACACTGACCAAATGATGAATGATCAAATGTTCAGAGGCTTTATGCAATTCATGCAACAACAGGTGAAAGCGGCTCCTGTCCACAACGTAGGTGGAAATACTGGAAACTCTCAGGCGGTCACCGCTAAACAGTTTAAGGAGCTGGGACCACCGGAGTTTAAGGGAGAACCCAAACCACTTGTAGCTGAAACATGGATAAAGCAGATCACCAAGATATTTGATGTCTTGGGTTGCTCCGAGGAGCAAAAGGTTCCCTTTGCCGCCTTTATGTTGCGAGGAGAGGCAGATTACTGGTGGGAATCGATAAAGCGTACTCAACCTGCCGCACTGAAGATGTCCTGGGAGAAGTTCCAAGAGCTGTTTAACGACAAATACTTTCCCGAGAGTATTCGTCACATGAAGGAGGTGGAGTTCATCAAATTGGAGCAGAATAATATGACCGTGTCGCAGTACGAGGCAAAATTTGCGGAGTTATCCCGGTTTGCGTCCCACCTGGTGGATAATGAAGAAAGAATGACGCGGATGTTTTTAAGAGGTTTGAAGCCGGAGATACGTCAACATCTTGTTTCTCATAAACTGTGTTTGTATTCAGATGTTGTAAATAGGGCTCAGTTGGTGGAGCGCGATAACGAGACAACGCAACCAAAAGAGAGCAGCCGGCAAAATGATAATACCAGTGAGAGCAGTCATCGAAGCGGTGACAACAAGCGTGGAGGGAATCAACAGGCCAGAAATGGTAACCACTTCGGTGGTAATCAGGGCCAAAACAATAAGAATGGACATTTCAAGAAGAGGAGATTCAACAATGATGGAAAGACGTCAGCACCAGCACCTGTCGTTAAGGAAGGAGAACGACCACCTATCATATGTTTCAAATGCGGAGGGGAGGGGCACATCAGTCCAAACTGCGCGATGCCGTCCAAAGCATGTTATAATTGTGGAAGAGAAGGTCATTTAGCCCGATTTTGTCGTTTACCGAAGACAAATTCAGCTAGGATGGAGGCACCAAAGGCCGTCCCAGAAAAGTCAAAACCGGTTGTGCAAGGGAGAGCGTTTGTTGTGAACTCCCAGAAGCAAGGAACCCGAATGAGGTCATCACGGGTAAGCTTATCATAAACTCTAACGAAGTCTATACTTTATTTGATACCGGTTCAACCCATTCTTTTATTTCTCCTACTTGCGCTCATCGATTAAATTTGATTCCGGAGAAATTAGACTTTGACTTAGCTGTTGAAACTCCATTGGGAGAAACCTTCATTACATCCACGGTTTATAAGTCTTGTTTGGTTCAAGTTGGTACCCACACATTACCTATCGATCTGATTTCATTAAAAATACTTGCATTTGACGTGATTCTAGGGATTGATTGGTTAACTACTCATTATGCAAAAATTGATTGTTTTCGTAAGGTTGTTAGCTTTCATATTCCTAATCGACCTATTATGCGAATTCAAGCAACCAAACCATTAAAATCAATCGCTGTCATCTCAAGCCATAAAACTATTCGTTTATTGAAAAACGGATGTCAAGCTTTCTTAGCTCATGTCACAGATCTAAACAAAAATACGTCAGTTTTGAATGATATTTCTATTGTTAATAAATTCCCTGACGTATTCCCTGAAGAACTTCCTGGCCTACCCCCAGAGCGTGAAATTGAATTTTGTATCGATCTTGAACCCGGTACAAAACCCATTTCCAAAGCCCCATATCGAATGGCTCCTATTGAACTTCAGGAGTTAAAGACCCAACTGCAGGAATTGTTAGACATTGGTTTTATTCGTCCTAGTACTTCTCCTTGGGGTGCTCCTGTTCTATTCGTGAAGAAGAAAGATGGAAGTATGCGACTTTGTATTGATTATCGGGAGTTGAATCATGTCACCATCAAAAACAGGTACCCATTGCCACGTATTGATGACCTGTTTGACCAGTTGCAAGGAGCACAATTCTTTTCAAAGATCGATCTTCGTTCTGGATATCATCAGCTGAAGGTTAGAACTGAGGATATTCCAAAGACGGCTTTTAGAACTCGGTACGGGCATTATGAATTTCTAGTCATGTCCTTTGGATTGACTAATGCTCCTGCTGCCTTCATGGATATGATGAACCGGGTATTCAAGGAATATTTGGATCACTTTGTGGTCGTCTTTATTGATGACATCCTTATTTATTCCAAAAGCCGTGAAGATCATGAGCAACACTTGAGGCTGGTACTCCAAAAGCTTCGTGAATACAAGCTTTATGCCAAGTTGAAGAAATGCGAGTTCTGGCTGGAGGAGGTAGCATTCCTTGGGCACGTAGTATCAAGTCGTGGAATATCGGTTGACCCGGCAAAGATTGAAGCTATTCAAAGCTGGGAGCAACCTAAATCAGTGACCGAGGTACGTAGCTTTCTTGGTTTAGCTGGTTATTATCGGAGATTCGTGGAAGGATTTTCTCGAATCGCTACTCCATTAACTCAGCTGACTCGGAAAGATACAAAGTTTGGTTGGAGCGAAGAATGTGAGCAGAGTTTTCAAGAACTCAAGAGGAGACTCATTTCAGCACCTGTTCTAACAATACCATCTGGCTCGGAGGGATTTGTCATCTACAGTGATGCTTCGAGCAAAGGGTTGGGATGTGTTCTCATGCAACATGGAAAAGTCATAGCCTATGCATCAAGACAACTCAAGGAATATGAGAGGAATTATCCTACTCATGATCTAGAGTTGGCAGCTGTTGTCTTTGCACTTAAAATTTGGAGGCATTACTTGTATGGGGAGAAAGTGGAGATCTTTACGGATCATAAAAGCCTCAAATATTTCTTCACTCAAAAGGAACTCAACATGCGACAACGACGTTGGCTTGAACTGTTGAAAGATTATGATCATACCATTCAATACCATCCTGGAAAAGCGAACGTGGTAGCTGACGCATTGAGTAGAAGATCATATGCGGGTACAAGTGCAATATTAACAACGCAAAGGCCCATTTTGTGTGACTTGCAAAGGATGGAGATAGAGTTGAAGACTCCAGGGACCCATGTGATGATGGCGAATATACGAGTAGAACCGACTTTAATCGATAAAGTTAAAGCTGCTCAAGCTACAGACCTGGAGCTGATGCGTATGAGGAAGAAAGTGCAAGAAGGTGCTATGCCGGAAGCAAGAATCGATGAAGAAGGAATACTTCGAGTCAACTCCAGACTTTGTGTTCCTAACAACCCTGATTTAAAGTATGAAATCATGATGGAGGCGCACAACACACCGTTTGCAATCCATCCTGGAAGTACCAAAATGTATCATGATCTTCGTCATACATTTTGGTGGAGCAATATGAAGAGAGAGATAGCGTTGTTTATCTCAAGGTGTCTAACTTGTCAACGAGTCAAAGCGGAGCATCAAGTACCAAAAGGTCCATTGCAACCACTTGAAATTCCAGAATGGAAGTGGGAGCACATTACCATGGATTTCGTTACCGGTCTTCCTAGGGTTTCTCAAGGTATTGATGCGATTTGGGTCATTGTTGATAGATTGACCAAGTCTGCTCATTTCTTACCGATACGAGAAACTTATACACTTGAACGTCTTGCTCGTATGTACATAAACGAGATTGTAAGACTGCATGGTATGCCAGTATCCATAGTTTCTGATCGAGACCCAAGATTCACTTCACGATTTTGGGTTAGTTTACAAAAAGCTATGGGCACGGAGTTACGATTTAGTTCAGCATATCATCCTCAGACGGACGGACAATCAGAGAGGACTATTCAAACTCTTGAAGATCTATTAAGACTCTGTGTCTTTGACTTCAAGGGAAGTTGGGACAAGTTCTTACCATTGGTGGAGTTTTCCTACAACAACAGTTATCAAGCAAGTATTGGCATGGCTCCATTCGAAGCATTGTATGGAAGAAAATGTCGTTCTCCAGTATGCTGGGATGAGGTGGGCGAAGCAACGTTGTTGGGACCGGAGTTGGTACGTATGACTACAGAAAAGATTCAAACGATCCGACAACGTATAAAAACCTCACAAGATCGACAAAAGAGTTATGCTGATCTTCATCGAAAGGACGTGGAATTTGATGTAGGAGATCATGTGTTCTTACGTGTTGCTCCATGGAAAGGAGTTACGAGATTTGGAAAGAGAGGAAAGCTAAATCCTCGATTCATCGGTCCATTTTTAATCCTCGATCGAGTAGGAACTGTGGCTTATAGACTCGCTTTACCGCCAAGTATGTCTCGTGTTCATAACGTTTTCCACATATCCATGTTACGCAAATATGTGGAAGACCCGAACCACATTATTGAGTTAGAACCGGACGAAATAGCGGAGGATTTGACGTATGAAGAAGTTCCTGTTCAAATCTTGGATAAGAAGGAACATATTCTACGCTCCAAGGTTATACCTCAAGTTAAAGTTTTGTGGAGAAACCACGATGTTGAGGAAATGACTTGGGAGTTAGAATCAGAAATGAAATCAAGGTATCCTTACCTCTTCGACATACCAGGTACGTACCCTAATTTCGAGGGCGAAATTTCATAAGAAGGGGAGGTTGTAAGACCCCAATTTTTATAAATAAAGATGAATTTTCTATAAATATCATTTTTGAATATTATGGAGTTAATTTGATATAATGTTATAGTTGTGGGTAATATTTATAAATTTTGCAAAGTAAGCAAGTTGTTATAAAATATTCGTTTGGTCGGAGAATATTCTTTTTGTCGGAGAATATTCGTACGACGGCACAATCATTGGTGGACCCCACAACGGAATTATTGTCGGATTGAGAAAACGACAGAATTATCTTTCTATAAAAATAACGGCTGAGGTGTTACCGTTAAAACCGTTAAAACTGTTGAACTACTCGGTAGTAAAAGTACAGTAATACGCGTGGTTGCATAGTAGCACACGGTATTGATTATTGATGCTTACGTGAGAAGTCACTCAGCTATACTCAATTATTGCTACAGTAATTGCTGCATCATATCTCTTAAATTATGGTCATAGTATCATCTGTATAATATGTTATATTATTAAATCAATAATTGAGACGTTGTGGTAAGTTTGGTTATTTTATGGGGGGCCATATGTCATCATCTAAGAGTCTCTTCGTCAATAGTAATTACCGTCGTCAATAGTAATTACCGTCGTCAATAGTATTTACCTTGGTCAATAGTAATTACCTTCGTCAATAGTATTTACCTTGGTCAATAGTAATTACCTTCGTCAATAGTATTTACCTTGGTCAATAGTAATTACCTTCGTCAATAGTATTTACCTTGGTCAATAGTAATTACTTTCGTCAATAGTAGTTGTCCCTTCAATATTACCAAGAGTCATTTGACCCTTCGTTAAGACCAAGAGTCATTTGACCCTTCGTTAAGACCAAGAGCCACCCTCAGTTTTTCTATAAATAGAGGCCTAGGGCTTCATTATTTTTCACGAATTCATTCAAGCTATAGAGAGAGAAAGTATAGAGAGAATAAGAGAGAGAGAGACTAAAAGTATTCTGCTACATCACTTTTCCAATATCCAGTTCTTTTAAGGTAGGGAATATTATTTCTTTTATATTCATGAAGAGAACTTCTGTTATTCCATTCGTTATTATTCTGTTGGAATAACCAGTATACGCGGTCTACCCTATACTTGGTGACATTCTTCTATTATTCTGTTGGAACATCCTGTCTGTGTGTTTTACACCGGACCTGGTTCCGTTTATTATTCTGTTGGAACATCCTGTCTGTGTGTTTTACACCGGACCTGGTTCCGTTTTATTATTATTCTGTTGGAATATCCTGTCTGTGTGTTTTACACCGGACCTGGTTCCATTATTTATTATTCTGTCGGAATATCCTGTCTGTGCGTTTACGCCGGACCTGGTTCCATTATTTATTATTCTGTTGGAATAACCTGTCTGTGCGGTCTATCGCATGCATGGTGATTTCTTTTGTTATTCCATTCTTTATTATACTCAGTTGGTTAAGTTTTGACTTCTATACTCCATGAAATTTGTGGAATATCCTTGATAATTGCGTTTCATCCAGTATCTTTTCATGAAAATATTCTTCTAAGCATTCTTGAATTTTACTCCACAATGCAGTATCATGTTGACAATTTGGACGTTGTTAATTCTTGGATAAATTAATTCTTGAACTTGTTTTATTGAATTCTTATATCATTGTCATCATCCTCATGTTTATAAAATGTTGAAAGTCATCTGTGGCCTGTAGTGCATAGATGGACTTGGTATGATTATGACCAGGGATTATTCGGTATAATCATGACCGTAATGTTACAAATGATGTGGTAAAAGTCATCATTGGCCCGTAGTGCATTGATGGACAGTTGTTGGCATGATCATGACCATTAATGAATACACGAATATCCTTGGCCGTAGTGCAGGGGTGATTCGATGATGTGGATTATTTTATTAAGCTGAGTCTCAGCGATCGCAGTGTTGAAAAACCTTTTAAATCATAAAAGATAGTAGAGTTTATTTTCTACTTGACTCTTTTAATGGATTGCTTGTTCCGCTGCAGTTAAACTTGATGTCTATTATATTTTATCAGTTTAACATTGTTGAAGGCTAATGATAATTTATTCTGCATTATCTTAGTCATAATATTTCTTACTGGGCTAGTTGAGCTCACCCTTTCTTTCACTGTTCTCTTCAGGAAATGAGAACGTAGCTGGGACAAGTCGGGGTACGGAGTGATGGTCCGAATGATAGTATTAGTTAGTAGTCCTCACTATTCTATGTAATGGTGTGTTGATAAATGTAATGAGGACTCCTTTTGAGTATGAATACTCTCTAGAAGATAATATTTGTATTCAAACTCACAGTTTATGTTTTGTCGTATTGTACACGACAGTTGTATTATTAAGTTGTATTTGTATTCTGTACTATGTATCTGACGACCCAAGATGGGTGATGTATACCTAATTTTGGGGGCGTCACAAAACCTCTCATCGACAGAATTTTTTAGACATCGTCAATATTATAAATAACAATATAAATAACTTTATCGTCTCAATTATTGATTTAATAATATATAAAATATTGACAATAATTGAATCAAATAACGTGAGATACTATGCAACAATTACTGTAGCAATAATAAAACTGAGTGACTTCTCACATAAGCATCAATAATCAAATACCGTGTGCTACTATGCAACCACGCGTATTACTGTACTTTTATCACTGGGTATTTCAACAGTTAACGGTAAAACTTTCGCCGTTATGTTTATAAAAAGATATTTTTGTCGTTTTCTAACTCCGACAATAATTCTGTTGTGGGGTCCACCAATGATTGTGTTGTCGTACGAATATTCCCTGTTAAAATGTGTGACGTCCCCAAAATAGGTATACAACACCCATTCTGAGTCGCCAAAATACATGGTATAGAAATAACTACATCTTTACTATTACAACATAAGAACTGTGAGTTTAAATACAAATATTGTCATCTAGACAATATCCACACTCAAATAAGTCCTCATTATAATTATTGATACATTAATTTATAAAAATGGTGAGGACTACTAAAATAACTTCTAGAACCATAATTCTATATCCCTACTAGTATTCGCTACATTCTCGCCTCCTGAGAAAAATGGAACAAAAAGGAAAAGGGTGAGCTCAACTAGCCCAGTAAAGAACATTATGACTAAGATAATACATAACAAATTATCGTTAGTCTTCAACAGGGAAAAATATAATAGAATACAATAGACAACAAGTTTTAAATCAATATTCGCAGCGAAAAATAATAATTCATAGAAGAGTTACGTAGAGAATGAAATCTACTATTATCCATGAATTTAAAAGTCCATCATCAATATTTTATCCCTGTAACATCAATCAATATTCATCTTTGCACTACAAGCCAAAGATATTCATCAGTTGGTCATGTTCATCTCAACACCTGTTCATCTTTGCACTACGGGCCAAAGATATTCATCAAGAAATTATTGAGTAGTGCCTTCTTACGTAAGGATAAATAATTCAAAAATACTGTGCAAAATCGTGTGCTACTGTGCAACCACGCGTATTACTGTATTTTAACCACCGGGTATTCCAACAGTGTTAACGGTAACAACTACGCCGTTATTTATAAAAACTCAAATTTGTCATTTTCTTCATCCGACAGTTATTCTGTTATGGGGTCCACAAATGACTACGCCGTCGTATGAATATTTCCCGACAGAAAGAATATTTCACGACCAAACGAATATTCCCCGACAACAATGAATATTTTATAACCACTTGCGTATTTTGAAAAGTTTTCATATTTCACCCATAACTTTAACTTTTTATCAATTTAACCATTTACTGAATTGTAATTATAAGAAAAATTGAATACTTTTATTTCATAAAATTCGGGGTCTTACAATCTCCCCTCCTTATGAAATTTCGTCCCCGAAATTTACGTACCTGGTATTTCAAAGAGTTGAGAATACCTTGCTTTCATTTCAGATTGCATCTTCCCTGTCATCATGATTTCTCCATTGCTCATCTCCTGTACTTCAGATATCATTCTAGAATACAACTTTAAAAAAAAAGGTTAATTGAACAAATTAACATATCACATAATATCCCGATATTATGACTGACCAACAAATAAGCTTAGGTAGGACACACTAGCGAAGGATTTACTCATCTCTCCCCTCCTAGTTCTATTCCCCGATCTCCGCCAGAGACCATATCCCTAATACCAAATGTGACAACCCCAAAATAGGTCCATTCCATCCATCCTATTCTGAGTCGCCAAATACATGGTACAGAAAACAACTACAATTTTATTACAACAATTGTCGTACAAAATACAACAACACATATGCTGTGAGTTTGGATACAATATATACCAAATGTGACTCATGTCCCAACCGTGGACAGCACCTCACAATGACACCTTACATAAAGGTTTAGTCAAAAACTGTTTTAGAAATTAGAATCTTTGGGAAGTGCTCAAGGAAACCTTCGTACATGGGAGGCCATGCGTCTAGATTATGATAGATATCATATGGCCACAGAATTATCCTTGGTTGACCCAATAGACCCCAAAGAAAAACGAGAAGATTACTATCATATTCTTCCCAATGGTGAGTCTTCTCTTGACATATCATTATCTCTACTATCTCTAATTGAGAATTATACTTCAAACAAATACCAAGATTATATAGGTAGTGCTCGTATATATACTCAGCAAATGGATGAGCACATCCATGTCTTATGATGACATGAGGTTGTATGTCGTTAGACATCTTGTATGATAGTGGCAAACCACCCTTCCAATGTTGGGTACACCTTACCCTATTGGATTCACCAAATAAAACTACTAAATGAACTTTTCTATACTGCTTCGGTACACCTTTGTACATGGGAGGCCATGGTTCTAGGTTGCGATAGATATCATATTGCCACAGAATTATCCTTGGTTGACCCAACATACCCCAAAGAAAAACGAGAAGATTACTATTATATTCTTCCCAATAGTGAGTCTTCTCTTGACTTATCATTATCTTCACTGTCTCTAATTGAGAATTATACTTCAAACAAACACCAAGATTATATAGGTAGTGCTCGTAAATATACTCAGCAAGTGGATGAGCACAATCATGTCTTATGATGACACGAGGTTGTATGTCATTAGACATCTTGTATGATAGTGGCAAAACACCCTTCCAACGTTGGGTTCGCTTCACCCTAGATGATTCACCAAATATAACTACTAAATAATGACCACCGTTCTATTCTCCTGTTACCCCCGCTCGACCCAGCTACACTCTTATTACCTGAAAAGAATTGTGAAACAGAAGGGTGAGCACAACTAGCCCAATAAAGAATATCATGACTAAAGATAAATAAGTTATCAATAGCCTTCAACAGAATTAAATCAGAGATTTAAAACATATGGTAGATGATAAAAATTTCAACCATAGTTGCAGCGGAACGAGCAATCCATTAGAAGAGTCAAATAGACTATAAAGTCTATTATCTTCTCCATGTTAAAAATCCACCAACAATATTTTATCCCTGTAACATCAATTAACAATTCTGGTCCACAATCATATGAATAACTCATAATCATAACTGTAGTTCTAAATTCCTATTCTCATCCAAGACGAAGATAATTTTCATCACCTATCTTTACCTGAAACATCAAAGATCATGGTTACACCAAATCATATTTCTTGTTCATAATCATACTAATAACTTCATCTTTGCACCACGGCCAAAGATACTCATTTGTATCACCAGTTGGTCATGTTCATCTCAACACCTGTTCATCTTTGCACTACTGGCCAAAGATATTCAACAACATGTCATCTTTGCACTACGGGCCAAAGATATTCATCAAATATTTATCTTTGCACTATAGGCCAAATATATTCATCAATAATTCATCTTTGCAGTACAGGCCAAAGATATTCATCAATAATTCATCTTTGCACTACAGGCCAAATATATTCATATCTCAAAGAAATATATAATTATTTCAGAATTTATATAAATAATAATTATAACCATGTTGATCAATTCACCTTTGCACTTAAGCTAAAGATATTCATTTATAAATTCAATGGTCATGATCATACTAGTCAACAATTCATCTTTGCACTACTGGCCAAAGAGAACCCATAGTCATGATCATACCAAAAATCTACCCATCTTTACACTCAAGTCAAAAAGAAATCAATATCATCATTAGGGTTATAAAAATATTATATATGATAATAAAAATAATATGATCAACATATAGTTTTAATCTCAAGAGTAATATTCATAAATCAACTATAATTTGGTCAGAAAAAGAAACCAATTTTGTCGTGAATAGTACCCGTAAATAGTAACTCGTGAATAGTAACTCGTGAATAGTAACCCCGACATGAAAAAGGTAGAAATTCTACAATAAAATCCATACCAATATTTTGGTATAATGATATTGAAAGAATAATATTTCTTAAGCTTATAAACAATTTATTTTAATTGTTTACACTTTACTAAATAATGCATTTAATCCTCCTAAAATGCCAAACTCATAAGATTTCATCACCAATAACCAAAAACCCTCATAAAAAATCTGCCTATACCTCATATAGGATTCTCAAGCCATAAAATCATATTTTCCAATTTTCTTACTTCATAACATATTTAATTTATTTACTCATAATTAGACTATTTTCATGAAAAATACCAAATCAATTCTAAAAATATTTCTTTTCTGAGATTTAGCAGAATATAGCCCCATATTGAACATATATTTTTTTCAGAATTTTTAAAACTCATTTACTATTTTTCATATGGTCAAAATCGCCAAATATTTATACATATATCATAAATTGTACTTTTATCCAAAAATTTCCAAAATTTACATAGTATACTGATATAATATAAATATACTCCCAATAAAAATTTCATCAATTTTGGTGTTAACCACAAGGAGTTATAAGCGGTTACTTTTAAAATAGTCTTTTCTCATAAAATTCATAACTCTTAATCTATACATCCAAAAAATCACCATTTTTGGACACAATCAAGAAAACTCATCAAAATATCATTTCAAATTTTTTCAAAATTTTTGAAGGTCAAAAAAATTACGAAACTGAAAAATATAACAACCCTTAAAATCCCTTACTATCCCTTACTCAAAAGTGAAGTATTTCTGACTGAAATGCAAAATCGAAGGAAACTTGCACTGAATAGCAACTCTCAAAGTATCTAAATACTCACAAAATATGCTTCATAATATAGAGAGAGAAAGAGAGAAATCTTATGTTTCTGGTGTGATTTTCAATTCTAACTTATCCCTCTATTTATAGGAAACTATTAGCACGCCGAAGCAGACTTAATCTGCAACCTGATGGCTTTATCTGCTACTATTCTCACCCACCACATTTGAATAAAAATCTCAGCGCGTTTCTTCACCAACCAAGAGTGGGACCCACCAATTCTAGAATTTTTCACCAAAATGATAAATTCCGAAACTTCAATAATTTCTGAACCAGTCATCTCTTAAAATTCATAACAAATCATACGTTCATTTTTAACGGTTCAAAATTTGTGGACATATACTCAACTTATATATGTATAACATATCCAAAAATTATCACGATCCAACGGTCGGATTAAAAATTATAACCCGCGCAAAATATCTCAAAAATCCTAATTTGATTTTCAATACCTCCGTTCCGACAAAAATACAGATAAAATACCTCAACATTAACTCCTTTATTTTTAACCACAAAAATATATCCCTCATTTATATCCACATAAAATAAATATTTCCTTATCATATGAATCAATAATTAATTATTCACAAATAATATTACAGAATCACATTTATGACCACCAGGCCGTTCCCAGGAAAGAGGGGGCTTTCCAATAAGGATTTCTCCTTATTGGCGCGTAATTAGATGACCAAACCTCTCCTTAGACAGAACTTTCTAGACATTGCCAATAATGCTATCTAATAATATTATTCAAATAATATGAATTATTGATCTGATAATGGAAAATACTGTGCAGCAACAATTATTGAAACAACTATAATATAAAATATCAACCAGCAATTATTGAATCAATAAAATAAAATATTAAACCGTAACTACTGTAACAATTATTGGGTAGTGCCTTCTTACGTAAAGATCAATAATTTAAAAATACTGTGCAAAATCGTGTGCTACTGTGCAACCACACGTATTACTGTATTTTAATCACCGGGTATTCCAACAGTGTTAATGATAACAACTACGCCGTTATTTATAAAATCTCAAATTTGTCATTTTTTTCATCCGACAGTTATTCTGTTATGGAGCCCACAAATGATTACGCCGTCGTACGAATATTCCCCGACAGAAAGAATATTTCACGACCAAATGAATATTTCCCGACAACAATGAATATTTTATAACCACTTGCGTATTTTGAAAAATTTTCACATTTCACCCATAACTTTAACTTTTTATCAATTTAACCATTTACTGCATTCTAATTATAAGAAAAATTGAATACTTTTATTTCATAAAATTCGGGGTCTTACAAATCAATAATTAATTATTCACAAATAATATTACAGAATCACAGTACTGGCAACCAGGATGTTCCCAGGAAAGAGGGGGCTTTCCAATAAGGATTTCTCCTTACTGGCATGCAATTAGGTGACCAAACATCTCCTTAGACAGAACTTTCTAGACATTGCCAATAATGTTATCTAATACTCCCTCCATCCCATAATAACTATCGCTTTAGATTAAGAAAGTCATTTAGTGCTATCATTTATTAATTAAAATTGGTGTGAAATTTCATCACTACCCCTTTATGGGAAGTTGAAAACTATTAATACAAGAAAAAAATTTCTTGAGACAATGAGAAAAGGTAGGGGTGATATAGTAAAGTAAATAATTTATTCTCCTAGAAAGTTATAAACGACAAATAAATTGGGAAAAAAATTTCCTTCTAAAACGACAGTTATTATGGGATGGAGGTAGTAATATTATTCAGATAATATGAATTATTGCTCCGATAATAGAAAATACTGTGTAGTGATAATTATTGAAATAACAGTAATATAAAATATCAACGCAGTAATTATTGAATCAATAAAATAAAATACTGAACAGTAATTACTGTAACTATTATTGAGTAGTGCCTTCTTATGTAAGAATCAATAATTGGTGCAATACAGTGTGCTACTGTGCAACAACGCGTATTACTGCGTTTTAACCACCGGGTATTCCAACAGTATTAACGGTAACAACTACGCCATTATTTATAAACAACTTATACTTGTCATTTTTTTTATCCAATCGTTTTCCGTTATGGGGTCCACAAAAGACTGCGCCGTCGTACGAATATTCCCCGACAAGAAGAATATTCCACGACCAAACGAATATTTCCCGACAACAATGAATATTTTATAACCACCTGCTTATTTGAAATATTTACGCATTTTACCCATAACTAACCTCATTAATCAATTTAACCATTACTATTTCAAATAATAAATAGAGGAAATTAAATTTTATTTATTAATAATTTGGGGTCTTACAAAATGAATATTTCCCGATCAATCGAATATTTTATGACAACTTGCATACTTTGCAAAATTTATAAATATTACCCACAACTATAACATTATATTAAATCTACTCCATAATATTCAAAATGTATATCGAGAAAAATTTACTCTTTATTTATGAAAGTTGGTGTCTTACAGTACCGGTTCGATTTTTTTACCGATGAGCACCCCTACTATACACTGACATATATAATCCACAATATATCACATTATGTTATGACCCAAACACTGTAATTTCATAAATACACTGTATACAATAACAAAAATTTTAATTGCACAAAATAAATCATAATTTCAGCAACATGCAACAATTTGCAGAATTGAAGTCAAATAATCCCAATTTGCAAAATAGTTAATAGTAATATGCAAGAATTTGCATAATTAAAGTAAAAAATAAATAAATTGCATAACAGAAATAAACCCAATTTCAACAAATTAAAATATAATCCCAATATCTGATACAACAAGAACTCCAAAAGTATTCTCAGTAACACATGAACAACTTTAGCAAAATCAACAACTCAAATCTGCAAACTATATTTCGCGCTCGCGGGAAACTTGGCGCTAATGAGGGTCTTCTAGTTCCAACGGAATTTCGTCGTACTTACGTTAATTTTGAGGGACTTAAGTTCAACGAATTATTCCGTCGTAAATAATCTTATTTCGACATAATTAAATCCGTCGAGAGTACGTCCGTCGAACTTAAGGATTTTTCTTGTAGTGGATTGTGAGGAAAGAGAGGGGGACAGACACCGGCGAGTAGATCGACGACGATGGAGATGGCAACTGCGAGGTATGACACGACAACGACTATAAGAAAAGAGGGAAGGAAAAGTCGAGTGGGAGAAAAAAAAAGAATGGAGAGAGAAGAGAAACTAAAATTTGGGTATTAAATAAAATGGTATTGTAAGACCCCAACTTTTATGAATAAATAATAATTTTCTCTAAATATCATTTTGAATATTATGGTGTGGATTTGATATAATGTTATAGTTGTGGATAATATTTATAAATTTTGCAAAGTAAGTAAGTTGTTATAAAATATTCATTTGGTCGGGGAATATTCTTTTTATCGAGGAATATTCATACGATGACACAATCATTAGTGGACCCCACAACAGAATTATTTTTTGTCGGGCATTGTACTGAGTGCCTCGGTGTAAGAGCCGAGGTTGAAGCTTATTGCATGCATTTGAAACAAGCATTTTCGGGGTTATCTCTAAGGTTGGAATCTGCTATTCCCAGTGTTGGGACTGAGACTAAATATCTCTGGGTTATCTCCGAGATGAATCGGTCTTCTCCGGTGGAATTTTCGGTATTGGAATTGCAAGCCTCAGGGTTATCTCTGAGGTTCCCGGTGTGTGTTCCAGGGTTGAGACTGAGCTTCCGGTAGTATCCGGACTGGACGTGAACTGTCTTCCAGGGTTATGTCTGAAAGACGAATCTGCCCTCCTACAATGTCAGTAACAGGTGTGCAAAAAATTTTTAGTGTCTACAGATGCCCCTCTTTATCATATTCATGCAATGTAATGGCATGGATAGGATAAAAAATTCTAGACACTTAAAATGTAACAAGATAAGCATGATGCTATATGGAGCAACATGATGCAAGTGTATGATGCATATGGATTGCTTTCCCACATGTTGGGGATAATTATCGGCTCCCTGTTGCTTCTACCGGTGATGGTAATGACGGCAAGCTTGGATGTGTGATCCAAACCTATTAGGATGTTGACGTTGGGGCTATCACCAAAGTCCTGAATCCTTGATACAGACTTTACTCCAAAGATATGCCTCTCGTGTACAATAGATCTATGGGGATAAAGCTTTTGTCTACTTGAGGATGCGTATAACATATTCCATCATCGATCCTCCCCGATGATCGATGATGTTGACCTCCTTGGTTTGTATCGCCAGGACATATCAATGTTCTGTTGGATTTACTGCCAAAAATATGTGTTGTCAGGGCTGCCCGAGCTTCGTTGACGTGTGAACCAACGGTTGACCACGCGTTGTAACCCCCGCCGGGGATCTATTTGATCCTCTGCTGACATGTATATCAACGGATGAACTCCCTACTGGAGATGAATGCCAAGGCTATTTGGCCTTTGTTGATGTGTGTATCAACTAATGAACTCCCTGCTAGGGATAAATGCCAAGGCTGCTTGGCTTTTGTTGGTGTGTGTATCAACTTATAAACTCATTGGATGACTTCCGATGCGACGTTGGGTTTACCTGCCAACGACTGAACTGATGTCAAGGTTGCTTGACCCTTGTTGACATGTGCATTAACGGAAAATATACGTTATAACCCCCGTCGGGGATCTGTTTAATCCTCGCTGATGTGTGTGTCAACGGATAATATACGTTGTAACCCCCGTCAGGGATCTGTTTATGGACAGATGACCATGCGTTGTAACCCCCGCCGGGGATCTGTATTTGGACAGATGACCATGCGTTGTAACCCCCGCCGGGGATATGTTTAATGGAGATTAGGGCAACGACCCTGAATTTACGGCATTAGACCTCTGTGCAGTATTGTCAGATGTGATCTGTAACGATGGGGATCATCGATATAGTATACCCTCTGTTCGAGAGAATACCAATGAATGATATGAAAGCCACAGTCGGGCCCAAAAAAACCAGGATTTCAGGCTACTCCGCTCAATCGCGTAGCATTTTTATCCTTGATTTGGCCATTTCAGCTTGTGAGAACTCCTTTGCAACTCGAACTGGACCGAGCTGGAGGGGTGGGATCTATGTAGGGGTGCCGCAGGTACACCTACTGTAGCCGCAGATGGACCTGCGGCCAACCGTGGATATTAAAGTCCTGCAGGTTGCTTTCATAAGTCATTTTCAAGTTGTGCCGCGAAGGAAATCCGAGAGCTCTTCTTCAGATCTGTCGAGTTCGGACGTCCTTCTACAAATTCTGTCACCGTACAAGTGTTCTACACTATCCTGGTAATGTATGCATGTACTCTTTTCCAGTTTTTATCCGTTGAAAAATGACTTATCACATAACATACATTTAAGCACATAGTAGTGATTATGTATGCTCAAATGACTTGATAAAAAATATTCAACATAGTAAATGTTAGTATTAAACTATGTTGAACATAATGATGTGGAAAAATTTGACTTTTGAAACAGTCAAATTGGCACCTTTTTCTGCTATTTCCTATCCTATGTGAGGACAAATGAGCATAAAGTAATCCTGGTAATTAGGCTACCCTTATGGATTGATGACTTTGATTTTTAATGCAAATAGTATTTATATGACTATGGGCAGGTGTGCTACTGAATAGTCACCTAGTCATGCCTATGTGTATGTGGATAGTCCTATTTATAGAGGAAACTATGGCAAAATTTTCCAAAATATAGGCATTGAGTTGTCATGCATTTTTAACTCTACTGTAAACGTATGTTAAAATAATGCATGCATGCATGTAGTCATAAAATGCATTTTAAAAAGCTCCAAGTTAGAAAATACCACACCCTTTCTGAGGTGATTTGGAGACTTGTTGTCCAGATATTATGGATCCAGATCAGCCGAGTAGTTCCCGCAGGACCACTTCTGGTGTACGGAGGAGGGCTTTTGAAGCGGCTCGACCCCATTATGTTAGATAGCCTTGTCGGTTGGTGGAGGCAGTGATACGTCCAGTCAGGGTTGATGTACCGAACGTCGAAGATGAGGAGGAGGATGTTCCAGTTGTGGACCCCGCTCCTACTACACATGTTCCCCGTAAGGACCTCCCGAGTATTCAGGTGGTAAACCCAGAGCTTCTGGGTGATCTGAGTCGACATCCCACGATGTATCTGCATGCTAATGAGGTATAAAGTTAGATCTTAATCTTCCTTCTTTCCTATTAATGAGGAGTAAAGGATTCTGATGTCGATCTGCATTTTGTGTAGGTTCCCGACTTTACACAGCCTCGAGGGAACTGGTTTAGCATTCACTCCATGTACCAGGCTCTGCATCCTAACTATAGAGCGATTATGCATGACTGGGGATTTGGGGCATTCTTTTCCATCCTTCTCCGTCACTGTCCCTGGGGTTACCTCAGGGCATTGTCTGAGCGCTGGTTTCACCGGACTCAGTCTCTCTATTTACTGGACTGTGAGGTGATGATGACACCGATGGATTGGCAATTTATCACAGGTATGGAGTTTGGAGGGGCACCGATACCTTGCATGGCGGATATTACCCCAATTACCGTCAGATCCTTATTAGGAGTTTCGGCGGAGGCGCTCAAGGGTAGGACTGTCCGTACGGTTCCTTTGAGCGTTGATGCTATGAGTGGGTTGTTGAGTGAGCCCATACCAGCTGATGTCAGAGTCAGGGATCGCATTCTTCGGCGATTGTTCCTGATGATCATTAGGGGCTGCTTCATAGCAGATAATTCTTCTACGGTGTCGTTCGCTTTGATCAGCGCCACGCGACATGTGGACCGTATAGGAGAGTATGATTGGGGCTCCTACACCTTTGCCTATTTCCTCAGGGGAATGCGTATGCGCTCGCAGGGCTTGACCGAGGCTTGGTTAAAACTTTACCCATTTCTGCTGGTAAGTATTTCTCTTGTCATTTACCATATATAGGTTAAGAGTGTTAACTGACAGCAGATGTTTTCCTTTATGTTGGCAATTTTGGGCCTATGAGAGGCTCCCATGTTTACGTCCGGTGAGTGTATTAGGGTTGGATACCTACTGTGACGCCCCTAAAATTAGGTATACATCACCCATCTTGGGTCGTCAGATACATGGTACAGAATTCAAATACAACTTAATAATACAACTGTCGTGTACAATATTACAAAACATAAACTGTGAGTTTGAATACAAATATTGTCTACTAGAGAGTATCCATACTCAAAAGGAGTCCTCATTACATTTATTAACACACTATTACATAGAATAGTGAGGACTACTAACTAATACTATCATTCGGACCATCACTCCGTTCCCCGACTTGCCCCAGCTACGTTCTCATTTCCTGAAGAGAACAGTGAAAGAAAGGGTGAGCTCAACTAGCCCAGTAAGAAATATTATGACTAAGATAATGCAGAATAAATTATCATTAGCCTTCAACAATGTTAAACTGATAAAATATAATAGACATCAAGTTTAACTGCAACGGAACAAGTAATCCATTAAAAGAGTCAAGTAGAAAATAAACTCTACTATCTTTTATGATTTAAAAGGTTTTTCAACATTGTGATCGCTGGGACTCAGCTTAATAAAATAATCTACATCATCGAATCACCCCTGCACTACGGCCAAGGATATTCGTGTATTCATTAATGGTCATGATCATGCCAACAACTGTCCATCAATGCACTACGGGCCAATGAGGACTTTTACCATATCATTTGCAACATTACGGTCATGATTATACCGAATAATTCCTGGTCATAATCATACCAAGTCCATCTATGCACTACAGGCCACAGATGACTTTTAACATTTTATAAACATGAGGATGATGAAAATGATATAAGAATTCAATAAAACAAGTTCAAAAATTAATTTATTCAAGAATTAACAACGTCCAAATTGTCAACATGATACTGCTTTGTGAAGTAAAATTTAAGAATGCTTAGAAGAATATTTTCATGAAAAGATACTGGATGAACCGCAATTATCAAGGATATTCCACTAATTTCATGGAGTATAGAAGTTAAAACTTAACCAACTGAGTATAGTAAAGAATGGAATAACAAAAGAAATCACCCGGCATGCGATAGACCGCACAGACAGGTTATTCCAACAGAATAATAAATAACGGAACCAGGTCCGGTGTAAACGCACAGACACGATATTCCGATAGAATAATAAATAATAGAACCAGGTCTGGTGTAAAACACACAAACAGGATGTTCCAACAGAATAATAACAAGACGGAACCAGGTCCGGTGTAAAACACACAGACAGGATGTTCTAACAGAATAATAATAAAAACGGAACCAGGTCCGATGTAAAACACACAGACAGGATGTTCCAATAGAATAATAGAAGAATGTCACCAAGTATAGGGTAGACCGCGTATACAGGTTATTCCAACAGAATAATAAGAAATGGAATAACAACAGTTCTCTTCATGAATAAGAAAGAATAACACCCCTTACCGTTTTAAAGAAAAACTGAAATAAAGAAGTAGTTAAGTAGCAGAATACTTTTTTTTCTTTCTCTATAGTTTCTCTCTCTAGAGTTCAGTGAATTCGTAAGAAATAATGAAGGAATGAGCTGCTATTTATAGAAAAATAGAATGTATAGTAACTAATCTGTAAGACCCCAACTTATTAATGAATAAAATCAAATTTTCTCTAAATATTATTGTGAATAATAAGGGGTTAATTTGATATAATACTTTGGTTATGGGTAAAATGTGCAAATTTTGCAAAATAAGCAAGTGGTTATAAAATATTCATTTTGTCGGGGAATATTCGTTTGGTCGTGGAATATTCTTGCTGTCGGGGAATATTCGTACGACGGCGCAGCCTTGTGTGGGCCCCATAACGGAAAGCGATTGGATGAAGAAAACGACAAGTATAAGTTATTTATAAATAACGGCGTAGTTGTTACCGTTAATACTGTTGGAATACCCGGTGTTTAAAATACAGTAGCACACGGTATTGCACCAATTATTGATTCTTACGAAGGCACTACTCAATAATTGTTACAGTAGTTATTGTTCAATATTTTATTTTATTGATTCAATAATTGTTGCGTTGATATTTTATATTATTGTTGTTTCAATAATTGTTGCTGTACAGTATTTTTCATTATCAGATCAATAATTCATATTATTTGAATAATATTATTAGATAACATTATTGGCAATGTCTAGAAAGTTCTGTCTAAGGAGAGGTTTGGTCATCTAATTGCGTGCCAGTAAGGAGAAATCCTTATTGGAAAGCCCCCTCTTTCCTAGGAACGGCCTGGTTGTCATAAATGTGATTCTGTAATATTATTTGTGAATAATTAATTATTAATTCATATGATAAGAAAATATTTATTTTATGTGGATATAAATGAGGGATATATTTTTATGGTTAAAAGTGAAGGAGTTAATGTTGAGGTTTTTATCAGTATTTTTGTCAGAATGGAGGTATTAAAAATCAAGGTTTTTGAGATATTTTGCGGGGGTTATAATTTTTAATCCGACCGTTGGATCGTGGTAATTTTTGAATATGTTATACATATATAAGTTGAGTATATGTCCACAAATTTTGAACCGTTAAAAATGAACGTATGATTTATTATGAATTTTACGAGATGACTGGTTCAGAAATTGTTGAATTTTCGGAGTTTATCATTTTGATGGAAAATTCTAGAATTGGTGGGCCCCACTCTTGGTTGGTGAAGAAATGTACTGAGATTTTTATTCAAATGTGGTGGGTGGGAATAGTAGCAGGTAAAGCCATCAGGTTGCAGGTTAAGTCTGCTTCGGCGTGCTAACATTTTTCTATAAATAGAGGGCTAAGTTAGAATTGAAAATCACACCAGAAACAAGTTTTCTCTCTTTCTCTCTCTAGATTATTGAGTGTATTTTGTGAGTATTTAGATACTTTGAGAGTTTCTATTCATCAGAGCAAGTTTCTTTCAGCCTTATACCGGTATTCCGACCAGAAGTACTGATATTTTGAGGTAAGGGATATTATTTTCTTCTTAATGATATTATTTTCTTCAATATCATTATGCTGAAATATTGATATGAGTTTTTATCAAATTTAGAACTTTTTGTGTCGGGATTACTATTCACGTATACGACACTATTCACGTATACGGTACTATTCACGAATACGACACTATTCATCGAAAAATAAAAATTTTCCTTTTTGTCCAAGATGTCTATTATGGTTACTATCTTTGATTGTATCCATGTTCTGATCTTTATTTTTGAATTCTGCTTCACAATTGATTATTATGAAGTATTATTGATCTTGGATAAACTGTTATACGAATCCCTAATATTTGTCCTTCTGTCTCACTAGATTCGTTCTCTTTAAGATATTTTTCATCATCCTCAATCCTAAATGATGATATTATTGAATATCTTTGGCCTGTAGTGCAAAGATGAATAGGTGTTGAGATGAACATGACTGACAGGTGATACAAATGAATATCTTTGGCCTGTAGTGCAAAGATGAATATTTGGATAAAAATGATTATTAATTGATGTTACAGGGATAAAATATTGATGATGGACTTTTAAATCTTAGAAGATAGTAGAATTCTTTCTCTACTTAACTCTTCTAATGGTTTGCTGTTTTCGCTGCAGTTGTTGATCTAAAACTTGTTGTCGATTATATTCTATCAGATTTTTCCCTGTTGAAGACTAACGATAATTTGTTGTATATTATCTTAGTCATAATATTCTTTACTGGGCTAGTTGAGCTCACCCTTTTCCTTTTTGTTCTATTTTTCTTCTCAGGAGGTGAGAACATAGCAGGATCTAGTCGGGGTATGGAGTGATGGTTCTAGAAAGATGTTTTAGCAGTCCTCACTATTTCTGTAAAATAGTGTTTGAATAATTGTAATGAGGATTTATTTGAGTGTGGATATTGTCCAGAAGACAATATTTGTATTTAAACTCACAGTATGTGTTGTCGTATTTTGCACGACAATTGTATTATTGAAGTTGTAGTTTGCTTTCTGTACCATGTATTTGGCGACTCAGAATGGGTGTTGTATACCTATTTTGGGGGCGTCACAGTTGGTATCAGAGCTTAGGGATATGATCCCTGGCTGAGATGTGAGACAAGAACTAGGAGGGGAGAGACGGGAAATTCCTTCGCTAGTATGACCTGACTAAGTTTATTTGGTGTTTATTTGGTCGGTCAGAGTATAGGGATAATATATGACATGACTATTAACCCTTGTTTTATGGCAGTATTTAAGAATGGCAGCTGAGAACGTTAATAATGGAGTAAATCAGACCGTGGAGACACCTTTGATCACCACCCAGGGGAACGTGCAACAGGAAGGCAATATTCCTCCTGTAAACAACGTTACCGAGCAAACGATGAATGATGGAATGTTTAGGAGCTTTTTGCAGTTCATGCAAAATCAGACGAGGGAGACTCGTGTGCAGAATACGGGTGGAAATGATAACAACGCGCGGTTTGTCACAGCTAAGCAGTTCAAAGAATTGGGACCACCAGAATTTAAGGGAAAGCCGGATCCGATCATGGCGGAAACGTGGGTCAAGCAAATTACCAAGATATTCGATGTCTTGGGATGCACGGAGGAACAGAAGGTTCCATTCGCCACCTTTATGTTCCGCGGTGAGGCAGACTACTGGTGGGAGTCTGTGAAGCGTACCCAGCCTGACGCACTCAACATGTCCTGGGAAACATTTCAAAAACTGTTCAATGACAAGTACTTTCCTGAAAGTATTCGTCATATGAAGGAGGTGGAGTTTATCAGACTGGAACAAAACAACATGACAGTGTCCTAGTACGAGGTGAAGTTTACAGAGTTATCCAGGTTTGCACCTCATTTGGTCGAAAATGAGGAACGAATGACAAGGATGTTTCTGAGAGGTCTAAGACCCGAGATTCGACAATATCTTATCTCTCATAAATTTTCTTTATATTCAGATGTTGTAAACATGGCTCAATTATTAGAGCGAGATAATGAGTATGTGCAACCGAGGGACCACAACCAGGGTCATACCGGTGGCGGCAGTCATCGAAGCAATGAAAACCAACAGGGAGAAAAACATTCGGACAAAAGCGGTAACCACTCTGGTGGTAATCGTGGTCGTGATAATAGAAGGAGCGAGTCGGGAGGAGATTTCAAGAAGAGAAGGTACAACAATGATAACGTGAAGACGTCAGCACAAACATCAACTGTTTCTAGGGGAGGAGAACGACCACCGGTCGTATGTTACAAATGTGGGAAAGAGGGACATATCAGCCCAAACTGCCCACAACAATCCAAGGTATGTTATAACTGTGGAAAGGAGGGTCATATAGCTCGAGAGTGTTCTGTAGCAAAACCAAGTTCAGCGGGGATGGTGACTCCAAAAGTTGTCCCGGATAAGTCGAAATCAGCGGTTCTTGGAAGAGCGTTTGTCGTGACTGGCCAAAATGCGAGAAACCCGAACGAGGTGATCACGGGTAAGCTAATATTGAATTCTTGCGAAGTTTATACTTTACTAGATACCGGTTCTACCCATTCTTTTATCTCTCCCGCTTATGCTCAACGTTTAAACTTGACTCCGGAGAAATTGGACTTTAACTTATCTGTTGAAACTCCGTTGGGTGAAACCTTCGTTACATCTACAGTTTATAAATCTTGCATGATCCAAGTTAGCACTATCACATTACCTGTTGATCTTATCTCTTTAAAGATACTTGCTTTTGATGTGATTTTAGGAATTGATTGGTTAACCACTCATCATGCTAAAATTGATTGTTTTCGTAAGGTTGTTAGTTTTCATATTCCTAACCAACCTGTCATACGAATTCAAACTACTAAACCACTAAAATCAGTCACTGTCATATCAAGCCACAAAGCTATTCGTTTATTGAAAAACGGATGTCAAGCTTTCTTAGCCCATGTTATGGATTTGAACAAAGACAAGTCATATTTGAATAATATTTCTATTGTTAGAGAATTTCCCGATGTATTTCCTGAAGAACTTCCTGGTCTACCCCCAGAACTTGAAGTTGAATTCTTTATTGACCTTGAACCCGATACAAAGACCATTTCTAAAACTCCATATCGAATGGCTCCTATTGAACTTCAGGAGTTAAAAGTCTAACTACAGGAGTTGTTGGACATCGGTTTTATTCGTCCTAGTACGTCTTTTTGGGGTGCTCCTGTTTTATTCGTAAAGAAGAAAGACGGGAGTATGCGACTTTGTATTGACTATCGAGAATTGAACCATGTCACCATCAAGAATAGGTATCCGCTACCTCGCATTGATGACCTGTTCGACCAGTTACAAGGAACACAATTCTTTTCAAAGATCGACCTTCGTTCTGGATATCATCAGCTGAAGATTAAAACTGAGGATATTCCAAAGACTGCCTTCAGAACTCGGTACGGGAATTATAAATTCTTAGTCATGTCTTTTGGATTGACTAATGCTCCTGCTGCCTTTATGGATATGATGAACCGTGTATTCAAAGAATATTTGGATCATTTCGTTTTTGTCTTTATTGATGACATCCTCATCTATTCCAAAAACCGTGAAGATCATGAGCGCCATTTGAAGCTGGTACTGCAAAGGCTTCGTGAAAATAAGCTATATGCCAAATTGAAGAAATGCGAGTTCTGGCTTGAGGAAGTAGCATTCCTTGGGTACGTGGTGTAAAAACTTGGAGTATCTGTCGACCCGGCGAAGATTGAAGCCATACAAAGTTGGGAGCAACCGAAGTCGGTAACCGAAGTACGTAGCTTTCTGGGCTTAGCTGGTTATTATCGGAGATTTGTGGAAGGATTTTCTCGAATCGCTACTCCGTTAACTCAGCTGACTCGGAAAGATACAAATTTCGTATGGAGTGAGGAATGCGAGAAGAGTTTCCAAGAACTCAAGAGGAGACTCATTTCGGCACCTGTTCTGACAATACCATCTGGTTCGGATGGATTTGTTATCTACAGCGATGCTTCAGGCAAAGGGTTAGGATGTGTTCTCATGCAACATGGGAAAGTCATAGCCTATGCCTCACGACAACTCAAAGAATATGAGAGGAATTATCCTACTCATGATTTGGAGTTGGCAGCAGTCGTTTTTGCGTTGAAGATCTGGAGACACTACCTGTATGGGGAGAAAGTGGAGATCTATACAAATCATAAAAGCCTCAAATATTTCTTCACCCAAAAGGAACTCAACATGCGGCAGCGACGTTGGCTCGAGCTGTTGAAAGATTACGATCATACCATCCAATATCATCCTGGAAAAGCAAACGTAGTAGCTGACGCATTGAGTAGAAGATCATATGCGGGTACGAGTGCAATGTTGTTAACACAAAGGCCCATTTTGTATGACTTGCAAAGGATGGAGATAGAGATGAAGGCTCCAAGTACCCACATGATGATATCAAATATACGAGTAGAACCGACTTTAATCGATAAAGTTAAAGCTGCTCAAGCTACGGACATGGAGCTGATGCGTATGAAGAAGAAAGTGCAAGAAGGTGCTATTCCAGAAGCAAGAATCGATGAAGAAGGAATACTTCGAGTCAACTCCAGACTTTGTGTTCCTAACGATTTTGACTTGAAGCATAGAATAATGATGGAGGCACACAACACACCGTTTGCAATCCATCCTGGGAGTACCAAAATGTATCACGATCTTCGACATACATTTTGGTGGAGCAATATGAAAAGAGAGATCGCGGAGTTTATCTCGAGATGTTTAACTTGTCAACGTGTAAAAGCGGAGCATCAAGTACCAAAGGGTCCATTGCAACCACTTGAGATTCCGAAATGGAAGTGGGAACACATTACTATGGATTTTGTTACGGGTCTTTCCAAGGTTTCTCAAGGCATAGATGCGATTTGGGTTATTGTTGATAGATTAACCAAGTCCGCTCATTTCTTGCCGATACGTGAGACTTATTCCCTTGAACGTCTTGCTAGTATGTACGTGAACGAGATTGTGAGATTGCATGGCATGCCAGTATCCATAGTTTCGGATCGTGACCCAAGATTCACTTCACGATTTTGGGTTAGCTTGCAGAAAGCTATGGGCACGGATTTACGATTCAGTTCGGCATACCATCCTCAAACGGACGGACAATCAGAGAGGACTATTCAAACTCTTGAAGATCTATTAAGACTTTGTGTCCTAGATCTCAAAGGGAGTTGGGATAAGTACCTACCATTGGTGGAATTCTCCTACAACAACAGTTATCAGGCGAGCATAGGTGTGGCTCCATTCGAGGCGTTGTATGGAAAAAAATGTCGTTCTCAAGTATGCTGGGACGAGGTGGGTGAAGCAACATTGTTGGGACCAGAGTTGGTACGCATTACTACAGAGAAGATCCAAACGATTCGACAACGTATACAAACGGCACAGGATCGACAAAAGAGTTATGCGGATCTTCATCGGAAGGACGTGAAATTTAATATTGGGGATCATGTATTATTACGTGTTGCACCATGGAAGGGAGTTACAAGATTTTGGAATAGAGGAAAGCTCAATCCAAGATTTGTTGGTCCATTTGAGATTCTTGAGCGAATAGGAAATGTGGCATATAGACTCGCATTACCTCCAAGCATGTCTCGTGTTCATAATATTTTTCACATATCTATGCTTCGTAAATATGTTAAAGACCCGAACCACATTATTGAGTTAGAACCAGACGAGATAGCTGAAGATTTAACGTACGAGGAGGTACCTGTTAAGATCTTGGATAGGAAAGAGCATGTCCTACGCACGAAAGTTATACCACAAGCTAAGGTTTTGTGGAGAAACCATGCTATTGAAGAAATGACCTGGGAGTTGGAATCAGAAATAAAAGTGAGGTGTCCTCACCTTTTTGAAACATCAGGTACGTACGTCAATTTCGAGGACGAAATTTCATAAGGAGGGGAGGTTGTAAGACCCCAACTTATTAATGAATAAAATTAAATTTTCTCTAAATATTATTGTGAATAATAAGGGGTTAATTTGATATAATACTTTGGTTATGGGTAAAATTTGCAAATTTTCCAAAATAAGCAAGTGGTTATAAAATATTTATTTTGTCGGGGAATATTCGTTTGGTCGTGGAATATTCTTGCTGTCGGGGAATACTCGTACGACGGCGCAGCCTTGTGTGAGCCCCATAACGGAAAGCGATTGGATGAAGAAAACGACAAGTATAAGTTATTTATAAATAACGGCGTAGTTGTTACCGTTAATACTGTTGGAATACCCGGTGGTTAAAATACAGTAGCACACGGTATTGCACCAATTATTAATTCTTACGAAGGCACTACTCAATAATTGTTACAGTAGTTATTGTTCAATATTTTATTTTATTGATTCAATAATTGTTGCGTTGATATTTTATATTATTGTTGTTTCAATAATTGTTGCTATACAGTATTTTTCATTATCAGATCAATAATTCATATTATTTGAATAATATTATTAGATAACATTATTGGCAATGTCTAGAAAGTTCTGTCTAAGGAGAGGTTTGGTCATCTAATTGCGCGCCAGTAAGGAGAAATCCTTATTGGAAAGCCCCCTCTTTCCTAGGAACGGCCTGGTTGTCATAAATGTGATTCTGTAATATTATTTATGAATAATTAATTATTGATTCATATGATAAGGAAATATTTATTTTATGTGGATATAAATGAGGGATATATTTTTGTGGTTAAAAATGAAGGAGTTAATGTTGAGGTTTTTATCAGTATTTTTGTCGGAATGGAGGTATTAAAAATTAGGGTTTTTGAGATATTTTGGGGGGGTTATAATTTTTAATCCGACCGTTGGATCGTGATAATTTTTGGATATGTTATACATATATAAGTTGAGTATATGTCCACAAATTTTGAACCGTTAAAAATGAACGTATGATTTATTATGAATTTTACGAGATGATTGGTTCAGAAATTGTTGAATTTTCAGAGTTTATCATTTTAATGGAAAATTCTAGAATTGGTGGGCCCCACTCTTGGTTGGTGAAGAAATGTGCTGAGATTTTTATTCAAATGTGGTGGGTGGGAATAGTAGCAGGTAAAGCCATCAGGTTACAGGTTAAGTCTGCTTCGGCGTGCTAACATTTTCCTATAAATAGAGGGCTAAGTTAGAATTGAAAATCACACCAGAAACAAGTTTCTCTCTTTTTCTCTCTAGATTATTCAGTGTATTTTGTGAGTATTTAGATACTTTGAGAGTTTCTATTCATCAGAGCAAGTTTCTTTCAGCCTTATACCGGTATTCTGACCAGAAGTACTGATATTTTGAGGTAAGGGATATTATTTTCTTCTTAATGATATTATTTTCTTCAATATCATTATGCTGAAATATTGATATGAGTTTTTATCAAATTTGAAACTTTTTGTGTCGGGGTTACTATTCACGTATACGATACTATTCACGTATACGGTACTATTCACGAATACGGCACTATTCACCGAAAAATAAAAATTTTCCCTTTTTGTCCAAGATGTCTATTATGGTTACTATCATTGATTGTATCCATGTTCTGATCTTTATTTTTGAATTCTGCTTCACAATTGATTATTATGAAGTATTATTGATCTTGGATAAGCTGTTATACGAATCCCTAATATTTGTCCTTCTGTCTCACTGGATTCGTTCTCTTTAAGATATTTTTCATCATCCTCAGTCCTAAATGATGATATTACTGAATATCTTTGGCCTGTAGTGCAAAGATGTATGATTACTTGATGAATTTCTTTGTCCTGTAGTGCAAAGATGAACAGGTGTTGAGATGAACATGACTGACAGGTGATACAAATGAATATCTTTGGCCTATAGTGTAAAGATGAATATTTGGATAAAGATGATTATTAATTGATGTTACAGGGATAAAATATTGATGATGGACTTTTAAATCTTAGAAGATAGTAGAATTCTTTCTCTACTTGACTCTTCTAATGGTTTGCTGTTTCCGCTGCAGTTGTTGATCTAAAACTTGTTGTCGATTATATTCTATCAGATTTTTCCCTGTTGAAGACTAACGATAATTTGTTGTATATTATCTTAGTCATAATATTCTTTACTGGGCTAGTTGAGCTCACTATTTTCCTTTTTGTTCCATTTTTCTTCTCAGGAAGTGAGAACATAGCAGGATCTAGTCGGGGTATGGAGTGATGGTTCTAGAAAGATGTTTTAGCAGTCCTCACTATTTCTGTAAAATAGTGTTTGAATAATTGTAATGATAATTTATTTGAGTGTGGATATTGTCCAGAAGACAATATTTGTATTTAAACTCACAGTATGTATTGTCGTATTTTGTATGACAATTGTATTATTGAAGTTGTAGTTTGCTTTCTGTACCATGTATTTGGCGACTCAAAATGGGTGTTGTATACCTATTTTGGGGGTGTCACATAATCCATGAACGGTCCAGATTGATTACTTTAATTTGACGGTCCATATTTAAAGAAAAATCTTTTAAATAAAATATAATATATTCTATTTATAGAATAACTTTAATAAAGTATTTTGTTTTATATAAAAAGATGTTTCTGTTTTATTACGTTAATAATACGAATAAAACAAAACTTCATTATCGCTAAATAATTCATATTATTAACTGACAATAATTGAATCAAACTGAGTGACTTCTCACATAAGCATTAATAATCAATACCGTGTGTTACTATGCAACCACACGTATTACTGTACTTTTACTACCAAGTAGTTCAACAGTAACAATGGTAAAACTTCCGCCATTATTTTTAATAAAATATTTTTGTCGTTTTCTCAATCCGACAATAATTCCGTTGTGGGGTCCACCAATAATTGTGCAGTTAAACGAATATTCCCTGTTAAAATGAATATTCCCCGACCAATCGAATATTATATAACAACTTGCGTACTTTATAAAATTTATAAATATTACCCACAACTATAACATTATATCAAATTAACTCCATAATATTCAAAAATGATATTTATAGAAAATTCATCTTTATTTATAAATGTTGGGGTCTTACACCTACCCACGAGGACGACGATGGCATCATTCCATATTGACAGAGGTCCCTATAGCTGAGGGTTTCACTCATTATCGCCTACAGTTGGAGTTGTTGACAATGGATGTCATCACATGGATTCCCTATTCTGGGGAGCACTTAGCCATAAGATTCGAGGATGGGTACCCGACTGGTGTCGAGTATGTGATTTCCACCCGTAGGGTTCCTCTCTTCACAGATGGAGGATGGGAGATCTATTTGGGAGAGCGTGCTATTAGGAGCACCACAGGAGAGATCCGTATACCGATCTTGCCTCATGCCAGGCGTTATTAGCCTATGTCGCAGTCACCCATCATTGATATCCCATTGTTGGGTGTTGATGGTTTTGATGGTCCTTGCACTCAGGATGTATTCCAGCATTGGTGGATCCCTCGTACCATTGGAGCCCAGACCCGCGCCACTCAGTTTATGGGGGATATGGTTCCAGGATCCGTGATGATGATGGATTGGCTAGCCTGTGTCCAAGATCCGACTCATGTGACACAGATTGACAGCTTGACCTAGCGACTGGACCGGACACATTTCTTTATCCGGCATTTGAGCAGAGATCCGACAGAGGAAGATTCGTTTCATCCTTCCAGCGCAGGAGCTGGCCCCTCAGATGACCCATTTGGCTTTGCCAGCATAGATCCTCCTTTGTACATGCTTGGCATCCCTTTGATAGAGATCCAGTGACTCAGGAGGAGTTACATTAGGTGGACAGGAATGATGATGTAGATATTGACACCATTATTTTCTTCTGATGTGTATTCTTGTTATCTCTTTTGATATGCCTCTGTTAGCTATTGGGTGGTTGTGCCCCATTCTCGCTATATCTTTTGATAGGCCTCTGTTAGTAGTAGGGCGTCTGTGCCCCATTTCCCTATATTTTTAGTTGTACAGAGATGATGTGTTTAGGAATATATGTACTATCTTCTATTCCCTGCATCATATTGTCATCTATTATCTGTTATGCATGTATTATGTTATGCATATGTTTGTATGTCCAGAGATATTCAGCATTGACCCCTGGATGGTATTATGATACGACCCACATAGATGTCTTCTTCGACAGTCAGCCGCATAGATCACACTCCACCATTATTGGTGGCATCCCGTCTGAGATACTAGTATGATAGTATGTCACCCCCAGATAGGGTGACCATAGATCAGCTGTTGCAGCATACCATGACCCTTTTGATGTTTTAGGTTCCCTCAGGATTTGTGGAGGGCATGCTGAAGCACTGGGTATCGGAGAGGCAGGTTTTTCAGTTTGGGACCTAGGAGTTGACTTCGACTTTGGAGGAGTATGCACGTTTGACGATGCTGCCACTTGACAGACCTTGCGTGCATATGGCCATTGGTGACATGAGCCGTCAGTTTATGACTCTCACGGGGCTAAGGCGGAGAGTTGTGCAGGATGAGATCACATCCGGCCTTGTGATATCTTAGCATTTTTTGATTGATAGATTTGGTTATGAGGACAACTATGCTCAGTATTTTAGGGATTTCACCATACCAGAGGACCAGTGACATTTGGCCAGAGTGGATGCATTGATGTTGTGTGTATTATCGTACGTGTACATGCCACGATACGTGGATGAGTTAGACATCGACGTTATTATGGCAGTGAGAGCTCTCAGGGAGGGTCGTACCATTATTCTGATGATCATGGCAGAGACACTGAGGTCGGCCACATTCTGTAGCACTTACCCTATAGGGGTATTCACGGTGTATATGTGGTTTATGTCACACTTGAGACCGATTGGCACATTCAGACGACACGGGTATTGTTTCACCCATGAGATAGCTATGTTGTATTCTTTCCAGCCTACGGAGCGTACAGATCTTGCATCTTGGTCCGTTTTCCTAGCTGATGTTGTAGACCCGTTTGCTATCTTATGATGTTCAGGGCTCAGTTTGCCATACAGTTTCATCATTCATGCTCCGGGCATGGATTATCTCCTTTTGGCTAGTTTGAGGGGCATGACTACCTACCACCTACTGGCCGTGATGTCGCAGTTTGACCAGTTCCAGGATTTTCATCCTTTTGATGGGGCATTAGGTCAGCGCTTAGCTTCTCGCCATCTATCAGCAGAGGACACCGATCCCTTGTGTATGCTTGTTGGGATCAACGTGAGATAGCTGCTTTATCTGTTATCCATCCAGGTTGTTCGCTAGAGTATTCTGCGTGGATGGAGACAGAGATTTCATCGGCTGTGGTAGTATGCACAGTGCCGAACATTGCTTCAGATGATGGAGAGCCCATGGAGGACATTGATTCTCCCACTGAGGAGGAGCCATTTACTGGATTGCCAGCAGTTCTCTTAGATTCTCCCAGTACTAGCGTTGTCATGATTCAACATTCAGCACAGTACTTTGAGCAAAGTCTTCATTTGATGACCTTTGAGAGAGATCAGGCTAGAGCCCTAGTGTTGACAGCTCTTGATGGGAGAGACGCAGCTCTGTTAGAGAGAGACGAGGCATTAGCTCGTAGAGATGCCGCTGTTGTTGAGCGGGATAGCGCCATATCTGACCTGGATGTAGTCGTCACAGATAGTACTACAGTGAGGTCCTTTACCACTGGCATGCTTGCCGAGATGAGTGCATATATTGATGAGCATCGCGTCACCATGCAGATGGCCTCTGACTTGCTTGCTCGTGTGGATATCCTTGTACAGGAGACCACAGCATTACCTCCTTCTCTTGAGAGAGATGCTATGTTAGATCTGCTAGCTCGTATGGATACCGATCTATATATAGCCTTGTATTTTTTTGTACATACTAGCTTAGCCATTTTGTCATGTACAGTTTACATTGTGTATATCAAACAGTATTATATATAGCAGGAAAATATATATTTTTGATCACTTCCCTTTTAGATATGCCTGAATATTTGCTTGATATTTGCCTGCTTCTTCAGGGCTTGTGATCTCAATGTATTCTGACTTTCTCCTTGCTGGATGGACATTGAGTTGTCTCTGGATAGTTCAGAATGGATCATGGATCTGTGTGTATCCCTACCATCTTTGGTGTCTTGGGACTGGTTTCTGTATGGAAATATGGAAAGGAGTGTGGCTTTCCTCTCTGAGATTGACCGCACCACAGATGGTCGCCAGTACTCCTATTTAGGAGGAGCCTAGTTAATTTAATCTCTTACGGATTAGTGTTGCTCTTCAAGGAACAACCGCAGCTTAGATGGTCGTCGAATGTCCCATTTAGATGGGGAGGTTAGGTAATTCCATCCCTTTGGTTTGAAGCCAATGAAATGTGGTGGATTAAAGTTTAATCCCAGTACCGTTGACAAGTATTTGTGTTTTGGTAGGGGGTTAGACCGAACCATGAATGGCTGCCTACGTACTCATGTTGAAAAGGAGATCAGGTCTGCGTAGTTCGAACCTGGTGTAAGAGGTTCAACGCTGTTCGTGGCAAAAAGGGTGTAGGAATATTTTTGTTGTTTTTATTTTTGTAAGGAAAAGGGTGTAGAAGTGTTTTTATTGTTTTTGTTTTATTGCGACCGGACCATATAAAATATGGTTGCCTACGTACTCCCATGTATCAGGAAGATCAGGTTGACGTAGTTCGCCCCTCAGGACGAGTTGAAAAGCTTGATCCTATGTGCAGGTTAGACTGCGGGGGAAAAAAGTTTAATCCTAAGTTCAGGATAAACTGTAAGTGTGAAAAGTTTAATCCCATGTTTGGGGACAAATTGCCAATGTGAAAGGTTCAATCCTTAGTGGGATAACCGAAGTTGAGTAAGGGTTAAAAACCTGAGTGAAGAGGAAGGGATCTGATGATCCGAAAACCAGGCTGCTGGCTTGAAAAGTGTGTTTCCCTGAGGGGCGCAATATGGAGAAAAGTTGTATGTAAGGAAGGGTTAAAGAACAGGAATGACTGGTGATCTGATGATCCAATACTAGGATGTTTGCTTGATGGTAACTTCAGACATAGTACCGTTTCACGGTGTCCGAGTTGATAAGCTATGGAAATTCATCGCCATCCATTTCCTGCAATCTGAGAGCACCTCCTGTCAATACCTCCTTGACAATAAATGGACCTTCCCAGTTAGGGGCGAATTTTCCCTTAGACTGATCTTGGTTGTCGATGATCTTCTTCAAAACCAAGTCATGTTGTTTAAACTGCCGTAGCCGGACTTTTTTGTTGTAGGATCGAGCGATCCTTTGTTGATATAACTGACCATGGAAGATAGCCGCGGTTCACCTTTAATCTATTAGAGACAATTGGTGATACCTGTCTTGTACCCATTGGTCTTCATCCAGTTGAGCGTCTATCAACACTCTGAGGGATTCCATTTCTACTTCTATGGGGAGTACTACTTCCATCCCATAGGTTAATGCATAGGGGGTTGCCCCAATTGAAGTGCGCATTGATGTTCTGTAGGCTAACAGAGTAAGAGGCAATAGGTCAGGCCTTCCTTTATGGTTGGCGGACATTTTTTGCATGATCTTCTTGATGTTTTTGTTAGCCGCTTCAACAACACCATTCATCTTTGGACGGTAAATGACGAAGTTAAGGTGTTTGATGTGGAATTTACTGCATAACTCCTCCATCATTTTGTTGTTGAGGTTCTTAGCATTGTCTGATATAATTACCTCTGGTTGTCCATATCGACAAATGACATTATTTCTAATGAAAGCAATGATGACTTCTTTGGTAACTCTGGGGAAGGAGGCTGCTTCTACCCACTTGGTAAAGTAGTCGATCATGGTAAAGATAAAGCGAGGTCTATTACTGGCTTTAGGCTCAATGGGCTCGATCACGTCCATTCCCCACATTGAGAAGGGCCAAGGTGAACTCATATTGTGGAGCTCCCATGGAGGGGCGTGGATAGCATTCCTATGAATTTGGCACTGATAACATCTCTTGACGTGGTCATTGCAGTCAGCCTTGAGAGAGAGCCAGTAATATCCTATTTTGAGGATCTTCTTTACAAGTAAAGGGCCACTCATGTGTGGGCCATATACTCCACCATGGATCTCATGCACGAGTCTCTGAGCTTGATCCTTATCCAGGCATCTGAGGAGACCTAATCCAGCGTCTCTCTTGTAGAGTGCATCTCTGCTCAGATAGAATTTCATAGCAAGTCGATGAATCCGCCTTTGCTCAATCAGGCTCGCCTCAGCGGGTGTAGCTCCATCTCGCAAGTACTCCTTGATATGCTGATACCAAGGTTGTTGGATGGGAGGTAGCTCATCCGATACTTCTCCAATATAGGTCCCATAAGCTGGTGCCTTTTGCAGGGCTACTATGACACTTGGCATGTGTTCCTTGTCAGGTATGTGAATCAAGGAGGCCAAAGTTGCTAATGCATCTGCGAAGTCATTCCTATTATGAGGAATGTGTAGAAAGGAGATCTCTTCGAACTCCGAAGCCATCTGTAAAACTTGCAGATGGTAAGGCAGCAAATGTAGCTCTTTGGTTTGATAGATTTCTGTGGATTGTTTGACTACCAACTCTGAATCCCCAAAGATAGTTAACCGCCTGATGCCCATTGAACGGGCAAGTTTTAGCCCCATGATACAGCCTTCATACTCAGTTGTGTTGTTAGTGCTGACAAACTGCAATTTAACGGCGACGGGATACTGCTCCCCCGTACCGGATAAAAGAACTGCTCCAGCTCCAGAACCTTCCATATTAACAGCTCTATCAAAATATATGTTCCATATTTGACTTGTATTGTACTGCTGGTGTTGCTAAATCGTCATTACCCCTTCATCGGGGAAGTATGTTTCCAAGGGTTTGAAATCCCCTGAAGGTGCGGTGACCAGTTGATCCGCGATTCCTTGACCTTTAATGGACTTTTGCGTCACATAAATAATGTCAAATTGTTACAGAATCAACTGCCATCTGGACATTCGACAATTCAGTATGGGCTTACTGAACACAAACTTGAGAGGATCCTCGCGGGATATGAGATGGGTTGTGTGCCCATGGAGGTAATGTTGTAACCTCATGGCAGCCCATGCTAAAGCACAACAAGTCTTCTCAATCAGAGTGTACTTCTGTTCACTTCTACTGAATCTTTTGCTGAAGTAATAGATATTTCGTTCTCGGCCTCTATCGTCTTTCTGACCCAACATGCAGCCCATGGCATTGTCACTTATGGATAGGTACATGAACAGGGGAACATCATCCCTGGGTGGTACCAAAATAGGAGCTTTGACTAGCTGCTCTTTGATGGTAAGGAAGGCCTTCTGGCACTCATCATTCTATTTCATGGAGGAGTTCTTCCTTAATAGCTTGAAGACAGGCTCACAGGTTGCTGTGAGTTGAGAAATGAACCTACTAATGAAGTTGACTCTTCCCAAAAATCCCCGTATTTTCTGCTCTGTTTGAGGAATGGGCATTTCCGTAATGGGCTGGATTTTGGTGGGATCCAGCTCAATCCCTTTATAGCTGACTAGAAATCCTAGCAACTTGCCTGATATAACGCCAAAGGCGCACTTGGCTGGATTCAACTTCAAGTTGTACTTACGTAACCTGTTGAAAAGCTTTTTGAGATGGTCTAAGTGGTCTTGCTCCCTTTGGGACTTGACGATGATTTCATCTACATAGATCTCTATCTCTTTATGCATTAAGTCGTGGATAAGAGCCATCATAGCTCTATGATAGGTAGCTCCGACATTGATGAGGCTGAAAGACAATCGTCTATAGCAAAAGGTTCCCCAAGGCGTGATGAAAGTAGTTTTCTCACGATCCTCCTCAGCAACCATGATCTGATCGTACCCCGCAAAGCAATCAGTGAAGGAGTACATGCCGTATTGAGCAGTATTGTCAATGAGAATGTGGATAAATGGCACGGGAAAGCTATCCTTAAGGCAAGCTTTATTCAGATCCCGATAATCCACGCAAACTCGCACCTTTCCTCTAGGCTTAGGCACATGAACGATGTTGGATATCCATTCAGGATATGTGGACACCATGATAATACCAGTTTGAAATTGTTTCACAATTTCTTCTTTCACCTTTAAACTCCACTCAAGTTTCAATCATCAGAGTTTCTGCTTGACTGGCTTGAATCCCTCCATGATGGTAAAGCGATGAAGGACAATGTCAGTGGACAAACCCACCATGTCTTCATGAGACCATGCAAACACATCTTGGAATTGGGTTAGTAGTGTAACCATGTCATTCCTCTGGTTTGGGGTAAGGTCTGAACCAATCTGGATTAACTTAGGATTTTCTAAGGTTCCGAGATTGAAAGAGGTGTTTTGATTAAGGTTAGGATTAGGTTTGTCTTCGACCCATTCTTTGATCTCCGGAGGCGCCTCAATGTCCTATTATATTTCCATCAAATCGGAGTTCAACTTTTCATCAAAGTTACAATCCTTGTGGAGAAGAGGCATCTTATCAGCAAGTACAGGCACATCTATATATAGAGTCCTGAAACAAAATATGCTTTCACTTAATATATATGAAACTGTTTAATCATACAAAGTGTTAGCATGTACGGACAAAACAACTGCCAATATTGTATAGAAAAGTAAGCAGTTATGATATCTACAGGGCAGAAAGAAGTCCTGCCCATTTTACCCTTGTCGACCCATGCAAGGAGTGATGCTCCAATTGGCAAGGGCAAAATCCTGGTGGACTGCAATGATGGAGGGGCTGTCATCGTCCTCCTTCTCCCGAATGATGACCATTATGTCTGGGCAATCATCGTCTGGGGTGTATCGGTTGGTATGTTCATCATAGACAATGATGTGTATGCCTAACATCATTTTGACGATGTCTTGTTTAATTCTCCGTTCTTCTTCTTCCACCTTGGGATCTGGAACAAAGACTTCCTTCTCCTTTACCGGTATCATCTTAGGAAATAACATAGCCATTATATTGGCTGGCACCTTTACTGGAGATGGTGCAGACTCTGGATTTACAGGTGGAGATAATCGCCGTGTGGCTGAAGTCGAAGGAATCTGCTTATGCTTATGTGGATTCCTGTAACTGGTATTGGCAAAATAGCTTAGTCTAGCTGTTCCAGTTTGACTGGACACTTGAATCGGGTGCTTAATACCCTGATGCTTTTTACCCAGTCTTTGTCCCGACTGGTGTCCCAATAACATCATTTCTTGAGTAGCTACCATAACTTCGACAAAAATCTTGGGTATAGGAAATGGCGTCCCAATGGAACGGTATTGAGCGTTGCTTACTTCCAAAGCATGGAAACTGACCGGCTCAACATCTGAATTGACATTGATGAGTGGAATGTCACCATGGTGAGGACATTCTGGTTCAGCGTTGACTGTGACTAGGCTATTGTTGATAATGTATTTAAGTTGCTGATGAAGAGTGGAGGGGACTGCCCCGGCCATATAAAACCACAGTCTCCCTAGAAGCAGGTTGTATCCTGTATCTATTTTGAGCACGTGAAAAGATACAAAAAATGTATGGGGACTAATCTCAATTGGCAGCTCAATCTCTCCTATTGAATTCGGGATCCATCAAAAGCTTTGATGATTGTATGGCTACTTCGAATCCGCTTGAGATTGATAATCATCTTTAACAATGTAGCATAAGGACAGATATTCAAAGAAGAACCTCCATCTACCAAGACTCCAGCTAACATGTATCCGGAGGACAAAACTGTAATGTGTAACGGCTTGCAATAACCGGTCCCTTCGGGCGGTATGTCATCATCAGTGAAAGAGATCACATTGTTGTTGAAAATGTGATCAACCAGATGTTGAAATTTTTCCATATCCACTTATTTCGGCAAGTAGGCTTCTTCCAAAACCTTTAGTAGAATCTTCCTGTGATCTTCAGAAGTTAAAACCAAGTCTAATATTGAAATTTGATGTGGAGCTTCTCTTAAGCTTAGAACCACTTTGCTTCATTATGACCCATAGCACGGAGGAATTTTTCAATTTTCTCCATGGGAATTTTCCCCTTTGATTTGATAACAGGCTTCATCACACTCTGGGGAAGAAATAGTGGATTTTCTCTTGACACTGCAGCAGTTGTATGAGATGTGGATCCTTCAGCTTCTCCATAATTCCATGGAACTTTCTGTAAGCTGACAACAGGATATTGTGGTCTGAATGGCAAGGTGATTGGCTCTGGAGCAACCACTTTCAAAGGGTTGTTAACTCCCTTGAGTTGAATTGTGAATGGTTTAACAATCCCATCAACCTCAGTGGATATAACTGCTACCAGTCCCTTCTATTTGGTAGGACAAATATTTTCACTCTCAAATAGCACAGTATCGTTGTCTGCCAATTGCAGGACACTGTAAGACCCCGAATTTTATGAAATAAAAGTATTCAATTTTTCTTATAATTACTATTCAGTAAATGGTTAAATTGATAAAAATTTAAAGTTATGAGTGAAATATGATTTTTTTTCAAAATAAGCAAGTGGTTATAAAATAATCATTGTTGTCGGGGAATATTCGTTTGGTCGTGGAATATTCTTTCTGTCGGGGAATATTCGTACGACGGCGCAGCCATTTGTGGGCCCCAAAACAGAATAACTGTCGGGTGAAGAAAACGACAAATTTGAGTTTTTACAAATAACGGCGTAGTTGTTACCGTTAACACTGTTGGAATACCCGGTGGTTAAAATACAGTAATACGCGTTATTGCACAGTAGCACACGGTATTGCATAGTATTTTTGAAATTATTGATTCTTACGTAAGAAGGCACTACTCAATAATTGTTACAGTAATTACTGTTCAATATTTTATTTTATTGATTCAATAATTGCTACGTTGAAATTTTGTATTATTGTTGTTCAATAATTGTTGCTGCACAGTATTTCCCATTATCAGATCAATAATTCATATTATTTGAATAGTATTATTAGATAGCATTATTGGCAATGTCTAAAAAGTTCTGTCTAAGGAGAGGTTTGGTCATCTAATTGCGCGCCAGTAAGGAGAAATCCTTATTGGAAAGCCCCCTCTTTCCTGGGAACGGCCTGGTTGTCATAAATGTGATTCTGTAATATTATTTGTGAATAATTAATTATTGATTCATATGATAAGAAAATATTTATTTTATGTGGATATAAATGAGGGATATATTTTTGTGGTTAAAAAATAAAGGAGTTAATGTTGAGATTTTTATCCGTATTTTTATCGGAATGGAGGTATTAAAAATCAGGGTTTTTGAGATATTTTGCGGGGGTTATAATTTTTAATCCGACCGTTGGATCGTGGTAATTTTTGGATATGTTATACATATATAAGTTGAGTATATGCCCACAAATTTTGAACCGTTAAAAATGAACGTATGATTTATTATGAATTTTACGAGATGACTGGTTCAGAAATTGTTGAATTTTCGGAGTTTATCATTTTGGTGGAAAATTCGAGAATTGGTGGGCCCCACTTATGGTTGGTGAAGAAATGTGCTGAATTATATTTCAAATGTGGTTGGTGGGAATAGTAGCAGGTAAAGCCATCAGGTTGCAGGTCAAACCTACCAAAATTTTCCTATAAATAGAGGGCTAAGTTAGAATTGAAAATCACACCAGAAACATAAGCTTTCTCTCTTTCTCTCTCTATATTATGAAGTATATTTTGTGAGTTTTTAGATACTTGGTGAGTTGCTATTCATTAGTGCAAGTTTCCTTCAGCATCATATCGGATATCCAGTCAGAAGTACTGCTCTTTTGAGGTAAGGGATAGTAATGGATTTTAAGGGTTATTATGATTTTCAGTTTCGTAATTTTTCTGATCTTCAAAAATTCTGGAAAAATTCAAAATGATATTTTGATGAGTTTTCTTGATTGTGTCCAAAAATGGTGATTTTTGGATGTATAGATTGAGAGTTATGAATTTTATGAGAAAATACTATTTTAAAAGTAACCGCTTATAATTCCTTGTGGTTAACTCCAAAATTGATGAAATTTTTATTGGGAGTACATGTGTATGATAGAAGTATACTCTGTAAATTTTAGAATTTTTGGACAAAAGTATAATTTTTGATAAATGTCTAAATATTCGGTGGTTTTGGCCATATGAAAAATAGTAAATGAGTTTTAAAAATTCTGAGAAAAATATATGTTCAATATTGGACTATATTATGCTAAATCCCAGAAAAGAAATATTTTTGGAACTGATTTGATATTTTTCATGAAAATGGACTAGTTATGAGTAAATGAATTAAATATGTTATGTGAAGTAGGAAAATTGGAAAATAGGATTTTATGGCTTGAGAATCCTATATGAGGTATATGCAGATTTTTGATGAGGGTTTTGATTATTGGTGATAAAATCTTATGAGTTTGGTATTTTAGAATGATTAAATGCATTATTTAGTAAAGTGTAAACAATTTAAATAAATTGTTTATAAGCTTAAGAAATATTATTCTTTCAATATCATTATACCGAAATACTGGTATGGATTTTATTGTGGAATTTCTACCTTTTTGTGTCGAGTTTACTATTTATGAGTTATTATTCACGAGTTACTATTCATGAGTTACTATTCACGAGTTACTATTCACGATAAAAATTGGTTTCTCTTTCTAACTAAATTATAGTTGAGTTATGAATATTACTCTTAAAATTAAATCTATATGTTGATTATATTAATTTTATTATCATATATAACATTTTTATAACCCTGATGTTGAAATTCTCTTTCTATAGAGTGTAAAGATGGGTAGATTATTGGTATGATCATGACTAGGGTTCTCTTTGGCCTATAGTGTAAAGTTGAATTGTGACTGGTATGATCATAAACATTGAATTTATAAGTGAATATCTTTAGCTTAAGTGCAAAGGTGAATTGATCAACATGGTTATAATTATTGTTTATATAAATTCTGAAATGATTATATATTTCTTTGAGATATTAATATCTTTGGCCTGTAGTGCAAAGATGAAATATTGATGAATATCTTTGGCCTGTAGTGCAAAGATGAATTGTTGATGAATATCTTTGGCCCGTAGTGCAAAGATGACATGTTGTTGAATATCTTTGGCCAGTAGTGCAAAGATGAACAGATGTTGAGATAAACATGACCAACTGGTGATACAAATGAATATCTTTGGACGTAGTGCAAAGATGAAGTTATTAGTATGATTATGAACAGGAAATGTGATTTGGTGTAACCATGATCTTTGATGTTTCAGGTAAAGATAGGTGATGAAAATTATCATCGTCCTGGATGAGAAGAGAAATTTAGAACTACAGTTATGATTATGAGTTATTCATATGATTGTGGACCAGAATTGTTGATTGATGTTACAGGGATAAAACATTGTTGGTGGATTTTTAACATGGAGAAGATAATAGACTTTATAGTCTATTTGACTCTTCTAATGGATTGCTCGTTCCGCTGCAACTATGGTTGAAATTTTTATCATTTACCATATGTTCTAAATCTCTGATTTATTGTTGATGAAGGCTATTGATAATTGAATTATCTTTAGTCATGATATTCTTTACTGAGCTAGTTGTGCTCACCCTTTTGCTTCACAATTCCTTTCAGGTAATAAGAGTGTGGCTGGGTCGAGCGGGGGTAACAAGGGAATAGAACGGTGGTCATCATTTAGTAGTTATATTTGGTGAAGAAAATAGGGTAAGGCGAACCCAACGTTGGAAGGGTGTTTTGTCACTATCATACAAGATGTCTAATGACATACAACCTCGTGTCATCATAAGACAGGGTTGTGCTCATCCACTTGCTGAGTATATCTATGGGCACTACCTATATAATCTTGGTGTTTGTTTGAAGTATAATTCTCAATTAGAGACAGTGGAGATAATGATAAGTTAAGAGAAGACTCACCATTGGGAAGAATATGATAGTAATCTTCTCGTTTTTCTTTGGGGTCTATTGGGTCAACCAAGGATAATTCTGTGGCCATATGATATCTATCATAACCTAGATGTGGGCCTCCCATGTACGAAGGTTTCCTTGAGCACTTCCCAAATATTCTAATTTCTAAAACAGTTTTTGACTATACCTTTATGTAAGGTGCTATTGTGAGGTGATGTCCACGGTTGGAACATGAGTCACATTTGGTATATATTTGTATCCAAACTCACAGCATATGTGTTGTTGTATTTTGCACGATAATTGTTGTAATAAAGTTGTTGTTATTTTCTGTACCATGTATTTGACGACTCAGAATGGGTTGGGTGGAATGGACCTATTTTGGGGTCGTTACAGGTGGTATCAGAGCTTAGGGATATGATCTCTGGCGGAGATCGGGGAATACAACTAGGAGGGGAGAGATGAGTAAATCCTTCGCTAGTGTGTCCTACCTAAGCTTATTTATTGGTCAATCATAATATTGGTATATTATGTGATATGTTAATTTGTTTAATTAACCCTTGTTTTATGGCAGTATTTGAGAATGGCAGCTGAGAATGCTAAAAATAGAGTGAATGAGACTGTGGGGATACCTCTAATCACTAACCGTGATAATGTGATGTCAGACGAAGAAGGAATTAGAGATATCCATGTGGTGAGTGAAGAATTGATAGTTACACCCGAGATAGTCGCAGAGGTAACAGCTGAGACTGAGGAAGAAGAGGAAGAAGAAGTACCAGAGGAGAGTTTATTAGAGGTATTATATGATCAAAATGTAGAATTTCAAAATCGTATTCATGAGTTAGAAGAGCAGGCAGAAGAACGACAGGCGGTCGTGGAACAAAAGGATGTAATAATTCAAGCTTGTGTTACCCGATATGTGATGCTTGAACAGAAGCATTCTTTGGCAGAGTATAAGATGATAAAAATAGAATCTGAGCTGAGAGAAGAAAAAACTGAACGAGTGAGAATAAGTGATGCATGGGCAAAAGCCGCACGACACGTGGATATTGTGGAAAGAGATGTTCGATCTAAGAAGGCTAAAATAGATGATATGAATTTCTCTTTTTGGAAAGCAATTGGGAGAACCCAACATCGAGTTTTGAATTACCCTGTACATAGCGGTCAACCTGAATCCGATATGGATCGAAGATTGATGATTCAGATCATGAATGAGGAGTACGAAGAGGCAGTTGAGGGAGGAATATGTCCTATAGAAAGGTATATTCCAACGGTAATGATGACGCCAAATGCTACTCCAGACAAGTCAAAGCCGAGTAGTTCGAGGGATGGCAGTTGTCATGACTTCCCAACAAATGAGGAACCCAAATGAAGTTATCATGGGAGATGAGCAATGGAGAAATCATGATGATCTGAGAGATAGAATCTGAAATAGAAGCAAGGTATTCTCAACTCTTCGAAATACCAGGTACGTAAATTTCGGGGACGAAATTTCATAAGGAGGGGAGATTGTAAGACCCCGAATATTATGAAATAAAAGTATTCAATTTTTCTTATAATTACTATTCAGTAAATGGTTAAATTGATAAAAATTTAAAGTTATGAGTGAAATAGGATTTTTTTTCAAAATAAGCAAGTGGTTATAAAATAATCATTGTTGTCGGAGAATATTCGTTTGGTCGTGGAATATTCTTTCTGTCGGGGAATATTCGTACGACGGCGCAGCCATTTGTGGGCCCCAAAACAGAATAACTGTCGGGTGAAGAAAACGACAAATTTGAGTTTTTACAAATAACGGCGTAGTTGTTACCGTTAACACTGTTGGAATACCCGGTGGTTAAAATACAGTAATACGCATTATTGCACAGTAGCACACGGTATTGCATAGTATTTTTGAAATTATTGATTCTTACGTAAGAAGGCACTACTCAATAATTGTTACAGTAATTACTGTTCAATATTTTATTTTATTGATTCAATAATTGCTACGTTGAAATTTTGTATTATTGTTGTTCAATAATTGTTGCTGCACAGTATTTCCCATTATCAGATCAATAATTCATATTATTTGAATAGTATTATTAGATAGCATTATTGGCAATGTCTAGAAAGTTCTGTCTAAGGAGAGGTTTGGTCATCTAATTGCGCGCCAGTAAGGAGAAATCCTTATTGGAAAGCCCCCTCTTTCCTGGGAACGGCCTGGTTGTCATAAATGTGATTCTGTAATATTATTTGTGAATAATTAATTATTGATTCATATGATAAGAAAATATTTATTTTATGTGGATATAAATGAGGGATATATTTTTGTGGTTAAAAAATAAAGGAGTTAATGTTGAGATTTTTATCCGTATTTTTGTCGGAATGGAGGTATTAAAAATCAGGGTTTTTGAGATATTTTGCGGGGGTTATAATTTTTAATCCGACCGTTGGATCGTGGTAATTTTTGGATATGTTATACATATATAAGTTGAGTATATGCCCACAAATTTTGAACCGTTAAAAATGAACGTATGATTTATTATGAATTTTACGAGATGACTGGTTCAGAAATTGTTGAATTTTCGGAGTTTATCATTTTGGTGAAAAATTCTAGAATTGGTGGGCCCCACTTGTGGTTGGTGAAGAAATGTGCTGAATTATATTTCAAATGTGGTGGGTGGGAATAGTAGCAGGTAAAGCCATCAGGTTGCAGGTCAAACCTACCAAAATTTTCCTATAAATAGAGGGCTAAGTTAGAATTGAAAATCACACCAGAAACATAAGCTTTCTCTCTTTCTCTCTCTATATTATGAAGTATATTTTGTGAGTTTTTAGATACTTGGTGAGTTGCTATTCATTAGTGCAAGTTTCCTTCAGCATCATATCGGATATCCAGTCAGAAGTACTGCTCTTTTGAGGTAAGGGATAGTAATGGATTTTAAGGGTTGTTATGATTTTCAGTTTCGTAATTTTTCTGATCTTCAAAAATTCTGGAAAAATTCAAAATGATATTTTGATGAGTTTTCTTGATTGTGTCCAAAAATGGTGATTTTTGGATGTATAGATTGAGAGTTATGAATTTTATGAGAAAAGACTATTTTAAAAGTAATCGCTTATAATTCCTTGTGGTTAACTCCAAAATTGATGAAATTTTTATTGGGAGTACATGTGTATGATAGAAGTATACTCTGTAAATTTTAGAATTTTTGGACAAAAGTATAATTTTTGATAAATGTCTAAATATTCGGTGGTTTTGGCCATATGAAAAATAGTAAATGAGTTTTAAAAATTCTGAGAAAAATATATGTTCAATATTGGACTATATTATGCTAAATCCCAGAAAAGAAATATTTTTGAAACTGATTTGATATTTTTCATGAAAATGGACTAGTTATGAGTAAATGAATTAAATATGTTATGTGAAGTAAGAAAATTGGAAAATAGGATTTTATGGCTTGAGAATCCTATATGAGGTATATGCAGATTTTTGATGAGGGTTTTGATTATTGGTGATAAAATCTTATGAGTTTGGTATTTTAGAATGATTAAATGCATTATTTAGTAAAGTGTAAACAATTTAAATAAATTGTTTATAAGCTTAAGAAATATTATTCTTTCAATATCATTATACCGAAATACTGGTATGGATTTTATTGTGGAATTTCTACCTTTTTGTGTCGAGTTTACTATTTATGAGTTATTATTCACGAGTTACTATTTATGAGTTACTATTCACGAGTTACTATTCACGATAAAAATTAGTTTCTTTTTCTAACCAAATTATAGTTGAGTTATGAATATTACTCTTAAGATTAAATCTATATGTTGATTATATTGATTTTATTATTATATATAACATTTTTATAACCCTGATGTTGAAATTCTCTTTCTCTAGAGTGTAAAGATGGGTAGATTATTGGTATGATCATGACTAGGGTTCTCTTTGGCCTGTAGTGCAAAGTTGAATTGTGACTGGTATGATCATGACCATTGAATTTATAAGTGAATATCTTTAGCTTAAGTACAAAGGTGAATTGATCAACATGGTTATAATTATTGTTTATATAAATTCTGAAATGATTATATATTTCTTTGAGATATTAATATCTTTGGCCTGTAGTGCAAAGATAAAATATTGATGAATATCTTTGGCCTGTAGTGCAAAGATGAATTGTTGATGAATATCTTTGGCCCGTAGTGCAAAGATGACATGTTATTGAATATCTTTGGCCAGTAGTGCAAAGATGAACAGATGTTGAGATAAACATGACCAACTGGTGATACAAATGAATATCTTTGGACGTAGTGCAAAGATGAAGTTATTAGTATGATTATGAACAGGAAATGTGATTTGGTGTAACCATGATCTTTGATGTTTCAGGTAAAGATAGGTGATGAAAATTATCATCGTCCTGGATGAGAAGAGGAATTTAGAACTACAGTTATGATTATGAGTTATTCATATGATTGTGGACCAGAATTGTTGATTGATGTTACAGGGATAAAATATTGTTGGTGGATTTTTAACATGGAGAAGATAATAGACTTTATAGTCTATTTGACTCTTCTAATGGATTGCTCGTTCCGCTGCAACTATGGTTGAAATTTTTATCATTTACCATATGTTCTAAATCTCTGATTTATTGTTGATGAAGGCTATTGATAATTGAATTATCTTTAGTCATGATATTCTTTACTGAGCTAGTTGTGCTCACCCTTTTGCTTCACAATTCCTTTCAGGTAATAAGAGTGTAGCTGGGTCGAGCGGGGGTAACAAGGGAATAGAACGGTGGTCATCATTTAGTAGTTATATTTGGTGAAGAAAATAGGGTGAGGCGAACCCAACGTTGGAAGGGTGTTTTGTCACTATCATACAAGATGTCTAATGACATACAACCTCGTGTCATCATAAGACAGGGTTGTGCTCATCCACTTGCTGAGTATATCTATGGGCACTACCTATATAATCTTGGTGTTTATTTGAAGTATAATTCTCAATTAGAGACAGTGGAGATAATGATAAGTCAAGAGAAGACTCACCATTGGGAAGAATATGATAGTAATCTTCTCGTTTTTCTTTGGGGTCTATTGGGTCAACCAAGGATAATTCTGTGGCCATATGATATCTATCATAACCTAGATGTGTGGCCTCCCATGTACGAAGGTTTCCTTGAGCACTTCCCAAAGATTCTAATTTCTAAAACAGTTTTTGACTATACCTTTATGTAAGGTGTTATTGTGAGGTGATGTCCACGGTTGGAACATGAGTCACATTTGGTATATATTTGTATCCAAACTCACAGCATATGTGTTGTTGTATTTTGCACGACAATTGTTGTAATAAAGTTATAGTTATTTTCTGTACCATGTATTTGACGACTCAGAATGGGTTGGGTGGAATGGACCTATTTTGGGGTCGTTACAGACACCGCTATCGATTAGATTCTGAATAAGGTGGCGGAGTGCCCATCATTCTTTCGTGTTGTGACCGCGAGAATGGGAGTGATACTGATATACTCCATCAAGACTGAACCATCCTGAGCGTGGATTAATTGGAGGTAGAAGGGATGTGATTCTTCCTTCATTGATTAGCATATGAAGTATCTCCTCCATAGGTTGGCCCAGGTTTGTAAATTCCCTTCTATTGGCAAAATCCCGACGGGCTTTGGCAGTTGCTCTCTTCGTCACTTTTTCCTCCAATGTTTCAGATTTTGAAGGTGACGATGGAGTCTTCATAACCAAGGGGAGTAGACTAGCATGCTCTTGACTAATTAATTGGCGTGTGACTTGATGCTGATAGGTCACTAGTTCGGCCAATTGCTCAATTTGTATACATAGAGCTTAAATCTTCTGTTCCATCGTAAACTGAAACTTTGCATAATCCCATTTGTCAACACTGTCTTTGATGATCTTGGATGCTTCACAATTAAAATTGGAACTTTCTCCACTGCTCCAATTAATCATGTTGACCTCTTCCTCTTTGTGTGGAGGAAGAGGGTTGTCTTGCACGTGAGGTTGATCTGATTTGGTGATCACAATCTCATCGTTGTCTATCAAATCTTGGATCTTGTGTTTCAAGGCCCAACAATCTTGAGTATCATGTCCAGGTGCCCCGGCATGATAAGCACATTTTCGAGCAGCATTGAAACCCCTCCCATTAGGGTTGGCTGGTGGAAGAAGATGCGTAATTTTCTTCTGAGTGGTCAGAAGATTGAGAATGTTCTCGAGTGAGTCCCCTAGGGGTGTGAACACTCGAGGGCGTTTGGCTTCTCCACCTTTAGGCATTGGAGGGTTTGAAGACTGTGCTTGAAAGGGAGTGTAATTTCTCCTCTGAATAGGCATATTTTGATTGCCCTTTTGACCTTGAAGTATCAAGGAAACATCATCCTCTTTCTTTTTATGGACCCTCGGGGGTTGTTTCCATAAGTTCCGGATTGGATGTGCTCAGCAACAGCTTTAAGAGCGGTTAGGTCTTGAATCTTTCCTCACTTCAATCCCATCTCAGCCATCTCCCCATGTTTGATTATTTCAGAAAATGGTTTACCAATGCCAGCTAAGACTCTTTCATAGAAAGGAGCTTCTTGTATGTCGATAAAGGTCATGACCATCTCTGACTCTGTCATAGAAAGAACCACTTGAGCAGCAAGGCGCCTCTACCTTTGAGCATATTCTCTGAAAGACTCATTGGACTGTTTCTTGACCTTGGTAATCTGGTACCGGTCAGGAGCCATTTGAGACTGGAAGCTGTATTGTGTGAGAAAGGCATGAGCTAGCTCTTCCCAACTATGGATCTTTGAATTGTCTAATCTGGTATACCATGAACTGTCTTCTCCAGTCAGACTCTTTTAGAACAGCTGCATTTTGAGCTTCTCGTCCTCTGTATAAGATCCAAGTTCTCCAATGAACACCTTTAAATGGGTGTAAGGATCTCCTAACCCATCATACTTTTCAAAATTCGGAGTTTTGAACTTCTCTAGATAATGCACACCAGGGAATATACAAGGGGTCAGCATATGAAACACTCCCGTGTGCTCCAATTCCTTTGATAGCACGAAGGGTTTCTTCCATTTTAAGAACTTTCTTTCTGATGTCACCGGTGTCTAGATCTCCTGTGAGATAGGCGGCATCATGAATTTTGTTGGTCGTATCCAACTGTAGTTCAGGTACTGTAATTGCTTTATCAGGACCTTGAGTTCCTCCTTGTGCGGAGGATTCAGCATGTATGGGTATCTTCGTACCTTGAGTAGATTGATGTAGTTCTTTAAGTAGAACAACCAAATTTGTAATTTGTTTACTTAATCCGTCAAATTCTTCGCGAGAAACTGGATTAGACTGGTCAGATGAAGACATGATTGGCTGTAGGCTCGTGGCCTTTTTGGACTTAGACCGGGTAATAGGTCCGAATGCTTCCCTGCGACAAAACTTGCATAGTTTAGTTTTAGGGATTGTGTAAATGTTTACATGCTATGTGATGTGTCCGTTTTAGGATTATGATCCTGCAAAACGGATGTTAGCTGTTTGTAATACAGGATAGCATGTTAATTTAAATATGTACATGCACATATTTCTTCATATTTCTCATTACATGGATATGAATATGATATGTAAATTACAAGTAATTGACTTTACGAGTAATTTGAAATGAGAAAGCATGAAGAGACTTTCCTCCGCGTTTGGTTTATCAGAGGCTGACTTATCTTAGGTTACTCTCGCAGCTTTTTGGCATGAAGGTTCTCAAATCATCGCAATATACTCAACGGGAAGTTAATCCGGTCTTTCAACTGGAGCGAATTTGGGTGGTGCCTTTCCTAAGCCTCATTGGAATTAGTCTTCCTACAAGTCCAGTAATCAAACACCGACAGGATAGCCTCCTGGTGGAGGAACCACACAGCATACATTCACATACAACGTGTCTCACCGTTTATGAAAATGATGACATCTGCGAAGCACTAATATCACAAATAGATATATTGCAGTGCAGTAAAAAAAATGCATTCGTATACATTCATCATAAATGTAAATGCAACATCCACACACAAGCATATAATAATTTTGAAAAGCTTGTAATAGCGGCTTAAGTCCTCTTACTGGTGTCCTCAGCAGAGTCGCCACCTGTCGATGTCAGGATTTTTAGTTGTCCCTTTTCGTTACTTGTTCTTTGGTGTTCTCATTTTAGGTGAGATTTGTTTGAAAAATACAAGTGAAAAAGGTCCGACATGTGTAATGTCGACGATGGAGTGTTAAGAGTCGCCAGTTGGTTTTTTAACTGGTTGTACCAACACAACCGAGAAAAGGTTTGCACATTAACCCAGTGATGTGACACTGCTAAACGGGTCTGTGAAATCGAAATTCATTAGGGTCCGGGGACTTGCTTATGCGGAGGGAAGGTGTTAGGCACCCCCCGACATCCGTGTTGCCACGGTGACCGCCACTTTTTAAGAAACTGTTATATGAATGTGTGTGTGTGTGTGGGTCAATGTGATGTTATTTGGAAGTAGTGCGAGTCTTCGTTCGCACCTATATACACAGGGTTTGAATTTATGTAAAAATTCAATTTTAAGCAAGATATAACAATGATGTTTTAGAAAAGAGGTGTTTCAAACCCTTGTGCTCAATAGTAATTGAGGCCTTTTGATACTTCCATTTTATTCAATATTCGGCTTGATTGATTTTATTTTCCAGATGCGAAGCATCTATAGAAAAAAATAATGTACAAAATAATGTCGAACTCCTTGTGGGTATGGAAACCATCTGAGGAAGTTCAAACATCGCAAATAAATTTACAAGCTGCTTACAGCTGAAAAGGTCCATCACGGGAACCGAATCTAGATTCAATAGACTGAATCTATGATCACATGATTCCTAGGCTCACATGATGCCGCAATTGATATAAAAGCAGTAAGTAGGTATATATATATATATATATATATATATATATATATATATATATATATAAAAGCTGTAAATATATATATACAGACATGATCAACCACCACGAAGCACCTCCATGAGGGATCGAAAATGTAAATAAAGCTGTAAAAGCGATCAACCGCCACGGAGGAAACTCCAGGCGGGACGAAATGTACATATATATATATATATATATATATATATATATATATATATATATATAAAACATGTAAACGCACCGAATATAAAATTCAGGCTCATCGGACAAAGTCCAACAACAGTTAATACATATAAGTATATGTATATATATTAAAGCAATAAACGCATCAGATATAAAATTTAGGCTCATCGAACAAAGTTCGACACACAGTTCATATATATATATATATATATATATATATATATATATATATATATATATATATATATATATATATATATATACACACACGAAAGCAATTAAACGCTCCAGACATAAATCTAGGCTCAATCGAGGCATAACTTGATAATGTTAGTCCATATATGAATATATATCTGTATATATATATATATATATATATATATATATATATATATATACAAAAATAAATGAAACCACGGACCGAAGGTCGGGCATACACACACAACACGACTCTCAACGTGAAGAATAGTGTGTGCCAAGATGAAGAGAAAGGCTTTAAAGTGTATAAGAAGGCATACAGTGGGATGCTAAAGAAGACTTCTATAGCTTGAAATGGATGAACACTCGACTCCCGCCGGTAAAAAGTAGCTATATATGAGCTTACAAGTGTTTAAAATGAGAAAGAACTCAATTTAAGATGTGTACAGAGCAAATTGGACAAAGCTTCCTCGCCTTTTTCTCTTACAAAATGGCCACCCCAAGCCCTTGATTTATAGAGGGGGGAGCCGCTCCCCGAGGTGCCCCGAAATTTGCGGGTCTGCCGTCTCGAAGTGCGTGCACGCGTGCAACGTGATGTCCAGTCGAACTTTCAGAACTTCAATCCAGGCATCCGACTGAGGTGTATATGTAACGCCCCCAAAATAGGTCCATTCCACCCAACCTATTCTTAGTCGCCACGAAATACACTCAATGCAATTTCCAAATACAAACTTCATTATTACAATTATCGTGCAAAGTACGAAAACACATATGTTGTGAGTTTTACTACAAATAGATACCAATTGTGACTCTCATCCCGTTACCTGGATATCACCTCACATTGATACCTTAGAGTGGTACCTTACATAAAGGTATAGTTAATAACTGTTTTAGAAATTAAAATCTTTAAAAATACACAAAGAAACCTTCGTACATGGGAGGCCATGCATCTAGGTTATGATAGATATCATATGCCCACAGAATTATCTTTGGTTGACCCAATAGACCCCAAAGAAAAATGAGAAGATTGCTATCATGTTCTTTCCGATGGTGAGTCTTCTTTTGACATATAATTATCTCCATTGTCTCCAATTGAGAATTATATTTCAACCAAACTCCAAGATTATATAGGTAGTGCTCGTAGATATACTCAGCAAGTGGATGTGCACAACCCTGTCTTATGATAACACGAAGTCGTAGGTCATTAGACATCTTGTATAATAGTGGCAAAACACCCTTCCAACATTGGGTTCGCCTCACCCTATTTGATTCACCAAATATAACTAATAAATGATGTATAAAATATAACACACTTTTCTATACTGTTTAGGGAGAACCTCCACAGCTAGAGACCACCGTTCTATTCTCCTGTTACCCCCGCTCGACCCAGCTACACTCTTATTACTTGAAAAGAATTATGAAGCAGAAGGGTGAGCACAACTAGCCCAATAAAGAATATCATGACTAAAGATAATTAAATTATCAATAGCCTTCGTCAGTAATGAATCAGAGATTTAGAACATATGGTAGATGATAAAACTTTTCAACCATAGTTGCAGCGGAACGAGCAATCCATTAGAAGAGTCAAATAGACCATAAAGTCTATTATCTTCTCCATGTTAAAAGTTCACCAACAATGTTTTATCCCTGTAACATCAATCAATAGTTCTGGTCCACAATCATATGAATAACTCATAATCATAATTGTGGTTCTAAATTCCTCTTCTCATCCTGGACGAAGATAATTTTTATCACATGTCTTTACCTGAAACATCAAAGATCATGTTATACCAAATCACAGTTTCTGTTCATAATCATACTAATAAGTTTATCTTTGCACTACGGGCCTAAGATATTCATAAACAATTCATCTGTATACTACGGCCAAAGATTTTTAACAACAGGTCATCTTTGCACTACGGCCAAAGATATTCAACAACAGGTCATCTTTGCACTACGGGCCAAAGATATTCAACAACAGGTCATCTTTGCACTACGACCCAAAGATATTCATCAACAGCTCATCTTTGCACTACAGGCCAAAGATATTAATCAACAGCTCATCTTTGCACTACAGGCCAAAGATATTAATCAACAGTTCTGCTTTGCACTACAGACCAAAGGCATACAACTGTAAAACCAATAAACAACAGTCCATCTATGCACTACGGGCCAAAGATGACTTTCATCACAATATAAGCATGAGGATCATGACAAGGATATAAAGAATCAATCACATGAGATAAATGATAAATTTTAAAGACTTTAACAAATTAATTTATCCAGAATTCAATAATATCTAAATTATCAACATGATACTATTTTGTGGAGTAAAATTCAAGAATAATATTATATCAAAAATGATTTGAACAGAAAATAATATTTTAACGAATATTTAACGAAGATAATAACATTAAATTCATTTACTAATAATATTAATCAGTAAATAATATTTTAAATTAATGAATTCATAACACCTTAATCCAAATGTTATAAATAACTTAATAATCTCATAATCTAATATTATTAATATTACAATAATATTTTAATCATTTCTTAAACTTATAAATAATTTATTTTAATTAATTGTTTACACTTTACTAATAAATACATTTAATCATCCTAAAATGTCAAACTCATAAGATTTCATCACCAATAACCAAAACCCTCATAAAAATCTGCATATACCTTCTATAGGATTCTCAAGCCATAAAATCTTATTTTCCAATTTTCTTACTTCACATAACATATTTAATTTATTTACTCATAACTAGTCTATTTTCATAAAAAATACCAAATCAGTCCCAAAAAATTATTTTTTTGGAGTTGAACAGAATATAGTCTCATATTGAACATATATTTTTCTCAGAATTTTTAAAATTCATTTACTATTTTTCATATGGCCAAAACTGTCGCATATTTAGACATTTATCATAAACTGTACTTTTGTCCAAAAATTACAATATTTACATAGTATACAGCTGCTATATACATGTACTTCCAATAAAAAATTTACCAATTTTAGAGTTAACCACAAAAAGTTATAAGGGTTTACATTTAAAAAGTCTTTTTCCACAAAATTCATAACTCCTAATCTATACATCCAAAAATCGTCATTTTTTGTCACAATCTAGAAAACTCATCAAATTATTATTTAAAAATTTTCCAGAATTTTTGAGGGTCGAAAAAATTACGAAACTGAAAAACATAATAACCCTTACAATCCCTTACCTCAAAAGAGCAGTATTTCTGACTGGAATATCGGATGTAAAGTTGAAGGAATCTTGCACTGAATAGCAATTTTTAAAGTATCTAAATACTCATAAAATACGCTCGATAATATAAAGAGAGAAAATTTATAAATTCTGGTGTGATTTTCAATTCTAACTAAGCACCTTATTTATAGGAAAATATTAGAACGCCAAAGGAGACTAAATTAATAAAATAATATTATAATTATTCTACGGATGCTACTTTGGAAAAATCAGCAGCCCACCATAATTGAAACTCAATTCAGCACATTTTGTTAACAAAGGACAAAAGTGGGTCCCACCCATAATTTAATAAAAATATTTTATTTTCTGAAACTTCAATAATTCATAATAAATAGTCATTTTATCAGAAAAATATAAATTTTATGTCCATTCTATAGGAAATCGAATTCTCTACAACTTTACAGAAGAAAGTTTTTCCAAATTCCAAACAAAAAATGTCCAAAATTCACATACGGACGATTTTCAACACCTCTTAAAATTCATAACAAATCATACGTTAATTTTTAACTGTTCAAAATTTGTGGACACATACTCAACTTATATATGTATAACATTCAAAAATCACAACAATTCAACGGTCGGATTAAAATTATAACTCACGCAATAGAGCTTTAAGAACACTGATTTAATTTTTGGACTATAAGTCCCTCGTACCAATTTCACTCAAACGGTCACCACGAAAAATCCACAAAGAATATTTGGGTGATTCAAATTTCTACGATTAGCTTACTTCCAGGGCTTTCTTTCGATATATGGCTCATCTCCTAACTCATTATACACAAAGAGTTATGGATTTTACAAAATCAAGTAATAAACTAATTTTTCTGAAAATCCCATATTTCGTTCTTCATTTCGACAAAATACTAATAAAACACCTCAGCATTAATTTTTTCAATAAATATTTCCTTATCATATAAATCAATAATTAATTATTCACAAATAATATTACAGAATCACAATTATGACAACCAGGTTGTTCCCAGAAAAGAGGGGGCTTTTCAATAAGGATTTCTCCTTACTGGCGCGTAATTAGGTGACCAAACCTCTTCTTAGACAGAACTTCCTTAGACATTGCCAATAATGCTATCTAATAATATTATTCAAATAATATGAATTATTGATCTGATAGTGGGAAATACTGTGCAGTGACAATTATTGAACAACAATAATATAAGATATCAACGTAACAATTATTGAATCAATAAAATAAAATATTGAACAGTAATTACTGTAACAATTATTGAGCAGTGCCTTCTTTCATAAGAATCAATAATTCAAAAATACTGTGCAATACCATGTGCTACTGTGCAACCACGCGTATTACTGTATTTTAACCACCGGTATTCTAACAGTGTTAACGGTAACTACTACGCCGTTATTTGTAAAAACTCAAACTTGTCATTTTTTTCATCCGACTATTTTCCGTTATGGGCCCACAAATGGCTGCGCCGTCGTACGAATATTCCCCAACAGTAAGAATATTCCACGACCAAACGAATATTCCCCGACAACAATGAGTATTTTATAACCACTTGCTCATTTTGAAAAAAAATTCATATATCACCCTTAACTTTAACTTTTAATCAATTTAACCATTTACTGAATAATAATTATAAGAAAAATTGAATACTTTTATTTCATAAAATTTGTGGTCTTACAGTATAAGACCTATTTCGGACCGTCGTTGTCGAGAGTTACGTAATGACATGGGATTAGAGGTTGTACGAAGTCAAGAAGATGGGACTATGCCCTCCGGTCTTCATGCTTCAAATTCTATTCGTTACTTTGCGTAATAGTCACTCGGGATTGGACTTCCTTGGTTCTTGTGGGATATTGCTGTGCAGAAATGTATGTCTGAAATGTTGAGACGGCGTGATGTGGCGTCAAGGTGGCAAGATGATGACTTTGCACCTCACCGGGGTTATCTCCAGTTTGGGTTGATAAAGCAGATGTTCCTCAGGTTTATCTTTGAGATTGGACTGCTGCAAGTGTTGAAGGTCCTTAGTGTCATCTTTGAGGTGTGCATGTCTTCCCGGTGTTATTGTCGGGCCTTATACTAAGTGCCTCGGTGTAAGCGCTAAGGTTGAAGCTGATTGCATGCATTTGAAACAAGAATTTTTGTGGTTATCTCCAGAACTGTAACTGCCTTCCTTGGGGTTATCTCTAAGGTTGGAATCTGCTATTCCCAGTGTTGGGACTGAGACTAAATATCTCAGAGTTATCTCCGAGATGAATCGGTCTTCTCCAATGGAATTTTTGGTATTGGAACTGCAAGCCTCGGGGTTATCTCCGAGGTTCCCGGTGTGTGTTCCATAGTTGAGACTGAGCTTCCGGTAGTATCCGAACTGGATGTGAGCTGTCTTTCAGGGTTATGTCTGAAAGACGAATCTGTCCTCCTACAATGTCAGTAACAGGTGTGCAGAAAATTTCGAGTGTCTACAATAATATTAATGATGAATAATTGTTGGAAGATTAAAAATGTGTTGATTAAAGATAAAATGATTTGTGGTAATATTTATTCAATCTTTGATATAAATAAGAAGTCTGTTATGTGACGTTTGTGGTAAGTTTGGTTTATTCTATGGGGGCCCATATGTCATCATCTAAGAGTCGCTTTCAGAACTCGGTACGGGCATTATGAATTCCTAGTCATGTCCTTTGGATTGACTAATGCTCCTGCTGCCTTCATGGATATGATGAACCGAGTATTCAAGGAATATTTGGATCACTTTGTGGTCGTCTTTATTGATGACATCTTTATTTATTCCAAAAGCCGTGAAGATCATGAGCAACACTTGAGGCTGGTACTCCAAAAGCTTCGTGAATACAAGCTTTATGCCAAGTTGAAGAAATGCGAGTTCTGGCTGGAGGAGGTAGCATTCCTTGGGCACGTAGTATCAAGTCGTGGAATATCGGTTGACCCGGCAAAGATTGAAGCTATTCAAAGCTGGGAGCAACCTAAATCAGTGACCGAAGTACGTAGCTTTCTTGGTTTAGCTGGTTATTATCGGAGATTCGTGGAAGGATTTTCTCGAATCGCTACTCCATTAACTCAGCTGACTCAGAAGGATACAAAGTTCGGTTGGAGCGAAGAATGTGAGCAGAGTTTTTAAGAACTCAAGAGGAGACTCATTTCAGCACCTGTTCTAACAATACCATCTGGCTCGGAGGGATTTGTCATCTACAGTGATGCTTCGAGCAAAGGGTTGGGATGCGTTCTCATGCAACATGGAAAAGTCATAGCCTATGCATCAAGACAACTTAAGGAATATGAGAGGAATTATCCTACTCATGATCTAGAGTTGGCAGCTGTTGTCTTTGCACTTAAAATTTGGAGGCATTACTTGTATGGGGAGAAAGTGGAGATCTTTACGGATCATAAAAGCCTCAAATATTTCTTCACTCAAAAGGAACTCAACATGCGACAACGACGTTAGCTTGAATTGTTGAAAGATTATGATCATACCATTCAATACCATCCTGGAAAAGCGAACGTGGTAGCTGACGCATTGAGTAAAAGATCATATGCAAGTACGAGTGCAATATTGTCAACACAAAGGCCCATTTTGTGTGACTTGCAAAGGATGGAGATAGAGTTAAAGACTCCAGGGACCCATGTGATGATGGCGAATATACGAGTAGAACCAACTTTAATCGATAAAGTTAAAGATGCTCAAGCTACAGACCTGGAGCTGATGCGTATGAGGAAGAAAGTGCAAGAAGGTGCTATGCCGGAAGCAAGAATCGATGAAGAAGGAATACTTCGAGTCAACTCCAGACTTTGTGTTCCTAACAACCCTGATTTACAGTATGAAATCATGATGGAGGCGCACAACACACCGTTTGCAATCAATCCTGAAAGTACCAAAATGTATCATGATCTTCGTCATACATTTTGGTGGAGCAATATGAAGAGAGAGATAGCGTTGTTTATCTCAAGGTGTCTAACTTGTCAACGAGTCAAAGTGGAGCATCAAGTACCAAAAGGTCCATTGCAACCACTTGAAATTCCAGAATAGAAGTTGGAGCACATTACCATGGATTTCGTTACCGGTCTTCCTAGGGTTTCTTAAGGTATAAATGCGATTTGGGTAATTATTGATAGATTGACCAAGTCTGCTTATTTCTTACCGATACGAGAAACTTATACACACTTGAACGTCTTGCTCGTATGTACATAAACGAGATTGTAAGACTGCATGGTATGCCGGTATCCATAGTTTCTGACCGAGACCCAAGATTCACTTCACGATTTTGGGTTAGCTTACAAAAAGCTATGGGTGCGGATTTACGATTTAGTTCGGCATATCATCCTCAGACGGACGGACAGTCAGAGAGGACTATTCAAACTCTGGAAGATTTATTAAGACTCTGTGTCCTTGACTTCAAGGGAAGTTGGGATAAGTTCTTATCATTGGTGGAGTTTTCCTACAACAACAGTTATCAATCAAGTATTGGCATGGCTCCATTCGAAGCATTGTATGGAAGAAAATGTCGTTCTCCAGTATGCTGGGATGAGGTAGGTGAAGCAACGTTGTTGGGACCGGAGTTGGTACGTATGACTACAGAAAAGATTCAAACGATCCGACAACGTATAAAAACCTCACAAGATCGACAAAAGAGTTATGCTGATCTTCATCGAAAGGACGTGGAATTTGATATAGGAGATCATGTGTTCTTACGTGTTGCTCCATGGAAAGGAGTTACGAGATTTGAAAAAAGAGAAAAGCTCAATCCTCGATTCATCGGTCCATTTTTAATCCTCGATCGAGTAGGAACTGTGGCTTATAGACTCGCTTTACCGCCAAGTATGTCTCGTGTTCATAACGTTTTTCACATATCCATGTTACGCAAATATGTGGAAGACCCGAACCACATTATTGAGTTAGAACCAGACGAAATAGCGGAGGATTTGACGTATGAAGAAGTTCCTGTTCAAATCTTGGATAAGAAGGAACATATTCTACGCTCCAAGGTTATACCTCAAGTCAAAGTTTTGTGGAGAAACCACGATGTTGAGGAAATGACTTGGGAGTTAGAAACTGAAATAAAATCAAGGTATCCTTACCTCTTCGACATACCAGGTATGTACCCTAATTTCGAGGGCGAAATTTCATAAGAAGGGGAGGTTGTAAGACCCCAACTTTTATAAATAAAGATGAATTTTCTATAAATATCATTTTTAAATATTATGGAGTTAATTTGATATAATGTTATAGTTGTGGGTAATATTTATAAATTTTGCAAAGTACGCAAGTTGTTATATAATATTCGATTGGTCGGGGAATATTTATTTTAACAGAAAATATTCGTACAACGGCACAATTATTGGTGGACCCCACAACGGAATTATTGTCGGATTGAGAAAACGATAAAAATATTTTATTAAAAATAACGGCGAAAGTTTTACCATTGATACTGTTGAACTACTCGGTAGTAAAAGTACAGTAATATGTGTGGTTGCATAGTAGTACACGGTATTGATTATTAATGCTTATGTGAGAAGTCACTCAGTTTGATTCAATTATTGTCAGTTAATAATATGAATTATTTAGCGATAATGACGTTTTTTTTTATTCGTATTATTAACGTAATAAAACAGAAACATCTTTTTATATAAAACAGAATACTTTATTAAAGTTATTCTATAAATAGAATATATTTTATTTTATTTAAAAGATTTTTCTTTAAATATGGACCGTCAGATTAAAGTAATCAATCTGGACCGTTCATGGATTAGTTACTATGCATTCTATTTTTCTATAAATAGCAGCTCATTCCTTCATTATTTCTTACGAATTCACTGAACTCTAGAGAGAGAAACTATAGAGAGAAACTATAGAGAGAGAGAAGAAGAGTATTCTGCTACTTAACTACTTCCTTATTTCAGTTCTTCTTTAAAACGGTAAGGGGTGTTATTCTTTCTTATTCATGAAGAGAATTGTTATTATTCCATTTCTTATTATTCTATTGGAATAACCTATATACGCGGTCTACCCTATACTTGGTGACATTCTTCTATTATTCTGTTGGAACACCTTATCTGTGTGTTTTACACCAGACCTGGTTCCGTTTTTATTATTATTCTGTTGGAACATCCTGTCTGTGTGTTTTACACCGGACCTGGTTCCGTCTTGTTATTATTCTGTTGGAACATCCTGTCTGTGTGTTTTACACCGGACCTGGTTCCATTATTTATTATTCTGTCGGAATATCCTGTCTGTGCGTTTACGCCGGACCTGGTTCCATTATTTATTATTCTGTTGGAATAACCTGTCTGTGCGGTCTATCGCATGCCGGGTGATTTCTTTTGTTATTCCATTCTTTATTATACTCAGTTGGTTAAGTTTTGACTTCTATACTCCATGAAATTAGTGGAATATCCTTGATAATTGCGGTTCATCCAGTATCTTTTCATGAAAATATTCTTCTAAGTATTCTTGAATTTTACTCCACAAAGCAGTATCATGTTGACAATTTGGACGTTGTTAATTCTTGGATAAATTAATTCTTGAACTTGTTTTATTGAATTCTTATATCATTGTCATCATCCTCATGTTTATAAAATGTTGAAAGTCATCTGTGGCCTGTAGTGCATAGATGGACTTGGTATGATTATGACCAGGGATTATTCGATATAATCATGACCGTAATGTTACAAATGATGTGGTAAAAGTCCTCATTGGCCCGTAGTGCATTGATGGACAGTTGTTGGCATGATCATGACCATTAATGAATACACGAATATCCTTGGCCGTAGTGCAGGGGTGATTCGATGATGTGGATTATTTTATTAAGCTGAGTCCCAGCGATCACAGTGTTGAAAAACCTTTTAAATCATAAAAGATAGTAGAGTTTATTTTCTACTTGACTCTTTTAATGGATTGCTTGTTCCGCTGCAGTTAAACTTGATGTCTATTATATTTTATCAGTTTAACATTGTTGAAGGCTAATGATAATTTATTCTGCATTATCTTAGTCATAATATTTCTTACTTGGCTAGTTGAGCTCACCCTTTCTTTCATTGTTCTCTTCAGGAAATGAGAACGTAGCCGGGGCAAGTCGGGGAACGGAGTGATGGTCCGAATGATAGTATTAGTTAGTAGTCCTCACTATTCTATGTAATGGTGTGTTAATAAATGTAATGAGGACTCATTTTGAGTATGAATACTCTCTAGAAGATAATATTTGTATTCAAACTCACAGTTTATGTTTTGTCGTATTGTACACGACAGTTGTATTAGTAAGTTGTATTTGTATTCTGTACAATGTATCTGACGACCCAAGATGGGTGATGTATACCTAATTTTGGGGGCGTCACATTTATGTTATTGGTGGTATGAAACCGTAAAGGATATGTATAGTTGGTTAAACTAATCAGGGAAATAGAGTTTTAAAACTCGAAGTGTGATTCTTAAATTATTAAGGAATATAGTAACTAATGATGCGGAATCAAAGTGGGCATTGATGTTATACGAGTTAACACTTAAGGAGGAGGTGTATAGTATTTAGACGCGTAGGTTTCAGTTTTGCTGATGCAGAACTTGTCTGCCTCTGATTTTGGTATGGCGCAGCTGCGCCATTTCCAAGTCTGTGACCAGCGCAGTTGCGCCAGTCTGTAGAAAACTTTGATTCAGTTTATGAAAATGTGATTGCGAGCCATACCTACTAATAACTCTTATAAGGTCATAAATGGTGACTAAGTGTTCATGAAAAAATTTAATTAGCAAAACATGACTTAAATAAAGATTTAATTAATTAACCCGGATTAAATATGGTTAATTAAGTGATATTATAGAATATTATATTCTATTAATTAGTAGAGTGTATAATAAATATTGCAAAGAAAATAAATGATTAATATTAATTAATCGTTGTGACATTAAAATGTGATAATGGGTTGAAAATACCCAACTGAGTGATATTTAGTCCAATTAAAATATTAATAGTATTACTATGTGTAATATGAAAAATGTCAGCAGTAGTAATATATAATACCTACAACTTAAGAATACGTGAAGTGTGACATTTAATTGGGACTAATAATATAAGGTACCAAGTAGTACAGTGAAGTCATAAGTGATTTTAATACAGAAATGATTAAATATTTGTGTATTCTAGAATATGGGAAGGAAATTAAATGTTTAAATAAATATTAATATTAAATAATGTGATAATGTGGTTATACGAGTAGTAAAAATAATTATGGGGGATACCCGGGCAATGATGCCTAACTGCGATATTTTATTACATGTATTTAATGTACATGAATTATATGATGTGAGTATAAAATTTATCTTTAAATTCCTAATCTGGTAACAATTGTACCTTAATATTACATTTTGGAAATTTAAAGTAACCAAACCAAGCTTATTGCTGAGAATTGCTCTTGTCCCAAATTGAGTGACCCTTCTAGTACGTGAACAGTGACCTAGTATAACATTGCGTAAAAATTAATTGGCAGTTAAGAGCTAGGTTACCTGTGATAATAGCTACAAGGGAGCAGTTGGCCAACTCTTGAAAATATGTTGGTTACTCTCATTTCCCATAGAATCAAACATGGGTGCAAAGCTATAAGCTGGTCAATCAATTCTCCATAAATAGAGCTCCTTCCTTTTCATTTACGTTGGCTGAGTTTTCTGAGAAGTTGTTATAGAGAGAGTCAGTAGAATTGGAGAGTTGAGAGCAATTGGAGGATTGGAAAGCTATAGTTAGCAAATTGAGGTCATCAAGAGGAAATAATTCTAACATATATGTCCTTGATTCCTATGTTTTACAATTCCTTAAAAATGACAAGAAAAAGTCACTTTTGAGTCACAAATTTGATGGCTAAAACTTGTTATAATCCATGAATTGTTGCTAGCTACTGATAATATAGTCAAATGCGAAAATAACGAAAGTTAAACGAACCAATTTGGTTGAGAAACGAATTCGTAGTGAACGAACTCGCTAAATTATCAAAACATAAACATTTAGTATGAACAAGAGTTGTAAATTCATATTTAGGTTAGTTAATGTTTATGATAGTTGATGGGTATTTGGTATGTTGTAGTTTTATGAGTTACAAACCCATAGAATCGAAAATGAACTAAATTGGATGAGTATAACTCATATTATGATAATTGGAAGGAGTTTTGGTCTGTGAAATCGCGAAGAGCAGAGCTTGAGTGGTTGTTCTGCAACCTGGGGCGCAGCTGTGCTGCCCCCAATGTTATTTAGGGCGCAACTGCGCCGGACATCAGTGTCTGGTGCACTGTTATGACCTGTTATAGTAAATTAGGCATATGTTTTTCATACGAACTTCGATTGAGGTGATTCAAGATGATCCGGAATGAGTAAGAATAGACCTCCAACTTTTGTTCTTTAAGTTTTTAAATTTGAGGTCGTTAGGAAGGCTCAAAATAGTCATCTTTGTGACTATTACGTATTCGGAGGCGATCGGAGGGCGTCGAGCGAGCACATACACAAGTATAGTGCTCCCGACAAGGGAATATGTTATTCTAAGTGATGTAACATGAAAATGAATGATATTATACATGACATATAAAAATTTCCTTACTCATAATAGAAAGCTTTAGCATGACTTAGTATGTGTTTGAAAAGAAACTTAAAGATTTTGAAAACAAACCTTGTGGAAACTTATGTTCTATAAGTTCTGAACTTAGTGGGCTATAAACATGATTAAGTTCAAATATAAATGAGCATGATATGGTGTTGTAGTGTCTTTGTTCATGATTAAACTTGTTAGACCATGTGATTAGAGAAATTTCAAGAAAATCTTAGTATAATAAGCTAATGGACATGAATGCTATAAGATATAGTTTCTGAACTTGGAAAGATGTTAACATGACTTAGTTACTTATTGTAAGAGTTTCAAAGTTGATTTATATGTGCTATATTGCATCATTAATGTAAGATGATTTCAAAGGCAACCTCGAGCATGTTTTCGAACTTAGGTTGCATTACACATGAGTATTTAGATTCTAAAGGCTTGAGATGCCATGTTATGTTTTATTATGCCTCTAAACATAATTCATAAGTGATGGACATAAAGAGAATTTAATCAAACATGAGTTTTAAGCATATTTTAAAGTGTTAAGCGATGCTAGCTATGAATAAAAGACATTCATATGTACGAGAATGTATAGTACAGATTATGTGACCTCTTTATGAGAACATAAGGCTAATTAGTACACCTAGTGATTACATGACCCTATTTGGTTTTGATTTAATGAAAATCCTAAACTAAAGTCCCTACATATAAGGGTGAACTTGAAGTGGTCATATAAGTATGTAAAGACCTCTAGCGTGTATGCACGTTAAGTATAAATGTGTATGTATGTTGAAGTTTGGACTGAAACCAAAAAATAAATATTCAACTTTGGTCTGGCCAGGGGACGGCACAGTTGCGCCAGTCCCAAGCCTAACCTCAGCACAGCTGCGCTGCTGGACAGTTCGATCTGGACATTTTATTTGCTTTTTGATTTTGGCAACTTACTTATAGTATTGTCTTAAGCTATAGTACTTGTCATGGATGATGTTTTAAGCCTAAGAACATGTAATGGTTATATAAAACCCAAATTTGTTAAAATTTATTAAAGTTTGTAAAATATAAGAACTATATGAAACATTCATCTATGAGTTTGAAATATGTAACGAACACATAGCAAGTCAAGCGTGTACTAGATTTATGAATGTTGATATTAAACATGTGTAGTTAAGGTATACCTCTACATACCTAGCTATTCTAAGGGTATAATGAGAAAGTGAAATGTAGGTTTTACGAACCAAGTTAGAGAACAATATAACATTATTATTACATTGAGACTGTATGAATGTATGACTAATAGATATGAATCCATGATTATATAACTGTGTAGGAATACACGAAGTGCAGATAAGCTTTAAGAAGTTAAGTCGTAGTTGATAAACTACGAATTAGGCAAGTCTTTCAGTTTCTATTTGATATATGAATTCTATAACTGTTAGTTGAGCTATATTTTGTTATGATAATGTTGATGTATATATATGAAATGTATATGAGATATATATGAAATGTGGAAGTTGATTTGATGATATGCTTGTAAAGTGAATCTCTATACCTGTTATGTGTGAAGTAACATGCGTAGTAAATATTAATTGATTATGAATGCATGAACTGAGTATGTTATTATATGCTATGTGCTGCATGAAAACTGTTAGAATTGTTGGGTTGTCAAGCTCACCTTTGCAAATAACCACTTTTGCAGGTTAAGGACACACGGTAAAGGATACGTGCTACTTGATTGATAAAGTTCAATCACATCAAAGGAGATTGATTTGTTTAATTAAATATATGCTCTTGAACCATGTTTAGGTTCTAGTAGATATACTTGATAGTAGTTTGCTATGTGTAGTACATGTTAAGTTGTAAAGTTGTATTAGGTGATAATAGAGGAATTCGAATCGAGAAGTAAAAATTTATACAGTAATTCGAATAGAATGAATCATAACATAATTTGATTCAAGGGTATGTAATTGATTTAAGTTAAGATATCAATAAAAGATTTATTTTTCAAAGGAGATTGAAAAAGTTTAAATTATTCTGCATATTTATATAACATCGAACGTGATGTAATCCAGGAATAGTAAATGACCAAGATTAGAAACTTATAAAAGTTTGGGGTCATTGTGCAGATCCTGGTAATGGAAAGAATTTATATTCTAAATTGTAATAAGCAAAGTTTTATTCATTAAGTTATGAATGAAACATATAAATAGTTTGACGATAGTAGTATCGTGACAGACCGGATCCGAGGTTCGAAGGGACCTGAATTTGGGGGCATCACAGGTATTATTTATTTCGTATTCGTAAGAGATATTATTTTTGTTCAATAATCGTATGAAATAATATTTTCTTCCGTACTCTGTAGTATGTAGGCAATATTATTTTGTTTCAGATTCTGAATTCTACACTCATGTTGTTAAGTATTGCTTCTATACTCCTTGAAATTAGTAAATTATCCTTGAAATTTGCGCTTCATCTAGTATTGTTTCACAAGGATATTTTTCTGAACATTCTTGTTAAAGTTTAATCTTTTCATGCCAGAACACTATTCACGGGATACTATTCACGGGGTACTATTCATGATAAATATTGATTTCTTTTCTGTCCAAATTATTTTTAATACAATATTATTCTTAAATTTTACTCCACAAAGCAGTATCGTGTTGGCAATTTAGACATTATTGAATTCTGGATAAATTGAAGTATAAATCTTTAAAATTTATCATTACTCTCCTTTAATTGAATTCTTATATTATTGTCATCATCCTCATGCTTATATTATGATGAAAGTCATATGTGGCCCATAGGGCATAGATGGACTTGGTATGATAATGACCAAGGATTATTTGGTATAATCATGACCGTAATATTACAAATGATGTGATAAAAGTCATCATTGGCCCGTAGTGCATTGATGGACAGTTGTTGGTCTGATCATGACCATTGGTGATACTAATGAATATCCTCGGCCCGTAGTGCAGGGATGATTCGATGATGTGGATTATTTATTAAGCTGAGTCTCAGTGATAAAACTGTTGATAAACTTTTTAAATCATAGAAGACAGTAGATATCATGCTCTACTTGACTCTTCTAATGGATTGCTTGTTCCGCTGCAGTTAAACTTAATGTTTATTGTATTTTATCAGTTTAACACTATTGGAGGCTAATGATAATTTATTTTGCATTATCTTAGTCATAATATTTCATACTGGTCTAGTTGAGCTCACCCTTTTGCTTTAATTGTTCTCTTCAAGAAATGAGAATATAACTGGGACGAGTCAGAAAATGGAGTGACGGTCCAGATAGGTGGCTATAGTAGTCCTCACTATTATGTTAAATAGTGTGATAATAATTGTAATGAGGACTTTATTTGAGTTTGGATACTCTCTACGAGACATTATCCGTGTTAAAACTCTCAGCTACGTTTTGTCGTACTGTATCAAAGAAGTTTGTATTTAAATTCTGTACCATGTATTTGGCGACTCAAGATGGGTGATGTATACCTATTTTGGGGGCGTCACAGTTGGTATCAAAGCTTAGGGATATGATCTCTAGCTAAGATGTGAGACTAGAACTAGGGGTAGAGACGGAAAAATTGTAAGATCCTAACTTATTCATAAATAAAATCAAATTTTCTCTAATTATTATTTTGAATAATAAGGTGTTAATTTGATATAATGCTTTGGTTGTGGGTGAAATGTGTAAATTTTACAAAATAAGCAAGTGGTTATAAAATATTCATTGTTGTCGGGGAATATTCGTTTAGTCGTGAAATATTCTTGTTGTCGGGGAATATTCGTACGATGGCGCAGCCATTTGTGGGCCCCATAACGAAAAACGGTCGGATGAAAAAAACGACAAGTTTAAGTTTTTATAAATAACGGCGTAGTTGTTACTGTTAACACTGTTGGAATACCCGGTGGTTAAAGTACAGTAATATGCGTAGTTACACAGTAGCACACGGTATTGAACAGTATTGTTAAATTATTGATCCTTACGTAAGAAGACACTACTCAATAATTATTACAGTAATTATTGTTCAATATTTTATTGTATTGATTCAATAATTGCTACGTTGATATTTTATATTATTTTTATTTTAATAATTGTCACTGCACAGTATTTCTCATTATCAGATCAATAATTAATATTATTTAAATAATATTATTAGATAGCATTATTGGCAATGCCTAAGAAAGTTCTGTCTAAGGAGAGGTTTGGTCACCTAATTGCGCGCCAGTAAGGAGAAATCCTTATCGGAAAGCCCCCTCTTTCCTAGGAACGACCTAGTTGTCATAATTATGATTCTGTAATATTATTTATGAATAATTAATTATTAATTTATATGATAAGAAAATATTTATTTTATGGGAAAATAAATTAAGAAATTAATGCTGAGGTATTTTATCAGTATTTTGTCGAAATGAAGGTATTCAAAATCATCCGTATGTGGATTTCGGACATTTTTTGTTTGAAATTTGGAAAAACTTAAATATACAAAGTTGTAGAGAATTAAATTTCCTATGGAATAGACATGAGACTCGAATTTTTTTGATAAAAGGGCTGTTTATTATAAATTATTGAAGTTGTTGATTATTATTTTGGAAATTTTTAGAATGGGTGGGCCCCACTTTTGGTTGGTGAGAAATGTTCTAAACTTTTATTTCAAAAGTATTGGACGTGAATAGTAGCAGGTAAAGCCATCAGGTAGTAGGTTAGTCTGCTTTGGCGTTCTAAGCATTTTTCTATAAATAGGGTGCTTAGTTAGAATTGAAAATCACACCAGAAATAAGTTTTCTCTCTTTCTCTTTATATATTATCAAGCATATTTTTGTAAGTATTTAGATACTTTGAGAGTTACTATTCAGTACAAATTTTTTTCAGCCTTATACCTGATATTTCAGCTGGAAGTATTGTTCTTTTGAGATAAGGGATGTTATTTTTTTCGTAAATGATATTATTTTCTTCAATGTCATTATGCTAAAATATTGATATGAACTTTATTATAAAATTTCTACCTTTTTGTGTCTGGGTTACTATTCATGTATACGACACTATTTACAAATACGGCACTATTCACAGAAAAATAAAAATTTTTCTTCTTTGTCCAAGATGTCTATTATGGTTACTATCTTTGATTGTATCCATGTTTTGATCTTTTTTTTTTGAATCCTGCTCCACAATTGATTATTATGGAGTATTTTTGAACTTTGATAAACTGTAGTACGAATCCCTAATATTTGTCCTTTTGTCTCACTGGATTCGTTTTCTTTAAGATATTTTTTATCATCCTCAGTCCTAAATGATGATATTAATGAACATCTTTGGCCTGTAGTGCAAAGATGAATGATTAATTGATGAATATCTTTGGCCTGTAGTGCAAAGATGAACAGGTGTTTAGATGAACATGACCAACTGGTGATACAAATTAATATCTTTGGCCTGTAGTGCAAAGATGAATATTTGACTCAATATGTATATTGATTGATGTTACAGGGATAAAATATTGATGATGGACTTTTAAATCTTAGAAGATAGTAGAATTCATTATCTACTTGACTCTTCTAATGGATTGATGTTTCCGCTGCAGTTGTTGATCTAAAACTTGTTGTCTATTATATTTTATCAGATTTTTCCCAGTTAAAGACTAATGATAATTTGTTGTATATTATCTTAGTCATAATATTCTTTACTGTGCTAGTTGAGCTCACCCTTTTCCTTTTTGTTCCATTTTTTCTCAGGAGGCGAGAATATAGCGGAAACTGGTCGGGGTATGGAGTGATGTTTCCAGTCAGTTGTGTTAGCAGTCCTCACTATTTTGTAAAATAGTATTTTAATAATTGTAATGGGAACTTATTTGAGTGTATATATTATCTAGAAGACAATATTTGTATTTAAACTCACAGTTTATGTGTTGTCGTATTTTGCACGACAATTGTAGTAATGATGTTGTAGTTGTTTCTGTACCATGTATTTGGCGACTTAAAATAGGTGATGTATACCTATTTTGGGGGCATCACAGTTGGTATCAGAGCTTAGAAATATGATCTCTAGCGAAGATCGGGGAATAGAACTAGGAGGGAAAAGACGAATAAATCCTTCGCTAATATGTCCTACCTAAGCTTATTTGTTGGTCGGTCATAATATAACAATATTATGTGATATGTTAATTTGTTTAATTAACCCTTGTTTTATGGCAGTATTTGAGAATGGCAGCTGAGAACGTTAACAATGGAGTAAATGAGACCGTGGAGACACCTTTAATCACCACCCAGGGGAACGTGCAACAGGATGGCAATATTCCTCCTGTAAACAACACTACCGAACAAATGATGGAATGTTTAGAAGCTTTCTGTAGTTCATGCAAAATCAGACGAGGGAGACTCGTGTACAAAATATGGGTGGAAATGATAGCAACGCGCGGCTTGTCACAGCCAAGCAGTTCAAAGAGTTGGGACCACCAGAATTTGCGGGAAAGCCGGATCCAATCAAGGCAGAGACGTGGGTTAAACAAATTACCAAGATATTTGATGTCTTGGGATGCACGGAGGAACAGAAGGTTCCATTCGCCACCTTTATGTTCCGTGGTGAGGCAGATTACTGGTGGGAATCTGTGAAGCGTACCCAGCCTACCGCACTCAACATGTCTTGGGAAACGTTTTAGAAACTGTTCAATGATAAGTAATTTCCTGAAAGTATTCATAATATGAAGGAGGTAGAGTTTATCAGACTGAAACAAAATAACATGGCGGTGTCCCAGTACGAGGCGAAGTTCGCAGAGTTATCCAGGTTTGCACCTCATTTAGTAGAGAATGAGGAACGAATGAAACGGATGTTTCTGAGAGGTCTAAAACCCGAGATTCGGCAATATCTTATCTCTCATAAATTTTCTTTATATTCAGATGTTATAAACAAGGCTCAATTATTAGAGCGAGATAATGAGTATGTTCAACCGAGAAACCACAACCAGGGTCATACCGGTGGCAGCAGCCATCGGAGCAATGACAACCAATGGGGAAGAAAACATTCGAACAAAAGCGGTAACCACTCTGGTGGTAATCGTGGCCATGATGGTAGAAGAAGCGAGTCGGGGGGAGATTTAAAAAAGAAAAGGTACAACAATGATAACATGAAGACGTCAGCACCAACATCTACTATTTCTAGGGGAGGAGAACGAGTACCAGTAATTTGTTATAAACGCGGGAAAGAGGGACACATCAGCCCAAACTGTCCACAATAATCTAAGGTGTGTTATAACTATGGAAAGGATGGTCATATAGCTAGAGATTGTCTTGTAGAAAAACCAAGTTCAATGGGAATGGTGACTCCGAAGGCTGTTCCGGACAAGTCAAAGTCAGCGGTTCCTGGAAGAGTGTTTATCGTGACTGGCCAAAACGCAAGGAACCCAAACGAGGTGATTACGGGTAAGCTAATAATAAATTCTTGCGAAGTTTATACCTTATTAGATACCGGTTCTACCCATTCTTTTATCTCTCTTGTTTGTGCTTAACGTTTGAACTTGACTCCGGAGAAATTAGACTTTGACTTATCTGTTGAGACTCCGTTAGGAGAAACCTTCATTGCATCTACTGTTTATAAATCTTGCTTGATCCAAGTTGGTACCATCACATTACATGTCGATCTTATTTATTTGAAAATACTTACATTTGATGTGATTTTAGGGATTGATTGGTTAACTATTCATCATGCCAAAATTGATTATTTTTATAAGGTTGTTAGTTTTCATATTCTTAACCAACCTGTTATGCGAATTCGAGCAACCAAACCACTAAAGTCAATCACTGTCATATCAAGCCATAAAGCCATTTGTTTATTGAAAAATGGATGTCAAGCTTTCTTAGCCCATTCCACGGACTTGAACAAAAATACATTAGATTTGAATAAGATTTCTATTGTTAGTGAATTTTCTGACGTATTTCCTGAAGAACTTCCCGGTCTACCCCCAGAACGTGAAATTGAATTCTTTTATTAACCTTAAACCTGGTACAAAGCCCTTTTTAAAACCCCATATTGAATGGCTCCTATTGAACTTTAGGAGTTAAAGGTTCAACTACAGGAGTTGTTAGACATCGGTTTCATTCATCCTAGTACATCTCCTTGGGGTGCTCCTATTTTAATCGTAAAGAAGAAAGACGGGAATATGCGACTTTGTATTGACTACCGGGAATTAAACCATGTCACCATCAAGAATAGGTATCCACTACCTCGCATTGATGACCTATTCGACCAATCACAAGGAGCACAATTCTTTTCAAAGATCGATCTTCGTTCTAAATATCATCAGCTGAAGATTAAAACTGAGGATATTCCGAAGACTGCCTTCAGAACTTGGTACGGGCATTTTAAATTCTTAGTCATGTCTTTTAGATTGACTAATGATCCTGCTGATTTCATGGATATGATGAACCGTGTGTTCAAGGAATATTTGGATCAGTTCGTTGTTGTCTTTATTGATGACATCCTCATCTATTCCAAAAGCCATGAAGATCATGAGCACCATTTGAAGCTGGTACTGCAAAGGCTTCGTGACAACAAGCTATATGCCAAGCTAAAGAAATGCGAGTTCTGACTTGAGGAAGTAGCATTCCTTGGGCACCTGGTGTCAAAACATGGAGTATCTGTTGATCCGACGAAGATAGAATCAATACAAAGTTGGGAGCAACCGAAGTCGGTGACTGAAGTACGTAGCTTTCTGGGCTTAGCTGGTTATTATCGGAGATTCGTGGAAGGATTTTCTAGAATCATTACCCCGTTAACTCAGCTGACTTGGAAAGATACAAAATTTGTATGGAACGAGGAATGCGAGAAGAGTTTCCAATAGCTCAAAAGGAGACTCATTTCGGCACCTGTGCTGATAATACCATCTAGTTCAAATGGATTTGTTATCTACAGCGATGCTTCAGGCAAAGGGTTAGGATGTGTTCTCATGCAACATGAGAAAGTCATAGCCTATGCCTCGCGACAACTAAAAGAATATGAGAGGAATTATCCTACTCATGATCTGGAGTTGGTAGCAGTTGTTTTCGTATTGAAGATCTAGAGACACTACCTATATGGGGAGAAAGTGGAGATTTATACGGATCATAAGAGCCTTAAATATTTCTTCACCCAAAAAGAACTCAACATGCTATAACGACGTTGGCTTGAGCTGTTAAAAGATTAAGATCATACCATCCAATACCATCATGGAAAAGCAAATGTAGTAGCTGACGCATTGATTAGACGATCATATATGGGTACGAGTGCGATATTGTCAACGTAAAGGCCCATTTTGTATGACTTGCAAAGGATGTAGATAGAGTTAAAGGCTCCAAATACCCACGTGATGATATCAAACATATGAGTAGAACCGACTTTAATCGATAAAGTTAAAGTTGCTCAAGCTACGGACCTAAAACTGATGCGTATGAAGAAGAAAGTGCAAGAAGGTGTTATTTCAGAATCAAGAATCAATGAAGAAGGAATACTTCGAGTCAACTCCAGACTTTGTGTTCCTAATGATTCTGACTTGAAGCATAGAATCATGATGGAGGCACACAACACACCATTTGCAATCCATCCTGAGAGTACCAAAATGTATCATGATCTTTGACATACATTTTGGTGGAGTTTTGGTGGAGCAATATAAAGAGAGAGATCGCAGAGTTTATCTCGAGGTGTTTAACTTGTCAACGTGTAAAGGCGGAGCATTAAGTGTCAAAGGGTCCATTGCAACCACTTGAGATTCCGAAATGGAAGTGGGAACATATTACTATGGATTTCGTTACGGGTCTCCCCAAGGTTTCTCAAGGCATAGATGCGATTTGGGTTATTGTTGATAGATTAACCAAGTCTGCTCATTTATTGCCTATACGGGAGACTTATTCCCATGAACGTCTTTCTCGTATGTACGTGAATGAGATTGTGAGATTGCATGGCATGCCAGTATCCATAGTTTTGGATCGTGACCTAATATTCACTTCACGATTTTGGGTTAGCTTGCAGAAAGCTATGGGCACAGATTTACGATTCAGTTCGGCATGCCATCCTCAAACGGACGGGCAATCAGAAAGGACTATTCAAACTCTTGAAGATCTATTAAGACTCTGTGTCCTAGATTTCAAAGGAAGTTGGGATAAGTACTTACCATTGGTGGAATTCTCCTATAACAATAGTTATCAAGCAAGTATAGGCATGGCTCCATTCGAGGCGTTGTATGGAAGAAAATGTCGTTCTCCAGTATGCGGGGATGAGGTGGGTGAAGCAACTTTGTTGGGACCAGAATTGGTACGTATGACTACAGAAAAGATCCAAATGATCCGACAACATATACAAACGGCACAGGATCGACAAAAGAGTTATGCGGATCTTCATCGAAAGGACGTGAAATTTAATATTGGGGATCATGTATTGTTACATATTGCTCCATGGAACGGAGTTACAAGATTTGCGAAGAGAGAAAAGCTCAATCCAAGATTTGTTGGTCCATTTGAGATTCTTGACCGAATAGAAAATGTGGCCTATAGACTCGCATTACCTCCAAGCATGTCTCGTGTTCATAATATGTTTCACATATCTGTGCTTCATAAATATGTGAAAGATCCGAACCACATTATTGAGTTAGAACCAGAAGAGATAGCCGAAGATTTAACATACAAGGAGGTACCTGTTAAGATCTTGGATAGGAAAGAGCATGTCCTGCGCACCAAGGTTATACCACAAGTTAAGGTTTTGTGGAGGAACCATCCTATTGAGGAAATGACTTAGGAGTTGGAATCAAAAATGAAAGCAAGGTACCCTCACCTTTTCGAAACACCAGGTACGTACGTCAATTTCGAGGACGAAATTTCATAAGGAGAGGAGGTTGTAAGACCCCAACTTATTCATAAATAAAATTGAATTTTCTCTAATTATTATTTTGAATAATAAGGTGTTAATTTGATATAATACTTTGGTTATGGGTGAAATGCGCAAATTTTGCAAAATAAGCAAGTGGTTATAAAATATTCATTGTTGTCGGGGAATATTCGTTTGGTCGTGGAATATTCTTGCTGTCGGGAAATATTCGTACGATGGCGCAGCCATTTATGGGCCCCATAACGAAAAACGGTCGTATGAAGAAAACGACAAGTTTGAGTTTTTATAAATAATGGCGTAGTTGTTACCGTTAACACTGTTAGAATAATCGGTGGTTAAAATACAGTAATACGCGTGGTTACACAGTAGCACACGATATTGCACATTATTGTTGAATTATAGATCCTTACGTAAGAAGGCACTACTCAATAATTGTTACAGTAATTACTGTTCAATATTTTATTTTATTGATTCAATAATTGCTACGTTGATATTTTATATTATTGTTGTTTCAATAATTGTCACTGCACAGTATTTTTCATTATCAGATAAATAATTTATATTATTTGAATAATATTATTAGATAGCATTATTGGCAATGTCTAAGAAAGTTCTATCTAAGGAGAGGTTTGGTCACCTAATTGCGCGCCAATAAGGAAAAATCCTTATCAGAAAGCCCCCTCTTTCCTGGGAACGACCTGGTTGTCATATTTGTGATTCTGTAATATTATTTGTGAATAATTAATTATTAATTTATATGATAAGAAAATATTTATTTTATGTAGATATAAACGAAAGAATTAATGCTGAGGTGTTTTATCAGTATTTTGTCGAAATGAAGGTATTCAAAATCATCCGTATGTGGATTTCGGACATTTTCTATTTAGAATTTGGAAAAACTTAAATATACAAAGTTGTAGAGAATTAAATTTCCTATGGAATAGACATGAGACTCGAATTTTTCTGATAAAAGGGCTGTTTATTATAAATTATTGAAGTTGTTGATTATTATTTTGGAAATTTTTAGAATGGGTGGGCCCCACTTTTGGTTGGTGAGAAATGTTCTAAACTTTTATTTCAAAAGTATTGGACGTGAATAGTAGCAGGTAAAGCCATCAGGTAGTAGGTTAGTCTGCTTTGGCGTTCTAAGCATTTTTCTATAAATAGGGTGCTTAGTTAGAATTGAAAATCACACCAGAAATAAGTTTTCTCTCTTTCTCTTTATATATTATCAAGCATATTTTTGTAAGTATTTAGATACTTTGAGAGTTACTATTCAGTACAAATTTTCTTCAGCCTTATACCTGATATTTCAGCTGGAAGTACTGTTCTTTTGAGATAAGGGATGTTATTTTTTTCGTAAATGATATTATTTTCTTCAATGTCATTATGCTAAAATATTGATATGAACTTTATTGTAAAATTTCTACCTTTTTGTGTCTGGGTTACTATTCATGTATACGACACTATTTACAAATACGGCACTATTCACAGAAAAATAAAATTTTTTCTTCTTTGTCCAAGATGTCTATTATGGTTACTATCTTTGATTGTATCCATGTTTTGATCTTTTTTTTTGAATCCTGCTCCACAATTGATTATTATGAAGTATTTTTGAACTTTGATAAACTGTAGTACGAATCCCTAATATTTGTCCTTTTGTCTCACTGGATTCGTTTTTTTTAAGATATTTTTTATCATCCTCAGTCCTAAATGATGATATTAATGAACATCTTTGGCCTGTAGTGCAAAGATGAATGATTAATTGATGAATATCTTTGGCCTGTAGTGCAAAGATGAACAGGTGTTTAGATGAACATGACCAACTGGTGATACAAATTAATATCTTTGGCCTGTAGTGCAAAGATGAATATTTGACTCAATATGTATATTGATTGATGTTACAGGGATAAAATATTGATGATGGACTTTTAAATCTTAGAAGATAGTAGAATTTATTCTCTACTTGACTCTTCTAATGGATTGTTGTTTCCGCTGCAGTTGTTGATCTAAAAGTTATTGTCTATTATATTTTATCAGATTTTTCCCTGTTGAAGACTAACGATAATTTGTTGTATATTATCTTAGTCATAATATTCTTTACTGGGCTGGTTGAGCTCACCCTTTTCTTTTTTGTTCTATTTTTTTCTCAGGAGGCGAGAATATAGCGGGAACTAGTCGAAGTGTGCAGTGATGTTTCCAGTCAGTTATGTTAGTAGTCCTCACTATTTTGTAAAATAGTATTTTAATAATTGTAATGAGAACTTATTTGAGTGTGGATATTGTCTAGAAGATAATAATTGTATTTAAACTCACAGTTTATGTGTTGTCGTATTTTGCACGACAATTGTAGTAATGATGTTGTAGTTGTTTCTGTACCATGTATTTGGCTACTCAGAATAGGTGATGTATACCTATTTTGGGGGCATCACAAAAATCATTCGCTAGTATGACCTACCTAAGTTTATTTGTTATTTAATTAGTCGGTCATAATATAAGAATAATATGTGGTATGTCAATTAACCCTTGTTTTGTGGCAGTGTTTGAAAATGGCATCCGAAAATGTTTAGTTAAACAATGGAGCACATGAGACTGTTGAGTCACCACTGATCAATACCCAGGATAATTTGCATCAGGAAGGCAATAATCCTCAGGTGAACAACAACACTGACTAAATGGCAAACGAAGGAATGTTTAGGAGCTTTCTGCAATTTGTACAACATCAGGCAAGAGAAACTCCTATTTAAAATGCAGGTGGAAACACTAGCAACTCTCAGATGGTCACCGCTAAGCAGTTCAAGGAGCTGGGACCACCGGAGTTTTTGGGAGAGCCAAAACCACTTAAGGCGGAGGCGTGGATAAAACAGATCACCAAGATATTTGATGTCTTGGGATGCTCCGAGGAGCAAAAGGTTCCCTTTGTCGTCTTCATGTTGCGAGGAGAGGCAGATTACTGATGGAAATCTGTAAAGCGTACTTAACCAGCTGCACTGAAGATGTCTTGGGAGAAGCTCCAAGAACTTTTCAACGACAAGTACTTTCCCTAAAGTATTCGTCACATGAAGGGGTAGAGTTTATCAAGCTAGAGCAAAACAATATGACCGTGTCACAGTACGAAGCTAAGTTTGCCGAGTTATCCCAATTTGCGTCCCACTTGGTTGATAATGAGGAGAGAATGACGCAGATATTTCTAAGAGGTTTGAAACCTGAGATACGTCAATACCTAATTTTTTACAAACTGTGTTTGTATTCAGATGTTGTAAATAGGGCTCAGTTATTGGAACGTGATAATGAGTCAACACAACCAAGAGATAGCAGTCAGAAAATAGATAATACCAGTGGTAACAGTCATCGAATGTGACAACCCCAAAATAGGTCCATTCCATCCAACCTATTCTGAGTCGCCAAATACATGGTACAGAAAACAACTACAACTTTATTACAACAATTGTCGTGCAAAATACAACAACACATATGCTGTGAGTTTGGATATAAATATATACCAAATGTGACTCATGTTCCAACCGTGTACATCACCTCACAATGACACCTTACATAAAGGTATAGTCAAAAACTATTTTAGAAATTAGAATCTTTGGAAAGTGCTCAAGGAAACCTTCGTACATGGGAGGCCATGCGTCTAGGTTATGATAGATATCATATGGCCACAGAATTATACTTGGTTGACCCAATAGACCCCAAAGAAAAACGAGAAGATTACTATCATATTCTTCCCAATGGTGAGTCTTCTCTTGACATATCATTATCTCTACTGTCTCTAATTGAGAATTATACTTCAAACAAACACCAAAATTATATAAGTAGTGCTCGTATATATACTCAGCAAGTGGATGAGCACATCCCTGTCTAATAATGACACGAGGTTGTATGTCGTTAGACATCTTGTATGATAGTGGCAAACCACCCTTCCAACGTTGGGTACACCTTACCTTATTAGATTCACCAAATAAAACTACTAAATGAACTTTTCTATACTGCTTCGGGAGAACATCCACAGCTAGAGACCACCGTTCTATTTCCCCGTTACCCTCGCTCGACCCAGCTACATTCTTATTACCTGAAAGGAATTGTGAAGCAAAAGGGTGAGCACAACTAGCTCAGTAAAGAATATCATGACTAAAAATAAATAAATTATCAATAGCCTTCATCAATAATAAATCAGAGATTTAGAACATATGGTAAATGATAAAAATTTCAACCATAGTTGCAGCGGAACGAGCAATTCATTAGAAGAGTCAAATAGACCATAAAGTCTATTATCTCCTCCATGTTAAAAATCCACCAATAATGTTTTATCCATGTAACATCACTCAACAGTTCCTTTCCACAATCATATAAATAACTCATAATCATAATTGTGACTCTAAATTTTTCTTCATACCCAGGACGAAGAATATTTTTATCACCTGTCTTTACCTGAAACATCAAAGATCATGGTTATACCAAATCACAGTTCCTGTTCATAATCATACTAATAACTTCATCTTTGCACTACGGCCAAAGATATTCATTTGTACCAGTTGGTCATGTTCATCTCAACACCTGTTCATCTTTGAACTACTGGCCAAAGATATTCAACAACATGTCATCTTTGCACTACAGGCCAAAGATATTCATCTACAATTCATCTTTGCACTACAGGCCAAAGATATTCATCAACAGTTCATATTTGCACTTAAGGCCAAATATATTCATATATCAAAGAAATATATAATCATTTCAGAATTTATATAAACAATAATTATAACCATGTTGATCATTTCACCTTTGCACTTAAGCTAAAGATATTCACTTATAAATTCAATGGTCATGATCATACCAGTCACCAATTCAACTTTGTACAACTGGTCAAAGAGAACCCTAGTCATGATCATACCAATAATCTACTCATCTTTACACTCAAGTGAAAGAGAATATCATCATTAGGGTTATAAAAATGTTATATATGATAATAAAAATAATGTGATCAACATATAGTTTTAATCTCAAGAGTAATATTCATAAATCAACTATAATTTGGTTAGAAAAAGAAAACCAATTTTGTCGTGAATAGTAACTCGTGAATAGTGACTCATAAATAGTAACCCCGACATAAAAAGATAGAAATTCTACAATAAAATACATACCAATATTTCGGTATAATGATATTAAAAGAATAATATTTCTTAAGCTTATAAACAATTTATTTTAATTGTTTACACTTTACTAAATAATGCATTTAATCATTCTAAAATGCCAAACTCATAAGATTTCATCACCAATAACCAAAACCCTCATCAAAAATCTGCATATACCTCATATAGGATTCTCAATTCATAAAATCCTATTTTTCAATTTTCTTACTTCACAAAACATATTTAATTCATTTACTCATAACTAGACCATTTTCATGAAAAATACCAAATTCGTTCCAAAAATATTTTTTTTTGGGATTTAGCATAATATAGTCCCATAGTGAACATATATTTTTCTCAGAATTTTTAAAAGTCATTTACTATTTTTCATATGGCCAAAATAGCCGAATATTTAGACATTTATCAAAAATTGTACTTTTGTCCAAAAATTCTGAAATTTACAGAGTATACTCCTACCATATACATGTACTCTCAATAAAAATTTCATCAATTTTGGAGTTAACCACAAGGAGTTATAAGCGGTTACTTTTAAAATAGTCTTTTCTCATAAAATTCATAACTCTTAATCTATACATCCAAAAATCACCATTTTTGGACACAATCAAGAAAACTCATCAAAATATCATTTCAAATTTTTCTAAAATTTTTGAAGGTCAGAAAAATTACGAAACTGGAAAATATAACAACCCTTAAAATCTCTTACTATCCCTTACCTCAAAAGTGCAGTATTTCTGACTGGAATGCAAAGCCGAAAGAAACTTGCACTGAATAGTAACTCTCAAAGTATCTAAATACTCACAAAATATGCTTCATAATATAGAGAGAGAAAGAGAAAAAGCTTATGTTTCTGGTGTGATTTTCAATTCTAACTTAGCCCTCTATTTATAGGAAAATGATAGCACGCCGAAGCAGACTTAACCTGCAACCTGATGGCTTTACCTGCTACTATTCCCACCCACCACATTTAAATAAAAATCTCAGCATATTTCTTCGTCAACCAAGAGTGGGGCCCACCAATTCTAAAATTTTTTACCAAAATGATTAACTCCGAAAATTCAACAATTTCTGAACCAGTCATCTCGTAAAATTCATAATAAATCATACGTTCATTTTTAACGGTTCAAAATTTGTGGACATATACTCAACTTATATATGTATAACATATCCAAATATTACCACGATCCAACGGTCGTATTAAAAATTATAACCCCCGCAATATATCTTAGAAACCCTAATTTGATTTTTAATACCTCCATTTCGATAAAAATACTGATAAAATACCTCAACATTAACTCCTTCATTTTTAACCACAAAAAATATATCCCTCATTTATATTCACATAAAATAAATATTTCCTTATCATATAAATCAATAATTAATTATTCACAAATAATATTACAGAATCACAATTATGACAACCAGACCGTTCCCAGGAAAGAGGGGGCTTTCCAATAAGGATTTCTCCTTACTAGCGCGTAATTAGATGACCAAACCTCTCTTTAGACAGAACTTTCTAGACATTGTCAATAATGCTATCTAATAATATTATTTAAATAATATGAATTATTGATCTGATAATGGGAAATACTGTGCAGCAACAATTATTGAAACAATAAAATAAAATATTGAACATTAATTACTGTAACAATTATTGAGTAGTGCCTTCTTACGTAAGAATCAATAATTTCAAAAATACTGTGCAATACCGTGTGCTACTGTGCAATAACGCGTATTACTGTATTTTAACCACCGGGTATTCCAACAGTGTTGACGGTAACAACTACGCTGTTATTTGTAAAAACTCAAATTTGTCATTTTTTTCATCCGACAGTTATTTTGTTATGGGGCCCACAAATGGCTACGCCGTCGTACGAATATTCCCCGACAGAAAGAATATTTCACGACCAAACGAATATTCCCCGACAACAATGAATATTTTATAACCACTTGTGTATTTTAAAAAAAATTCATATATCACCCTTAACTTTAACATTTATCAATTTAACCATTTACTGAATAGTAATTATAAGAAAAATTGAATACTTTTATTTCATAAAATTCGGGGTCTTACAATCTCCCCTCCTTATGAAATTTCGTCCCCGAAATTTACGTACCTGGTATTTTGAAGAGTTGAGAATACCTTGTTTCCATTTCAGATTCTATCTCTCAGATCATCATGATTTCTCCATTGCTCATCTCCCATGATAACTTCATTTGGGTTCCTCATTTGTTGGGAAGTCATGACAACCGCCATCCCTCGAACTACTCGGCTTTGACTTGTCTGGAGTAGCATTTGGCGTCATCATTACCGTTGGAATATACCTTTCTATAGGACATATTCCTCCCTCAACTGCCTCTTCGTACTCCTCATTCATGATCTGAATCATCAATCTTCGATCCATATCGGATTCAGGTTGACCGCTATGTACAGGGTAATTCAAAACTCGATGTTGGGTTCTCCCAATTGCTTTTCAAAAAGAGAAATTCATATCATCTATTTTAGCCTTCTTAGATCGAACATCTCTTTCCACAATATCCACGTGTCGTGCGGCTTTTGCCCATGCATCACTTATTCTCACTCGTTCAGTTTTTTCTTCTTTCAGCTCAGATTCTATTTTTATCATCTTATACTCTGTCAAAGAATGCTTCTGTTCAAGCATCACATATCGGGTAACACAAGCTTGAATTGTTGCATCTTTTTGTTCCACGACCGCCTGTCGTTCTTCTGCCTGCTCTTCTAACTCATGAATACGATTTTGAAATTCTACATTTTGATCATATAATACCTCTAATAAACTCTCCTCAGGTACTTCTTCTTCCTCTTCTTCCTCAGTCTCAGCTGTTACCTCTGCGACTATCTCGGGTGCAACTATCAATTCTTTATTCACCACATGGATATCTCTAATTCCTTCTTCGTCTGACATCACATTATCACAGTTAGTGATTAGAGGTATCTCCACAGTTTCATTCACTCCATTATTAGCATTCTCAGCTGTCATTCTCAAATACTGCCATAAAACAAGGGTTAATTAAACAAATTAACATATCACATAATATCTCAATATTATGACTGACCAACAAATAAGCTTAGGTAGGACACACTAGCGAAGGATTTACTCATCTCTCCCCTCCTAGTTGTATTCCCCGATCTCCGCCAGAGATCATATCCCTAAGCTCTGATACCAAATGTGACAACCCCAAAATAGGTCCATTCCATCCAACCTATTCTGAGTCGCCAAATACATGGTACAGAAAACAACTACAACTTTATTACAACAATTGTCGTGCAAAATACAACAACACATATGCTGTGAGTTTGGATACAAATATATACCAAATGTGACTCATGTTCCAACCGTGGACATCACCTCACAATGACACCTTACATAAAGGTATAGTCAAAAACTGTTTTAGAAATTAGAATCTTTGGGAAGTGCTCAAGGAAACCTTCGTACATGGGAGGCCATGCGTCTAGGTTATGATAGATATCATATGGCCACAGAATTATCCTTGGTTGACCCAATAGACCCCAAAGAAAAACGAGAAGATTACTATCATATTCTTCCCAATGGTGAGTCTTCTCTTGACATATCATTATCTCTACTGTCTCTAATTGAGAATTATACTTCAAACAAATACCAAGATTATATAGGTAGTGCTCGTATATATACTCAGCAAATGGATGAGCACATCCCTGTCTTATGATGACACGAGGTTGTATGTCGTTAGACATCTTGTATGATAGTGGCAAACCACCCTTTCAACGTTGGGTACACCTTACCCTATTGGATTCACCAAATAAAACTACTAAATGAACTTTTCTATACTGCTTCGGGAGAACATCCACAGCTAGAGACCACCGTTCTATTTTTCCGTTATCCTCGCTCGACCCAGCTACACTCTTATTACCTGAAAGGAATTGTGAAGCAAAAGGGTGAGCACAACTAGCTCAGTAAAGAATATCATGACTAAAGATAAATAAATTATCAATAGCCTTCATCAATAATAAATCAGAGATTTAGAACATATGGTAAATGATAAAAATTTTAACCATAGTTGCAGCGGAACGAGCAATCCATTAGAAGAGTCAAATAGACCATAAAGTCTATTATCTCCTCCATGTTAAAAATCCACCAACAATGTTTTATCCATGTAACATCACTCAACAGTTCCTTTTCACAATCATATAAATAACTCATAATCATAATTGTGACTCTAAATTTTTCTTCGCACCCAGGACGAAGAATATTTTCATCACCTGTCTTTACCTGAAACATCAAAGATCATGGTTATACCAAACCACAGTTCCTGTTCATAATCATACTAATAACTTCATCTTTGCACTACGGCCAAAGATATTCATTTGTACCAGTTGATCATGTTCATCTCAACACCTGTTCATCTTTGCACTACAGGCCAAATATATTCAACAACATGTCATCTTTGCACTACAGGCCAAAGATATTCATCTATAATTCATCTTTGCACTACAAGCCAAAGATATTCATCAACAGTTCATATTTGCACTACAGGCCAAATATATTCATATCTCAAAGAAATATATAATCATTTCAGAATTTATATAAACAATAATTATAACCATGTTGATCATTTCACCTTTGCACTTAAGCTAAAGATATTTACTTATAAATTCAATGGTCATGATCATACCAGTCACAAATTTAACTTTGCACAACTGGCCAAAGAGAACCCTAGTCATGATCATACCAATAATCTACCCATCTTTACACTCAAGTGAAAGAGAATATCATCATTAGGGTTATAAAAATGTTATATATGATAATAAAAATAATGTGATCAACATATAGTTTTAATCTCAAGAGTAATATTCATAAATCAACTATAATTTGGTTAGAAAAAGAAAACCAATTTTGTCGTGAATAGTAACTCATGAATAGTAACCCCGACACAAAAAGGTAAAAATTTCACAATAAAATATATACCAATATTTCGGTATAATGATATTGAAAGAATAATATTTCTTAAGCTTATAAACAATTTATTTTAATTGTTTACACTTTACTAAATAATGCATTTAATCATTCTAAAATGTCAAACTCATAAGATTTCATCACCAATAACCAAAACCCTCATCAAAAATTTGCATATACCTCATATAGGATTCTCAATTCATAAAATCCTATTTTTCAATTTTCTTACTTCACAAAACATATTTAATTTATTTACTCATAACTAGACCATTTTCATGAAAAATATCAAATCCGTTCCAAAAATATTTCTTTTCTGGGATTTAGCATAATATAGTCCCATAGTGAACATATATTTTTCTCAGAATTTTTAAAAGTCATTTACTATTTTTCATATGGCCAAAACAGCCGAATATTTAGACATTTATCAAAAATTGTATTTTTGTCCAAAAATTCTGAAATTTACAGAGTATACTCCTATCATATACATGTACTCTCAATAAAAATTTCATCAATTTTGGAGTTAACCACAAGGAGTTATAAGCGGTTACTTTTAAAATAGTTTTTTCTCAAAAAATCACCATTTTTGGACACAATCAAGAAAACTCATCAAAATATCATTTCAAATTTTTCTAAAATTTTTGAAGGTCAGAAAAATTACGAAACTGGAAAATATAACAACCCTTAAAATCCCTTACCTCAAAAGTGCAGTATTTCTGACTGGAATGCAAAGCCGAAATAAATTTGCACTGAATAGAAACTCTCAAAGTATCTAAATACTCACAAAATATGCTTCATAATATAGAGTGAGAAAGAGAGAAAGCTTACGTTTCTGGTGTGATTTTCAATTCTAACTTAGGATAGCACGCCGAAGCAGACTTAACATGCAACCTGATGGTTTTACCTGCTACTATTCCCATCCATCACATTTGAATAAAAATCTCAGCACATTTCTTCACCAACCAAGAGTGGGGCCTACCAATTCTAGAATTTTTTACCAAAATGATTAACTCCGAAAATTCAACAATTTCTGAACCAGTCATCTCGTAAAATTCATAATAAATCAAACGTTCATTTTTAACGGTTCAAAATTTGTGGACATATACTCAACTTATATATGTATAACATATCCAAATATTACCATGATCCAACGGTCGGATTAAAAATTCTAACCCCGCAATATATCTCAAAAACCCTAATTTGATTTTTAATACCTCCATTCCGACAAAAATACTGATAAAACACCTCAACATTAACTCCTTCATTTTTAACCACAAAAAATATATCCCTCATTTATATTCACATAAAATAAATATTTCCTTATCATATAAATCAATAATTAATTATTCACAAATAATATTACAGAATCTCAATTATGACAACCAGGCCGTTCCCAGGAAAGAGGGAGCTTTCCAATAAGAATTTCTCCTTACTAGCGCGCAATTAGATGACCAAACCTCTCCTTAGACAGAACTTTCTAGACATTGCCAATAATGCTATCTAATAATATTATTTAAATAATATGAATTATTGATCTGATAATAGGAAATACTGTGCAGCAACAAATATTGAAACAATAAAATAAAATATTAAACATTAATTACTGTAACAATTATTGAGTAGTGCCTTCTTACGTAAGAATCAATAATTTCAAAAATACTGTGCAATACCGTGTGCTACTGTGCAATAACGCGTATTACTGTATTTTAACCACCGGGTATTCCAACAGTGTTGACGGTAACAACTACGCTGTTATTTGTAAAAACTCAAATTTGTCATTTTCTTCATCCGACAGTTATTCTGTTATGGGGACCACAAATGGCTGCGCCGTCGTACGAATATTTCCCGACAGAAAGAATATTCCATGACCAAACGAATATTCCCCGACAACAATGAATATTTTATAACCACTTGTGTATTTTGAAAAAAATTCATATATCACCCTTAACTTTAACATTTATCAATTTAACCATTTACTGAATAGTAATTATAAGAAAAATTGAATATTTTTATTTCATAAAATTCGGGGTCTTACATCGAAGCAGTGATAACAAACATAGAGGGAATCAACATGCCAGAAATGGTAACCACTTCGGTGGTAATCATGGCCAAGATAATAGAAGTAGAAATTTCAATAAAAGGAAATTCAATAATGATGGAAAGACGTCAGCACCAGCACCTGTTGTTAAGGAAGGAGAACGACCGTCGGTAGTATGTTACAAATGCGGAGGGGAGGGACACATCAGTCCAAACTATACGCAGCAGTCCAAAATATGTTACAATTATGAAAGAGAAGGTCACCTAGTATGATTTTGTCGTGAACCAAAGTTGAGTCTAGCTGGGATGGAGGAATCAAAGGCCATCCTAGACAAGTCAAAACAGGTAGTTCAAGGGAGAGCGTTTGTCATAACCTCCCAAAAAGTGAAGAATCCGAACGAGGTGATCACGGGTAAGCTAATCATAAACTCTAGTGAAGTCTATACCTTATTTGATACTGGTTCTACCCATTCTTTTATTTCTCCTACTTGCGCTCAACGTTTAAATTTAACTTCGAAGAAATTAGACTTTGATTTATCTGTTAAAACTCCATTGGGAGAAACCTTCATTACATCCACTGTTTATAAGTTTTGTTTGATTCAAATTGGTAATCGCATGTTATATGTCGATCTTATCTCTTTGAAAATACTTGCATTTGATGTGATTTTAAGGATTAATTGGTTAACTACTCATCATGCTAAAATCGATTATTTTCGTAAGGTTGTTAGCTTTTATATTCCTAACCAACCTATTATGCGAATTCAAGCAACCAAACCACTAAAGTCGATCACTATCATATCAAGCCATAAAGCTATTCGTTTATTGAAAAACGGATGTCAAGTTTTCTTAGCCCATGTCACGGATTTAAATAAAAATACGTCAGATTTGAATGATATTTCTATTGTTAATAAATTTCCTGACGTATTCCCTAAAAAACTTCCTGGCCTACCCCCAGAGCGTGAAATCGAGTTTTGTATTGATCTTGAACCCGGTACAAAATCCATTTCCAAAGCTCCATATCGAATGGCTCCTATTGAACTTCAGGAGTTAAAAGCCCAACTGCAAGAACTGGTAGACATCGGTTTCATTCGTCCTAGCACGTCTCCTTGGGGTGCTCATGTTATATTCGTAAAGAAGAAGATAGAAGTATGCGACTTTGTATTGACTATAGGGGTGAATCATGTCACCGTCAAAAATAGGTACCCGTTACCTCGAATTGATGTCCTATTTGACCAGTTGCAAGGTGCTAAATTCTTTTCAAAGATCGATCTTCGTTCCGGATATCATCAGTTAAAAGTTAAAACTGATGACATTCCAAGGCTGCTTTCAGAACTCGGTACGGGTATTACGAATTCCTAGTCATGTCTTTTGGATTGACTAATGCTCCTGCGGCCTTCATGGATATGATTAACCGAGTATTCAAGAATATTTGGATCATTTTGTTGTTGTCTTTATTGATAAAATCCTCATATACTCCAAAAGCCGTGAAGATCGTGAGCAACACTTGAGGCTAATACTCCAAAAGCTTCGTGAAAACAAACTATATGCCAAGTTACAGAAATGCGAGTTCTGGCTTGAGGAAGTAGCATTCCTTGGGTACGTGATATCAAATCATGGAATATCTGTTGACCCGGTAAAGATAGAAACAATTCAAAGCTGGGAGAAACCTAAGTCAGTTACCGAAGTACGTAGCTTTCTGGGCTTAGCTGGTTATTATCAGAGATTCGTGGAAGGATTTTCTCGAATCGCTACTCCATTAACTCAGCTGACTCGAAAAGATACAAAATTCGGTTGGAGCGAGGAATGTGAGAAGAGTTTTCAAGAACTCAAGAGGAGACTCATTTCAGCACCTGTTCTGATAATACCATTTGGTTCGAAGGGATATGTCATCTACAGTGATGCTTCAGGTAAAGGTTTAGGATGTCCTCTTATGCAACATGGGAAAGTCATAGCCTATGCCTCGCGACAACTCAAAGAATATGAGAGGAATTATCCTACTCATGATCTAGAGTTGGCAGCATTCGTTTTTGCACTTAAAATCTGGAGGCATTACCTGTATGAAGAGAAGGTGGAGATCTATATAGATCATAAAAGCCTCAAATATTTCTTCACTCAAAAGGAACTCAACATGCGGCAACGACGTTGGCTTGAACTGTTGAAAGATTATGATCATACTATTCAATACCATCCTGAAAAAGTGAACGTGGTAGATGACGCATTGAGTAGAAGATCATATGCAGGTACGAGTGCAATATTGTCAACACAAAGGCCCATTTTGTATGACTTACAAAGGATGGAGATAGTGATAAAGACTCCAGGGACCCACGTGATGATGACAAATATACGAGTAGAACCGACTTAATCGATAAAGTTAAAGTTGCTCAAACTACAGACCTGGAGCTGATGCATATGAAGAAGAAAGTGCAAGAAGGTGTTATTCCTGAAGCAAGAATCAGTGAAGAAGGAATACTTAGAGTCAACTCCAGACTTTGTATTCCTAACAACTCTGATTTGAAGTATAAAATCATGATGGAGGCGCACAACACACCGTTTGCAATCCATCCTGGAAGTACCAAAATGTATCATGATCTTCGACATATATTTTGGTGGAGCAATATGAAGAGAGAGATAGCGGAGTTTATCTCAAGGTGTTTAACGTGTCAACATGTCAAGGCGGAGCATCAAGTGCCAAAAGGTCAATTGCAACCACTTGAAATTCCAGAATAGAAGTGGGAACACATTACCATGTATTTCGTTACTGGTCTTCCCAAGGTTTCTCAAGGCATAGATGCTATTTGGGTCATTGTTGATAGATTGACCAAGTCTGCTCATTTCTTACCTATACGAGAAACTTATTCACTTGAACGTCTTGCTCGTATTTACATAAATGAGATTATAAGACTGCATGGTATGCCAGTATCCATAGTTTTTTATCGAGACCCAAGATTCACTTCATGATTTTGGGTCAGTTTGCAAAAAGCTATGGGCACGGATTTACGATTTAGTTCGACTTATAATCCTCAAACAGATGGGCAGTCAGAGAGGACTATTCAAACTCTTGAAGATCTATTAAGACTCTGTGTCCTTGACTTCAAAGAAAGTTAGGACAAGTTATTGCCATTGGTAGAATTCTCCTACAACAATAGTTATCAAGCAAGTATTGGCATGGCTCCATTTGAGGCGTTGTACGGATGCAAGTGTCATTCTCCAGTATGTTGGGACGAGGTGGGTGAAGCAACGTTGTTATGACCAGAATTGGTACGCATGACAACAGAAAAGATTCAAATGATCCGACAACGTATAAAAATCTCACAAGATAGACAAAAGAGTTATGTTGATCTTAATCGAAAGGACGTGGAGTTCAATGTTGGAGATCATGTGTTGTTAAGGGTTGCTCCATGGAAAGGAGTTACGAGATTTAGAAAGAGAGGAAAGCTAAATCCTCAATTCATTGGCCCATTCGAAATCATCGATCGAGTAGGAACTGTGACTTATAGACTCGCCTTACCGCCAAGTATGTCTCGTGTTTGATCATAACGTTTTTTACATATCCATGTTACGTAAATATGTGGAAGACCCGAATCACATTATTGAGTTAGAACAAGACGAAATAGCGAAAGATTTAACGTATGAGGAGGTACCTATTAAAATCTTGGATAAGAATGAACATATTCTACGCTCCAAGGTTATACCTCAAGTTAAAGTTTTATGGAGAAACCACGATGTTGAGGAAATAACCTAGGAGTTAGAATCTGAAATGAAATCAAAGTATCTTTACCTCTTCAACATACCAGGTATGTACCCTAATTTCGAGAACAAAATTTCATAAGAAGGAGAGGTTGTAAGACCCCAACTTTTATGAATAAAGAATAATTTTCTCTAAATATCATTTTAAATATTATGGTGTGGATTTGATATAATGTTATAGTTGTGGATAATATTTATAAATTTTGCAAAGTAAGCAAGTTGTTATAAAATATTTATTTGGTCGGAAAATATTCTTTTTGTCGAGGAATATTCGTACGATGGCACAATCATTGGTGGGCCCCACAACAGAATTATTGTCGGAGTTAGAAAACGACAGAAATATCATTTTATAAAAATAACGACGAAAGTTTTACCGTTAACTGTTGAAATACCCGATGGTAAAAGTACAGTAATACGCGTAATTGCATAGTAGCGCACGGTATTGATTATTGATGCTTACGTAAGAAGCCACTCAGTTATACTCAATTATTGCTACAGTAATTGCTGTATAGTATCTCATATTATTGATTCAATTATTATCACAGTATCATCTGCATAATATTTTATATTATTAAATTAATAATTGAGACGACAAAGTTATTCATATTATTATTTGTAATATTGACGATGTCTAGAAAGTTCTGTCGAGGAGAGATTTGGTCGCCTAATTGTGCTCTAATAGGGAGAAATCCTTATCGGAAAGCCCCCTCTTTCCTGGGAATGATCTGGTTGTTAAATATTGTGAGTTATAATATTAATGATGAATAATTGTTGGAAGATTAAAAATGTGTTGATTAAAGATAAAATAATTTGTGGTAATATTTATTTAATCTTTGATATAAATAAGAAGTCTGTTATGTGACGTTTGTGGTAAGTTTGGTTTATTCTATGGGGGCCCATATGTCATCATCTAAGAGTCACTTTCACCAATAGTAATTGCCTTTACCGAGCGTCGAACCACTTGCCGTTTCATATTACAGGCGTCGAACCACTAGTCGTTTCATATTACAGGCGTCAAACCACTTGTCTTTTCATATTACAGACGTCGAACCACTTGTCGTTTCATATAACAGGCGTCGAACCACTTATCGTTTCATATTACAGGCGTCGAACCATTTGTTGTTTCACATTACAGGCGTCAAACCACTTTTCTTTTTACATCACCAGTCGTCAAGCCACTTGCCTCTTCACATTGCAAGGGCTAAGACAGAAATCTTCTATAAATAGAAGCTTATTTCTTCTTTCATTCTCACTACGACTCACAAGAGAATTCTATAGAGAGAGAATCAGAGAGAAAGAAGAAGAGTATTCTGTTACTACTCTATTTCAGTATCCAATCTACTACTGAGGTAAGGGGTATTATTTCTTTCGTATTCGTAAGGGATATTATTTTTGTTCAATAATGGTATGAAATAATATTTTTTTCCATACTCTGTAGTATATAAGTAATATTATTTCGTTTCAGATTCTGAATTCTACACTTATGTTGTTAAGTATTGCTTCTATACTCCTTAAAATTAGTAGAATATTCTTGAAATTTGCGCTTCATCTAGTATCGTTTCACAAGGATATTTTCCTGAACATTCTTGTTAAAGTTTAATCTTTTTATGCCGGAGTACTATTCACGAAGTACTATTCACAGGGTACTATTCATGATAAAAATTAATTTCTTTTCTGTATAAATTATTTTTGATACAATATTATTCTTGAATTTTACTCCACAAAGTAGTACCATGTTGGCCATTTGGACATTATTGAATTCTGGACAAATTAAATTATAAATCTTTAAAATTTATCCTTACTCTCTTTTAATTGAATTCTTATATCATTGTCATCATCCTCATGCTTATATTATGATGAAAGTCATTTGTGGCCCGTAGGGCATAGATGGACTTGGTTTGATTATGACCAGCGATTATACGGTATAATCATAACAGTAATGTTACAAATAATGTGGTAAAAGTCATTATTGGCCCGTAGTGCATTGATGGACAGTTGTTGGTATGATCATGACCATTGGTGATACTAATGAATATCCTTGGCCCATAGTGCAGGGATGATTCGATGATGTGGATTATTTATTAAGCTGAGTCTCAGCGATAAAACTGTTGATAAACTTTTTAAATGATAAAAGATAGTAGATATCATGCTCTACTTGACTCTTCTAATGGATTGCTTGTTCCGCTGCAGTTAAACTTGATGTTTATTGTATTTTATCAGTTTAACACTGTTGGAGGCTAATGATAATTTATTTTGCATTATCTTAGTCATAATATTTCTTACTGGGCTAGTTGAGCTCACCCTTTTTGTTTTCATTGTTCTCTTCAGGAAATGAGAATATAACTGGGACGAGTCGGGAAATGGAGTGACGGTCCAGATAGGTGGCTATAGTAGTCCTCACAATTATGTGAAATAGTGTGATAATAATTGTAATGAGGACTTTATTTGAGTTTGGATACTCTCTACGAGACATTATCCGTGTTGAAACTCTCAGCTACGTTTTGTCGTACTGTATCAAAGAAGTTTGTATTTAAATTCTATACCATGTATTTGGCGACTCAAGATGGGTGATGTATACCTATTTTGGGGGCGTCACAGGTATTCTCGATGGCAATGCCCGTCGATATTGAGCCCGTCGATAATGACTCAATCTCGACAGTATCGACCGTCGCCAATGGCCTTTGCCCCGTCGACCCTCACTCTTGGCGTACGCGCATGTAATGGTAAACTTGGCGAGGATAAGGTATAGGGACTCACTGCCGACAGGAGTCATTAATGACAAATGTGTCATCGTCAGTGAGGTCATTCTCGATGGCATTGCGCCCGTCGACAATGGTCCCGTCGGCTATGACATGGTTTTTTGTAGTGGTTGTAATAATTAGTTTTAATGAATACATCAATAAATTTAATTACTCATTTTTAATTTCATGTAAATACATTTAATTAATATAGTAGTTAGCTTATTTAATATTTCACATTAAAATTAGTTGATTAAATTTTAATATTAATATACTAATTAGTTTATTTAATATTACTAATTAAGTTAGTATTAGTTGATTAAAATTTTATTAATATTTAATATTTTAAGAATATAAATTGATAGTATTTCTTTTTGAACAAAAAATGATAGTAAAGTGGAGTAAATCTACGATAGTAGATGTTACAATAGCAGAAAAGCTTTGCGATAGTAGAGTAGCTCTGCTATAGTAAAAGCTAAAATCATTCTAAACTCTATGATCTAAGTAATAACTCTACGATCTAAATCATTATTCTACGATCATTAAGTTATTACTCTACGATCGTTTAATCATGACTTAACGATCGTAGAGTCATTAGTTAATGATCGTATAATCCATATATCATCTACGGTTAGGATTTGCCTCTGTCTCGTCTCAACTTGAGAAGTCAAAATGGTACCTAAGGTTAATGTCACCTATGATATGGTGGTCCATGATCATGACAACCATTTATAACAACACAATTGTCACGCAGAGGAACAAATTCAAAGATCTCAAACTCCAATCATGGGCAATCCCGAGATTCAATATCCAAGTATGTATTTTTGAAATAAATACCAAGTTTCAGAATTGAAACTGACAACATAATTTTTACTTCCATTTAAATTTGGTACTAAATTCCAATTCTAAAGCTTGAAATTTATTTCTTAGACATAATGTCAATTGTACTATTTGTTAAGTTATTTGAAGGCAGGTCGATGTTGATAATATTAGGTTTATTTCATTTTTGTAGTATTTCTCTAAATGACAAAGGAAAGCTATTAATGACTTATAATAGAAAATGCCATACTAGATGTAGATTGCAAAGGCAAGAGGCATTAAGGTCTTAAGTTTAGGCCTTTTGAACCAGGTGGGAGGACAAATATTTTTTCCCTTTAATTTTTATTTAATTATTTTTTCCCTCGCGGTCATTTAGTAATTTATGAAAAATTCTTTGTAGAGTAAAGAACTTAACCAAAATAGAGAATTTCACTTGCATACTGATTAGCTTCACATTACGGGCTGGACATACACATTTTTTTTTGGATCAATTACATATTCTATTACATTTTTTAAAATAATTACAATAATAGTGCACTCATAAAATATTTACAAAAAGTAATACACTTTTCATATTTATTTACAATATTAGTGCAATTAGGATTCCTTAATTTAGGAAATTAGTACGCAATTAGGATTCCTTAATTTAGGAGATTAGTATTGATTTACTTTATCTCTCCTCTTTTTTTCATTTCTTTAATTCAAAGACTGCAACATTTATGTAACGCCCCCAAAATAGGTCCATTCCACCCAACCTATTCTGAGTCACCACGAAGTACACTCAATCCAATTTCTAAATACAAACTTCATTATTACAATTGTCGCGCAAAGTACGACAACACATATATTGTGAGTTTTACTACAAATAGATACCAACTGTGACTCTCATCCCGTTACCTAGATATCACCTCACATTGATACCTTAGAGTGGTACCTTACATAAAGGTATAGTCAATAAATATTTTAGAAATTAAAATCTTTAGAAAATACTCAAGGAAACCTTCGTACATGGGAGGCCATGCATCTAGGTTATGATAGGTAACATATACCCACAGTATTATCCTTGGTTGACCCAATAGACCCTAAAAAAAAACGATAAGATTGCTATCATGTTATTTCCAATTGTGAGTCTTCTCTTGACATATAATTATATTCATTGTCTCCAATTGAGAATTATATTTCAACCAAACTCCAAGATTATATAGGTAGTGCTCGTAGATATACTCAGCAAGTGGATGTGCACAACCCTGTCTTATGATAACACGAAGTCGTAGGTCATTAGACATCTTGTATGATAGTGACAAAACACCCTTCCAACATTGGGTTCGCCTCACCCTATTTGATTCACCAAATATAACTACTAAATGATGTATAAAATACAACACACTTTTTTATACTGTTTAGGGAGAACCTCCACAGCTAGAGACCACTGTTCTATTCTCCTGTTACCCCCGTTCGACCCAACTACATTCTTATTATCTGAAAGGAATTGTGAAGCAGAAGGGTGAGCACAACTAGCCCAGTAAAGAATATCATGACTAAAGATAATTAAATTATCAATAGCCTTCGTCAGTAATGAATCAAAGATTTAGAACATATGGTAGATGATAAAACTTTTCAACCATAGTTGCAGCGGAACGAGCAATCCATTAGAAGAGTCAAATAGACCATAAAGTTTATTATCTTCTCCATGTTAAAAGTTCACCAACAATGTTTTATCCCTGTAACATCAATCAACAGTTCTGGTCCACAATCATATGAATAACTCATAATCATAATTGTGGTTCTAAATTTCTCTTCTCATCCAGGACGAAGATAATTTGTATCACCTGTCTTTACCTGAAATATCAAAGATCATGGTTATACCAAATCACAGTTTCTGTTCATAATCATACTAATAAGTTCATCTTTACACTACGGGCCAAAGATATTCATTAACAATTCATCTTTACACTACGGCCAAAGATTTTCAACAACAGGTCATCTTTGCACTACGGCCAAAGATATTCAACAACAGCTCATCTTTACACTAGAGGCCAAAGATATTTATCAACAGCTCATCTTTGCACTACAGGTCAAAGATATTAATCAACAGTTCTTTTTTGCACTACAGGCTAAAGGTATACAACTGTAAAATTAATAAACAACAGTCCATCTATGCACTACGAGCCAAAGATGACTTTCATCACAATATAAGTATGAGGATCATGACAAGGATATAAAGAATCAATCACATGAGATAAATGATAAATTTTAAAGACTTTAACAATTTAATTTATCCAGAATTCAATAAAATCCAAATTGTCAACATGATACTGCTTTGTGAATTAAATTTTAAGAATAATATTATATCAAAAATGATTTGAACAGAAAATAATATTTTAACGAATATTTAACGAAGATAATAACATTAAATTTATTTACTAATATTATTAATCATTAAATAATATTTTAAATCAAAGATTTCATAACACCTTAATCCAAATGTTATAAATCACTTAATAATCTCATAATCTAATATTATTCATATTACAACAATATTTTAATCATTTCTTAAACTTATAAATAATTTATTTTAATTGTTTACACTTTACTAATTAATACATTTAATCATCCTAAAATGTCAAACTCATAAGATTTTATCACCAATAACGAAAACCCTCATCAAAAATCTGCATATACCTTCTATAGGATTCTCAAGCCATAAAATCCTATTTTTCAATTTTCTTACTTCACATAACATATTTAATTCATTTACTCATAACTAGTCTATTTTCATGAAAAAGAAAACCAAATCAGTCCCAGAAAATTTTATTTTCTGGAATTTAGCAGAATATAGTCCCATATTGAACATATATTTTTCTCGGAATTTTTAAAATTCATTTACTATTTTTCATATGGCCAAAACTGTCTAATATTTAGACATTTATCATAAATTGTACTTTTGTTCAAAAATTCCGAAATTTACATAGTATATAGCTGCTACATACATGTACTCCCAATAAAAATTTCACCAATTTTAGAGTTAACCACAAGGAGTTATAAGGGTTTACTTTTAAAAATAGTATTTTCCCATAAAATTCATCACTCCTAATCTATACATCCAAAAATCGCTATTTTTTGACACAATCTAGAAAACTCATCAAATTATCATTTAAAAATTTTCCAGAATTTTTGAGGGTCGAAAAAATTATGAAACTGAAAAACATAATAACTCTTACAATCCCTTACCTCAAAAAAGCAGTATTTCTGACTGGAATATCGGATGTAAAGTCGAAAGAAACTTGCACTGAATAGCAATTCTCAAAGTATCTAAATACTCACAAAAATAAGCTCGATAATATAGAGAGAAAACTTATGAATTCTGGTGTGATTTTCAATTCTAACTAAGCACCTTATTTATAGGAAAATGTTAGAACGCCAAAGGAGACTAAATTAATAAAATAATATTATAATTATTCTACGCATGCTACTTTGGAACCCACCATAATTGAAACTCAATTCAGCACATTTTGTTAACAAAGGACAAAAGTGGGTCCCACCCATAATTTAATAAAAACAATTTATTTTCTGAAACTTTAATAATTCATAATAAATAGCGCTTTTATCAGAAAAATATGAATTTTATGTCCATTTTATAGGAAATTGAATTCTCTATAACTTTTCAGAAGAAAATTTTTCCAAATTCCAAACAGAAAATGTCCGAAATTCACATACGGACGATTTTCAACACCTCTTAAAATTCATAACAAATTATACGTTAATTTTTAACGGTTCAAAATTTATGGACACATACTCAACTTATATATGTATAACATATCCAAAAATCACAACGATCCAACGGTCGGATTAAAATTATAACTCACGCAATAGAGCTTTAAGAACACTGATTTAATTTTCAGACTATATGTCCCTCATACCAGTTTCACTCAAACAGTCACCACAAAAAATTTACAAAGAATATTTGGGTGATTCAAATTTCTACGATTAGCTTACTTCCAGGGCTTTCTTTTGATATATGGCTCATCTCCTAACTCATTATACACAACGAGTTATGAATTTTACAAAATCAAGTAATAAACTAATTTTTCTGAAAATCTCATATTTCGTTCTTCATTTCGACAAAATACTAATAAAACACCTCAGCATTAATTCCTTCAATAAATATTTCCTTATCATATAAATTAATAATTAATTATTCACAAAAAATATTACAGAATCACAATTATGACAACCAGGTTGTTCCCAAGAAAGAGGAGGCTTTCCAATAAGGATTTCTCCTTACTGGCACGCAATTTGGTGACCAAACCTCTCCTTAGACAGAACTTCCTTAGATATTGCCAATAATATTATGCAAATAATATTATGCAAATAATATGAATTATTGATCTGATAATGAAAAATATTGTGCAGTGACAATTATTGAACAACAATAATATAAGATATCAATGTAGCAATTATTGAATCAATAAAATAAAATATTAAACAATAATTACTGTAACAATTATTGAGTAGTGCCTTCTTTCGTAAGAATTAATAATTCAAAAATACTATGCAATACCATGTGCTACTGTGAAACCACGCGTATTACTGTATTTTAATCACCGGGTATTCTAACAGTGTTAACGGTAATTACTACGTCGTTATTTGTAAAAACTCAAACTTGTCGTTTTTTTCATCCGACCGTTTTCCATTATAGGGCCCACAAATGGTTGTGCCGTCGTACGAATATTCCCCAATAATAAGAATATTCCACGACCAAACGAATATTCCCCGACAACAATGAGTATTTTATAACCACTTGCTCATTTTGAAAAAAAAAATCATAATCACCCTTAACTTTAACTTTTTATCAATTTAACCAGTTACTGAATAGTAATTATAAGAAAAATTGAATACTTTTATTTCATAAAATTCGGGGTCTTACAATTCAAACTCTATAACACTGGTGCAGTTATGTTAAGGTTGTGCGCCATGGACACCGTCAAAGCTTTCTATCCTTTCTCACAAAGGCCTCCCCACTTGGTATTCTCCGTAGCAGTTCTTTGTCACTGAAAATCATGGCGGAAGAGGGTGGTTTCGGTGTATGTACAGTGAGAGTTTGGAGAGTTCGGTGTGCTAAGGTGGGAGGATTCGGATCCATCCGGAGAAGATTAAAATGTCAGATGGAGGGGGGACATTAGAGAGCGTGATCGGAAGGGGAGAAGATGAGGAGAGATGATTTTGGTCTTCTTTTTATTTTTATCAAATACAGGGCAATATTAAAGGGGGAACAATCACGATTGGTTCCTAATGATTCTTCACAATTTCTCCACCATCTCCTATGAAACCATCTAATGCAAAATAGCATCATCCTGAAGCATGTTTTTCCCTTTTATGGTACATTGAAGTTTATGGGTATTTTTTTTTAGCAATTGATAAGCATGACATTCACACCTGCAATTTTTTCATAGTGCAGTTGGTAGCCAAACATTCATACCAAGGTAACCAATTCAGTATTATTTGGTTACCAATTTATTTTGAACGTGATGCAGTTGGTAGCCAAACTTTCATGCAGTGGGTATCCAAACCTTCATACCAAGGTAACCAATTCAGTTTTATTAAGTTACCAATTTATTTTGAATATGATGCAGTTGGTAGCCAAACCTTCATGCAGTTGGTTGTCAAACTTTCAGACCAAGGTAACCAATTCATACTGCAGGTGCTGTTAGGTTTGTAATATTCATGAACGCAATCAAATTGCACAAAATAGCAGAAACATAAAAAAATCAGAGTTTAAAATTTTACAAACCATATACCTAGATCACCCTTTATGTGCAATTATTAATTAAACGAAAAAGAAAGAACAAGAATCATACCCTTGAAGATCCGAGCTTCCTCAGGTACAAGTTTACCTCCAATCCTTTTCGCGTCCAACTTGAATCCACCGGGTTTGGTTTCTTCCTTTGATCAACGTTAGCCACCCAAGTGTTTGGCCTCTAGAGGTGATCCACCAAGGAAGAAGAAGAATTCAAGAAGTTGGGTGGTTGGATAAACCCTAATTTTTCTATCTCTATAGAAAAAGAACGTACTCTCCAACTCTTGGAATTGCGTACTCACGTGTTGTGAAAGTGTCAACCACCTCACCCATAATAAGACTCCTCTTATTTATAGATGTAGGCAACCCTCCTTAACAATTAAGAAATTAGGTTTTATTTAATTAATTAAATTCTTTTAATTAATTAAGCTACTTAATCTTATTAGTGATAACTAATTAAACTCTTTTAATTAATTTGTCTCCTAATCCTATTAGGATATTTGAGAGTACTTTTATTAATTAATTCCCAAACTCTTTTAGGAATTAAATAATAATAATAGTAATAATAATAATAAGACTCCTCTTATTAATTTATATTTAATATTTCTAAAATATTAAATAATAAATATTAAGCTATTTAATTTATTCTATCACCATATATTAAATTAAATATACTTAACTTATTATTACGATTATGTCATTAACTTCTTAAATAATTATTCTTCTTTTTATGGTGTGACCCTTTAGGTTCTCCATATTAAACCGATTGTGAATAAATCAATTAGAACAATTCTAATCTTATTTAAATAAATAAATTAAAATAATAATTTATTTAAATAAATAATATTTATTCTACAATAGGGATAAGCCTCCCTAGTGATCAACAACTTTCCAAATAATATAGATTTTAACATTAATTATAAAAGAACCTTTGAGTAAATAGTTACCGTACAATTCAATCCTTCCACCATACAATGTCACAATTACATATAAGACATGGAATTATTGTCAAGTCTTATTTTATTTAATTATATGTATTTCGGCTCTTAAATACGCAACTCCAAATAATGCAAATTAAAAACTCCTTTCTAATTTCATTATGCCTTGGCCAAGGACTACTGAGTTGCCATTTATCGAATCACATAGGACATTTCTCTTCTTTTACTAGAAGTGGTAGATTCTTTATTGATCATACATTATCTCCATGTACAATTTATTATACCCAAGCATACCCTTTGATATACCCTAAGGGTCTTAAGGAATAAGTCAAAGTATAACTTATCATACACAAGATACTATGATGATCTCAAGTCCAAAGATCACTTGTACTACTATCACTACAGGAATTCCTATTGACAGGCAAGTAAAACTCCATTAGGTATTCCTTAGCGAGCCACGTTCAGTGAACTTATTCTCTAATAAGCACTTACATACTTGCTTTAGTGTCTCCACACAAATGATCATGAGATCAATCATCCTCATCTAATGAGCAAGCAACGTATGTACCAATCTATCCGGATTCACTAATCCCCAATTTAGTAATCCAACGATTGAGAACTATTTTAGTTTTAAGCTTTCTAAGAATTTAGATCTCATTAGAATGATCATCATCATGATTCTAAAAGTATTGCTTAAAACTATACGTTTATCACATATTAAAAAACATCATCATGTAGATAATTAAAAGTCTTTAATAAATAAATACTTTTTATTAATAAATGAATAAGATTGTTACAAAGTATATGCTTTATCATCAAACATGATTGGCTTGTGTGCATACTACTTTCAGCGTGGAGGTAGATTGGTTACTTTGGTATAAAGGTTTAGTTACCTTGGTATAAAAGTTTGGTTAACTTTTTAAGAAGGTTTGGTTATCAACATTACATTACACATCACTCTCTTATCTCTCTCTTTCCTATGCAGTGTTCTTATTTTCTTTTGGACATGAAATTGGAATTGAAATTTTCGGACATGAATAAATTGTGAAAAATTAAATATCCATCTCCTTTCTACATCTGACTCTCGCTCTGTCTATCCGGCGAAGGAGAGGAGGAAGATGACCGGCGATATATCACCGACGAAGGGGATGAGAAAGATGACTGGCGAAGGGGAGGAGAAAGCTGACGTTGCCAAACTTTGAATATTTGAATTTGAATTAGTATTTTAAATTTTAATTTATTTTTGTTGTTAGATCTAAGATATTTAAATTTGAATTATTAATTATGGCATTTATTTCTCCTTGATTTTAGGTTTCCTTATTATTGTGAATTGAATCCTATACTAATTCTCTAAATTAAGGAATCATAATTGCACTAATATTATAAATAAATATGAAAAGTGTATTAATTGTGTAAATATTTTATGAGTGCACTATTGTTGTAATTACTTACTAAATATTGTATATTATTGTAAAGGATTCATATTTTTTTTAAAGAAAGGTGTTAGATCGATCTGGCCCAAAGCCTGACTTTGCAAGCATGTCATATTTTTGTGGGAGAAGCTGGAGCTAACAGGTCCAAAGTCAAGGCCTGGTATGTCCTAGTAAACGATCAAGGCCTGACATAACAAGGCCGGACAGGATCAGGTCAACCTGTTGTGCGCCTCTAAATATATAATAAGTGGTATACTCTTATAATTTATACCAATTTCATGTATTGATAAATTTTATAATTATAATTCGGTGTAAATTTATTACATTGTATAACAAAACTTTATATTAAAAACCGATGAATATAAATATATAAAATAGGAGAATATTAAAAAGTAACCAACATATTATTATTTAATTTTATCGTTTAAAATTTTATATTAGTTAGTATTAGATAGATAGATGGCTAGATAGATATAGATATAGATATATGTTATATATTACTTTTCTTTTTTTTTTAAATATCAAAGGCAAACAATCAGAACGTGTCTCATAATCGAACCATCAAGACTGCTATGCCCCACACCCACATCCAACAGCCTGGAATTTCCCACGTAACATATGCTTATCAACAAATAAACGGCCATTATCCCTCCACGTGGCACACACGATCCGATATTACACCCCAACAATCCAACGGACCCAACACATTGATCTCTCCCTCCGAAATCCTAACCAATTCGCTCTCCCAATCCGTTTCGGATTTTTCCCTCGCCGGGAATTAACAAAAAGAAATTCCCGCCAATAGGAGTACGTATCATGGCGGATTCGGATAACGAATCGGGCGGTCAAAACGCGAACGAGCTGTTGTCGGCGCGTGAGCAGGACAGGTTCCTCCCGATAGCGAACGTGAGCCGTATCATGAAAAAAGCGCTGCCGGCGAACGCCAAGATATCGAAAGACGCTAAGGAGACCGTGCAGGAGTGCGTATCGGAGTTTATTAGCTTTATTACCGGCGAGGCTTCCGATAAGTGCCAGCGGGAGAAGCGGAAAACGATCAACGGTGACGATCTGCTCTGGGCCATGACTACTCTTGGATTCGAGGAGTACGTTGAGCCTTTGAAGGTGTACCTCGCTAAGTACCGGGAGATGGAGGGGGATAAGACCTCCATTGGCGGCGGACAGAGGGATGATTCCGGCGGGGGAGTTAGCTCCGGTGTGACGATGTACGGTGGTGATGGTGGGATGTCCATGATGATGATGGGGGGTCACCATTCGCAGCAGCATTATAATAGTGGTGGTAATCAGGGACAGATGTACGGTTCTGGTTCGTTTCATCAAATGGGAATGGGGATGGGTGGTGGGCCGGGAAAGGGCAGTTCGGGCAGTCTTGGTGGTGGTGGTGGTGGAGGCGGCGGCGGTGAAAGTTCCAGTGGGAGGCAAAGGTAGGTAGGTGGGACCACCTTTTTAATATCTTAAACAGATAAGAGAGTGAGTGGATAACTGTTTTATTAGGACTTTTCTTTTTCATTTTATTTCATTTCAATATAATATTTTGACTAGCTCCAATAATATATTGTTAACTAGGGGTGAGCAAGATATAATTTGGTGCGGTTTGAAATTCAAATCGCACTCGAAATCGCTTAGGTGCGATTTAAAAAATTCAAAACCGCATACGAAATTGTTTGTGATTAGTGCGGTGCGATTTTAAAGTGTGCGGTGCGGTTTCGGTTCCAAAACCAATTGAAACAACAAAAAAATCTAAGTCTTCAATAAAAATTTAGCATAGAATTTACATCGAGCAATTAACTTAGTGACAGAGTCAGAATGGGAATTATATCAAGTATAGAACCAAAGTTCCTTCAAATTCACCATCAAATCATAGAACAGTGAAACACGTAAAATAGTTTTAGTTTATAATAAAGGAATGATACTTTAAAACTAAAACATACGCTATATAAAACAACGGAGACCATATATTCGATAACAAGTAAGAAGGTTTATCTAGTTCCTAAAAATTAAAAGTATATACTGGATATAGAATGAATTCTATCTTATATATTACATGGAGGACTTATATAATATAATCCTAACTATACTTAATTTGAAAAAGAATCTATTAGACTATTACTATTATGGCATTGACCTTAACCAATGAATCAAGTGCTCGAACCAAAGAATTTGGCCCATCAACTATAAGCCCCTCCAATAACGCATCAAACAAATTTAAAATTCCAAAACTCAGTTGCTTAATTTTTGACTCTATAACCTCTAACCATCTTCTTTCAATTTGTGAAAAAATGACAATGCAAGACTAGGATTTTCTCTGAGCGTGTTCAAGTGAAAAGTAACTTTAGAATTTACTAGAGATAATACATACATACACACACATGGTGCGGTTTCGATTTGATACGTGAGGTTTTGGCTAGTAACCAAACCGGAACCGTAAATTTGGTTATTCAACCCACCTAAAACCGCCACATATGCCAGAACCGTTGGTACGGTTTTAATTGGTGCGGTTCGTGCGATTTTTAGTGCGGTTTCGATTTTAATTTGGTTACTTGCTCATCCCTATTGTTAACACTTAAACATGTGGAGTGGAGTTTAGAAAAAAGAAAATATGGAAGTTATTTTTTTTGTTAATTTATTGGAGTATTAATTAATTTGTCTTAGCTAGGTTGGTGAATTAATTGGGAGGTTAACTAACTAATTATGTGTGTAATTATATTTGTCCATGGCATGGGAAGTAGGGTAGCTTCATCATCTGCAATTAAATTAAAGATAATGCATGCATGAGACTGGCATGGATAGATAGATAGATAGATAGATTGTGTTAAATTCATTCTGTTTGGAAACTCAATTCTAAAACTTCACCAAAGATGATGACTTAATTGCAAGATAAATTAAGTTACGTAGTCAAATTTTACAAAAGAGAGTATAAATTTATTTTATATTTTTTTCCTTTTATTTATTATATATATATATATATATATATATGTGTGTGTGTGTGTGTGTGTGTGTGTGAATTATTTTAATCGACTCTTGATTTACTATATATTTGACTGAGATGTAAAATAGCAAGAGTAAATTAGTCTCGATGTAAAACTTTATATAATTGATTTATGTACGTTAAATATTCTTTTGAGGACAATTTAATTTTTATTTTTGACCCAAAAGGAAAAAGGATAATGAGAATGATTGTTTGTTAATTTTGGGAAATGGAATTAAGATAATCTCTCATGCATGCATGCATGTTTGTTCCTTCACCTGACTATATTATACGTAGCTAGTACTAGTACTAGTACTAGTACTATTACAGTACGTACGTACAGCCGGACTCATTCATGTAACTTGTTTTCAAAAAGGAAAACTAAACAGCTTTTGGTGTTCCTATTTTTATTGGATTTATATATATATGCCTAGTACACAGTAGGGTTGAATAAAAAATTAAATTAAAACCGAAATCGTACCAAATGTCACACAAATCGCACTAATAGTTCCGACATATATGACGATTTTAAGTGGGTTAAAAATTAAATTTATGATTTCGGTTTGGTTACTAATTAAAACCGCACGCATAAAACTGAAACCAAACCGCACCATGAAAATTAATTAATTATACAATCCTATTACAAGAGAAATGTGATAACCCCAAAATAGGTCCATTTCACCCAACCTATTCTGAGTCGTCAAATACATGGTACAGAAAATAACTACAATTTTATTACAACATTTGTCGTGCAAAATACAACAACACATATGCTGTGAGTTTTGATACAAATATATACAAACTGTGACTCTCATCCCAACCTTGGATAGCACGTCACAATGGCACCTTACATAAAGGTATAGTCAAAAATTATTTTATAAATTAAAATTTTTGAGAAGTGCTCAAGGAAACCTTCGTACATGGGAGGCCATGCATCTAGGTTATGATAGATATCATATGTTCATAGAATTATCATTGGTTGACCCAATAGACCTCAAAGAAATATAAGAAGATTACTATCATATTTTTTCCAATGGTAAGTCTTTTCTTGACATATCATTATCTTCACTGTCTCTAATTGAGAATTATACTACAAACAAACACCAAGATTATATAGGTAGTGCTCGTAGATATACTCAGTAAATGGATGTGCACAATTGTGTCTTATGATGACACGAGATTGTATGTCATTAGACATCTTGTACGATAGTGACAAAACACCCTTCCGGCGTTGAGTTCGCCTCACCCTATTTGATTCACCAAATATAACTACTAAATGATGACCATCGTTCTATTCTCCTGTTACCCCCGCTCGACCCAGCTACACTCTTATTACCTGAAAGGAATTGTGAAACAGAAGGGTGAGCACAACTAGCCCAGTAAAGAATATCATGACTAAAGGTAAATAAATTATCAATAGCCTTCAATAGTAATAAATCAGATATTTAAAACATATGGTAGATGATAAAAATTTTCAACCATAGTTACAACGGAACGAGCAATTCATTAGAAGAGTCAAATAGACCATAAAATCTATTATCTTTTCCATGTTAAAAATTCATCAACAATATTTTATCCCTGTAACATCAATCAACAGTTCTGGTCCACAATCATATAAATAACTCATCATCATAATTGTAATTCTAAATTCCTCTTCGCATCCAGGACGAAGATAATTTTTATCACATGTCATTACCTGAAACATCAAAGATCATGGTTATACCAAATCACAGTTCCTATTCATAATCATACTAATAAATTTATTTTTACACTACGGGCCAACGATATTCGTCAACAGTTCATCTTTGCACTACTGGCCAAATATATTCAACAACAGGTCATCTTTGCACTACGGGCCAAAAATATTCATCAACAATTCATCTTTATACTACAGGCCAAAGATATTCCTCAACAATTCATATTTGCACTACAGGCCAAATATATTCATCAACAGTTCATATTTGCACTACAGGCCAAAGATATTCATCAACAGTTCATATTATAACCATTTCAATTATAAATATATAATTATTTCAGAATTTATATAAACAATAATTATAACCATGTTGATCATTTCACCTTTGCACTTAAGCTAAAGATATTCAATTATAAATTTAATGATCATGATCATACCAGTCAACAATTCAACTTTGCACTACTGGCCAAAGGGAATCCATAGTCATGATCATACCAAAAATCTACCCAACTTTACACTCAAGTCAAATAGAAATATCATCATTAGTGTTATAAATATGTTATATATAATAGTAAAATCAATATAATCAAAACATCTAGATTTAATCTCAAGAGTAATATTCATAAATCAACTATAATTTGGTTAGAAAAAGAAACTAATTTTGTCATGAATAGTAACTCGTGAATAATAATTTCGTGAATAGTAACTCGTAAATAGTAACTCATGAATAGTAAATCCAACACAAAAAGGTAGAAATTCCACAATAAAATTATTTACACTTTACTAACTAATGCATTTAATCATCCTAAAATTCCAAACTCATAAGATCTCTTCGCTAATAACCAAAATCCTCATAAAAAATCTGCATATACCTCATATAGGATTCTCAAGCCATAAAATCCTATTTTTTAATTTTCTTACTTCACATAACATATTTAATTCATTTACTCATAGCTAGTCCATTTTTATAAAAAATACCAAATCAGTACAAACAAATTTTCTTTTATGAGATTTAGTAGAATATAGTTCCATATTGAACATATATTTTTCTCAGAATTTTAAAAAATCATTTACTATTTTTTATATGGCCAAAACAGCCGAATATTTAGATATTTATCAAAAATTATACTTTTATCCAAAAATTTCAAAATTTACAGAGTATACTTCTATCATATACATATACTTTCAATAAAAATTTTACCAATTTTGGAGTTAACCACAATGAGTTATAAGCGGTTACTTTTAAAATAGTCTTTTCTCATAAAATTTACAACTCTTAATCTATACATCCAAAAATCATCATTTTTGGACACAATCAAGAAAAATCATCAAATTATCATTTTAAATTTTTTCAGAATTTTTGAAGGTCAGAAAAATTACGAAACTGAAAAATATAACAACCCTTAAAATTTCTTACTATCCCTTCCCTCAAAAGAGCAGCACTTCTGACTGGATATCGGATATGACGCTGAAGAAAACTTGCACTGATGAATAGTAACTCACTAAGTATCTAAATACTCACAAAATACACTCGATAATCTAGAGAGAAAAAGAGAGAAAACTTATGAATTCTGGTGTAATTTTCAATTCTAACTTAGCTCTCTATTTATAGGAAAATGTTAGCACGCCGAAGCAGACTTGACCTGCTACCTGATGGCTTTACCTGCTACTATTCAATCCACCAAAAATTAGTCATCTTCCCCAACAACCAAAAGTGGGGCCCACCTATTTCTAGAATTTTCTACTAAAATCATTTATAAACCTAATTTTCAAATCAGTCACCTCTTAAAATTCATAACAAATCATTCGGTCATTTTAAACGGTTCAAAATTTGTGAACATCTACTCAACTTATATATGTATAACATATCTAAAAATCACAACGATCCAACGGTCAGATTAAAAATTATAACTCACACAATAAAGCTGTAAGAACACTGATTTGATCTTTTAATACCTCTAATCCTACAAAATACTGATAAAATATCTCAACATTAATTCTTTCATTTATAACCACATAAATAAACATCATTTATATCCACATCAAATAAATTTTTCATTATCATATAAATCAATAATTAATTATTCACAAATAATATTATAGAATCACAATAATGACAACCAGACAGTTCTCAGGAAAGAGGAGGTTTTTCGATAAGGATTTCTCCTTACTGGCGCGCAATTAGGTGACCAAACCTCTCCTTGACAGAACTTTTTAGACATTACCAATAATATTATCTAATAATATTATACAAATAATATGAATTATTGATCTGATAATGGAGATACTGTGCAATGACAATTATTAAAACAATAATAATATAAAATATCAACGCAACAATTATTGATTCAATAAAATAAAATATTAAACAGAAAAAACTGTAACAATTATTGAGTAGTGCCTTCTCACCTAAGAATCAATAATTGAAAAAATATTGTGCAACACCGTGTGCTACTGTGCAACTACGCGTATTACTGTATTTTAACTACCAGGTATTCCAACAGTGTTAATGGTAACAACTACGCCGTTATTTATAAAAACTCAAATTTGTCGTTTTCTTCATCCGACAGTTATTCTGTTATAGGACCCACAAATGACTGCGCCGTCGTACGAATATTTTCCGACAGAAAGAATATTCTACGACTAAACGAATTATGACTGACCAACAAATAAGCTTAAGTAGGACACACTAGCGAAAGATTTATTCATCTCTTCCCTTCTAGTTATATTCTCCGATCCCGCCAAAGACCATATCCCTAAGCTCTGATACCAAATGTGACAACCCCAAAATAGGTCCATTTCACCCAACCTATTCTGAGTTGCCAAATATATGGTACAGAAAATAACTACAATTTTATTACAACATTTGTCGTGCAAAATACAACAACACATATACTGTGAGTTTTGATACAAATATATACCAACTGTGACTCTCATCCCAACCTTGGATAGCACGTCACAATGACACCTCACATAAAGGTATATTCAAAAATTATTTTAGAAATTAAAATTTTTGGGAATTGCTCAAGAAAACCTTGGTACATGGGAGGCCATGCATCTAGATTATGATAGATATCATATGTCCACAGAATTATCCTTGGTTGACCCAATAGACCCCAAAGAAAAATAAGAAGATTACTATCATATTCTTTCCAATGGTAAGTCTTCTCTTGACATATCATTATCTCCACTGTCTCTAATTGAGAATTATACTTCAAACAAATACCAAGATTATATAGGTAGTGCTCGTAGATATACTCGGTAAGTGGATGTGCACAACTGTGTCTTATGATGACACGAGTTTGTATGTCATTAGACATCTTGTATGATAGTGACAAAACACCCTTCCAACGTTGGGTTTGCCTCATCCTATTTGATTCACCAAATATAACTACTAAATGATGACCATCGTTCTATTCCCCTGTTACCCCCGCTCGACTCAGCTACACTCTTATTACCTGAAAGGAATTGTGAAACAGAAGGGTGAGCACAACTAGCCCAGTAAAGAATATCATGACTAAAGGTAAATAAATTATCAATAGCCTTCAACAGTAATAAATCAGAGATTTAGAACATATGGTAGATGATAAAAAATTTCAACATAGTTGCAGCGGAACGAGCAATCCATTAGAAAAGTCAAATAGACCATAAAATCTATTATCTTCTCCATGTTAAAAATCCATCAACAATATTTTATCCCTGTAACATCAATCAACATTTCTAGTCCACAATCATATAAATAACTCATAATCATAATTGTGATTCTAAATTACTCTTCTCATCCAGGACGAAGATAATTTTCATCACATGTCTTTACCTGAAACATCAAAGATCATGGTTATACCAAATCACAGTTCCTATTCATAATCATACTAATAAATTCATCTTTGTACTACGGGCCAACGATATTCGTCAACAGTTCATCTTTGCACTACTGGCCAAAGATATTTAACAACAGGTCATCTTTGCACTACGGGCCAAAGATATTCATCAACAATTCATCTTTGCACTACAGGCCAAAGATATTCCTCAACAATTCATATTTGCACTACAGGCCAAATATATTCATCAACAGTTCATATTTACACTACAGGCCAAAGATATTCATCAACAGTTCATATTATAACCATTTCAATTATAAATATATAATCATTTCAGAATTTATATAAACAATAATTATAACCATGTTGATCATTTCACCTTTGCACTTAAGCTAAAGATATTCAATTATAAATTCAATGGTCATGATCATACCAGTCAACAATTCAACTTTACACTACTGGCCAAAGGGAACCCATAGTCATGATCATACCAAAAATCTACCCATCTTTACACTCAAGTCAAATAGAAATATCATCATTAGGGTTATAAAAATGTTATATATAATAGTAAAATCAATATAATCAAAACATCTAGATTTAATTTCAAGAGTAATATTCATAAATCAACTATAATTTAGTTAGAAAAAATAAATTAATTTTGTCATGAATAGTAACTCGTGAATAGTAACCCATGAATAGTAAATTCGTGAATAGTAACTCATGAATAGTAACTCATGAATAGTAAATCTGACACAAAAAGATAGAAATTTTACAATAAAATTCATACCAAAATTTTGGTATAAAGATATTGAAATAACATTTCTTAAACTTATAAATAATTTATTTTAATTGTTTACACTTTACTAAATAATGCATTTAATCATCCTAAAATTTCAAACTCATAAGATCTCATCGCCACTAACCAAAACCCTCATAAAAAATCTGCATATACCTTATATAGGATTCTCAAGCCATAAAATCCTATTTTCTAATTTTCTTACATCATATAACATATTTAATTTATTTACTCATAACTAGTTTATTTTCAAGAAAAATACCAAATCAGTACAAACAAATTTTTTTATGAGATTTAGTAGAATATAGTCCCATATTGAACATAAATTTTTCTCAGAATTTTTAAAAATCATTTACTATTTTTCATATGGCCAAAACAGCCGAATATTTAGATATTTATCAAAAATTGTATTTTTATCCAAAAATTCCAAAATTTACAGAGTATACTTCTATCATATACATGTACTCTCAATAAAAATTTTACTAATTTTGGAGTTAACCACAAGGAGTTATAAGCGGTTACTTTTAAAATAGTCTTTTCTCATAAAATTCACAACTCTTAATCTATACATCAAAAAATCGTCATTTTTGGATACAATCAAGAAAAATCATCAAATTATCATTTCAAAATTTTCCAGAATTTTTGAAGGTCAGAAAAATTACGAAACTGAAAAACATAACAACCCTTAAAATCCCTTACTATCCCTTACCTCAAAAGAGCAGCACTTCTGACTGGATATCGGATATGACGCTGAAGGAAACTTGCACTGATGAATAGTAACTCACCAAGTATCTAAATACTCACAAAATACACTTGATAATCTAGAGAAAAAAAGAGAAAAAACTTATGAATTCTGGTGTGATTTTCAATTCTAACTTAGCCCTCTATTTATAAGAAAATGTTAGCACGTCGAAGCAAACTTGACCTGCTACCTGATGACTTTACCTGCTACTATTCCACCCACCAAAAATCAGCCATCTTTCCTAACAACCAAAAGTGGGGCCCACCCATTTCTAAAATTTTCCACCAAAATCATTTATAAACCTAATTTCTAAATCAGTCACCTCTTAAAATTCATAACAAATTATTCGTTCATTTTTAACGGTTCAAAATTTGTGAACATCTACTCAACTTATATATGTATAACATATCCAAAAATTACAACGATCCAACGGTCAAATTAAAAATTATAACTCACACAATAAAGCTGTAAGAACACTGATTTGATCATTTAATACCTCTAATCTGACAAAATACTGATAAAATACCTCAATATTAATTCTTTCATTTATAACCACATAAATAAATTCATCATTTATATCCACATCAAATAAATATTTCATTATCATATAGATCAATAATTAATTATTCACAAATAATATTACAGAATCACAATAATGACAACTAGGCAGTTTCCAGGAAAGAGGAGACTTTCCGATAAGAATTTCTCCTTACTGGCGCGCAATTAGGTGACCAAACCTCTCCTTGACAGAACTTTTTAGACATTGCCAATAATGTTATCTAATAATATTTTTCAAATAATATAAATTATTGATCTGATAATGGAGATACTGTGCAGTGACAATTATTGAAACAATAATAATATAAAATATCAGCGCAGTAATTATTGATTCAATAAAATAAAATATTGAACAGAAATTACTGTAATAATTATTGAGTAGTGCCTTCTCACGTAAGAATCAATAATTAAAAAAATATTGTGCAATAACGTGTGCTACTATGCAACTACGCGTATTACTGTATTTTAACCACCAGGTATTCCAACAGTGTTAACGGTAACAACTATGCCGTTATTTATAAAAACTCAAATTTATCGTTTTCTTCATCCGAAAGTTATTCTGTTATGGGACCCACAAATGGCTGCGCCATCGTACGAATATTCTCCGACAAAAAGAATATCCACAACTAAACGAATATTCCCAGACAACAATAAATATTTTATAACCATTTGCGTATTTAAAAAAAAAATCATATATCATCCTTAACTTTAACTTTTATCAATTTAACCATTTACTGAATAGTAATTATATGAAAAATTGAATACTTTTATTTCATAAAATTCGGGGTTTTACAAGAAATATTTCAATTAACTTTGTATAATGAACCTCTTATGAAAATTAATCTACATGATCACCATTACCATACAAATTTCTTACAATTATCTCTTTTATAACTTTTGGAAGACCCAAAATTTTATGAATAAAGATTTTATTTTCTTGAAATATTTTTTTGAATATTATGGTGTGAATTTGAGATAGTGTTATAATTGTGGGTAGTATTTATAAATTTTACAAAGTATGCAAGTTGTTATATAATATTCAATTGGTCAGGGAATATTCATTTTAACAGGAAATATTCGTACGACAACACAATCATTGGTGGACCCCACAACGAAAGTATTGTCGTAGTAAGAAAACGACAGAATTATCATTTTATAAAAATAACGGCGAAAGTGTTACTGTTAAAACTGTTGAACTACCAGGTAGTAAAAGTACAGTAATATATGTGGTTGCATAGTAGCACACGGTATTAATTATTGATGCTTACGTGAAAAGTCACTCAGTTATACTCAATTATTGCTACAGTAATTGCTGCATCATATCTCTTATATTATTGATTCGATTATTGTCACAGTATCATCTGCATAATATGATATATTATTAAATCAATAATTGAGACGACAGAGTTATTCATATTATTAAATTGCAATATTTATAATGTCTAGAAGTTCTGTCAAGGAGAGGTTTGGCCACCTAATTGCGCACCAATAAGGAGAAATCCTTATCGGAAAACCCCCTCTTTCCTCGAAACGACCTGGTTGTTAAATATTGTGAGTTATAATATTAATGATGAATAAGTTCATGTTGATTAAAGATAAAATTGATAGTTCTATTGTGTTAAAATTATTAGTGTTAGTGAAAATCAAAATTTATTTCGATAATAATTGATGTCTAGAGGTTATATTGTTCAATCAGGTATTCGGGGCACTTTTCGTGTCGGGATACTATTCACGGGGTACTATTCCCGAAGTACTATTCACGGGATACTATTCACCTGAAAAATATATTTCTTTTCGGTCCAAATCATTTTGGGTACAATATTATTCCATGAGGAGATGTGCTAATTTTTCATACCGTTGGTTGAAGTTATAATAGCAAATCAATATGGATCGTTGGTTTAAAGTTTTAATAGTAAATCAATATGGATCGGTGGTTTAAAGTTTTAATAGTGAATCAGTATGGACCGTTGCTTTAAGTTTTAATAGTAAATCAATATGGACCGTCCGTTTAAAAGTAAATCAATCTGGACCGTTCATGAATTAATTACTATTCAGTTAATTCTCCTATAAATAGAAGTTCATTCCTTCATTATTTCTTACGAATTCATTGAAACTCTAGATAGAGAAATTATAGAGAGAAAGAAGTAGAGAAGTCTGCTACCTCACTTTTCTAATATCCAGTTTCTTCTAAGGTAAGGGGTATTATTTCTTTCGTATTCATGAAGAGAACTTATGTTATTCCATTCTTATTATTCTGTTGGAATAACTTGTATACGTGGACTACCGTATACATGGTGAAATTCTTCTGTTATTCCATTCCTCATTATTATGTTGGAATAACTTATTTATGCGAAGTACCGCATACATGGTGAAATTCTTCTATTATTCCGTTCTTTATTATTCTATCGGAATATCTTGTCTGTGCGTTTACGCCGGACCTGGTTCTATTATTTATTATTCTGTCAGAATATCCTGTCTGTGCGTTTATGCTGAACCTGGTTCCATTATTTATTATTCCGTTAGAATATCCTGTCTATGCGTTACGCATGACCTGGTTCCATTATTTATTATTCTGTTGGGAATAACCTATCTGTGCAGTCTATCGCACGCATGGTGAATCCTTCTTTTATTCCATTCTTTATTATTCTGTTAGAATAACATGTCTATGTGGATTATCACATGCATGGTGAATGATCCTTTGTAGTCATTCCTTATTAAATTGTGGAAATGATCTGTATACGTGGATTACCGCATGGCGGGTGAAAATCCATTTGTAGTGTCATACATTCTTTTATACTCAGTTGGTTAAAATTTTGGCTTCTATATTCCTTGAAATTAGTGGAATATCCTGGATATTTGTGCTTCACCCATTATCTTTTCGCAGAAATATTCTTCTGAGCATTCTTGAATTTTTCTCCACAAAGCAGTATCATGTTGATAATTTAGACATTATTGAGTTCAGAATAAATTAACTTATAAATCTTTAAAACTTATTCTTGAACTTATTTTATTGAATTATTAGGTCATTGTCATGATGAGTTATATTGGTTATTATGTAAAAATATGGAAGTTTCTTAGAAATCACAAAGGGTTGAAAGTCAAATTTTGGTAAAAATGGATTATAAAATTCAATTGACCATATCTCCTATTATATTTCAAATTTTTTAGTGTGGTCAAGTTCTAGAGTTAGATCTATGAGTTTTCTAACTTACCCAAGTGGAATCACTGGAAAAGGTGTTGTAGATTTTTGTGTGAACTCATTTTAGCAAAGGAGTCAAAAACTGCAAATTATCAAAAAGGCTACTGCCCAGAATTAAGTTTAAAAGGGCATTTTCGGCCACTTAGCTTGTGAAATAAATTCCGGCCTTTTGGAATATGAAAATATATGGTATAAAGTACATCGTGTCCAAAAATGAGCTCATTCCGACTTAAAATGAGCAAGTTATGACTATTTCAATATTTAAGTTTTTTCGACGAAAAATGTTATAATCGGAGTTCTATAACTCCGATGACCATGAAATTTAAACTGGAAGCTCACATTAACATGTGTAAGATCCTGTCAAGATTTGGTAATTTCTGGAGTTAAACTTAAGGTAGCTAATTTCTTAAGAAATTAATTAGAAATTAATTTTTAAAAAATACTTAAGGGAGTTGAAAAATTATAAAAAAAATACTTGTTGTGTATGAAATATATGTATATATGTTTGGGCAAATGATAGAAAAATAACAAGTTGATTTGGTAATTTTTCATGAAAATAGTTTAGTTACGAACTTATGAGTTAAATATGTTATGTGAAGTAACAAAATTGGAAAATAAGATTTTATGGCTTGGGAATCCTATATAGGGTATATGCAGATTTTTGATAAGGGATTTGATCATTGGTGATGAAATCTTAGGAGTATGACATTTTTGAATGATTAAATGCATTATTTGTTAAAGTATAAACAATTGAAATAAATTATTTATAAGTTTAAGAAGTGATTAAAATATTGTTATAATATTAATAATATTAGATTATGAGTTTATTAAGTGATTGATAATATTTAGATAAATTTAAAGTCTTTAATATTTATTCTTATTTTCGTTTGATTAATGCTTATATCATTGTCATTATTCTCATGCTTATATTGTGATGAAAGTCATCTTTGGCTTACGTGCATAGATGGACTTGATATGATTATGACCAGGAATTATTCGGTATAATCATGACCGTAATGTGACGAATGATGTGGTGAAAGTCCTAAGTGGCCTGTAGTGCATTGATGGACAGTTTTTGGTATGATTATGACCAGGGATTATTCGGTATAGTCATGACCATTGATGATTTAATGAATATCCTTGGCATGTAGTGCAGTGATGATTCGATGATGTGGTTTATTTATTAAGCTGAGTCTCATCGATAAAAGTGATGAAAACCCTTTTTAAATCATAAAAGATAGTAGATTTTATTCTCTACTTCACCCTTTTAATGGATTGCTTGTTCCGCTGCAGTTAAACTTGATGTTTATTATATTTTATCAGTTTAACATTATTGAAGACTGTTGATAATTTATTCTGCATTATCTTAGTCATAATTTTTCTTACTGGGCTAGTTGAGCTCACCCTTTCTTTCACTGTTCTCTTCAGAAAATGAGAATATAGCTAGGACGAGTCGGGGAAAGGAGTGACGGTCCAGATGATAGTATTAGTAGTCCTCACTATTCTGTTAAATAGTGTGACAATAAGTATAATGAGAACTCCTTTGAGTGTGGATATTGTGTAGATGACAACATTCCTATTAAAACTCTTAGTTTATGTATTGTCATATATTACACGACGTTTGTATAATTAAGTTTGTATTTATATTCTGTACCATGTATTTGACGACTCAAGATGGGTGATGTATACCTATTTTGGGGGCGTCACAGTTGGTATCAAAGCTTAGAGATATGATCCCTGGCTGAGATGTGAGACAAGAACTAGAAGGGGAGAGATGGAGAATTCCTTCGCTAGTATGACCTACATAAGTTTATTTGGTATTTAATTGGTCGGTCAGAGTATAAGGATAATATGTGATATGTTAATTAATCCTTGTTTGTGACAGTGTTTGCTCGATAATGAGGAGCGAATGACGCGAATATTTCTAAGAGGTTTGAAACCCGAAATACGTCAACACCTCAATTCTCACAAACTTTATTTTTATTCAGATGTTGTGAATAGAGCTTAGTTATTGGAGCGCGATAATGAGTCAGCACAACCAAAAGGTAACGAGCAACCACGATAATAATCATACCGGTGGCAATGGCCATCGGAACAATGATAACCATCGTGGGGGAAATTATCATGCCAAGAATGGTAACCACTTCGGTGGTAATCATGACCAAGATAATAGGAGTGGAAATTTCAAGAAAGGAAGGTTCAACAGCGATGGAAAGATAGCAGCACCAACACCCGTTTTTAAGGAAGGAGAACGGCCACCAATTGTATGCTTCAAATGTGGAGGGGAGGGACATATCAGTCTAAACTACGTGATGCAGTCCAAAGCATGTTATAATTGTGGAAAAGAAGGTCACCTAGCCCAATTTTATCTTGCACCATAGTCAAGTCCAGCTGGGACGGTGATACCAAAGGCGGATATGGACAAAACAAAGTCGATGATTTCAGGGAGAGCATTTTTTGTGACTTCTCAAAAAGCGAGTAACCCGAACGAAGTTAGCACGGGTTAGTTAATTATAAATTCTTACGAAGTCTATACCTTATTAGATACCGGTTCTACCCATTCTTTTATCTCTCTTGCTTGCGCTCAACGTTTAAATTTGACTCCGGAGAAATTAGACTTCGACTTATCGGTTAAAACTTCTTTAGTAGAAATCTTCACAGTTTATAAGTCTTGTTTGATTCAAATCGATATCCTCACATTACCTGTCGATCTTATCTCTTTGAAAATACTTGCATTTGATGTGATTTTAGAAATTGATTGGTTAACTACTCATCATGCTTTTCGTAAGGTGGTTAACTTTCATATTCCTAACCAACCTGTTATGCGAATTCAAGCAACCAAACCACTAAAGTCAATCATTGTCATATCAAGCCATAAGTAAGGAGCCCTGAGTCTTTATCTGGTGACTTCCTTGTGTGGAATGCACCAAAGCTAGACTTTCTGTAGGCAACATCATGAATGACGATGGCAAGTTGATAGGTATCAATGTGACGTATTATCCAAGTCTTGGGATGAGGGTCACAATTTTGAATGATATTTCTATCGTTAATAAATTTCCTGACATATTTTTGAAGAACTTCCTGGCCTACCCCCAAAGCGTGAAAACAAATTTTGTATTGACCCAAGTACAAAAACCCATTTCGTATAACTTACAAATGATGAACATAGAGTTAAAGACTCTAGGGACCCACATGAAGATAACGAATATACGAGTAGAATCGACTTTAATCGATAAAGTTAAAGCCGCTCAAGCTACACACCTGAATTTGATGAATGCGAAGAAGAAGGTTCAAGAGGGCGTTATTCTAGAAGCAAGAATCGACGAAGAGATGAAATCTCAACCCTCGATTTAATTGGCCCATTTGAAATCCTCGATTGAGTAGGAACTGTGGCCTATAGACTCGTTTTACCGCCAAGTATGTTGCGTGTTCATAACGTTTTTCTTTACGTATCGATGTTACGTAAATAAGTGGACGTCCCGAACCACATTATTGAATTCGAATTAGATGAGATAGCAAAAGATTTAACGTAAGAGGAGATACGTGTTAAAATCTTGGATAAGAAGGATTATATTCGACACTCAAAGGTTATACCTCAAGAGTTAGAATTTGAATTGAAGTTAAGGTATCCTCATCTATTCGGCATATCAGGTACGTACGTAAATTTCGAGGGTAAAATTTCATAAGGAGGGGAGATTGTAAGACCCAAAATTTTATGAATAAAGATTTAATTTTCTCGAAATATTTTTTTTAATATTATGGTGTGGATTTGAGATAGTGTTATAATTGTGGGTAGTATTTATAAATTTTGTAAAGTATGCAAATTGTTATATAATATTCAATTGGTCGGGGAATATTCGTTTTAACAGAAAATATTCGTACGACGGCACAATCATTGGTGGACCCCACAACGGAAGTATTGTCGTAGTAAGAAAACGACAGAATTATCATTTTATAAAAATAACGGCGAAAGTGTTACCGTGAACTACCCGGTAGTAAAAGTACAGTAATACGCGTGGTTGCATAGTAGCACACGGTATTGATTATTGATGCTTACGTGAAAAGTCACTCAGTTATATTAGACATTTATTTCGATAATAATTGATGTCTGGAGGTTATATTGTTCAATTGGGTATTCTGGGCACTTTTCGTGTCGGGGTACTATTCCCAAAATACTATTCACGGGGTGCTATTCACCCCAAAAATATATTTCTTTTCGGTCCAAATTATTTTGGGTACAATATTATTCCATGAGGAGATGTGCTAATTTTTCAGACAGTTGGTTGAAGTTATAATAGTAAATCAATATAGATCGTTGGTTTAAAGTTTTAATAGTAAATCATAGTAAATCAATATGGATCGCTGGTTTAAAGTTTTAATAGTAAATCAATATGGACCATCCGTTTAAAAGTTAATCAATCTGGACCGTTCATGAATTAATTACTATTCAGTCCATTCTCCTATAAATAGAAGCTCATTCCTTCATTATTTCTTACGAATTCACTGAAACTCTAGAGAGAGAAATTATAGAGAGAAAGAAGTAGAGAAGTCTGCTACCTTATTTTTCCAATATTCAGTTTCTTCTAAGGTAAGGGGTATTATTTCTTTCGTATTCATGAAGAGAACTTCTGTTATTCCATTCTTATTATTCTGTTGGAATAACCTGCATAAGTGGACTACCGTATACATGGTAAAATTCTTCTGTTATTCCATTTCTCATTATTATGTTGGAATAACCTGTTTATGCGAAATACCGCATACATGATGAAATTCTTCTATTATTCCGTTCATTATTATTCTGTCGAAATATCATATCTGTACGTTTACGCCGGACCTGGTTCTATTATTTATTATTCTGTCGGAATATCCTGTATGTGCGTTACGCATTACATGGTTCCATTATTTATTATTCTGTTGGGAATAACCTGTCTGTGCAGTCTATCGCACGCATGGTGAATCCTTCTATTATTTCATTCTTTATTATTTTGTTGGAATAGCATGTCTATGTGGATTACCATATGCATGGTGAATGATCCTTTGTATTCATTCCTTATAAAATTGTGGAAATGATCTGTATACGTTGATTACCGCATGGTGGGTGAAAATCTATTTGTAGTGTCATAAATTTTATTATACTCAGTTAGTTAAAGTTTTGACTTCTATATTCCTTGAAATTAGTGGAATATCCTGGATATTTGCGCTTCATCCAGTATATTTTCGTAAAAATATTCTTCTGAGCATTCTTGAATTTTTCTCCACAAAGCAGTATCATGTTGACAATTTGGACATTATTGAGTTCAGGATAAATTAACTTATAGATCTTTAAAACTTATTCTTGAACTTATTTTATTGAATTATTAGGTCATTGTCATGATGAGTTATGTTGGTTATTATGTGAAAACATGGAAGTTTCTTAGAAATCACAAAGGGTTGAAAGTCAGATTTTGGTAAAAATAGAGTATGAAATTTAATTGACCATATCTCCTATTATATTTCGAATTTTTGAGCGTGGTCAAGTTCTAGAGTTAGATCTATGAGTTTTCTAACTTATCCAAGTGGAATCACTAAAAAATGTGTTGTAGATTTTTGTGTGAACTGATTTTAGCAAAGGAGTCAAAAACTGTAAATTACCAAAAAGGCTACTGCCCAGAAGTTTAAAAGGGCATTTTCGACCACTTAGCTTGCGAAATAAATTTCGGCCTTTTGGGACATGAAAATATATGGTATAAAGTACCTCCTGTTCAAAAATGAGCTCATTCCGACTTAAAATGAGCAAGTTATGACTATTTCAATATTTAGGTTTTTTCGACGAAAAATACTATAACCGGAGTTCTATAACTCCGATGACCATAAAATTTAAACTGGAAGCTCACATTAACATGTGTAAGATCCTGCCAAGATTTGAGAATTTCTGGAGTTAAACTTGAGGTAGTTAATTTCTTAAGAAATTAATTAGAAATTGATTTTTGAAAAATACTTAAGGGAGTTGAAAAATTATAAAAAAAAATACTTGTTGTGTATGAAATATATGTATATATGTTTGGGCAAATGATAGAAAAATAACAAGTTGATTTGATAATTTTTTATGAAAATGGTTTAGTTACGAACCTATGAGTTAAATATGTTATGTGAAGTAATAAAATTGGAAAATAAGATTTTATGGCTTGGGAATTCTATATAGGGTATATGCAGATTTTTGATAAAAGATTTGATCATTGGTGATGAAATCTTAGGAGTATGATATTTTTGAATGATAAAATGCATTATTTGTTAAAGTATAAACAATTGAAATAAATTATTTATAAGTTTAAGAAGTGATTAAAATATTGTTATAATATTAATAATATTAGATTATGAGTTTATTAAGTGATTGATAATGTTTAGATAAATTTAAAGTCTTTAATATTTATTCTTGTTTTCGTTTGATTAATGCTTATATCATTGTCATCATTCTCATGTTTATATTGTGATGAAAGTTATCTTTGGCTTACGTGCATAGATGGACTTAATATGATTATGACCAGGAATTATTCGGTATAATCATGACCGTAATGTGACGAATGATCTGGTGAAAGTCCTCAGTGGCCTGTAGTGCATTGATGGATAATTTTTGATATGATTATGACCAGGAATTATTCGGTATAGTCATGACCATTGATGATTTAATGAATATATTTGGCCCGTAGTGTAGGGATGATTCGATAATGTGATTTATTTTCAAGCCGAGTCTCAGCGATAAAAGTGATGAAAAACCTTTTTAAATCATAAAAGATAGTAGATTTTATTCTATACTTGACTCTTTTAATGGATTGCTTGTTCCGCTGCAGTTAAACTTGATATTTATTGTATTTTATCAGTTTAACATTGTTGAAAACTATTGATAATTTATTCTGCATTATCTTAGTCATAATATTTCTTACTGGGCTAGTTGAGCTCACCTTTTCTTTTACTGTTCTCTTCAGAAAATGAGAATATAGTTGGGACGAGTCGGGGAAAGGAGTGACGGTCCAGATGATAGCATTAATAGTCCTCACTATTCTGTTAAATAGCATGACAATAAATGTAATGAGAACTCCTTTGAGTGTAGATATTGTCTAAATGACAATATTCCTATTAAAACTCTCAGTTTATGTATTGTCATATATTACACGATTAAGTTTGTATTTATATTTTGTACCATGTATTTGGCGACTTAAGATGGGTGATGTATACCTATTTTGGGGGCGTCACAAGTTTAATATTGTATGATGTTAAATTATTAATTTAAATGACATAAAATTTTGTTGTTTCAATTGGTTTTGAAACCGAAACCGCACAGCACGATTCAAAACCAAACCGTACCAATCACATGCGGTTTCATGTGCGGTTTTAGATTTGTCAAACCGCACCTAAGCGGTTTTGTGTGCAGTTTAGGCTTCAAACCACACCATAGTCATCCTTAGTACACAGTCGTCTATGGCGATAATTTTTTTGGACTATTGTGACTGTTCACACGTCGCCATAGACAAAAATAGCTATAGCGACGCTTTGCTATAGCCTAGAAAAATCGTCGTTATAGGCGACTGTGTACTACACAGCTGTGTATATATATTTTTCTCATATATATATATATATATATATATATATATATATATATATATATATATATATATATAACGTAACTGTTATATTAAAAAACTATATACACTTACTATAATATAATAAAGTTAATTTCAGCTTCACCATAGTCAGATACAAATTAAATTATCTAATTTATGGATTTACACAAATCCTTATGGCATTGTACAATCCACCGTTATTTATGTTTAGTTTTAAGACTAAACAATTCTCATCTTGTTTTTCATTCCTATATATATACTGTGGATTAAACAAAGAACGATTAGAATCACAGGTCTATGATTACCAAGAACTCCTTCCGTTTCAAAATTAAAAATATAATTCGATTTTTAAGGCCAATGACCGCATGTGATTATACTTTAAAATTAGTATGACTTAAAAAAAAATTAGATTAAAAATAAATTTTGTGATTAATAATTTGTGTTATATACTATACAATTATAATAATTATATCAATTAAAATTAAATACATTCGTGTTAATTTAAAGTTTAATATGTCATCTTTTGACCAAAAAAAATCAAATTATATATTTAATTTTGAAGCGAATGAAATAATTAGTAATTTTGCTTTGCAGATTATTCTTTGTTCATTATGTTTTAATTATTTAAATTTTGTACTAACTTTGTTTGCACAAAATACAAATTATGTATAACCAAATATTCTATTTCAAGAACTACCGAGTCGATTTTACTTTTGCTTTCTCGCGATTTCTAGGGAATAATGGTCATACACATTGTGTATTTTTTATTTATATACAGTCTATCTATCAAAACTACGTTATTTTGGTAGATTTATTTTTTATTAAGAGAAACTATTTTTTTAAAAAACAAATCTATCAAAACGATTTAGTTTTTATAGACTGTACACAAATAAAACATATAAAGCTGTGTATAGTCATATATATATATATATATATATATATATATATATATACGGTCCGGATCTTAAGCTCACCCTTTATTCAACTCATCTGAGCTCACCCCCTTTTTAACGACGGACCCAGCGACGGTTCGGTCATACAACCGTCGTCTATACTTTTAACGACGATATATGTTGTCCGTCGCTAAAATTATAGACGACGGTTGTATGACCGAACCGTCGCCGGATCCGTCGCTAAAAGGAGGGTGAACTCGGGTTAATTAGATAAAGAGTGAGCTTAAGATTCGGATTCTCTCTCTCTCTCTCTCTCTCTCTCTCTCTCTCTCTCTCTATATATATATATATATATATATATATATATATATATATATATATATGCTGTGGTTTGTTTTCCATTTCTATGAATTAAAAATTCATTACATCATCTTAATTTCGGCATAGTCATGTATGCTTTCTTCCGTCTGGTTTGTTCAAATTTGGCATTATATTTAATATTGTCTTCTTTTTGCAATAATACTACTAAACATTCTGAAATTAGTTGTTACTTTTTTGAGTTTTTTTGCTGTGTGATTTAATTAATGTTATTGTTAATTTATAATACATCTCCCATAATGCTCTTCAGGGTAGTTAGGCTGATACATCAAATATATATCTCTACTTTATACACTCCTACTTTGCAAATTAATCTTCTTTTAATAAAATACTCCCAACTTTCTACAACTCATTATCGAGTAAGAAATGCTGAGTGTAGATTGAAAGAATAAAGTAGAGTAAGGAATAAAATAAAAATAGTATATTTGATTATTATGGAGGATAATTAAACTATTTTAATGGAATGAAAATTTATTTCGTCCCTTTAATTTTTTATTCCATGTGGAAAATGTGAAATAAAAACCATTGCAGTGGAATGAGTATATGTGATAATTAACACCCACCCCCACCAACAACTAAACATACAATACTTAAAATACTTTAAAATCATTTTATTTTGTCCTTTATTTCATTCCTTCAATTCAAACGTCGAATATATTAGTTGTTCAAAATAGGCGTAGAATTTTTCCCTCTTTTTTCATCCCAGTTAATTTATTTTTCTTTCTACTACTACTCATTCTTAAGCATACAAAACAAAATTATGTTCTCTCCATCAAGTGATATGTTATATGTTGAACCTTATTTTATATTTTTGTGATTTATTATTTGTCATATTAGAGTTTGATAAAACTCAGTTGTGAACATAATTTAAGTAATTATAAAAAGTATATGTAACTTAATTAGTGTCCTCTATGTGGAGAATAAGAGTAATTAATTCATTTGATTCAAGTTGGAATCATACGAGTTTTGTTTATTAACGACTTAAGTGAAACATTTGATAAGGTGCAAGTTGCTTGTAAAAACGAGTTTGTCTTGGTTTCATATTGATTAAATAAAAGATTACTAGTTTCTTTATAAATATAAGTGGTGTAATTATTTAATTATATGAAACAAAAGAAAAGAAGTCTAATATATTTTTGAATTTGACAACTAGTTAATTTAAATCTTTTAATGTGACTCTCCAATTTTTCTATTTAAATTATATTATTATTAATAATTTATAACTTACATTATTATGACTAATGTGTAACTTACAACATTATATTTATAATAATGTGTAATTAAAATGGAATTAATAATAGTTGTTATACATATATAAGAAATGGAGAATACTTGCAATATAAAAAGGAAACTTATACATGAAATTCTCTACTCTCACTTAGTTTTTTCTATAAACGTATAACTCACAAAAAAAATATTCGATTGAAAAATTTTATGATTTGTTATCACAAAATTTTTGAACTCCGAAATTTGACATACCTAGAGATATATCGCATGTAACCAAAGGCGGATCCAGAAATTTTGCCCAGCAAGGGCAGATTTTAAATTTTTTGTTGAAGTACTTAAATAAAAAAAATTGAACTAATCATAATATTAAGTAATTATAATAATGTTTACAAATTATAATAAATATTCATAATCCAAACTAAAAAAAGAATTTCAAATAAAAAACATTTAGATACAATTTAGAAACTTATTTCGGTTACTTGTCATAGTTCAATTTGAATGATTCTCCAAATGCTCAAAGTCTCAAACCAAATTTTCTTTCTGTATTCAAACAAAACCATGAATTAATTTCAAAGCATAAACTAGTTTTGATATCTTTTTATAGGTTTCAAATAAGTTTTACTTGTATTTAGAATTAGTTTATGAATTTTTTTTGTCCCTCCAAATTTAACTCTTCTATTAATCTGCCCCTTAAATTTATTATTTTACATATTTGTCCTACTCCTATACCTATGTTAAAAAAATCCAACAAGGGTAGCTGTCTATGTTGTCCCTTGCTAGATCCATCACTGCATGTAACTCCTAACAAACCATTCGTAGTGAGAGAGATAAAGATGAATAAGGATCACCCGTATTATGTTTTCCAACTAAATTTCGATCATAACTTTACAAAGTTACGGTTCTAAGAAAGTAAGAATATAGTATGTACGACAATACAGTTATCATTTGGTGCGTTTTGTATGTCGAACATACTGATTACTGCGTTTAGGCTCAAAACAACGCTAGAGACGTACTAAACACGTACATGCTAAGTCAATCACGTCTCCTAGCTAAGAAGCCCATTTGTAATTTCTTGAATTATTTATACTTGTAAGAATTTCTTTCATTTTGCTTCCCTTGCATTTTAAGCGAAATTATAAGCCTTTTGGTCCCCAAGCTTCTAAATCCTGGATTTGTCTATACCATTAACTTCTTTTGATTAAGGAATTGTTTGATTAGAACTGAATAACTGAATGGCTGACCGATTCAGCCATTCAGTGCGTTTATTTCGGAAGAAAAAAAATCGTCTGAATGGTTGAATTTGAGTTGAATGACTAAGTCCCATTTTTTTAACTGAATGACGGCTCAATGAATTTTTTACTTTTTATTTTTTATAATATAAACTATTATATTAAGTAATGTTAAATAAATTAACAGGAATTTTGAACTTTTGTCAAAGGAATAAAATAATAAAAATCTGTTATTCAGGTATTTTAAACATGTTAATTATCAAACAGTTTTTTTCATTCAGATTCAAATTCATTTAATTTTTATCAAACCCTTGAGTCTTCTATTAGGCCTTCTGATTGCTGATGTGGGCTTCTTTATTGATTTTGTCTAGAAGCCCATTTCATTAATCCCCTGTACCAAACAACAGCCAACAAGGAGGCCTCAACAACAACCGTCGTGATTTGCTCTGGTAGTGGTACTAGTAATTAAGCACTCATCAGTTTTGGAAGAATATCAGTACATTAAAAAAACAAAGAAAACTAATTTTATGCAGTCTTTCTATTACTAGTAAGGAATAAATAATCAATATATACGAAAAATATGTAAATGAAATCAATTTCAAAAAATTTCTCTAAATAATCAGAATTGGTATGTTGTAAATTAATCAATTTTTAAAGGCAATCCGTAAATAAATAATTTATTCTCCGATTATAATTATTAGAAAATTTTGGAAAATTGGATTCTGATGGAGTGATTAATTTGAAGTTAATTTTTATCAATTGATCAATACAATGTCGACACGCAAACGAGCAGAAGAAAATTTCTATGCGTGTTAGTAATATATTGGTCAATTAACCAATTCATCATGAATTTAACTTCATAATAACCGGATCCAAATTCTAGAGTGGGTGGTAGAGAAGGGATGATTTGGAATTAATACAGATAGGATGCTGATGAATGATGATCATGGTCATGTCGTCTTGATATATTATAGAGACCAGACCAGACTGGCAATTTTGGTACAGAAAAAGAAGGTTGATACCGACACTGATTGGTCCCACTTTCTCCTCCATATCACATGATAAGTAAAAAGAGGAAGAAATACATAAAATAATAATAATAAAATACTTCATACTTTAATCTAATCAATTTTTAGGTGGATTAATTGGAATTAGGAAACTCATAATTTTACGAGTATTTTTGATATTTTTATATATTTCTTTCTCACATAAATATATAAGAGATCTCACATTTATATAATAAAAAATTATACAAAAATATTAAAAATACATGTAAAATTAGTACTTCCTTTAGAATTACCCTCTCTTTCTTTATTTCTATTACTCTCATGCTAGTAGGAATATAATATAGTACTACCTCCATTCCATAATAACTGTCGTTTTAGAAGGAAATTTTTTTCCCAATTTATTTGTCGTTTACAATTTTTTAGGAGAATAAATTATTTACTTTCCTATATCACTCCTACCTTCTCTCATTGTCCCAAGAAATTTTTCTCTTGTATTAATAGTTTTCAACTTCCCATAAAGGGGTAGTGATGAAATTTCACACCAATTTTAATTAATATATGATAGCACTAAATGACTTTTTTAATCTATGTGCATCAAGTTAAAACGACAGTTATTATGGGATGGAGGGAGTATTATTGATTAATTCTGTGTTGGTAAAACATCTTTATTTTCCTAGTGATAAACAACCAAGAAGAAGTAATCAAATACAGTCTGTATATCACAAGAAATCAAAGCATGAGGACCCAGTTATACACTAATATTATTATTATTATTATTATCCAAATCCAAAGGAGTTATGAGGTCTCATCTTTGATTTTGAACTAGATAATGTGATGTTCAAGCACGTTCCAAAACATTTTAATAATAGCTATTAAATGTCAATCATTTACCACTCCATTTTAATTTCAAGAGGAATAATAGATATTTCGGATCCGATTATTATGGAGTTAATTTTATGATAAATTGGTCAATTAAATTTATTATGGAGTTAATTTTATGATAAATTGGTCAATTAAATCGACACGCAGACAGAGATCACCTCCCGATATGTGTGTCGACACTATATTAATCAATTGATCAAAATTAACTTCTTTTTAAACCCAATTACCCATCTCTTTTGCAACCCACTTTGCACAACTTTTTACTGTTGAAGATAGAGTGATAAGACTTGCTTGCTATTACTTTAAAGTGTTAAAGTTCTGAGCTTTGTAATTTTCAAGTTTGTCTCAAAGTTTTATAGAAATGCAGCTAAGATGTTATTTAACAAGTTGAATATCACTCACTATTTAGAATATCCCACTAGTAACCTCAATTATAATTGTCTTTATTAATATTAATATTAGTGTTCCTGACAGTGTGCAATTAAAAATATATTTAAGAGAAATTAGGAGCTTACAAGAAACAAGGAAATGAAAAGATTTTAAAAATAAAAAATAAAATGCAACCAACCTCAAAAACATGTAGCTGCCTTACTGCCCTACACCATTTTAAATGAAACCAATACACATCATATTATCATGGGTCAATTTATTTCTGCCCGTTAAAAATAATGCATTACACCCTTTAAACAAATAACAAATCAGCCATATATAATAAACACAGCCTTGTGACCCCCTCTTATCCCTCAAAAACACAACTCTCCTACTGCACAAAATGCAGCTCCTTCCGGCCATCTCACTCTCTCTCCTTCTCACCCTCTTCTTCGCCGCCACCACCACCACCACCCATGCCCATAATATCACCCGCATCCTCGCCAATCACCCCGAATTCTCAACCTTCAACCACTACCTAACCATCACTCACCTAGCCGCCGACATAAACCGCCGGCTGACCATCACCGTCTGTGCCGTCGATAATGCGGGCATGTCTGACCTACTCTCCAAACACCTCTCCATCTACACCATCAAGAATGTCCTCTCCCTCCATGTGTTTGCCGATTACTTTGGCGCCAAGAAACTCCACCAAATCACCGGCCGCTCCACCGTCACTGCCACCATGTTCCAAGCCACCGGCAAGGCTGATGGAACCTCTGGCTATGTCAACATCACCGACATAAAAGGCGGGCGTGTCGGATTTTCCCCTGAAGACAACTCCAACGAATTCAACGCCTTTTTTGTAAAATCCATTTTAGAAAAGCCATACAACATTTCTGTCATACATATAAGCAAAATACTATCTTCCCCTGAAGCTGAAGCTCCAGCGGCTGCACCATCCCTAAACGTAACAGAAATCATGAAAGTAAAAGGATGCAAAGCATTTGCAGACTTGCTAATTTCTGAAAAAGCTGAGGACACTTTTGTCCAAACCGTTGATGGCGGATTGACAGTTTTCTGTCCAAGTGATGAAGTTCTTAAAGCTTTTATGCCCAAGTACAAGAACTTAACTGAAGAGGGAAAGATGTCCTTGTTGCTTTATCATGGTGCTCCGTTGTATAATTCTATGGGGATGTTAAGGTCAAATAATGGGCTGATGAATACTTTGGCAACTGAAGGGGCAAACAAGTATGATTTTACAATACACAATGAAGATGAATCCGTGCAGTTAAAGACTAAGGTGGTGACAGCAACCATAACAGGGACATTGGTGGATGAGGAGCCACTGGCTGTTTACAAGATTGATAAGGTTTTGTTGCCTAGGGAGTTGTTTAAAGTGGAGTTAGCGCCTGCTCCAAAGACTCCAAAGGGTAAGAAAGGTAAAAAGAGTGATGAGGAGGAGGAGGATGCAGAGGCACCAGGGCCAGATGGATCGGATGACGAGGATCCGGCCGATCAGACAGCTGATGATAATGGATCTATGAGGATTAGTGGTATGAGGAATGTGGTGACAGTGATTTTGGGACTGTCTATGGGGGTATTGGTGTTTCTTTGAGCTCAGAAGAATTCTGGATACCATGATTTACCGACAAGGTGAACTGGAGACACGTCAGAACCCATTATAGAAATGTTTTTCTTGATATAGTTTTTTTTTTATCTTTCATTTTCAAAGATTTCTTGGAAGGGATTTTTTTTCTTTTTTATCATTGGATTTGTAATTATTTCTTGGTTAGCAGTGTGTGAATAGTGATGCCCATTTCACGGTCTTCAGCATGAGTTGTGAATAAAAGCTTATATTCTTCTATTGTATGGTTAATGTTGTTAATAAGGGAAAGATTGAGCTTTAGACTGTTCTAGACTTGATTTAAGGACAAGATTTGCTCCAGATATTGTGTCGGTGCCACAATTTTATATAGAATTTTTTACTCTCCACACCTAATGCTTTTCTGGCAGATTTAAGCTTTTTAATTTGCAATAATGTGGGGACTAGCAGTCTTGAGCTGATTCTATCAGGTCAAGCTCAATAAAGGCACAATGTGATGAAAATGCAGAAACTATCCCTCATAATTGAGGCTAGCACATATACTTTCCTACAATTCATTATTGTCTATGGGCCCTATAGAAGCTGTTTGTTTCTGCAATTTAGTTATCAAATTTAAAAGTGACAACTCCAATCAAAAAGTTGACAAAAGAGAAGGAAGGTATCAAACAAGAAAATATTCTCTACTACTTTGCAGTACATTGGCACTATGCAAGGAAAAGAATCAAGGAGTTTTTTTTTTTAATTTATTGTTTGCATAATTTTGGAGAAATTAAACTTTTCCTAGAAGAGTTCCAAAATGACACCAATCCATCTAAACTATTGCACCTTCTGTATGAATATTGCACATTCATCAATTGTAGGATTAAAAATCACAGCTTATTTATTCACACATCAATTATCACAAACTAGAGATCGAGTAAGATCAGGAGACATCAATAACATTATGCAGACCTTAAGATATGTAAATTCTCAAGCCTTTCTCGCATTAGGTAACAGAGGCATATAATTAAGAGTAGAATTTTACAACTTGGCACTATTCAGAATGGCTAAAGTCTAGCCCCTATTCTTACAGAGAAGTAAAAAAACAACTGTAAGGGGTCCAAGGGGATAACAAAAATATAATGTAAGGTAGAACATTACACTTTTTAAGATTTTACTCTGCAATCTTATTCCTAGACATTAAACACTTGATTATTTGTAGTCTTACATAGATCACATTCAAATTTTAGAAGTTAACATTGGTATATAATTTGTTTCGTATTTTTAGAAATAAAAGACGGCATATATATAATATGATCTTCTGACTTTGCATGGAATTTCATAGAAAAATTAGCTTTATGTTGTTCCATAGTTCGGAATGCAGCAAAAAGCAAATGCCTTCGGTCTAGGTGAAGATAAAGAAAGTTTTATGTTTGACTAGAATTATTATGGAATAAACTCTACATAGATTATGATACTGAAAGAAGCATCCATATGTTATGCTTAATCTCACAAGACATAAAGACCACTACTACAATTAACTGCCACATGTTGATGTGTTCAACTAGTTTTTAGTCATCCAGATAATGTACAGAGCCTAAAGGAGGCAAATTTATTCATTGATCCAAAAGTAAAAACTATTTATTCCACACATGCAACACATACTAAATATCTTAATACTGACGCATCACAAAACAATCACAAATTATTTTCCATCTGCACCCAAGTAAGGAGTGAAAAAGAAAATGTCACCTAGGCGGTCATTGCTATTTGAATTGCCACCATACACCAACAATCCCTCTTTGCCATCTCGCTGACCAGCAGCGAAAGCGCACCATCCACGAGGCCCTGGATGATCAGCAGAATTTGACCCATCCTCCAACAGCTTCCAGACCAATGAATCTGTGTCCAATACAAAGAGCTCACCTGAAAATTTTCCAGCACCTAGGTGGCCTAAATCACTAGGGTCCACTTCCCCACCATATATAAATATGAACTTCCCAATCCCAACTGTTGAAAATACACTTCGAGCTGTCGGTTTTTCACCACTTGTCTCCACTTGGACCCACTTTTCATTATTTGGATCAAAGAAATGAACATCATCAAGCTCCACACCAGAGAAACCATACACAACCCAGATTTTCCCTTGGGAAACAGCCAGCCCAGGCCCGCCTCTGCCTTTGCAATTCTCTCCAGGTACTGGAAATTTCAACCACACTTGATCAACAACATCATAAGCCCATAGATCATTTAGCCGGCCAGCATTACCACAGCCACCAAAGATATACACACGGCGATCATCAGCTGTTATTGAGTGGTAGCTCCGGTGAGCAGGCCCAGTGTCCCCACTAGAGAGTATGGTCCACTTGTTTGAACACGTATTGAATGAGTAGAGCTCATTGAGCTCCTTGTGTGTAGAGTCCCGACCACCAAACACATAGATAGTCTCACCAATAGAAGCCATCGTCACACCAACACGTGGTGGAGGGATATCACCGGTAGCATTAACCACCGACCATGTTAGGTCATTGAGATCAAACACGTATAAGTTGCTATCGACTGGGACTCGTGGCTTGAGCTCGCCACCGAAGGCATAAGCCTTTTGTCCTACTATGGTGATTGCATGTGAACTTCTTGCTCCAGGCCCAGTTCCTTTCTGATCCAGCTGCATAAGATAACACACATTGTTAAAAACTTAAAATTCCCATAATTAATGATTTTTTGTGCAACTAAAGCACTATAGTTCATTTGCATTAGTAATTCACATATCATGCTATTGATATAACCAACTAGAGCATATTCCAAATTATCAGTTTTAAAAATCGTTAGGCGGGCCTAGGTGCTAAGTGGCAAAGGGGCACCTAGCACCTAGGCGCTTTCCTAGGCGTACTATGAAGATAATCAATTCAGTCGTTGTGGTCGGACTCTATTATAGATTTCTGACCACATTCTCCATAGAGCCCTCTTATCTCTTCCTTAAACCGCCTAGGCCACCTAGGCGTTTTCTTAGGTGTCATTTATTTATTTATCTATTATACATACATGTTATACTATACAAAGTATACAGTAGATGTAATTTTTTAAAATTTTACATTAAAAATTACCAAAAAGAAACAATCTTTTAATACTTAAAAAATTCATTCCAAGCATTGTATAGCTTCAAAGTAGAGGTCTGATTTTGAGACACCCAGCCAAATCGAGGCGGTAGAGGTCCTAGAGGATCACCTAATGCCTCGACAATTATTTATCGAACCTAGACGGATTTTTAGAACATTGCAAATTATACTAGTAATTACAAGATTCCACCATACCTAATAGTCTAAGCAAGACGTAACTGTTTTGTACCTCTAATCTAAATAAGAGTGCGGAGTTCAATGTATTGTCATCCTTAATTCTATCACCGTTTTATTATATGTAACCTCAGACTTAAAATTGGAAGTAAATTCTATATGTATTGAAGTTTAAAAAAAATTATAAAAATTCTAGTTCTAATTTGAAGACATGGATTCCTTTCTATAGGTGACAAAGTAGTACTATCTCCATTGCACAAATAGAATCCGATTTTGACTTTTTGAAAATCAATTTTGCAAAAGTCCTAGAATTCAAAGTTGATATGAATTCACTTGACTTTATTCAATACAATTGTTTTTATTAAACTATCTAAAAAACACTACTTATTACAAAATTTGTTGTTTTCCAAAATTAGATGAATCACACCAATTTTATTTTAGAATTTTGCTAAGTAACTTCAAAAAGTCAAAATGACACTCTTTTTGTAAAACGGAAGGAGTATTACATTTTCCTTCAAACCTATGGACCATGATTAACCTTGGATTAGATAGAAGACATAAACGTGTAGGGTTTGCAAATCAATATTCCCCACTGTCAAAACAAGTGATGCATCATAGTATCATACTACTAAACAATGATTTCCCATTAAATTACTAAAAATCAACTTGAGATATAAGATAGTTGGACCCAAGTTAGGAGGTGTTTAATAAAAACTGAATGAATTTGATCTGAATCTGAATCTGAATTAGCTGAATCTGAATTTGAATTAGCTGAATCTGAATCTGAATAAAAAAAATTATTTGATAATTAACATGTCTGAAACATCTGAATAACATATTTTTATTATTTTTCCCCTCTAAAAAAATTCAAAAAATTATTGTAAATTTATTTAATATTACTTAATATAATAGTTAATATTGTAAAAAAAAAAATTATTCAGCCAAAAAAATTGGATCGAACCAATCAGCTCAAAATCGTTGAATGGCCGGTTCAGCCATTCAGCGATTTTTTTCCAAAACAAATGCACTGAATGGCTGAATCGGTCAGTCATTCAGCTGCAATCAAACAGCCCCTTAGTTTATTTAGGAATTAGCCAAAAAAAAAACAGTGTTTTAAGTTTTAACAATCTCATGATCCTGTAGTTATATTTTTTCAGTCAAGCTCAACTTTATATAAAGACCAACAACATTGAAATAATGGGTTTTGATCATCCAAGCACAATAACTCAATTCATCCAAGCAAACAATGATTCAAGGAACACTAGTACTTTTCAGTCATCAACTAGTCAAAGAAGAGAAGCAGAAATTAGATATCAAATGCTGAATTTTAGAGAGAGCAACAAAATTACCTTAATCCATTTTCCCTGTGCCAGAGCCATTACAGGAGAAATTGTTGTTTAACCGCCGGAAATATTGACACGGAATTAATGGGTTCTGAAATTCTTTTGATCTTCAATTGTTCTTCATCGATTTATAGCAGTACTACAGTACTAGTTATCTTGCGTCACTATTGGCCACTACCAATAAATGCCCTCAAATTATTAAAAAAATTACACCGATACTAATGAGATAGGCTTGTAATTTTCGAACTTTATCGAGTGTATTTACCAATGTGTGATGCTTTGGAATGGCATCGACCTAGCCTTGCTTTATATAAAAACTAGTAGGCGAGGTTTATATGATAATACAGTAAAAAGCCATAGATTATATTCAATAAATATAATATTAAAACTTTAAGGTCATAACTGCTACTCCATTAGCTGCAAAAATAGGGATAATTTTTTAAAGCATTCACGACAGTTTTTTAATATACTCTCTATTCTTATATTTGAAAAATATATCAATAAATCAGTATCTAACAGTTTTTTTATCCTTATAGAATTCTCTATTTTAATCCCTATATATAATTTGACTCCTCAGGATGAGGGAATCAAAAAAGCGTTCCCTATTTATGTAAAATGACATTTCACACTATATTTATTACAATTTTATGTTGGTTAAAGGATCTTATCTCACTTAATTGCTGATTTGGGTATGCCTATCAAATTCACTCATTTTTATTTTTTAAACAGAGGATTTAGAGAAGAAAGAGAACTATAAAAAAATTAAAAATCAATCAAATTTTGATTTTTATCATTTTTGTAAAAAAATATTACTATTAATTATAAATTTTATTATTTTATAATTAAAATAATGTTGTTTTAGTTTTCATAAACACATAATGATCGTTGCACATTTTGATTTCTAGCAATATTTATTTTTATGTTAAAATAATTGCAAATTTTAAATTCAAACAACAATTATTTTTAAATAAAAAATAGTTACAACGTTCAAAACATGATTTGACTGTTAGAACTTTCAAATTTTAACTTTTAATTTTTAAATTTTAAAATTTAATATTTAAGGAATCAATATAAGAAACATGTTGGTGCATAGTGAAAAAATTGAATCTCTATCCTACAGAATGACCCAATAGCACTGCAGAGTAGAAATAGAGATAGGAAAACTGTTGTGAATGCTCTTAGGAGATGACTTTAAATGATAATTTTATTTTCTTTAATGTATTATTAATATTAAGTAATAAGTTAGTAGTGATAGTATAATGCTTAACTTTATATGATAAAAATAATATTAAATTAAAATATTATGTCACTTTATATTTGTAAAATAAAAATGCATTTTTGTTAGTACAATGTATGATTTAGATTTGATGATAATATTTGAAATTAATGTGTATTTGTAACCAATAACTTTTGTACAGTTTTTAAAATGAAATTAATGTAAAGTGACTTAGTTTAGTGATTAAACTTGTTAGATTGATCTAATTTTGTAGAGAGAATGAATTGTATAGAACCCAAGTCTGAAAACGACCGTAAAGCAAGATAAGGAAGCAGTTGAATATCGTAGAGCTTGTTGATCATATTTATGAAGATGGTAGAGTTACAACTGTTAGTACTCTAAGTTTGTAGAATTGGCAAGACAAACTCTCAGAGTTCGTAAAGTACAAACAATAATCAAAGAATCATAGCAAAGTTAGAGATTTATTAAGTAAAGAAAAGACAAAGACTTAGTCCTACAAGTTTAAGAAGGACTGAAGGAGCATTGTAGAGTTCACTAAGGTCAAGAGTAAAATGTAGAGTTTGTCAAGCCAGATACTCTATGATGTAGAGTTTATCAGCTCTGACAATGACTGACAATTTCGATCATTGTAGCGTAAAAATCTCAAATTAGTTTGTTAAAACATTTGAGGTTAAGGAGAAAGACATTTGAGAATGTGTTAAACAACTATATTAATTAAAGGATAAAATGCATGTGCCTGCTTCTGTAATTGTCAGTACGATGAAAACGATGTAACATGGTCCAAAATTGACACACCTTTTCAGAGTCAACAAATCAAAGATAGAAAAATGTCCAAGTCAGAATGGAGTAACGATAACTTTTCAACGAGAAGATTTCAAGGAAAGTCTATAAAAGACAAACAAATTTAAACAAACAGTACAAAACGAACGATCAAAAAATCGAATTGAAGTCATTTCTTAAAAACCCATACCCAACGATTATGAATATCTTGTTCTGTTGTTAAGTCATTTTGTATAAGTCGTAAAGTCACTTAGCAGCACCTCAAATGTGACAACCCCAAAATAGGTTCATTCCACCCAACCCATTCTGAGTCGTCAAATACATGGTACAGAAAATAACTACAACTTTATTACAACAATTGTCGTGCAAAATACAACAACACATATGCTGTGAGTTTGGATACAAATATATACCAAATGTGACATTGGACACCATCATGTATCAGCACCTCACAAAGGTACCTTACATAAAGGTACAGTCAAAAACTGTTTTAGAAACTAGAATCTTTGGGAAGTGCTCAAGGAAACCTTCGTACATGGGAGGCCACGCGTCTAGGTTATGATAGATATCATATGGCCACAGAATTATCCTTGGTTGACCCAATAGACCCCATAGAAAAACGAGAAGATTACTATCATATTTTTCCCAATGGTGAGTCTTCTCTTGACATATCATTATCTCTACTGTCTCCAATTGAGAATTATACTTTAAACAAACACCAAGATTATATAGGTAGTGCTCGTATATATACCCAGCAAGTAGATGAGCACATCCCTGTCTTATGATGACACGAGATTGTATGTCATTAGATATCTTGTATGATAGTGGCAAACCACCCTTCCAACGTTGGGTACACCTTACCCTATTGGATTCACCAAATATAACTACTAAATGAACTTTTCTATACTGCTTCGGGAGAACCTCCGCAGCTAAAGACCACCGTTCTATTTTCCCGTTACCCTCGCTCGACCCAGCTACACTCTTATTACCTGAAAGAAATTGTGAAGCAAAAGGGTGAGCATAACTAGCTCAGTAAAGAATATCATGACTAAAGATAATTAAATTATCAATAGCCTTCATCAATAATAAATCAGAGATTTAGAACATATGGTAAATGATAAAAATTTCAACCATAGTTGCAGCGGAACGAGCAATCCATTAGAAGAGTCAAATAGACTATAAAGTCTATTATCTTCTCTATGTTAAAAATCCATCAACAATGTTTTATCCATGTAACATCACTCAACAGTTCCTTTCCACAATCATATGAATAACTCATAATCATAATTGTGACTATAAATTTTTCTTCGCACCCAGGACGAAGAATATTTTCATCACCTGTCTTTACCTGAAACATCAAAGATCATGGTTATACCAAATCACAATTCCTGTTTATAATCATACTAACAAATCCATCTTTGCACTACGGGCCAAATATATTCATCAACAAACCATCTTTGCACTACGGGCCAAAGATATTCATCAACAAACCATCTTTGCACTACGGGCCAAAGATATTCAACAACAGTTCATCTTTGCACTACAGACCAAAGATATTCATCAACAGGCCATCTTTGCACTACATGCCAAAGATATTCATCAACAATTCATATTTGCACTACAGGCCAAATATATTCATATCTCAAAGAAATATATAATCATTTCAGAATTTATATAAACAATAATTATAACCATGTTGATCAATTCACCTTTGCACTTAAGCTTAAGATATTCAATTATAAATTCAATGGTCATGATCATACCAATCACAATTCAACTTTGCACTACAGGCCAAAGAGAACCCTAGTCATGATCATACCAATAATCTACCCATCTTTACACTCCAGTGAAAGAGAATTTCAACATCAGGGTTATAAAAATGTTATATATGATGATAAAAATAATATGATCAACATATAGTTTTAATCTCAAGAGTAATATTCGTAACTCATGAATAGTAAATCGTGAATAGTAACTCATGAATAGTAATTTCGACACAAAAAATAGAAATTCCACAATAAAATTCATACCAATATTTCGATATAATGATATTGAAAGAATAACATTACTTAAATTTATAAACAATTTATTTTAATTGTTTACACTTTACTAATTAATGCATTTAATCATCATAAAATGTCAACTCTTACAATTTCATCATCAATAACCAAAACCCTCATCAAAAATCTGCATATACCTCATATAGGATTCTCAAGCCATAAAATCCTATTTTCCAATTTTTTTTCTTCACAAAACATATTTAATTCATTTACTCATAACTAGACCATTTTCATGAAAAATATCAAATCAGTTCTAAAAATATTTCTTTTCTGGGATTTAGCATAATATAGTCCCATATTGAACATATATTTTTCTCAGAATTTTTAAAACTCATTTACTATTTTTTATATGGCCAAAACCACCGAATATTTAGACATTTATCAAAAATTGTACTTTTGTCTAAAAATTCTGAAATTTACAGAGTATACTTCTATCATATACATGTACTCTCAATAAAAATTTCATCAATTTTGGAGTTAACCACAAGGAATTATAAGCTGTTACTTTTAAAATAGTCTTTTCTCATAAAATTCATAACTCTCAATCTATACATCCAAAAATCACCATTTTTGGACACAATCAAGAAAACTCATCAAAATATCATTTTAAATTTTTCCAGAATTTTCGAAGATCAGAAAAATTACGAAACTGAAAATCATAACAACCCTTAAAATCCCTTAATATCCCTTACTATCCCTTACAATCCCTTACCTCAAAACAGCAGTACTTCTGACCGGAATGTAAAGCCGAAGGAAACTTGCACTGAATAGCAACTCTCAAAGTATCTAAATACTCACAAAATATGCTTCATAATATAGAGAGAGAGAGAGAGAGAAAACTTATGTTTCTGGTGTGATTTTCAATTCTAACTTAGCCCTCTATTTATAGGAAAATTTTGGTAGGTTTGACCTGCAACCTGATGGCTTTACCTGCTACTATTCCCACCCACCACATTTGAAATATAATTCAGCACATTTCTTCACCAACCACAAGTGGGGCCCACCAATTCTAGAATTTTCCACCAAAAATGATTTATAACCTGATTTCTGAATCAGCCACCTCTTAAAATTCATAACAAATCATACGTTCATTTTTAACGGTTCAAAATTTGTGGGCATATACTCAACTTATATATGTATAACATATCCAAAAATTACCACGATCCAACGATCGGATTAAAAATTATAACCCCCGCAAAATATCTCAAAAATCCTGATTTTTAATACCTCCATTCCGACAAAAATACGGATAAAAACCTTAACATTAACTCCTTCATTTTTAACCACAAAAATATATCCCTCGTTTATATCCACATAAAATAAATATTTCTTTATCATATGAATCAATAATTAATTATTCAGAAATAATATTACAGAATCACATTTATGACAACCAGGCCGTTCCCAGGATAGAGGGGGCTTTCCAATAAGAATTTCTCCTTACTGGCGCGCAATTAGATGACCAAACCTCTCCTTAGACAGAACTTTCTAGACATTGACAACAATGTTATCTAATAATATTATTCAAATAATATGAATTATTGATCTGATAAAGGAAAATACTGTGCAGCAACAATTATTGAAACAACAATAATATAAAATATCAACGCAACAATTATTGAATCAATAAAATAAAATATTGAACAGTAACTACTGTAACAATTATTGAGTAGTGTCTTCTACGTAAGAATCAATAATTTCAAAAATACTGTGCAATACCGTGTGCTACTGTGTAATAACGCGTATTACTGTATTTTAACCACCGGGTATTCCAACAGTGTTAACGGTAATAACTACGCCGTTATTTGTAAAAACTTAAATTTTTGTCGTTATCGTCATCCGACAGTTATTCGTTATGGGGCCCACAAATAGCTGCGCCGTCGTACGAATATTCCCCGACAGAAAAAATATTCTACGACCAAACGAATATTCCCCGACAACAATGATTATTTTATAACCACTTGCTTATTTTGAAAAAAATATTCACATTTCACCCATAACTTTAAACTTTTATCAATTTAACCATTTACTGAATAGTAATTATAAGAAAAATTGAATACTTTTATTTCATAAAATTTGGGGTCTTACAATCTCCCCTCCTTATGAAATTTCGTCCTCAAAATTTACGTACCTGGTATTTCAAAGAATTGAGAATACCTTCCTTTCATTTCAGATTCCATCTTCCCTGTCATCATAATTTCTCCATTGCTCATCTCCTGTATTTCAAATATCATTCTAGAATACAGCTTCAAAACAAGGGTTAATTTAACAAATTAACATATCACATAATATCCCGATATTATGACTGACCAACAAATAAGCTTAGGTAGGACACACTAGCGAAGGATTTACTCATCTCTCTCCTCCTAGTTCTATTTCCTGATCTCCGCCAGAGATCATATCCCTAAGCTCTGATACCACCTGTGACTCTCATGGTGCTTCAACCACAGCACCTCACAGTGGTACCTATCAGTTTGCCACCGCAGAACGGCGTCCCCTACGGAGAGTCTGGCTTCGGTGCATCCCCCATCAACAGGAAGTCACCAGCGAGAGGCTCGGGGCTCTTTACTTATAGCTCTGATACCACCTGTGACAACCCCAAAATAGGTTCATTCCACCCAACCCATTCTGAGTCGTCAAATACATGGTACAGAAAATAACTACAACTTTATTACAACAATTGTCGTGCAAAATACAACAACACATATGCTGTGAGTTTGGATACAAATATATACCAAATGTGACATTGGACACCATCATGTATCAGCACCTCACAAAGGTACCTTACATAAAGGTACAGTCAAAAACTGTTTTAGAAACTAGAATCTTTGGGAAGTGCTCAAGGAAACCTTCGTACATGGGAGGCCACGCGTCTAGGTTATGATAGATATCATATGGCCACAGAATTATCCTTGGTTGACCCAATAGACCCCATAGAAAAACGAGAAGATTACTATCATATTTTTCCCAATGGTGAGTCTTCTCTTGACATATCATTATCTCTACTGTCTCCAATTGAGAATTATACTTTAAACAAACACCAAGATTATATAGGTAGTGCTCGTATATATACCCAGCAAGTAGATGAGCACATCCCTGTCTTATGATGACACGAGATTGTATGTCATTAGATATCTTGTATGATAGTGACAAACCACCCTTCCAACGTTGGGTACACCTTACCCTATTGGATTCACCAAATATAACTACTAAATGAACTTTTCTATACTGCTTCGGGAGAACCTCCGCAGCTAAAGACCACCGTTCTATTTTCCCGTTACCCTCGCTCGACCCAGCTACACTCTTATTACCTGAAAGAAATTGTGAAGCAAAAGGGTGAGCACAACTAGCTCAGTAAAGAATATCATGACTAAAGATAATTAAATTATCAATAGCCTTCATCAATAATAAATCAGAGATTTAGAACATATGATAAATGATAAAAATTTCAACCATAGTTGCAGCGGAACGAGCAATCCATTAGAAGAGTCAAATAGACTATAAAGTCTATTATCTTCTCTATGTTAAAAATCCATCAACAATGTTTTATCCATGTAACATCACTCAACAGTTCCTTTCCACAATCATATGAATAACTCATAATCATAATTGTGACTATAAATTTTTCTTCGCACCCAGGACGAAGAATATTTTCATCACCTGTCTTTACCTGAAACATCAAAGATCATGGTTATACCAAATCACAATTCCTGTTTATAATCATACTAACAAATCCATCTTTGCACTACGGGCCAAATATATTCATCAACAAACCATCTTTGCACTACGGGCCAAAGATATTCATCAACAAACCATCTTTGCACTACGGGCCAAAGATATTCAACAACAGTTCATCTTTGCACTACAGGCCAAAGATATTCATCAACAGGCCATCTTTGCACTACATGCCAAAGATATTCATCAACAATTCATATTTGCACTACAGGCCAAATATATTCATATCTCAAAGAAATATATAATCATTTCAGAATTTATATAAATAATAATTATAACCATGTTGATCAATTCACCTTTGCACTTAAGCTTAAGATATTCAATTATAAATTCAATGGTCATGATCATACCAGTCACAATTCAACTTTGCACTACAGGCCAAAGAGAACCCTAGTCATGATCATACCAATAATCTACCCATCTTTACACTCCAGTGAAAGAGAATTTCAACATCAGGGTTATAAAAATGTTATATATGATGATAAAAATAATATGATCAACATATAGTTTTAATCTCAAGAGTAATATTCGTAACTCATGAATAGTAAATCGTGAATAGTAACTCATGAATAGTAATTCCGACACAAAAAATAGAAATTCCACAATAAAATCCATACCAATATTTCGATATAATGATATTGAAAGAATAACATTACTTAAATTTATAAACAATTTATTTTAATTGTTTACACTTTACTAATTAATGCATTTAATCATCATAAAATGTCAACTCTTACAATTTCATCATCAATAACCAAAACCCTCATCAAAAATCTGCATATACCTCATATAGGATTCTCAAGCCATAAAATCCTATTTTCCAATTTTTTTTCTTCACAAAACATATTTAATTCATTTACTCATAACTAGACCATTTTCATGAAAAATATCAAATCAGTTCTAAAAATATTTCTTTTCTGGGATTTAGCATAATATAGTCCCATATTGAACATATATTTTTCTCAGAATTTTTAAAACTCATTTACTATTTTTTATATGGCCAAAACCACCGAATATTTAGACATTTATCAAAAATTGTACTTTTGTCTAAAAATTCTGAAATTTACAGAGTATACTTCTATCATATACATGTACTCCCAATAAAAATTTCATCAATTTTGGAGTTAACCACAAGGAATTATAAGCTGTTACTTTTAAAATAGTCTTTTCTCATAAAATTCATAACTCTCAATCTATACATCCAAAAATCACCATTTTTGGACACAATCAAGAAAACTCATCAAAATATCATTTTAAATTTTTCCAGAATTTTTGAAGATCAGAAAAATTACGAAACTGAAAATCATAACAACCCTTAAAATCACTTAATATCCCTTACTATCCCTTACAATCCCTTACCTCAAAACAGCAGTACTTCTGACCGGAATGTAAAGCCGAAGGAAACTTGCACTGAATAGCAACTCTCAAAGTATCTAAATACTCACAAAATATGCTTCATAATATAGAGAGAGAGAGAGAGAAAACTTATGTTTCTGGTGTGATTTTCAATTCTAACTTAGCCCTCTATTTATAGGAAAATTTTGGTAGGTTTGACCTGCAACCTGATGGCTTTACCTGCTACTATTCCCACCCACCACATTTGAAATATAATTCAGCACATTTCTTCACCAACCACAAGTGGGGCCCACCAATTCTAGAATTTTCCACCAAAAATGATTTATAACCTGATTTCTGAATCAGCCACCTCTTAAAATTCATAACAAATCATACGTTCATTTTTAACGGTTCAAAATTTGTGGGCATATACTCAACTTATATATGTATAACATATCCAAAAATTACCACGATCCAACGATCGGATTAAAAATTATAACCCCCGCAAAATATCTCAAAAACCCTGATTTTTAATACCTCCATTCCGACAAAAATACGGATAAAAACCTTAACATTAACTCCTTCATTTTTAACCACAAAAATATATCCCTCGTTTATATCCACATAAAATAAATATTTCTTTATCATATGAATCAATAATTAATTATTCAGAAATAATATTACAGAATCACATTTATGACAACCAGGCCGTTCCCAGGATAGAGGGGGCTTTCCAATAAGAATTTCTCCTTACTGGCGCGCAATTAGATGACCAAACCTCTCCTTAGACAGAACTTTCTAGACATTGACAACAATGTTATCTAATAATATTATTCAAATAATATGAATTATTGATCTGATAAAGGAAAATACTGTGCAGCAACAATTATTGAAACAACAATAATATAAAATATCAACGCAACAATTATTGAATCAATAAAATAAAATATTGAACAGTAACTACTGTAACAATTATTGAGTAGTGCCTTCTACGTAATAATCAATAATTTCAAAAATACTGTGCAATACCGTGTGCTACTGTGTAATAACGCGTATTACTGTATTTTAACCACCGGGTATTCCAACAGTGTTAACGGTAATAACTACGCCGTTATTTGTAAAAACTTAAATTTTTGTCGTTATCGTCATCCGACAGTTATTCGTTATGGGGCCCACAAATAGCTGCGCCGTCGTACGAATATTCCCCGACAGAAAGAATATTCTACGACCAAACGAATATTCCCCGACAACAATGATTATTTTATAACCACTTGCTTATTTTGAAAAAAATATTCACATTTCACCCATAACTTTAAACTTTTATCAATTTAACCATTTACTGAATAGTAATTATAAGAAAAATTGAATACTTTTATTTCATAAAATTCGGGGTCTTACATCAAACATCTTAGAGTGACCTATTATAACCAAGTCTAAGTGTCATGAAGGATTATGTGTGAACAAGTCTTAGCGACTTGAAGAAATCTTAATGATTCAGTCATTATAACTATTTTGAGTGAACAGATCTTAGTGATCATCCCATCCTTAATGAATTATATCTACTCAAGGAGTAGAAGAGTGGACCAGGAGATTTTTGTGTTTCGAATCACTTAAAATTCTTGTGCCATTTACTTACCACACTTATTTTGATATTGCATTACTTTCAGTACTCTACGTTTTCAATTCTATGATTTAATTCCACAATTGATTACTAAATTTAGAACTGAGATTTTCTTAAAATATTTGAAAGGGTTTTCTAAACTATTATTCTGTTATACATAATCAACTATTTAACTTGTTTACTTAAAAGTTGGTAACAACTCTTTAAAATTAAAAAAAATTAAGGATCTATTTAACTCCCTTTTAGATCTCTTTGTACCTTTGGGAATAACAAATTTTAATTTAACACCAATTAAATTAAAAGGAAAATATATATACATTTAATATTGGAATAAGAGTGAATAAAATATAAAAAAATTTAGTGGATCAATAATATAATTTAATTAATCTTGAGAAAGCATGGAAAGTGACATTATAATCGGCTGTTTCTAGTGTGGGTGGGACTGGGATAGGCACCACCATAAGTTTCTTATAAAAATTTAGAATGAGATGTGAGCTTAGGCAATTTAATTTAATTTAATTAATCTCCTCAAAGCATAGAAAATGACATTATTTTAGGTGGGCCGTTTCTAGTGTAGGTGGATTAGGCACCGCCATAATTTCTTTCATATGTGAACACCGGTGGTATCGCCGGTAAAGTAGTAAAATTCTACTCCCTCCCTCCCCAAACAATGACTAAAAATATAAATATTTTTATCTTAAAAAAAATGAGATAAAATATATAAAATAGAAGGTTGTTAAATTATTTAGTGGGGTCTATTAATAAAAAAAATTATTATTTTTTAACCTGTTTTTCTTTACTTTTTTTAATACGTGTAAATTGTACTTCACTCATTATTTTAAAGACGGAGAAAATATCTTTGTGCATTTATTTTTTAAATTTCTTTTGAGGAAGTAGTGCGAATGATAATTCCAAATAAATGTCGAGAGACTCATTAGGGATAAGAAATTATCCTTTTGAATGGCATGGGTCGTGACTTTTAATTTTTGGATAATGTCAAGGTTTTTTTAAAAAAAATTGTCTAAAAAAGTGTCTCAAATAATGTGTAATCATTACATTAATTGAATAAGTTATTTATGTTATAAATTATCATTAAAATATTTAATATCACGTCGTTCTTTTTTATGCAGGGTTGTGCTTTCATGATAAGGTTGGTGTGTGCCTAGTCTCAATTGCTTATGTTAGGGGTCTCAACACTACTCCTAACTCATATATTCAAACGAAATATCCTACCAGAAAATAAACCTTGGTGGATCTATCGTAAATTCTTATTAATCCAAGAATTCATGGAGTAAAGATGAACCAACAATCAGAATGAAACTGAAATTATTGCAATCAATATACAGGGAAGTTTGTGCATTCATTATACACAAACAAAGCATTTCATCAAATCCAAAACAATTATATTGATAGCATCCTATATTACATGCACTACATTCAACATTAGACAAAATACAAAATTGATTAAAAATTAGAACAACCAACATATGATTGATAGATGATACAATCAAATTTTGCTTTGATTTCTCCGTTGATTTCTTCTTTCTCCTTGCCAAACAGAAATGTGGAAATACATAGGCACACAACAAGGTTTGCTTCAGAGTCCCTTCAAACATGCAAAACAGATAGAAAGAGCAACAAGCAGAAAACAACTGTAGACCAAATGTTACCGGAGGACAATGTAGCCGATTCGCTTTCATTATACAAACTGTAAGGATAAGGAGGTGAATACTGGCCACAACACGGACTCTGAGCAGGAGTTGTTGGTGGACACCCTAGAGAAGCTGCCGGAGGCGGTGGAGCACCGTATGCCGGATATTCCGATGGCGATTGCGGTGGCGGATGCGGATGAGGGTGGGTGCAGTCCGGATATTGGCAAATACTGCAGTTTGTACAAGTTTGTGGGTTCGGTGGAGATACACCATCTCCATAATTATCCTCTGGTTTTGCACAATTTATGGCAGAGACCAGAAGCAGGGGAATTGCTAGGAGGAGGAATATGAACTTTGGTGAAGCCATTTTTCTCAGTTATTTACCTGGCAATATAAGTCTCTAGAGAAAAGAGGCAATTAAAGAGATGGTAGATGGATAGAACCATCTCTCATTTACACTCCTATATATGATCATATTTTTGGCATGAAAATCTTCACATAAATCAAAATCATGACACATGGCAAGCAATGTGGCAATTAAAGAGTTAATGTGAAAGTACTAGAAGATGACTTATTTGCATGAATACCGCACACAGCCAAAGTCACAAACTGATAGCCTATATGCATCAGCAAAGGAAAAATGGATCCAAATGGTTCTAACTCATCAAGTAGAACAAGTAACTATGCCGACAATCTAAATTTAGACGGTACACATAAAATATAAGTTTATTAATGTCTGTGGTACATTATTTCCAGCAATGGGATTCAATCAATTTAGTTATTTTATATTTATCTGCAGACTGCAGTAAGTATGATACGCGTACAAAGAAAATGAACATTTTTAACATTATTTATTGTCGACATTACAAGCTATTATGCAGCAGTCTGTAAACATATATATATATATATATCCCGTTTCAGTGCTGATTATCATCAGATGTTATTGACTGCTCCCAAATCCTGATTGTTGAAATACAAGTAACTCTTCTTACCAGAAGAGCCTGTTGTTGTAGGCACCGCAGAAAATCCAGTATAGCCATTATCTTTCTTTGCGGAGCAAACCTTGGCAATGTAATTGAATTGCTCATGTTTCAGTACAAAGGGTTGTGCTGCGTATTCTTCAAATGGCATCCACTGGAAGGTGGAAAATACAGGAACCATATTAAAAAATTTCAGCAATTATTAAAAGTAAAAACTGAGTATTACTTTTTCCAAATGTTCCTACTTTTTTATCTGCTAGTTAGAAAGCTCGATAAGATGGCAGCTATTTTAATGTATGCACAAACGAAAATCTTAAATATATATCATAATAAGAAAAGGATGGGACAAGATGGGGAGGAACTTAGAGATGATCACAGTAGCAAATGTGTGACAGCCCGAAAATTTATAAGATCTTGAATGATTAAAATAAAGGTTAAAGAATAAAACCTAGATGGGAATTAGAGGATTAATTAAAATTTTAAAGAACCTACATGGTTTGATTTGAATTTTTAAGCAATGTAAAGAAATTAGATGAGAATGATAGAAATTTTGAAAAGAAAGAAATAAATTATGAATGTGGAAAATTTTATTAAGGAAATAAAATTCAAATGAAGAGATGCTATAAGAAAATATATATATATATAGGTACGTATATATTTAGCGATGTGCTATATTTTAGCAAGAGGAATGATAAAGGTAAATACCTTATGACTTATGTGGGACATGTGTAAGGTTAAGGAAATACATATATTGTATATATGTATATTATATAAAGAGGATTAAAGAAAGTTTTACAATCTAATGTTATAAATTAGGTATAGAAATTAAATAACTAAAAGGGTTATCTTTATTTAATGGTTCTAGTATTTTAATTATATACTAGTGACATAATCTAAGAGATTTGTAGAACATATCTCAACTTATTAAAGTATTTTGTATGAATATGTGAGTAAATGAATATGAATATTATGTGTTTGTTTATATTTGTTTATTATATAAATAAATAAAAGGGACTAATGTAACCTAATTATATATTAGGAATGAAAAATTTAATAACTTAAAGGTTATGGTATGGGAGAATAATAGTATTTAAAATATATACTAACCCTAAGAGATTTATTTTATACATCTCAATTAATTAATTTTATAACTTAATTAAAGAAAATCTAATTGGATTAAGAAATTAAATGTACATGAGTAAGGATTTACATTATAATTGAGTGAATGGAAACTCTAATTAAATAATTAGGGAAAGATAAAATCAAAAGTGTTGGACCTAACCTAATTTTATGGCCCAACTATTTTAATTGGAAAGCCCAAAAGAATTAAACGAAAAGCTCAATCTTTAGTTCAATTGTTAAGAGACTTTTTGGACATTTAATTAAGTAAATAAAGCATTAAAAAAAATTAAACCAAAAATGCGGAAAATTTCGGCCCAAAATTTCGGCCCAAAGGGGGGAGAAATGAGAGAGCATGTGATAAAATGATGGTTACTTGTTTTGGTGGTTTAAGTAATTACCAACTCTCAGCAAACCTCCTTAGGTGTCAATTTCTAATTTAACCAACACATTAAGCAAAGCATGCAAGCAACACCTTAATCATTAAAAAGAGAGAGAAAGAAAGAAAGAAGGTGGGGGAGATGTATATTAGATATACAAAACATATCTATACATTTTTTTATCAAACAAAAATCCATTTCCTTTTTCTTTCATCTATTTCTCCAAGCTAGCTAAGAAAACTAGAGAGAGGCGAGAGAGAGGGAGAGTTCGACTGGAACAAGGGAGGAAGGGGAAGAGGATTTGATCTTCAAACTACTCAAGATAATCATCTACTTTGAAAGATTAAGAAAGGCTAGTAAAAGATCAAGGTATAAAACACCTTTTATCCAAGTTATTTTTAGTTGTTTAAATTAAAACTTGGATTTATGTTCTTGAACTTCAAAACTTTAAATTTTCATGATTTAGAGTGTGTTATGTGTAGATCTATCCCTTTTGAGTGTCAAAAGTTGGATCAAAAGTAAGAAAAGTGAAACTAGTTTCTTAAAAGTTAGAAAACCTTAACTTTTATGTACTTTGAATGTCTACTGTTTTAGATCTACACCTTTTTACGATCAGTCAAAGAGGGGTGCTAGATATATAAGTTATCTAGTAAACCCAAGTGATAGCACTCAAAAATATTAATTTTTCAAGCCGTAGTAGTTGTTTTGGTCGGAACAGTCCTGCCGACAAAAGAAGGAAACTAAACATGGGAAAAGTCCCCGGGCCAGTTTGGTCCAGGGACATTTTTGTCACTTTTCTGTCTTTTCTGTACTTTAAAAATTCTGAGAAAATTTGGAGAGTTAATATGATAAGTTAACTGCATCCTGTCCAAAGATAAGAATTTTTGGATATATAGAATGAGAGTTATGAATTTTACGGAAAATGACTATTTTAAAAGTAAAGCTGAATAACTCTTTGTGGGTAACTCCAAAAATTATGAAATTTTTACTAGAAGTATATATATATATATATATATATATATATATATATATATATATATATATCAAAAACGTAACCTGTAAATGAAATTTTAGGATAAAGTTTCGATTTATGATAAATGTAACCAGATCCAGCTGATTTGGACTTTTTAAAAATAGTAAATAAATATTGTGTAATGTTGAAAATTAGGAAAATAGGATTTTATGGCTTGAAAACTCTAAATAGGGTATATGCAGATTTTTGAAGGGTATTTTGTTCAATGTTGATGAGATACTATGTTTATGGTATTTTAGAATAATTAAATGAATGAATTAGTAAATGATAAACAATTAAAATAAATTATTTAATAAATGATTAAAATATTATTAGATGCCTAATAATATTCGACTAAGATATTATTGGTATAATTAATAATATTAGACTAGAATATTATTAAGAGATTAATGATATTAGATTAAGATATTATTTACTAATTAATAATATTAAACGGAAGATTAAAATGAATAAAATATTATTAAATAATAATATTAGATGAGAGTTTAAAAGAAGAGTTAAGTTATTGAATGGGACATTCAATAGACTATATTGAATAGTATGATGAATTGAAAATTTAATGTTGAAAAGGATATTCTAGGTTGCTGGATTGGTCAATCCAGGTTGCTGAATTAGTGAATCCAGGTTGCTAGATTGTAAGACAGTTTGAATCCAGGTTGCTTGATTGGAGATTAGTTTGAATCCAGGTTGATGGATTGGTTTATCCAGGTTGTTGGATTGGTATTTTGAATAATCCAGATTACTGTATTAGTATTCGGCTTACTAGATTATAAAAAAGAACTTATAATTTGAAAGATTAAAGTGTTAAATCATAATGTATATGATATAGTGATTGAAAAATTTTCAAAGGACGATAATAATACTGATGTTTTAAGGTGTTATCTAATATTTGATTATGTGGTTAAATGTTAAATAATTTACTTGTAGAGTAGTAGTATTATGATGTATAATATGATATGTTGATTGAAAGATCAATCTTAACAATGATAGTTCTTTACAATAAAGAGATTAAATTAGATTGTGTAGCAGTAATCGACGGTACAAGCAAGTTCCCTAACTCAAACTCGAGTTATTATTTTAAAGCATGTTAGTTGATAATTATTGTTGATTATTCTACATCTATGATTATTAATTCGCACTTGGTGCATATTGCATATGTTCATCAGGTATGAAAGGCTGATCACCTTCATTACCATAAGGTTCAGTTAAATATGCTCATGGTCATTTTTGATCACCCAACATTATTGGTTCAGTCATCCAATTATTGAAGTTCTGATTCATGCTCTTTCACAATTATTATATTGTTGAAAAATTCAAAAACTTATTATTCATTTTCAATCATGATATATCCTTCTTATATTTAAATTTGCTAGACAAAGTAGTTGCACACTCTTGTTATATCATGATAACATTTTCATTTTAAAACGAAAGTTCGAGGAAAGATAGAGACAAGGATAAATTCCAAGAGTAGCTTATTATGCGTTAACTATTATGTTACCTTAAATAGGTTGATCATGTAAACCTTTTTAATTGTTTAAGGTATGTAATGAGTAAAGGTTGTAGGCCTTGGGAAAATGTTGTAGAATAATTTGAAATGAACAATGTATGTTTATATATTTCGCATTAGTTAGAGAATATGTAAGATGATGATGTATCGTGACGCACCAGGTCCGAGGTTCAAGGGAGGCGGATTTGGGGGCGCTACAAAATGAACAGTCCACTTTTCTTTCAAGGAACCAATACGATTTCATTAGAAAATAAAGAACTCGTAACACTCAATGTCTACCAGGAATTACCTGCGCTGCTTCGATCTCTGAATCCTGCTTTTGGATATCAAAAGAAAGTGGCCTCAACATGCACACAAAAAGTAAATCCGACTTGCCAAAAAATGACTTGTGACTTTGCCTGTAATCAAACATGCGAAACCTTTCTGAATGAAGATTAACACAAATTACACACATGTTTGGAAAGTGTAATTAACCAGTACACTTGTTACCTGATTGCAAGGAGTTCCACAAACTCTGTCTCAATCTGAAGAAAATTAACCAGTTTTAGATCCATAAGGACCATAACAAATAGCTTCTAAATCAAAGTTTGTCAAAAAAAAAATTCCCTATTTATTTTAGTAAATCAACTACACTAAAAAGATCACTTACTCCCGTCTCTTCTTTCACTTCTCTGATTGCAGCTGCACATACATCCTCACCCTTATGACAGAGAAAAACAAATGCGCAAAGCTCATGATTAAAACAAAACCAACAATCTTATTAATCAATGAAACAGTAAAATTCAATCCACACACCTCATCAACAGACCCAGTAGGAAATTTCCACACCCCCGTGCTTTTGAATCTGCCACTATTTTCTTGGACTACTAGAACCTACCAAATGAAACGACTTACAACTTCAAAAAACAAAATAGCATGAAGTAGCAATGTACCAGCGGATGCTAATTTTTATTATAAACAGAACACGTGACAATTTAATTACTAATCGAAAGAAAATGTGACAATTTATAATGACTACAAAAGAAAGGAAATTATATTAAACCTCTCTATTGTTGTTCATGACAAAACCACCAACACCAACTCTATGGGAAGCATTTGCAGGGATAGTATGAGCGGTTCTGGGAATCCAATATACAAGCATCAAGTACGTTGGTTCGGCATGATGATACCAAAATCCTTCCTGCTCAAACAATAAAATCTTGACATAACAATGCTTTTATATTTCAAAATCAACTTTAGGTTTTTTTTTTCCTGCCGTGTCCAGAAATTAAAAATTGAAGGATTTCTATTCCTACATTTGGAACTAATTATACTTGCAAATTCCATATATTATAGACAAGTCAGTACGTATATATCATAGAAATACCAGCAGTACATAATACTACCATCAGAATTCAGAAAATTGTTGCTTTTTTTACCTTAAGAACAGCTTCAACAAGGTTTGCAAGTTTAACAGGCAACTTAATCCAAACACCCTTCTTTCCCTGCAAAAAAATATACTACTGGTAAAATAAATGAATATGGAGTGAGTGAGAAAGGACCTTGTAAATTAATTAGTCCTATTTTCATTTATGAAAATAGCATCTACGTCCACTCAAAATTAAACTTATCCACTCCCGTCTTGTTAATAATTCACACATTTTGACAAGTTTACCCTCGTAGTCAAGGGAGAGATTCAAATAAGCAACATCCCATCCCTTCCCTTCCCTTCCTTAAAATCCCTTTTCCTCTTCATCTTCCTCACTGTATCTATTAGGTCAAAATTCACCTCAATACTCAATTTATATCTTCGTCAGTATTATGTTTTTTGGGCGAACTAATTTCTAAATAAAAACAAAATGTTTGTAAAAATTGGAGTAGGTAGGTAGGTACCTGTAGCCTCCAGTGAGATAATGATGCTCCAAGCAAAGTAGAAAAGACAGTAGAATCCATTGCCTCTATTTTCATCATGTCTACAATCACTCCTCCATGGGCATCATTAGTTGCATCCAGTGCTACCGTATCATCGATATCAACCTGCTGATCGTCAACTGCTGGAACCACCTCCATTGACAGTATATCAATCTACACAATTCTCTTCAACCTTAATTAATTAACACCTGATCCACTATAATTACTTTAATTTTTGCTTTGCTTTAGTGTGTATATATATCGGCCTAAATATGTATTAATGCCCTACACTTTTATTTTAATTTTTTTTCAATTTAGGATTGTCTTCTCAATTTTTTTAATTAGAGGATTAAATTTTTAATTTTTTTTCAACTTTGGAGATTATCTCTTCTCAATTTTTTTAATTAAGGTATTAAACTTTTTTAAAAAAAATTATTACGTTTATTTGATAGTGTCACATTATAAAATTAATAAAGTGACAATGACACGTGACTAAAAAATACTTATGTGTAATATTGAGTCTCATTTTAACATTTATTCAATTAATTTTTTGTAACAAAAAGGCCGGTAAATATAAAACCATTATTAATTTTTTAATGACAATTTTACCCTTTTTGGTATAAAAAATAATTATATTGATTATTGATGATTATAAAATAAACTTAAAATTCAAGGTATTAATCTATATTTAGGGCTTAATTTTTTATAAAAAAAGAGTTAAATTGTCATTATATTGATTATTGATAATTATGAAATAACAAGATTTTAATTAGTAGTACATTTATACATTTTAAAATATTTATCATTATATATATTAATTATTAATAATTTTTTAAGTTGAGTTTATAATGTATTAATTTTACTTTTTCAAAAAATAATTAATAATGGTCGTATATTTATCCTTTTTTGTATAAAAATTAATGAAATAAATGTTAAAATAAGACTCAATATTACACATAAGCATTTTTTAACCACGTCACTGAGATGTCATCAATTTCTGACATGGTATTATCAATTTGACGAAATTAGAAAAAATAAAAAGTTTAATCCCCTAATTGAAAAAATTGAGAAGACAATCCCTAAGGTTGAATATATATATATATATATATATATATATATATGTGTGTGTGTGTGTGTGTGTGTGTGTGTGTGTGTGTTATGGATCTTTATAGAGTATACACCATTAAAAACAAGAAGGAATAAGATGATTAGAAACTGAAAATCGATGTCCGCGCAGAATGAGGGTTTGACTTATTAACAAGGGTTGAGAAAGTACAAGTTGCGGATACGTAATTGTAAACTCTAAATTTTGATTAATAAATCATGGTTTATAAACTCTTGGTAAAGCCAAACTCATTTTGATAAACGTCTATTATTAATAGATAATATATTTTTTATCGTCCACTAATAATAATAGCGAATGTCAATTTTCAGTTTCTAATTATGATCATTTTTTATTTATTTTCAATGATATAAATGGTGTATGTCCTACAAGTATTCATAGCAAATATATGTTATGGATCATTCCACTTATATATATATATATATATATATATATATATATATATTATTTGCTAATAATATTCTTACAATGCTAGTTGCAAACAAACATGTCACATGGGATTATTCATCTATGTTACTCGAACTCGTGTGCGGGTGTCGGGTGTGGGTACGAATCTAAGTGTCGGACACGTGTAGTCAAAAAATAGAGGATACGCGGATATGGATCCGGATTTGGACATGGGTGAGGGGATACGGTATGTTATTATGATTTTTTAACAATAATGTTTCTAATTATATGACCAAGTTTTTTTGCTCTAGGGACTGAAGTGACAAAATATAAAGAAACAGGTAGGAATGGAAAAAAAACAAAACTACAGGAACGGATATATAATTTTCCAGGGGCTATTTAGAACTTTAAGAAAACCTGGAGGACTAAATTAAAAAACTTTAAAAACTATGGGGTACCTAATTGTAATTTTTCAGGAGATATTTTATATCCCAGATCAGATCTGATCTCATTCCTTTCCTCTCTTCTTCTTTTGTCCAACAACTGCTCTTCTTCCTCTTCCTCTTCTTCCTCCTCGACAGACGGCTCTTCTTCTTCCTCATCTCGCGTCTCTTCTTCTTTCTAAACAGCCGTATCCGGATTTCTGTGGCCGAATCCCGTACAAATCCCGCACCCGTACCCGTGTCGTGTCGTGTCTACACGGGTATTCCACCAAAAATGGCGAGTCTGAGTAACACAGTTATTCATAGATAACTTAAAATAATTTCATATTATGTTTGTTTTGTCTAGAATTATTTAAAAGATTGGATAAAAATTTACCATTTGGACTATTATACCCTTACTACTAATAACAAATATATCATATTATCATTAGTTAAAGTATAAATAGATATGATAAAATACATCGATATTTTTAAACAAAGTTAAAAGTTAATTTTGTCCACAAATTTTTAGTCCTAAATAGTAGGGATTATAATACCTAATTGGACATTGTATTAAATTATCTCTATTTTCAAATTATTTTATTGTTCCAAAACTAATAGTCCCAACTTTATTTTTAAAAACAAATAAGAGACTTAAGATGAATAATCCAATTCCAAATATATATAATCCTTGCAAATAAAGATTAGAAATTTCTATCTAGCTATTAGAAACCCTTTTAACCTGTGTTACTCGGACTCGGGTGCGGGTGTCGGATTCGAGTACGAATCTAAGTGTCAGACACGTGAAGTCAAAAAATAGAGGATACGCGGATATGAATCCGAATATAGACACGGGTGCGGGGATACGGTATGCTATGATTTTTTAACAATAATGTTTATGATGTCCAAATTCATATAGACATGCATTTATCATGAAACTTTAAGGGTTGAAGTGCAAAAATATAAAGAAACAAGGGTAGAACTGAAACTACTGAAACTTCAGGGGCTAAAATGAAAGAAAACAAAACTGCAGGGACTGATAAGTAATTTTTTAGGGGCTATTTTGAACTTTTAAAAAACTTAAGGGACTAAATTAAAAAACTATAAAAACTCTGAGGTACTTAAGTGTAATTTTCCACAGATATTTAATTCCAGATTTGATCTTTAACTACTCAGACGTATCAGCCAGCTCGCTCACTCGTTCTCGCTCAGATCTGATCCTTCTTCTTTTTCTTTTCTGTTTTCAGTCGATTCTTCTTGTGTTTCTTCTTGGTTCTTCTTCTGTTTCTTCTTGGTCGATTATTCTTCTTTTTCTTCTTCGTCGATTCTTCTTCTTCTTTTGTGTTTCTTTTTCAGTCGATTCTTCCTCCTCTTCTTCTTCCGTATCCGGATTGAAAGTACCGCACCCGACACAAATCTCGCACCCGCACTCGTGTCGGATCGTGTCGACACGGGTACTCCATCAGAAGTTGGCGAGTCCGAATAACACAGCTTTTAACTACTCATGTATATAATTCTTGCAAACAAACATGATTCAATTAGGAATAAGTTCAAACCAATGACTTTATAGATAAACAATTAAGTATAATATTTCTTCTCTCTAACATAATAAACATTTCTTCTCTCTAAAATATCAGATGATTAGAGAGACAAACATGTAGTTAATATTAAAAGTGTTATGATCGAATAATATTTACTCAACAAAATTAGCCAAAGTAAAAACAATAAATGGAGTACGTACGTACACAGTTACTACAAATTAAGAAAGATATATATGTATATATATATATATATATATATATATATATATATATATGCGGAGCCAGGAGTTTTTTCCACCTGGGTTACCAAGTACCAACCATATACACAAAAAATTGTCCCACCAAGAGCAATCATAAATTCAAAATATATATAAAGGTTACCTTGCCCAAAACATTGGTTAATTCACAAGTTTTAGCATAAAAACCTCTTAGAGACAAAATTTCAAACACCTTGAAGGCGTACTCTAAAATCCCAGATTTCATAAGCATTTAGATGGAGCTTAGCCAAAAATTTCATCCTTATTACTCCAATTAGCATATATATAACCTCCCATCACATCAACAAAGCAATTTCAATACGTTATTTATCTCAAATTCACGAATTTAACAAGTATAAACTAAATTACCTCTTTGTGTTTTTACTTGAACCCTTGATTCAATTCTTGCTCCCAACTTGCTTTGATTGAATTCAATTCTTCATTTGGACAACAATTTGCTTCACTTCTACTTTAATTTCAGTACTTGATAACCTCAATTCCTTGAGAACTTGATGGAATTTTTAGCCCAATTTGTTGAATGCTTGCATTTTGGGTAGTCTGGATATATATAAATTAGCAAAGAACTGTCAAAAAAATTCACCTGGGCTACAGCCCACCCTAGCGCAAATATGGCTCCGCCCCTATAATATATATAGAGAGAGAGTAGAAGCTGATCTTTTTAATTACTAATTCACATAACTAGCTAAGGGGACATATATATGAGGCTATATATATCCATATATGAGAATTTATAGACAGAAAATACTGAGGTATGGCCTTAATTTACAAAGAAATTGAGCAAGCACCGAATACTTATCTAATACTACTTCTTCGTGGTACGTTCTTGGGCTTGAGGGCTGACCAATCAACCAAGGACGCGGTAGTCGGATCAATAAGAAATGCATGTCTTTTAAAATATAAGTCATGAATTATACGTACGTAACTTTTCAATATTTTATGATGAATACTAATTTATTTGACCATGAGTTGCAAAAGTTGAATTTATTATCGTGTCTATGCTTAGTAATTATCTTTTATGTGTATGTTGTTGTTGGGATATTTCATATGAGATTTAAGAGTATAAATGAATTAATATATAAGTAGGGTAAAGTCTCAACTTAATATGCTAACGTGTTGGGTAAAAAGGTGACCCTTGCTTGTTGGGTCTGTCTGCATTGTTTACACTCATTTGGCTCATGGTGGAGTAGTATTGGAGTAGAGGGCTCTTGAAAGACTACTTTAATTAGATATGACAATATAGTTAGTTAATTATTATGTCAACTCATATTAACTAAAACCAAATGGGTTGATTAACTATTTTATTTATTTAAGTTGGTTCATGTTTGAAATCGTATTTTTTAAAAGAAATATAGGTCCAAACAGATTAACCATTTTTTAACCCATATTTCATTCCAAATCAAAATCAAAAGTTATTTCCACCCCAGATTCAAAAATTTTTTATTCAAAAAAATAATATTCAGTGATTATGTACACTCCCACCCACCACCCATCACAAAAAAAAATTCAATGATTATGTATACAACCCCCACCTCACACCACCTCCCACCTCACACCACCCTACCCCACCCTCTCAAAAAAATAATATTTATTGATTATGTATCTGCCCTGCTCCACTCCCACCCCCACTCCTACCCCCGCGCACCACCACTCCCTCCCCCCTCAAAAAAATAATATTTACTGATTATGTATATATATACCTCCATCCCGCCCACCCCACTCCAAAAAAAAATATTTACTGATTATGTATACATTCTCACCCCTACCCCCCATGCCCATGCTCATCTCCCAAAAAAATATTTATTGATTTTGTATACGCCCCCAACCTTCCAAAAAAATAATATTTAGTGATTATTATACCCCCACCCCTAAAAAAAATTAATATTCAGTGATTATGTATACACCATCTGTGACGCCCCCAAAACAGGTCCAATCCATTCAACCCATTCTGAGTCGCCAAATACATGGTACAGAAAATAACTACAACTTTATTATTACAATTGTCGTGCAAAATACGACAACACATATACTGTGAGTTTAAATACAAATATTGTCATCTAGACAGTATTCATACTCAATTAAGTCCTCATTATACTTATTGATACACTATTTTACAAAATAGTGAGGACTACTAAAACAACTGTCTTGAACCATCATTCCATACCCCGACTAGTACTCGCTACATTCTCGCCTCCTGAGAAGAAAAATAGAACAACAAGGAAAATGGTGAGCTCAACTAGCCCAGTAAAGAATATTATGACTAAGATAATATACAACAAATTATCCTTAGTCTTCAACAGGGAAAAATCTAATAGAATACAATAGACAACAACTTTTAAATCAATATTCGCAGCAGAAAATAATAATTCATAGAAGAGTTACGTAGAGAATGAAATCTACGATTATCTATGAATTTAAAAGTCCATCATCAATATTTTATCCCTGTAACATCAATCAATAAATATCTTGAATCAAATAGTCATCTTTGTACTACAGGCCAAAGATATTCATCAGTTGGTCATGTTCATCTCAACACATGTTCATCTTTGCACTACGGGCCAAAGATATTCATCAGAAATCATTCATCTTTGCACTACAGGCCAAAGATATTCAATAACATCATCATTTAGGACTGAGGATGATGAAAAATATTTTAAAGAAAACGAATCCAGTGAAACAAAAGAATAAATATTAAGGATTCGTATTTCAGCTATTCCATGTCCAAAAATACCTCATAAATAATCATAGTGGAGTAAAATTCAAGAATGATCAAAACATGGATACAATCAAAGTTAGTATCCAGAATAGATATTTTGGACGAAAAGAAGAAAATTTTATTTTTCGGTGAATAGTAACTCGTGAATAGTAACTCGTAAATAGTAACTCATGAATAGTAATCCCGACATGAAAAGTTTTAAATTTGATAAAAAGTTCAGATCAATACTTCGGCATAATGATATTGAAGAAAATAATATCATTTAAGAAGAAATAACATCCCTTACCTCGTAAAAACAGTACTTCTGACTGGAATACTAGATATAGTGCTGAAGGAAACTTGCACCGTATAGTAACACTCAAAGTATCAAATACTCACAAGAATACGCTCGATATAGAGAGAAACTTGTGTTTCTGATGTGATTTTTAATTCTAACCTAAGCACCCTATTTATAAGAAAATGCTTAGAACACTAAAGCAGAAAATTTAATATAATAATAATATATTTATCAAATTGTCAAGCCCACCTTGGAAGATCTGAATTCAGCCCATTCTTATCACATGTTGAGCCCACTAATTTGCAAAAAACGTTTTTCTTTAAAATAATAATTAAAACTTCTAAAAATCAATTATTTCGGAACTTCAGAACTTCAATAATTCATAATAAATAGCCCTTTTGTCAGAAAATTCGAATCTCACAATTTTTTATAGGAAATTCAATTCTCTACAACTTTGCAGAAGAAAATTTTTCCAAATTCCAAACAGAAATTGATCGAAATTCATAAACGGACGATTTTACAGTCTATAATAAATTTTCGGTCAAGAATTATGTCCACCAACACACAAAACATGTGTTAAACATTTAATCTAACAAAAATACTCTTCCTCCTCATTTATTCATATATCCCACATTCATTGTAGAAATATCACCATCAATATATTATTAAAATAATATATTTAAATGAATTATTTTATCAGAAAAAGATAAAATATTAATTTTCAACAATTGTCACATTAAAAATTTTCTCCATCTATATCTACATAAAATTAATATTTTCCTCATCATATAAATCAATAATTAATTATTCACAAAAAATATTACAGAATCACAGTATTGACAACCAGGCAGTTCCCAGGAAAGAGGGGGTTTTCCAATAAGGATCTCTCCTTACTGGCGCGCAATTAGATGACCAAACCTCTCCTTAGGCAGAACTTTCTAGACATTGCCAATAATGTTATCTAATAATATTATTCAGATAATATGAATAATTGCTCCGATAATAGAAAATACTTTGTAGTGACAATTATTAAAATAACAGTAATATAAAATATCAACGCAGCAATTATTGAATCAATAAAATAAAATACTGAACAGTAATTACTGTAATCATTATTGAGTAATGCCTTCTTACGTAAGAATCAATAATTGGTGCAATACCGTGTGCTACTGTGCAACAACGCGTATTACTGTGTTTTAACCACCGGGTATTCCAACAGTATTAACGGTAACAACTATGCCGTTATTTATAAACAACTTATTTTTGTCGTTTTCTTCATCCAATCGCTTTCCGTTATGGGGCCCACAAAAGACTGCGTCGTCGTACGAATATTCTCCAACAGTAAGAATATTCCACGACCAAGCAAATATTTCCTGACAACAATGAATATTTTATAACCACTTGCTTATTTAAAATATTTGCGTATTTTACCCATAACTAACCACATTAATCAAATCAACCCTTACTATTTCAGAATAATAACTAGAGGAAATTAAATTTCATTTATTAATAATTTGAGTTCTTACACCATCACCTCTACCCCCACTCCTACTCCCAAAAAAATATTGAGTGAGTGTGTATACAACCCCGCCCCCACCTAAAAAAAATAATATTAAGTAATTATGTATACATTTCTCACGCCCCAAACCCCCTAACCCCAAAAAAAATATTCAATGATTAATTAATTATGTATACACCCCTCTCCACCCCCACCTCTACCTCTCAACCCAAAAAAATAATATGTTTTGTAAGACCCTAACTTATTATAAATGAAATTGAATTTCATCTATTTATTATTTTGAAATAGTAAGGGTTGATTTGATTAATGTGGTTAGTTATGGGTAAAATGCGCAAATATCTTATATAAGCAAGTGGTTATAAAATATTCATTGTGTGACGCCCCCAAAACAGGTATACAACACCCATTCTAAGTCGTCAATAACATGGTACAGAAACAACTACAATTTTATTAATACAACATAAAAACTGTGAGTGTAAATATAAATATTGTCATCTAGACAATATCCACACTCAAATAAGTCCTCATTACAATTATTGGTACAATATTTTATAAAAAAAATGGTGAGGACTACTAAAACAACTTCCTAGAACCTTCATTCTATACCCCGACTAGTACTTGCTACATTCTCGCCTCCTGAGAAGAAAATGGAACAACAAGGAAAAAGGTGAGCTCAACTAGCCCAGTAAAAAATATTATGACTAAGATAATATACAACAATTTATCGTTAGTCTTCAACAGGGAAAAATTTAATAGAATACAATAGACAACAAGTTTTAAATCAATATTCGCAGCGGAAAATAATAATTCATAGAAGAGTTACGTAGAGAATGAAATCTACGATTATCTATGAATTTAAAAGCCCATCATCAATATTTTATCCCCGTAACATCAATCAATAAATATCTTGAATCAAATAGTCATCTTTGCACTACAGGCCAAAGATATTCATCAGTTGGTCATGTTCACCTCAACACCTGTTCATCTTTGCACTACGGGCCAAAGATGTTCATCAGAAATCATTCATCTTTGCACTACAGGCCAAAGATATTCAGTTACATTGTGACGCCCCCAGAATAGGTATACAACACCCATTCTGAGTCGCCAAATACATGGTACAGAAAGCAAACTACAACTTCAATAATACAATTGTCGTGCAAAATACGACAACACATACTGTGAGTTTAAATACAAATATTGTCTTCTAGACAATATCCACACTCAAATAAATCCTCATTACAATTATTCAAACACTATTTTACAGAAATAGTGAGGACTGCTAATACATCTTTCTAGAACCATCACTCCATACCCCGACTAGATCCTGCTATGTTCTCACCTCCTGAGAAGAAAAATGGAACAAAAAGGAAAAGGGTGAGCTCAACTAGCCCAGTAAAGAATATTATGACTAAGATAATATACAACAAATTATCGTTAGTCTTCAACAGGGAAAAATCTGATAAAATATAATCGACAACAAGTTTTAGATCAACAACTGCAGCGGAAACAACAAACCATTAGAAGAGTCAAGTAGAGAAAGAATTCTACTATCTTCTAAGATTTAAAAGTCCATCATCAATATTTTATCCCTGTAACATCAATTAATAATCATCTTTAACCAAATATTCATCTTTGCACTACAGGCCAAAGATATTCATTTGTATCATCAGTCGGTCATGTTCATCTCAACACCTGTTCATCTTTGCACTACAGGCCAAAGATATTCATCAAGTAATTATACATCTTTGCACTACAGGCCAAAGATATTCAGTAATATCATCATTTAGGACTGAGGATGATGAAAAATATCTTAAAGAGAACGAATCCAATGAGACAGAAGGACAAATAGTAGGGATTCGTATAACAGTTTATCCAAGATCAATAATACTTCATAATAATCAATTGTGAAGCAGAATTCAAAAATAAAGATCAAAACATGGATACAATCAAAGATAGTAACCATAATAGACATCTTGGACAAAAAGGAAAAATTTTATTTTTCGGTGAATAGTGCCGTATTCGTGAATAGTGCCGTATACGTGAATAGTGCCGTATACGTGAATAGTAACCCCCGACACAAAAAGTTCCAAATTTGATAAAAACTCATATCAATATTTCAGCATAATGATATTGAAGAAAATAATATCATTTAAGAAGAAAATAATATCCCTTACCTCAAAATATCAGTACTTCTGGTCGGAATACCGGTATAAGGCTGAAAGAAACTTGCTCTGATGAATAGAAACTCTCAAAGTATCTAAATACTCACAAAATACACTCAATAATCTAGAGAGAGAAAGAGAGAAAACTTGTTTCTGGTGTGATTTTCAATTCTAACTTAGCCCTCTATTTATAGGAAAATTTTGGTAGGTTTGACCTGCAACCTGATGGCTTTACCTGCTACTATTCCCACCCACCACATTTGAAATATAATTCAGCACATTTCTTCACCAACCACAAGTGGGGCCCACCAATTCTAGAATTTTCCACCAAAATGATAAACTCCGAAAATTCAACAATTTCTGAACCAGTCATCTTGTAAAATTCGTAATAAATCATACGTTCATTTTTAACGGTTCAAAATTTGTGGACATATACTCAACTTATATATGTATAACATATCCAAAAATTACCACGATCCAACGGTCGGATTAAAAATTATAACCCCCGCAAAATATCTCAAAAACCCTGATTTTTAATACCTCCATTCCGACAAAAATATGATAAAAACCTCAACATTAACTCCTTCATTTTTAACCACAAAAATATATCCCTCATTTATATCCACATAAAATAAATATTTCCTTATCATATGAATCAATAATTAATTATTCACAAATAATATTACAGAATCACATTTATGACAACCAGGCCGTTCCCAGGAAAGAGGGGGCTTTCCAATAAGGATTTCTCCTTACTGGCGCGCAATTAGATGACCAAACCTCTCCTTAGACAGAACTTTCTAGACATTGCCAATAATGTTATCTAATAATATTATTCAAATAATATGAATTATTGATCTGATAATGGAAAATACTGTGCAGCAACAATTATTGAAACAACAATAATATAAAATATCAATGCAGCAATTATTGAATCAATAAAATAAAATATTGAACAGTAATACTGTAACAATTATTGAGTAGTGCCTTCTTACGTACGAATCAATAATTCAATACTGTGCAATCCGTGTGCTACTGTGCAACCACGCGTTATTACTGTATTTTTAACCACCGGGTATTTCAACAGTATTAACGGTAACAACTACGCCGTTATTAATAAACAACTTATACTTGTCGTTTTCTTCATCCAATCGCTTTCCGTTATGGGGCCCACACAAGGCTGCGCCGTCGTACGAATATTCCCCGACAGCAAGAATATTCCACGACCAAACGAATATTCCCCGACAAAATGAATATTTTATAACCACTTGCTTATTTTGCAAAATTTGCACATTTCACCCATAACCAAAGTATTATATCAAATTAACCCCTTATTATTCACAATAATATTTAGAGAAAATTTGATTTTATTCATTAATAAGTTGGGGTCTTACAACCTCCCCTCCTTATGAAATTTCGTCCTCGAAATTGACGTACGTACCTGATGTTTCAAAAAGGTGAGGATACCTCGCTTTCATTTCTGATTCCAACTCCCAGGTCATTTCTTCAATAGCATGGTTTCTCCACAAAACCTTAACTTGTGGTATAACCTTCGTGCGTAGGACATGCTCTTTCCTATCCAAGATCTTAACAGGTACCTCCTCGTACGTTAAATCTTCAGCTATCTCGTCTGGTTCTAACTCAATAATGTGGTTCGGGTCTTTAACATATTTACGAAGCATAGATATGTGAAAAACATTATGAACACGAGACATGCTTGGAGGTAATGCGAGTCTATATGCCACATTTCCTATTCGCTCAAGAATCTCAAATGGACCAACAAATCTTGGATTGAGCTTTCCTCTCTTCCCAAATCTTGTAACTCCCTTCCATGGTGCAACACGTAACAATACATGATCCCCAATATTAAATTCCACGTCCTTCCGATGAAGATCCGCATAACTCTTTTGTCGATCCTGTGCCGTTTGTATACGTTGTCGAATCGTTTGGATCTTCTCTGTAGTAATGCGTACCAATTCTGGTCCCAACAATGTTGCTTCACCCACCTCGTCCCAGCATACTGGAGAACGACATTTTCTTCCATACAACGCCTCAAATGGAGCCATACCTATGCTCGCCTGATAACTGTTGTTGTAGGAGAATTCCACCAATGGTAGGTACTTATCCCAACTCCCTTTGAGATCTAAGACACAAAGTCTTAATAGATCTTCAAGAGTTTGAATAGTCCTCTCTGATTGTCCGTCCGTTTGAGGATGGTATGCTGAACTGAATCGTAAATCCGTGCCCATAGCTTTCTGCAAGCTAACCCAAAATCGTGAAGTGAATCTTGGGTCACGATCCGAAACTATGGATACTGGCATGCCATGCAATCTCACAATCTCGTTCACGTACATACTAGCAAGACGTTCAAGGGAATAAGTCTCACGTATCGGCAAGAAATGAGCGGACTTGGTTAATCTATCAACAATAACCCAAATCGCATCTATGCCTTGAGAAACCTTGGGAAGACCTGTAACAAAATCCATAGTAATGTGTTCCCACTTCCATTTCGGAATCTCAAGTGGTTGCAATGGACCCTTTGGTACTTGATGCTCCGCTTTTACACGTTGACAAGTTAAACATCTCGAGATAAACTCCGCGATCTCTCTTTTCATATTGCTCCACCAAAATGTATGTCGAAGATCGTGATACATTTTGGTACTCCCAGGATGGATTGCAAACGGTGTGTTGTGTGCCTCCATCATTATTCTATGCTTCAAGTCAAAATCGTTAGGAACACAAAGTCTGGAGTTGACTCGAAGTATTCCTTCTTCATCGATTCTTGCTTCTGGAATAGCACCTTCTTGCACTTTCTTCTTCATACGCATCAGCTCTATATCCGTAGCTTGAGCAGCTTTAACTTTATCGATTAAAGTCGGTTCTACTCGTATATTTGATATCATCATGTGGGTACTTGGAGCCTTCATCTCTATCTCCATCCTTTGCAAGTCATACAAAATGGGCCTTTGTGTTAAAAACATTGCACTCGTACCCGCATATGATCTTCTACTCAATGCGTCAGCTACTACGTTTGCTTTTCCAGGATGGTATTGGATGGTATGATCGTAATCTTTCAACAGCTCAAGCCAACGTCGTTGCCGCATGTTGAGTTCCTTTTGGGTGAAGAAATATTTGAGGCTTTTATGATCTGTATAGATCTCCACTTTCTCCCCATACAGGTAGTGTCTCCAGATCTTCAACGCAAAAACGACTGCTGCCAACTCCAAATCATGAGTAGGATAATTCCTCTCATATTCTTTGAGTTGTCGTGAGGCATAGGCTATGACTTTCCCATGTTGCATGAGAACACATCCTAACCCTTTGCCTGAAGCATCGCTGTAGATAACAAATCCATCCGAACCAGATGGTATTGTCAGAACAGGTGCCGAAATGAGTCTCCTCTTGAGTTCTTGGAAACTCTTCTCGCATTCCTCACTCCATACGAATTTTGTATCTTCCGAGTCAGCTGAGTTAACGGAGTAGCGATTCGAGAAAATCCTTCCACAAATCTCCGATAATAACCAGCTAAGCCCAGAAAGCTACGTACTTCGGTTACCGACTTCGGTTGCTCCCAACTTTGTATGGCTTCAATCTTCGCCGGGTCGACAGATACTCCATGTTTTGACACCACGTGCCCAAGGAATGCTACTTCCTCAAGCCAGAACTCGCATTTCTTCAGTTTGGCATATAGCTTGTTTTCACGAAGCCTTTGCAGTACCAGCTTCAAATGGCGCTCATGATCTTCACGGCTTTTGGAATAGATGAGGATGTCATCAATAAAGACAACAACGAACTGATCCAAATATTCTTTGAATACACGGTTCATCATATCCATGAAGGCAGCAGGAGCATTAGTCAATCCAAAAGACATTACTAAGAATTCATAATGCCCGTACCGAGTTCTGAAGGCAGTCTTTGGAATATCCTCAGTTTTAATCTTCAGCTGATGATATCCAGAACGAAGATCGATCTTTGAAAAGAATTGTGCTCCTTGCAACTGGTCAAACAGGTCATCAATGCGAGGTAGCGGATACCTATTCTTGATGGTGACATGGTTCAATTCTCGATAGTCAATACAAAGTCGCATACTCCCGTCTTTCTTCTTTACGAATAAAACAGGAGCACCCCAAGGAGACGTACTAGGACGAATAAAACCGATGTCCAACAACTCCTGTAGTTGGACTTTTAACTCCTGAAGTTCAATAGGAGCCATTCGATATGGGGTTTTAGAAATGGGCTTTGTACCGGGTTCAAGGTCAATAAAGAATTCAATTTCTCGTTCCGGGGGTAGACCGGGAAGTTCTTCAGGAAATACATCGGAAAATTCTCTAACAATAGAAATATTATTCAAATCTGACTTGTCTTTGTTCAAATCCATAACATGGGCTAAGAAAGCTTGACATCCGTTTTTCAATAAACGAATAGCTTTGTGGCTTGATATGACAGTGACTGATTTTAGTGGTTTAGTAGTTTGAATTCGTATGACAGGTTGGTTAGGAATATGAAAACTAACAACCTTACGAAAACAATCAATTTTAGCATGATGAGTGGTTAACCAATCAATTCCTAAAATCACATCAAAAGCAAGTATCTTTAAAGAGATAAGATCAACAGGTAATGTGATAGTGCCAACTTGGATCATGCAAGATTTATAAACTGTAGATGTAACGAAGGTTTCACCCAACGGAGTTTCAACAGATAAGTTAAAGTCCAATTTCTCCGGAGTCAAGTTTAAACGTTGAGCACAAGCAGGAGAGATAAAAGAATGGGTAGAACCGGTATCTAGTAAAGTATAAACTTCGCAAGAATTCAAGATTAGCTTACCCGTGATCACCTCGTTCGGGTTTCTCGCGTTTTGGCCAGTTACGACAAACGCTCTTCCAGGAACCGCTGATTTCGCCTTATCCGGGACAGCCCTTGGAGTCACCACTCCCGCTGAACTTGGTTTCGCTATAGTACAATCTCGAGCGATATGGCCTTCCTTCCCACAGTTGTAACACACCTTGGATTGTTGTGGACAGTTTGGGCTGATATGTCCCTCTTTTCCGCATTTGTAACATCTAACTGGTGGTCGTTCTCCTCCCCTAAAATTTGTTGTTGTGTGGTGCTGCTGCTGCTGATGTCTTCCCGTCATTGTTGAATCTCCTCTTTCTGAAATTTCCACTTGACTCACCTCTCCTATTATCATGGCCACGATGACCACCGAGTGGTTACCGCCTTTGTTCGTATTTTTCCCTCCTCGTTGGTTATCATCGCTCTGATGATTGCTGTCACCGGTATGACCCTGGTTGTGGTCCCTCGGTTGAGTATACTCATTATCTCGCTCTAATAATTGAGCCCTGTTGACAACATCTGAATATAGAGAAAATTTATGAGAGATAAGATATTGACGAATCTCAGGTTTTAAACCTCTCAGAAACATCCTTGTCATTCGTTCCTCATTTTCGACCAAATGAGGTGCAAACCTGGATAACTCTGCAAACTTCGCCTCGTACTGGGACACCGTCATGTTGTTTTGTTCCAGTCTAATAAACTCAACCTCCTTCATATGACGAATACTTTCAGGAAAGTACTTGTCATTGAACAGTTTTTGAAATGTTTCCCAGGACATGTTGAGTGCGTCAGGCTGGGTACGCTTCACAGACTCCCACCAGTAGTCTGCCTCACCGCGGAACATAAATGTGGCGAATGGAACCTTCTGTTCCTCCGTGCATCCCAAGACATCAAATATCTTGGTAATTTGCTTGACCCACGTTTCCGCCATGATCGGATCCGGCTTTCCCTTAAATTCTGGTGGTCCCAATTCTTTGAACTGCTTAGCTGTGACAAACCGCGCGTTGTTATCATTTCCACCCGTATTCTGCACACGAGTCTCCCTCGTCTGATTTTGCATGAACTGCAAAAAGCTCCTAAACATTCCATCATTCATCGTTTGCTCGGTAACGTTGTTTACAGGAGGAATATTGCCTTCCTGTTGCACGTTTCCCTGGGTAGTGATCAAAGGTGTCTCCACGGTCTGATTTACTCCATTATTAACGTTCTCAGCTGCCATTCTTAAATACTGCCATAAAACAAGGGTTAATAGTCATGTCATATATTATCCCTATACTCTGACCGACCAAATAAACACCAAATAAACTTAGTCAGGTCATACTAGCGAAGGAATTCCCCGTCTCTCCCCTCCTAGTTCTTGTCTCACATCTCAGCCAGGGATCATATCCCTAAGCTCTGATACCAACTGTGACGCCCCCAGAATAGGTATACAACACCCATTCTGAGTCGCCAAATACATGGTACAGAAAGCAAACTACAACTTCAATAATACAATTGTCGTGCAAAATACGACAACACATACTGTGAGTTTAAATACAAATATTGTCTTCTAGACAATATCCACACTCAAATAAATCCTCATTACAATTATTCAAACACTATTTTACAGAAATAGTGAGGACTGCTAATACATCTTTCTAGAACCATCACTCCATACCCCGACTAGATCCTGCTATGTTCTCACCTCCTGAGAAGAAAAATGGAACAAAAAGGAAAAGGGTGAGCTCAACTAGCCCAGTAAAGAATATTATGACTAAGATAATATACAACAAATTATCGTTAGTCTTCAACAGGGAAAAATCTGATAAAATATAATCGACAACAAGTTTTAGATCAACAACTGCAGCGGAAACAACAAACCATTAGAAGAGTCAAGTAGAGAAAGAATTCTACTATCTTCTAAGATTTAAAAGTCCATCATCAATATTTTATCCCTGTAACATCAATTAATAATCATCTTTAACCAAATATTCATCTTTGCACTACAGGCCAAAGATATTCATTTGTATCATCAGTCGGTCATGTTCATCTCAACACCTGTTCATCTTTGCACTACAGGCCAAAGATATTCATCAAGTAATTATACATCTTTGCACTACAGGCCAAAGATATTCAGTAATATCATCATTTAGGACTGAGGATGATGAAAAATATCTTAAAGAGAACGAATCCAATGAGACAGAAGGACAAATAGTAGGGATTCGTATAACAGTTTATCCAAGATCAATAATACTTCATAATAATCAATTGTGAAGCAGAATTCAAAAATAAAGATCAAAACATGGATACAATCAAAGATAGTAACCATAATAGACATCTTGGACAAAAAGGAAAAATTTTATTTTTCGGTGAATAGTGCCGTATTCGTGAATAGTGCCGTATACGTGAATAGTGCCGTATACGTGAATAGTAACCCCCGACACAAAAAGTTCCAAATTTGATAAAAACTCATATCAATATTTCAGCATAATGATATTGAAGAAAATAATATCATTTAAGAAGAAAATAATATCCCTTACCTCAAAATATCAGTACTTCTGGTCGGAATACCGGTATAAGGCTGAAAGAAACTTGCTCTGATGAATAGAAACTCTCAAAGTATCTAAATACTCACAAAATACACTCAATAATCTAGAGAGAGAAAGAGAGAAAACTTGTTTCTGGTGTGATTTTCAATTCTAACTTAGCCCTCTATTTATAGGAAAATTTTGGTAGGTTTGACCTGCAACCTGATGGCTTTACCTGCTACTATTCCCACCCACCACATTTGAAATATAATTCAGCACATTTCTTCACCAACCACAAGTGGGGCCCACCAATTCTAGAATTTTCCACCAAAATGATAAACTCCGAAAATTCAACAATTTCTGAACCAGTCATCTTGTAAAATTCATAATAAATCATACGTTCATTTTTAACGGTTCAAAATTTGTGGACATATACTCAACTTATATATGTATAACATATCCAAAAATTACCACGATCCAACGGTCGGATTAAAAATTATAACCCCCGCAAAATATCTCAAAAACCCTGATTTTTAATACCTCCATTCCGACAAAAATATGGATAAAAACCTCAACATTAACTCCTTCATTTTTAACCAAAAAAATATATCCCTCATTTATATCCACATAAAATAAATATTTCCTTATCATATGAATCAATAATTAATTATTCACAAATAATATTACAGAATCACATTTATGACAACCAGGCCGTTCCCAGGAAAGAGGGGGCTTTCCAATAAGGATTTCTCCTTACTGGCGCGCAATTAGATGACCAAACCTCTCCTTAGACAGAACTTTCTAGACATTGCCAATAATGTTATCTAATAATATTATTCAAATAATATGAATTATTGATCTGATAATGGAAAATACTGTGCAGCAACAATTATTGAAACAACAATAATATAAAATATCAATGCAGCAATTATTGAATCAATAAAATAAAATATTGAACAATAATCACTGTAACAATTATTGAGTAGTGCCTTCTTACGTACGAATCAATAATTCAATATATGTGCAATCCGTGTGCTACTGTGCAACCACGCGTTATTACTGTATTTTAACCACCGGGTATTTCAACAGTGTTAACGGTAACAACTACGCCGTTATTTATAAACAACTTATACTTGTCGTTTTCTTCATCCAATCGCTTTCCGTTATGGGGCCCACACAAGGCTGCGCCGTCGTACGAATATTCCCCGACAGCAAGAATATTCCACGACCAAACGAATATTCCCCGACAAAATGAATATTTTATAACCACTTGCTTATTTTGTAAAATTTGCACATTTCACCCATAACCAAAGTATTATATCAAATTAACCCCTTATTATTCACAATAATATTTAGAGAAAATTTGATTTTATTCATTAATAAGTTGGGGTCTTACATACATCATCATTTAAGACTGACGATGATGAAAAATATTTTAAAGAAAACGAATCCAGTGAAACAAAATAACAAATATTAAGGGTTCGTATTTCGATTTATCCATGTCCAAAAATACCTTATAAATAATCATAGTGAAGTAAAATTCAAGAGTGATCAAAACATGGATACAATCAAAGCTAGTATCCAGAATAGATATTTGGACGAAAAGAAGAAAATTTTATTTTTCGGTGAATAGTAACTCGTGAATAGTAACTCGTGAATAGTAACCCCGACATGAAAAGTTCTAAATTTGATAAAAAATTCAGATCAATACTTCGACATAATAATATTGAAGAAAATAATATCATTTAAGAAGAAATAACATCCCTTACCTCGGAAAGACGGTACTTCTGACTAGAATACTAGATATAGTGCTGAAGGAAACTTGCACCGTATAGCAACACTCAAAGTATCAAATACTCACAAGAATACGCTCGATATAGAGAGAGAAATAGAGAGAAACTTATGTTTCTGGTGTGATTTTCAATTCTAACCTAAGCACCCTATTTATAGGAAAATACTTAGAACACCAAAGCAGAAAATTGAATATAATAATATTATTTATAAACAAAATTCCTAAGCACACCACCAGCTGATTTCAACCATTTAACACATGTCCCTTAATTGAAAAAAACGTTTTTCTTAAAATAATAATTAAAACTTCCAAAAATCAATTATTTCGGAACTTCAGAACTTCAATAATTCATAATAAATAGCCCTTTATTCAGAAAATTCAAATCTCGCGAGTTTTTATAGAAAATTCAATTCTCTACAACTTTGCAGAAGAAAGTTTTCCAAATTCCAAACAGAAATTGACCGAAATCCACAAACGGGCGATTTTACAGTCAATAATAAATTTTCGGTCAAGAATTGTGTCCACCAACACACAAAACATGTGTTAATCATTTAATGTCACAAAAATACTCTTCCGCCTCATATACTCATATATCCCATATTCATTGTAAAAATATCACCATCAATATATTATTAAAATAATATATTTAAATGAATTATTTTATCAGAAAAGATAAAATATTAATTTTCAACAATTGTCACATTAAAAATTTTCTCCATCTATATCCACATAAAATCAATATTTTTCTCATCAATAATTAATTATACACAAATAATATTACAGAATCACAGTACTAGCAACCAGACCGTTCCTAGGAAAGAGGGGGCTTTCCAATAAGGATCTCTCCTTACTGGCGCGCAATTAGATGACCAAACCTCTCCTTAGACAGAACTTTCTAGACATTGCCAATAATGTTATCTAATAATATTATTCAGATAATATGAATTATTGTTCCGATAATAGAAAATACTGTGTAGTGACAAGTATTAAAATAACAGTAATATAAAATATTAACGCAGCAATTATTGAATCAATAAAATACAATATTGAACAGTAATTACTATAACAATTATTGAGTAATGCCTTCTTACGTAAGAATCAATAATTGGTGCAATACCGTGTGCTACTGTGCAACAACGCGTATTACCGAGCTTTAACCACCGGGTATTCCAACAGTATTAACGGTAACAACTACGCCGTTAATTATAAACAACTTATTTTTGTCGTTTTCTTCATCCAATTATTTTTCGTTATGGAGCCCACAAAAGACTACGCCGTTGTACGAATATTCCCCGACAACAAGAATATTCCACGACCAAATAAATATTCCTCGACAACAATGAATATTTTAGGACCACTTGCTTATTTAAAATATTTACGCATTTTACCCATAACTAACCACATTAATCATATCAACCCTTACTATTTCAGAATAATAAATAGAGGAAATTAAATTTCATTTATTAATAATTTGGGGTCTTACAACCTCCCCTCCTTATGAAATTTCGTCCTCGAAATTGACATACGTACCTGGTGTTTCGAAAAGATGAGGATACCTCGCTTTCATTTCCGTTTCTAACTCTCAGGTCATTTTCTCAATAGCATGGTTTCTCCACAAAACTTTAACTTGTGGTATGACCTTCGTGCGTAGGACATGCTCCTTCCTATCCAAGATCTTGACAGGTACCTCCTCGTAAGTTAAGTCTTCGGCTTCTCGTCCGTGTCGGTTCTCAATAACGTGGTTCGGGTCTTTCACATATTTACGAAGCACAGATATATGAAAAATATTATGAACACGAGACATACTTGGAGGTAATGCGAGTCTATAGGCCACATTTTCTACTCGGTCAAGAATCTGAAATGGACCAATAAATCGTGGATTGAGCTTTCCTCTCTTCCCAAATCTTGTAACTCCTTTCCATGGAGCTACACATAATAATACATGATCCCCAATGTCAAATTCCACGTCCTTTCGACGAAGATCCACATAACTCTTTTGTCGATCCTGTGCCGTTTGTATACGTTATCGAATCGTTTGGATCTTCTCTGTAGTCATTCGTACCAACTCTGGTCCCAACAACGTTGCTTCTCCCACCTCATCCCAACATACTGGAGAGCGACACTTTCGTCCATACAATGCTTCAAAGGGAGCCACACCTATACTTGCCTGATAACTGTTGTTGTAGGAAAATTCCACCAATGGTAGGTACTTATCCCAACTTCCTTTGAAATCTAGGACACAAAGTCTTAATAGATCTTCAAGAGTTTGAATAGTCCTCTCTGATTGCCCGTCCGTTTGAGGATGGTATGCCGAACTGAACCGTAAATCCGTGCCCATAGCTTTTTGCAAGCTAACCCAAAATCTTGAAGTGAATCTTGGGTCACGATCCGAAACTATGGATACTGGTATGCCATGCAACCTTACAATCTCATTCACGTACATACTAGCAGGACGTTCAAGGGAATAAGTCTCCCGTATCGGCAAGAAATGAGCAGACTTGGTTAATCTATCAACTATAACCCAAATAGCATTTAAGCCTTGAGAAACCCGTAACGAAATTCATGGTAATGTGTTCCCACTTCCATTTCGGAATCTCAAGTGGTTGCAATGGACCTTTTGGTACTTGATGCTCCGCCTTTACACGTTGACAAGTTAAACACCTCGAGATAAACTTTGCAATCTCTCTCTTCATATTGTTCCACCAAAATGTATGTCGAAGATCACGATACATTTTAGTACTTCCAGGATGGATTGCAAATGGTGTATTGTGTGCCTCCATCATGATCTTGTACTTCAAATCAGAATTGTTAGGAACACAAAAGTCTGGAGTGGACTCGAAGTATTCTTTCTTCATCGATTCTTGCTTCTGGAATAGCACCTTCTTGCACTTTCTTCTTCATACGCATCAGCTCCGGGTCTGTAGCTTGAGCAACTTTAACTTTATCGATTAAAGTTGGCTCTACGCGTATACTTGACATCATCGCACTCGTTCCTGCATATGATCTTCTACTCAACGCATCAGCTACCACGTTTGCTTTCCAGGATGGTATTGAATAGTGGTGGTCGTAATCTTTAAACAGCTCGAGCCAACGTCGTTGCCGCATGTTGAGTTCTTTTTGAGTGAAGAAATATTTGAGGCTTTTATGGTCTGAATATATCTCCACTTTCTCCCCATATAGATAGTGCCTCCAGATCTTTAGCGCGGAAACGACTGCTGCCAACTCTAGATCATGAGTAGGATAATTCCTCTCATATTCTTTAAGTTGTCGCGAGGCATAGGCTATGACTTTTCCACGTTGCATGAGAACACATCCTAACCCTTTGCCTGAAGCATCGCTGTAGATAACAAATCCATCCGAACTAAATGGTATTGTCAGAACAGGTGCCGAAATGAGTCTCCTCTTAAGCTCTTGAAAACTCTTCTCGCATTCTTTTCTCCATACGAATTTGATATCCTTCCAAGTCAGTTGAGTTAACGGGGTAGCGATTCGAGAAAAATCCTTCTACGAATCTCCGATAATAACCAGCTCCGCGCCCGAAGTACATCGGTCACCGTCTTCGGTTGTTTCCAGCTTTGTATTGCTTCAATCTTCGCCGGGTCTACAGATACTCCATGTTTTGACACCACGTGCCCTAGGAATGCTACTTCCTCAAGCCAGAACTCGCATTTCTTCAACTTAGCATATAACTTGTTTTCACGCAGCCTTTGGAATACCAGCTTCAAATGGTGCTCATGATCTTCACGGCTTTTGGAATATATGAGGATGTCATCAATAAAGACAACAACGAACTGATCCAAATAATCCTTAAATACTCGGTTCATCATATCCATGAAAGCCGCAGGAGCATTAGTCAATCCAAAAGACATGACTAGGAATTCATAATGCCCGTACCGAGTTTTGAAGGCAGTCTTCGGAATATCCTCAGTTTTAACCTTCAGCTGATGATATCCAGAACGAAGATCGATCTTTGAAAAAAATTGTGCTCCTTGTAACTGGTCAAACAGGTCATCAATACGAGGTAGCGGATACCTATTCTTGATAGTGACATGGTTTAATTCCCGGTAATCAATACAAAGTCGCCATACTCCCGTCTTTCTTCTTTACAAATAAAACAGGAGCACCCCAAGGAGATGTACTAGGACGAATGAAACCGATGTCCAACAATCTTGTAGTTGGACTTTTAAACTCCTGAAGTTCAATAGGAGTCATTCGATATGGAGTTTTAGAAATGGCTTTGTACCAGGTTCAAGATCAATAAAGAATTCAACTTCACGTTCTGGGGTAGACGGGAAGTTCTTCAGGAAATACGTCAGGAAAGTTACTAACAACAGGAATATTATTCAAATTTGACGTGTCTTTATTTAAATTCAACATGGGCTAAGAAAGATTGACATCCATTTTTCAATAAACGAATGGCTTTATGACTCGATATGATAGTGATTGATTTTAATGGCTTTGTTGCTTGAATTCGAACAACAGGTTGATTAGGAATATGAAAACTAATCACCTTACGAAAACAATCAATTTTGGCATGATGAGTAGTTAACCAATCAATTCTAAAATCACGTCAAATGCAAGTATCTTTAAAGAGATAAAGGTCAATAGGTAAGATGATGGTGCCAACTTGGATCAAACAAGATTTATAAACAGTGGATGTGATGAAAGTTTCCTCTAACGGAGTCTCCACAGATAAATCAAAGTCTAATTTCTCCGGAGTCAAGTTTAAACGTTGAGCACAAGCAGGAGAAATAAATGAATGGGTAGAAATGGTATCTAGTAAAGTATAAACTTCACATGAATTTATGATTAGCTTACCCGTGATCACCTCGTTTGGGTTCCTTGCATGTTGACCAGTCACGACAAACTCTCTTCCAGGAACCGTTGACTTTAACTTTTCTGGGGCAGCCTTTTGAGTCACCGTCCCCGCTGAACTTGGTTTCGTTACCGTACAATCTCGAGCGATATGTCCTTCCTTTCCTCAATTATAGCATACCTTGAACTGTTGTGGACAGTTTGTGTAAGACCCCAACTTATTAATGAATAAAATTAAATATTCTCTAACTATTATTGTGAATAATAAGGGGCTAATTTGATATAATACTTTGGTTATGGGTGAAATGTATAAATTTTACAAAATAAGCAAGTGGTTATAAAATATTAATTTTGTCGGGAAATATTCGTTTGGTCGTGTAATATTCTTGCTGTCGGGGAATATTCGTACGACGGCGCATGTAAGACCCCGAATTTTATGAAATAAAAGTATTCAATTTTTCTTATAATTACAATTTAATTAAAGTTATGGGTGAAATGTGAAAATTGTTCAAAATAAGCAAGTGGTTATAAAATAATCATTGTTGTCGGGGAATATTCGTTTGGTCGTGGAATATTTCTTTCTGTCGGGGAATATTCGTACGACGGCGCAGCTATTTGTGGGCCCCATAACGAATAACTGTCGGGTGAAGAAAACGACAAATTTGAGTTTTTACAAATAACGACGTAGTTGTTACCGTTAACACTGTTGGAATACCCGGTGGTTAAAATACAGTAATACGCGTTATTGCACAGTAGCACACGGTATTGCATAGTATTTTTGAAATTATTGATTCTTACGTAAGAAGACACTACTCAATAATTGTTACAGTAATTACTGTTCAATATTTTATTTTATTGATTCAATAATTGCTACGTTAAAATTTTATATTATTGTTGTTCAATAATTGTTGCTGCACAGTATTTCTAATTATCAGATCAATAATTCATATTATTTGAATAATATTATTAGATAACATTATTGGCAATGTCTAGAAAGTTCTGTCTAAGGAGAGGTTTGGTCATCTAATTGCGCGCCAGTAAGGAGAAATCCTTATTGGAAAGCCCCTTCTTTCATGGGAACGGCCTGGTTGTCATAAATGTGATTCTGTAATATTATTTGTGAATAATTAATTATTGATTCATATGATAAGGAAATATATTTTTTTATGTGGATATAAATGAGGGATATATTTTTGTGGTTAAAAATGAAGGAGTTAATGTTGAGATTTTTATCAGTATTTTTGTCGGAATGGAGGTATTAAAAATTAGGGTTTTTGAGATATTTTGCGGGGGGTTATAATTTTAATCCGACCGTTGGATCGTGGTAATTTTTGGATATGTTATACATATATAAGTTGAGTATATGTCCACAAATTTTGAACCGTTAAAATGAACGTATGATTTATTATGAATTTTACGAATGACTGGTTCAGAAATTGTTGAATTTTCGGAGTTTATCATTTTGGTGAAAAATTCTAGAATTGGTGGGCCCCACTTGTGGTTGGTGAAAAAATGTGCTGAATTATATTTCAAATGTGGTGGGTGGGAATAGTAGCAGGTAAAGCCATCAGGTTGCAGGTCAAACCTACCAAAATTTTCCTATAAATAGAGGGCTAAGTTAGAATTGAAAATCACACCAGAAACATAAGTTTTTTCTCTTTCTCTCTTTATATTATGAAGCATATTTTGTGAGTATTTAGATACTTTGAGAGTTTCTATTTAGTGCAAGTTTCCTTCAGCATCATATCCGATATCCAGCCAGAAGTACTGCTCTTTTGAGGTAAGGGATAGTAAGGGATTGTATGAGATTGTGAGGGATAGTAAGGGATAGTAATGGATTTTATTGTGGAATTTTTATCTTTTGTGTCGGGGTTACTATTCATGAGTTACTATTCACGATTTACTATTCATGAGTTACGAATATTACTCTTGAGGTTAAAACAATATGTTAATCATATTATTTTTATCATCATATATAACATTTTTATAACCCTGATGTTTGAAATTCTCTTCACTAGAGTGTAAAGATGGGTAGATTATTGGTTGGATCATGACTAGGGTTCTCTTTGGCCTGTAGTGCAAAGTTGAATTGTGACTGGTATGATCATGACCATTGAATTTAAAGTGAATATCTTTAGCTTAAGTGCAAAGGTGAATTGATCAACATGGTTATAATTATTGTTTATATAAATTTGAAATGATTATATATTTCTTTGAGATATTAATATCTTTGACCTGTAGTGCAAAGATGAAATATTGATGAATATCTTTGGCCTGTAGTGCAAAGATGAATTGTTGATGAATATCTTTGGCCCGTAGTGCAAAGATGACATGTTGTTGAATATCTTTGGCCAGTAGTGCAAAGATGAAAAGATGTGATGAGATGAACATGATCAACTGGTGATACAAATGAATATCTTTGGCCGTAGTGCAAAGATGAAGTTATTAGCAGGAACTGTGATTTGGTATAACCATGATCTTTGATGTTTCAGGTAAAGACAGGTGATGAAAATATTCTTCGTCCTGGGTGCGAAGAAAAATTTTGAGTCACAATTATGATTATGAGTTATTCATATGATTGTGGACCAGAATTGTTGATTGATGTTACAGGGATAAAACATTGTTGATGGATTTTTAACATGGAGAAGATAATAGACTTTATAGTCTATTTGACTCTTCTAATAGATTGCTCGTTCCGCTGCAACTATGGTTGAAATTTTTATCATTTACCATATGTTATAAATCTCTGATTTATTATTGATGAAGGCTATTGATAATTTAATTATCTTTAGTCATGATATTCTTTACTGAGCTAGTTGTGCTCACCCTTTTGCTTCACAATTCCTTTCAGGTAATAAGAGTGTAGCTGGGTCGAGCAAGGGTAACAAGGGAATAGAACGGTGGTCATCATTTAGTAGTTATATTTGGTGAAGAAAATAGGGTGAGGCGAACCCAACATTGGAAGGGTGTTTTGTCACTATCATACAAGATGTCTAATGACATACAACCTCGTGTCATCATAGGACAGGGTTGTGCTCATCCACTTGCTGAGTATATCTATGGGCACTACCTATATAATCTTGGTGTTTGTTTGAAGTATAATTCTCAATTAGAGACAGTGGAGATAATGATAAGTCAAGAGAAGACTCACCATTGGGAAGAATATGATAGTAATCTTCTCGTTTTTCTTTGGGGTCTATTGGGTAAACCAAGGATAATTCTGTGGCCATATGATATCTATCATAACCTAGATGCATGGCCTCCCATGTACGAAGGTTTCCTTGAGCACTTCCCAAAGATTCTAATTTCTAAAACAATTTTTGACTATACCTTTATGTAAGGTGTCATTGTGAGGTGATGTCCACGGTTGGAACATGAGTCACATTTTATATATATTTGTATCCAAACTCACAGCATATGTGTTGTTGTATTTTGCACGACAATTGTTGTAATAAAGTTATAGTTATTTTCTGTACCATGTATTTGGCGACTCAGAATAGGTTGGATGGAATGGATTATTTTTGGGGTCGTCACATTTGGTATCAGAGCCATAAGTAAAGAGCCCCGAGCCTCTCGCTGGTGACTTCCTGTTGATGGGGGATGCACGAAGCCAGACTCTCCGTAGGGGACGCCGTTCTGCGGTGGCAAACTGATAGGTATCAATGTGAGGTGCTGACATAGGTTGGTGTCCAGAGTTACATTGGTATCAGAGCTTAGGGATATGATCTCTGGTGGAGATCGGGAGGAATAGGACTAGGAGGGGAGAGATGAGTAAATCCTTCGCTAGTGTGTCCTGCCTAAGCTTATTGTTGGTCAGTCATAATATCGGGATATTATGTGATATGTTAATTTGTTAAATTAACCATTGTTTTGAAGCTGTATTCTAGAATGATATTTGAAATACAGGAGATGAGCAATGGAGAAATCATGATGACAGGAAAGATGGAATCTGAAATGAAGCAAGGTATTCTCAACTTTTGAAATACCAGGTACGTAAATTTCGGGGGACGAAATTTCATAAGGAGGGGAGATTGTAAGACCCGAATTTTATGAAATAAAAGTATTCAATTTTTCTTATAATTACAATTTATTAAAGTTATGGGTGAAATGATGTGAAAATTGTTCAAAATAAGCAAGTGGTTATAAACTAATCATTGTTGTCGGGGAATATTCGTTTGGTCGTGGAATATTCTTTCTATCGGGGAATATTTACGACGGCGCAGCTATTTGTGGGCCCCATAACGAATAACTGTCGGGTGTGAAGAAAACGACAAATTTGAGTTTTTACAATAACGAGTAGTTGTTACGTTAACACTGTTGGAATACCGGTGGTTAAAATACAGTAATACGCGTTATTGCACAGTAGCACACGGTATTGCATAGTATTTTGAAATAATTGATTCTTACGTAGAAGGCACTACTCAATAATTGTTACAGTAATTACTGTTCAATATTTTATTTTATTGATTCAATAATTGCTAGTTAAAATTTTATATTATTGTTGTTCAATAATTGTTGCTGCACAGTATTTCTAATATCAGATCAATAATTCATATTATTTGAATAATATTATTAGATAACATTATTGGCAATGTCTAGAAAGTTCTGTCTAAGGAGAGGTGTTGGTCATTAATTGCGCGCAGTAAGGAGAAATCCTTATTGGAAAGCCCTTCTTTCATGGGAACGGCCTGGTTGTCATAAATGTGATTCTGTAATATTATTGTGAATAATTAATTATTGATTCATATGATAAGGAAATATTTATTTTATGTGGATATAAATGAGGGATATATTTTTGTGGTTAAAAATGAAGGAGTTAATGTTGAGATTTTTATCAGTATTTTTGTCGGAATGGAGGTATTAAAAATTAGGGTTTTTGAGATATTTTGCGGGGGTTTATAATTTTTAATCCGACCGTTGGATCGTGGTAATTTTTGGATATGTTATACATATATAAGTTGAGTATATGTCCACAAATTTTGAACGTTAAAAATGAACGTATGATTTATTATGAATTTTACGAGATGACTGGTTCAGAAATTGTTTGAATTTCGGAGTTTATCATTTTGGTAGAAAATTCTAGAATTGGTGGGCCCACTTGTGGTTGGTGAAGAAATGTGCTGAATTATATTTCAAATGTGGTGGGTGGGAATAGTAGCAGGTAAAGCCATCAGGTTGCAGGTCAAACCTACCAAATTTTCCTATAAATAGAGGGCTAAGTTAGAATTGAAAATCACACCAGAAACATAAGTTTTTTCTCTTTCTCTCTTTATATTATGAAGCATATTTTGTGAGTATTTAGATACTTTGAGAGTTGCTATTTAGTACAAGTTTCCTTCAGCATCATATCCGATATCTAGCCAGAAGTACTGCTCTTTTGAGGTAAGGGATAATAAGGGATTGTATGGGATTGTGAGGGATAGTAAGGGATAGTAATAGATTTTATTGTGAAATTTTTATCTTTTGTGTCGGGGTTACTATTCATGAGTTACTATTCACGATTTACTATTCATGAGTTACGAATATTACTCTTGAGGTTAAAAAATAGTTAATCATATTATTTTTATCATCATATATAACATTTTTATAACCCTGATGTTGAAATTCTCTTTCACTAGAGTGTAAAGATGGGTAAAATTATTGGTATGATCATGACTAGGGTTCTCTTTGGCCTGTAGTGCAAAGTTGAATTGTGATTGGTATGATCATGACCATTGAATTTATAAGTGAATATCTTTAGCTTAAGTCAAAGGTGAATTGATCAACATGGTTATAATTATTGTTTATATAAATTCTGAAATGATTATATATTTCTTTGAGATATTAATATCTTTGGCCTGTAGTGCAAAGATGAAATATTGATGAATATCTTTGGCCTGTAGTGCAAAGATGAATTGTTGATGAATATCTTTGGCCCGTAGTGCAAAGATGACATGTTGTTGAATATCTTTGGCCCGTAGTGCAAGATGAAAAGAGTTGAGATGAACATGATCAACTGTTGATGATACAAAATTATATCATTGGCCGTAGTGCAAAGATGAAGTTATTAGCAGGAACTGTGATTTGGTATAACCATGATCTTTGATGTTTCAGGTAAAGACAGGTGATGAAAATATCTTCGTCCTGGGTGCGAATAAAATTTAGAGTCACAATTATGATTATGAGTTATTCATATGATTGTGGACCAGAAATGTTGATTGATGTTACAGGGATAAAACATTATTGATGGATTTTTAACATGGATTGCTTGTTGGTGGACCAGACTTTATAGTCTATTTGACTTCTAATGGATTGCTCGTTTCGTCCGCTGCAACTATGGTTGAAATTTTTATCATTTACCTATGTTATAAATCTCTGATTTATTATTGATGAAGGCTGAATATAATATTAATTATCTTTGGTGATATTCTTTATGAGTTAGTTGTGCTCACCCTTTTGCTTCACATTCCTTTCAGGTAATAAGAGTGTAGCTGGGTCGAGCAAGGGTAACAAGGGAATAGAACGGTGGTCATCATTTAGTAGTTATATTTGGTGAAGAAAATAGGGTGAGGCGACCCAACATTGGAAGGGTGTTGTTTTGTCACTATCATACAAGATGTCTAATGACATACAACCTCGTGTCATCATAGGGACAGGGTTGTGCTCATCCACTTGCTGAGTATATCTATGGGCACTACCTATATAATCTTGGTGTTTGTTTGAAGTATAATTCTCAATTAGAGACAGTGGAGATAATGCTAAGTCAAGAGAAGACTCACCATTGGGAAGAATATGATAGTAATCTTCTCGTTTTTCTTTGGGGTCTATTGGGTAAACCAAGGATAATTCTGTGGCCATATGATATCTATCATAACCTAGATGCATGGTCCCATGTACGAAGGTTTCCTGAGCACTTCCCAAGATTCTAATTTCTAAAACAATTTTTGACTATACCTTTATGTAAGGTGTCATTGTGAGGTGATGTCCACGGTTGGAACATGAGTCACATTTTATATATATTTGTATCCAAACTCACAGCATATGTGTTGTTGTATTTTGCACGACAATTGTTGTAATAAAGTTATAGTTATTTTCTGTACCATGTATTTGGCGACTCAGAATAGGTTGGATGGAATGGATCTATTTTGGGGTCGTCACATTTGGTATCAGAGCCATAAGTAAAGAGCCCCGAGCCTCTCGCTGGTGACTTCCTGTTGATGGGGGATGCACCGAAGCCAGACTCTCCGTAGGGGACGCCGTTCTGCGGTGGCAAACTGATAGGTATCAATGTGAGGTGCTGACATAGGTTGGTGTCCAGAGTTACATTTGGTATCAGAGCTTAGGGATATGATCTCTGGTGGAGATCGGGGAATAGGACTAGGAGGGGAGAGATGAGTAAATCCTTCGCTAGTGTGTCCTGCCTAAGCTTATTGTTGGTCAGTCATAATATCGGGATATTATGTGATATGTTAATTTGTTAAATTAACCCTTGTTTTGAAGCTGTATTCTAGAATGATATTTTGAAATACAGGAGATGAGCAATGGAGAAATCATGATGACAGGAAAGATGGAATCTGAAATGAAAGCAAGGTATTCTCAACTCTTTGAAATACCAGGTACGTAAATTTCGGGGACGAAATTTCATAAGGAGGGGAGATTGTAAGACCCCGAATTTTATGAAATAAAAGTATTCAATTTTTCTTATAATTACAATTTAATTAAAGTTATGGGTGAAATGTGAAAATTGTTCAAAATAAGCAAGTGGTTATAAAATAATCATTGTTGTCGGGGAATATTCGTTTGGTCGTGGAATATTCTTTCTATCGGGGAATATTCGTACGACGGCGCAGCTATTTGTGGGCCCCATAACGAATAACTGTCGGGTGAAGAAAACGACAAATTTGAGTTTTTACAAATAACGACGTAGTTGTTACCGTTAACACTGTTGGAATACCCGGTGGTTAAAATACAGTAATACGCGTTATTGCACAGTAGCACACGGTATTGCATAGTATTTTTGAAATTATTGATTCTTACGTAAGAAGGCACTACTCAATAATTGTTACAGTAATTACTGTTCAATATTTTATTTTATTGATTCAATAATTGCTACGTTAAAATTTTATATTATTGTTGTTCAATAATTGTTGCTGCACAGTATTTCTAATTATCAGATCAATAATTCATATTATTTGAATAATATTATTAGATAACATTATTGGCAATGTCTAGGAAGTTCTGTCTAAGGAGAGGTTTGGTCATCTATTGCGCGCCAGTAAGGAGAAATCCTTATTGGAAAGCCCCTTCTTTCATGGGAACGGCCTGGTTGTCATAAATGTGATTCTGTAATATTATTTGTGAATAATTAATTATTGATTCATATGATAAGGAAATATTTATTTTATGTGGATATAAATGAGGGATATATTTTTGTGGTTAAAATGAAGGAGTTAATGTTGAGATTTTTATCAGTATTTTTGTCGGAATGGAGGTATTAAAAATCAAATCAGGGTTTTTGAGAAATATTGCGGGGTGTTATAATTTTTAATCCACGTTGGATCGTGGTAATTTTTGGATATGTTATACATATATAAGTTGAGTATATGTCCACAATTTTGAACCGTTAAAAATGAACGTATGATTTATTATGAATTTTACGAGATAACTGGTTCAGAAATTGTTGAATTTTCGGAGTTTATCATTTTGATGGAAAATTCTAGAATTGGTGGGCCCCACTTGTGGTTGGTGAAGAAATGTGCTGAATTATATTTCAAATGTGGTAGGTGGGAATAGTAGCAGGTAAAGCATCAGGTTGCAGGTCAAACCTACTAAAATTTTCCTATAAATAGAGGGCTAAGTTAGAATTGAAAATCACACCAGAAACAAATTTTCTCTCTTTCTCTCTCTAGATTATTGAGTGTGTTTTGTGAGTATTTAGATAATTTGAGAGTTTCTATTCATCAGAGTAAGTTTCTTTCAGCCTTATACGGTATTCGACCAGAAGTATGATATCTTGAGGTAAGGGTATTATGTTCTTCTTAAATGATATTATTTTCTTCAATTCATTATGCTGAAATATTAATATGAGTTTTTATCAAATTTAGAACTTTTTGTGTCGGGGTTACTATTCACGTATACGGTACTACTCACGTATACGGCACTATTCACGAATACGGCACTATTCACCGAAAAATAAAATTTTTCCTTTTTGTCCAAGATGTCTATTATGGTTACTATCTTTGATTGTATCCATGTTTTGGTCTTTATTTTTGAATTCTGCTTCACAATTGATTATTATGAAGTATTATTGATCTTGGATAAACTGTTATCGAATCCCTACTATTTGTCCTTCTGTCTCATTGGATTCGTTCTCTTTAAGATATTTTTCATCATCCTCAGTCCTAAATGATGATATTAATGAATATCTTTGGCCTGTAGTGCAAAGATGTATGATTACTTGATGAATATCTTTGGCCTGTAGTGCAAAGATGAACAGGTGTTGAGATGAACATGACTGACAGGTGATACAAATGAATATCTTTGGCCTGTAGTGCAAAGATGAATATTTGGATAAAGATGATTATTAATTGATGTTACAGGGATAAAATATTGATGATGGACTTTTAAATCTTAGAAGATAGTAGAATTCTTTCTCTACTTGACTCTTCTAATGGTTTGCTGTTTCCGCTGCAGTTGTTGATCTAAAACTTGTTGTCGATTATATTCTATCAGATTTTTCCCTGTTGAAGACTAACGATAATTTGTTTGTATATTATCTTAGTCATAATATTCTTTACTGGGCTAGTTGAGCTCACCTTTTTCCTTTTTGTTCCATTTTTTTCAGGAGGTGAGAACATAGCAGGATCTAGTCGGGGGTATGGAGTGATGGTTCTAGAAAGATGTTTTAGCAGTCCTCACTATTTCTGTAAAATAGTGTTTGAATAATTGTAATGAGGATTTATTTGAGTGTGGATATTGTCTAGAAGACAATATTTGTATTTAAACTCACAATATGTGTTGTCGTATTTTGCACGACAATTGTATTATTGAAGTTGTAGTTTGCTTTCTGTACCATGTATTTGGCGACTCAGAATGGGTGTTGTATACCTATTTTGGGGGCGTCACAGTTTGGGCTGATATGTCCCTCTTTTCCACATTTATAGCATATGACCGGTGGTCGATCTCCTCCCTTGGAACCAGTTGCTGCTGGTGCTGACATCTTCGTATTGTCATTGTTGAATCTCTCTTTTAAATCTCTCTCCGACTCGCTTCTTCTATTTTCATAGCCACGATTACACCAGAGTGGTTGCCGTTTTTGTCTGTATTTTTCTTTCTCCGCTGGTTATCATTGTTCTGATGACTGCTATCACCGATATGATCCTGGTTGTGGTCCCTCGGTTGACCGTACTCGTTATCTCGCTCTAATAATTGAGCCCTGTTGACAACATCTGAATAGAGAGAAATTTATGAGAAATGAGATATTGACGTATGCCGGGTTTCAAACCTCTCAGAAACATCCGCGTCATACGTTCTTCATTCTCCACCAAATGAGGTGCAAACCTGGACAACTCTGCAAACTTCGCCTCGTACTGGGACACCGTCATGTTATTCTGCTCCAGTCTAATAAACTCTACCTCCTTCATATGACGAATACTGTAAGACCCCAACTTATTAATGAATAAAATCAAATTTTCTCTAAATATTATTGTGAATAATAAGGGGCTAATTTGATATAATACTTTGGTTATGGGTGAAATGTGCAAATTTTGCAAAATAAGCAAGTGGTTATAAAATATTCATTTTGTTGGGGAATATTCGTTTGGTCGTGGAATATTCTTGTTGTCGGGGAATATTCGTACGACGGCGCAGCCTTGTGTGGGCCCCATAACGGAAAGCGATTGGATGAAGAAAATGACAAGTATAAGTTATTTATAAATAACGGCGTAGTTGTTACCGTTAATACTGTTGGAATACCCGGTGATTAAAATACAGTAGCACACGGTATTGCACCAATTATTGATTCTTACGTAAGAAGGCACTACTCAATAATTGTTACAGTAGTTATTGCTAAATATTTTATTTTATTGATTCAATAATTGTTGCATTGATATTTTATATTATTGTTGTTTCAATAATTGTTGTTGCACAGTATTTTCCATTATCAGATCAATAATTCATATTATTTGAATAATATTATTATAAACATTATTGGCAATGTCTAGAAAGTTCTGTCTAAAGAGAGGTTTGGTCATCTAATTGCGCGCCAGTAAGGAGAAATCCTTATTGGAAAGCCCCCTCTTTCCTGGGACGGCCGGCCTGGTTGTTATAAATGTGATTCTGTAATATTATTGTGAATAATTAATTATTGATTCATACGATAAGGAAATATTTATTTTATGTGGATATAAATGAGGGATATATTTTTGTGGTTAAAAATGAAGGAGTTAATGTTGAGGTGTTTTTATCAGTATTTTTATCGGAATGGAGGTATTAAAAATCAAATCAGGGTTTTTGAGAATATGCGGGGGTGTTATAATTTTTAATCCGACCGTTGGATCGTGGTAATTTTTGGATATGTTATACATATATAAGTTGAGTATATGTCCACAAATTTTGAACGTTAAAAATGAACGTATGATTTATTATGAATTTTACGAGATAACTGGTTCAGAATTGTTGAATTTTCGGAGTTTATCATTTTGATGGAAAATTCTAGAATTGGTGGGCCCCACTTGTGGTTGGTGAAGAAATGTGCTGAATTATATTTCAAATGTGGTAGGTGGAAATAGTAGCAGGTAAAGCCATCAGGTTGCAGGTCAAACCTACTAAAATTTTCCTATAAATAGAGGGCTAAGTTAGAATTGAAAATCACACCAGAAACAAATTTTCTCTCTCTCTCTCTCTCTAGATTATTGAGTGTGTTTTGTGAGTATTTAGATACTTTGAGAGTTTCTATTCATCAGAGTAAGTTTCTTTCAGCCTTATACCGGTATTCCGACCAGAAGTACTGATATCTTGAGGTAAGGGATATTATTTTCTTCTTAAATGATATTATTTTCTTTCAATATCCATTATGCTGAAATATTGATATGAGTTTTTATCAAATTTGAAACTTTTTGTGTCGGGCGTTACTATTCACGTATACGGTACTACTCACGTATACGGCACTATTCACGAATACGGCACTATTCACCGAAAAATAAAATTTTTCCTTTTTGTCCAAGATGTCTATTATGGTTACTATCTTTGATTGTATCCATGTTTTGGTCTTTATTTTTGAATTCTGCTTCACAATTGATTATTTTGAAGTATTATTGATCTTGGATAAACTGTTATACGAATCCCTACTATTTGTCCTTCTGTCTCATTGGATTCGTTCTCTTTAAGATATTTTTTATCATCCTCAGTCCTAAATGATGATATTAATGAATATCTTTGGCCTGTAGTGCAAAGATGTATGATTACTTGATGAATATCTTTGGCCTGTAGTGCAAAGATGAACAGGTGTTGAGATGAACATGACTGACAGGTGATACAAATGAATATCTTTGGCCTGTAGTGCAAAGATGAATATTTGGATAAAGATGATTATTAATTGATGTTACAGGGATAAAATATTGATGATGGACTTTTAAATCTTAGAAGATAGTAGAATTCTTTTCTCTACTTGACTCTTCTAATGGTTTGCTGTTTCCGCTGCAGTTGTCGATCTAAAACTTGTTGTCGATTATATTCTATCAGATTTTTCCCTGTTGAAGACTAACGATAATTTGTTTGTATATTATCTTAGTCATAATATTCTTTACTGGGCTAGTTGAGCTCACCCTTTTCCTTTTTGTTCCATTTTTCTTCTCAGGAGGTGAGAACATAGCAGGATCTAGTCGGGGTATGGAGTGATGGTTCTAGAAAGATGTTTTAGCAGTCCTCACTATTTCTGTAAAATAGTATTTAAATAATTGTAATGAGGATTTATTTGAGTGTGGATATTGTCTAGAAGATAATATTTGTATTTAAACTCACAATATGTGTTGTCGTATTTTGCACGACAATTGTATTATTGAAGTTGTAGTTTGCTTTCTGTACCATGTATTTTGCGACTCAGAATGGGTGTTGTATACCTATTTTGGGGGCGTCACAGTTGGTATCAGAGCTTAGGGATATGATCACTGGCTGAGATGTGAGACAAGAACTAGGAGGGGAGAGACGGGGAATTCCTTCACTAGTATGACTTGACTAAGTTTATTTGGTATTTATTTGGTCTGTCAGAGTATAGGGATAATATATGACATGACTATTAACCCTTGTTTTATGGCAGTATTTAAGAATGGCAGCTGAGAACGTTAATAATGGAGTAAATCAGATCGTGGAGACACATTTGATCACCACCCAGGGGAACGTGCAACAAGAAGGCAATATTCCTCCTGTAAACAACGTTACCGAGCAAACGATGAATGATGGAATGTTTAGGAGCTTTTTGCAGTTCATGCAAAATCAAACGAGGGAGACTCGTGTGCAGAATACGGGTGAAAATGATAACGCGCTGTTTGTCACAGTTAAGCAGTTCAAAGAATTGGGACCACCAGAATTTAAGGGAAAGCCAGATCCGATCATGGCGGAAACGTGGGTCAAGCAAATTACCAAGATATTCGATGTCTTGGGATGCACGGAGGAAACAGAAGGTTCCATTCGCCACCTTTATGTCCGCGGTGAGGCAGACTACTGGTGGGAGTCTGTGAAGCGTACCCAGCTGACGCACTCAACATGTCCTGGGAAACATTTCAAAACTGTTCAATGACAAGTACTTCCTGAAAGTATTCGTATATGAAGGAGGTAGAGTTTATCAGACTGGAATAAAACAACATGACGGTGTCCCAGTACGAGGCGAAGTTTGCAGAGTTATCCAGGTTTGCACCTCATTGGTCGAAAAAATGACAAGGATGTTTCTGAGAGGTCTAAAACCCGAGATTCGACAATATCTTATCTCTCATAAATTTTCTTTATATTCAGATGTTGTAAATAGGGCTCAATTATTAGAGCGAGATAATGAGTATGTGCAACCGAGGGATCACAACCAGGGTCATACCGGTGGCGGCAGTCATCGAAGCAATGAAAACCAGCAGGGAGGAAACATTCGGACAAAGCGGTAACCACTCTAGTGGTAATCGTGATCGTGATAATAGAAGGAGCGAGTCGGAGGGAGATTTCAAGAAGAGAAGGTACACACAATGATAACGTGAAGACGTCAGCACAAACATCAACTGTTTCTAGGGGAGGAGAACGACACGGTCGTATGTTACAAATGTGGGAAAGAGGGACATATCAGCCCAAACTGCCCACAACAATCCAAGGTATGTTATAACTGTGGAAAGGAGGGTCATATAGCTCGAGAGTGTTCTGTAGTTAAACCAAGTTCAGCGGGGATGGTGACTCCAAAAGCTTGTCCCGGATAAGTCGAAATCAGCGGTTCCTGGAAGGGCGTTTGTCGTTATGGCCAAAACGCGAGAAACCCGAACGAGGTGATCACGGGTAAGCTAATCTTGAATTCTTGCGAAGTTTATACTTTACTAGATACCGGTTCTACCCATTCTTTTATCTCTCCTGCTTGTGCTCAACGTTTAAACTTGACTCCGGAGAAATTGGACTTTAACTTATCTGTTGGAAACTCCGTTGGGTGAAACCTTCGTTACATCTACAGTTTATAAATCTTGCATGATCCAAGTTGGCACTATCACATTACCTGTTGATCTTATCTCTTTAAAGATACTTGCTTTTGATGTGATTTTAGGAAGGAATTGTTGGTTAACCATCATCATGCTAAAATTGATTGTTTTCGTAAGGTTGTTAGTTTTCATATTCCTAACCAACCTGTCATACGAATTCAAACTACTAAGCCACTAAAAACAGTCACTGTCATATCAAGCCACAAAGCTATTCGTTTATTGGAAAAACGAATGTCAAGCTTTCTTAGCCCATGTAATGGATTTGAACAAAGACAAGTCAGATTTGAATAATATTTCTATTGTTAGAGAATTTCCCGATGTATTTCCAAGAAGAACTTCCTGGTCTACCCCAGAACGTGAAGTTGAATTCATTATTGACCTTGAACCCGGTACAAAGCCCATTTCTAAAACTCCATATCGAATGGCTCCTATTGAACTTCAGGAGTTAAAAGTCCAACTACAGGAGTTGTTGGACATCAGTTTTATTCGTCCTAGTACGTCTCCTTGGGGTGCTCCTGTTTTATTCGTAAAGAAGAAGACGACGGAGTATGCGACTTTGTCTCGACTATCGAGAATTGAATCATGTCACTATCAAGAATAGGTATCCGCTACCTCGCATTGATGACCTGTTCGACCAGTTACAAGGAACACAATTCTTTTCAAAGATTGACCTTCGTTCTGGATATCATCAGTTGAAGCTTAAAACTGAGGATATTCCAAAGACTGCCTTCAGAACTCGGTACGGGCATTATGAATTCTTAGTAATGTCTTTTGGATTGACTAATGCTCCTGCTGCCTTCATGGATATGATGAACCGCGTATTCAAAGAATATTTGGATCAGTTCGTTGTTGTCTTTATTGATGACATCCTCATCTATTCCAAAAGCTGTGAAGATCATGAGCGCCATTTGAAGCTGGTACTGCAAAGGTTTCGTGAAAATAAGCTATATGCCAAATTGAGAGAAATGCGAGTTCTGGCTTGAGGAAGTAGCATTCCTTGGGCACGTGGTGTCAAAACATGGAGTATCTGTCGACCCGGCGAAGATTGAAGCAATACAAAGTTGGGAGCAACGAAGTCGGTAACCGAAGTACGTAGCTTTCTAGGCTTAGCTGGTTATTATCGGAGATTTGTGGAAGGATTTTCTCGAATCGCTACTCCGTTAACTCAGCTGACTCGGAAAGATACAAAATTCGTATGGGAGTGAGGAATGCGAGAAGAGTTCCAAGAACTCAAGAGGAGACTCATTTCGGCACCTGTTCTGACAATTCCATCTGGTTCGGATGGATTTGTTATCTACAGCGATGCTTCAGGCAAAGGGTTAGGATGTGTTCTCATGCAACATGGGAAAGTCATAGCCTATGCCTCACGACAACTCAAAGATTATGAGAGGAATTATTCCTACTCATGATTGGAGTTGGCAGCTGTCGTTTTTGCGTTGAAGATCTGGAGACACTACCTGTATGGGGAGAAAGTGGAGATCTATACAGATCATAAAAGCCTCAAATATTTCTTCAGCCAAAAGGAACTCAACATGCGGCAGCGACGTTGGCTCGAGCTGTTGAAAGATTACGATCATACCATCCAATATCATCCTGGAAAAGCAAACGTAGTAGCTGACGCATTGAGTAGAAGATCATATGCGGGTACGAGTGCAATATTGTTAACACAAAGGCCCATTTTGTATGACTTACAAAGGATGGAGATAGAGATGAAGGCTCCAAGTACCCACATGATGATATCAAATATACGAGCAGAACCGACTTTAATCGATAAAGTTAAAGCTGCTCAAGCTACGGACATGGAGCTGATGCGTATGAAGAAGAAAGTGCAAGAAGGTGCTATTCCAGAAGCAAGAATCGATGAAGAAGGAATACTTCGAGTCAACTCCAGACTTTGTGTTCCTAACGATTTTGACTTGAAGCATAGAATAATGATGGAGGCACACAACACACCGTTTGCAATCCATCCTGGGAGTACCAAAATGTTTCACGGATCTTCGACATACATTTTGGTGGAGCAATATGAAAAGAGAGATCGCGGAGTTTATCTCGAGGTGTTTAACTTGTCAACGTGTAAAGGCGGAGCATCAAGTGCCAAAGGGTCCATTGCAACCACTTGAGATCCCGAAATGGAAGTGGGAACACATTACTATGGATTTTGTTACGGGTCTTCCAAGGTTTCTCAGGCATAGATGCAATTTGGGTTATTGTTGATAGATTAACCAAGTCCGCTCATTTCTTACCGATACATGAGACTTATTCCCTTGAACGTCTTGCTAGTATGTACGTGAACAAGATTGTGAGATTGCATGGCATGCCAGTATCCATAGTTTCGGATCGTGACCTAAGATTCACTTCACGATTTTGGGTTAGCTTGCAGAAAGCTATGGGCACGGATTTACGATTCAGTTCGGCATACCATCCTCAAACGGACGGACAATCAGAGAGGACTATTCAAACTCTTGAAGATCTATTAAGACTTTGTGTCCTAGATCTCAAAGGGAGTTGGGATAAGTACTACCATTGGTGGAATTCTCCTACAACAACAGTTATCAGGCGAGCATAGGTGTGGCTCCATTCGAGGCGTTGTATGGAAAGAAATGTCGTTCTCCAGTATGCTGGAGAGGTGGGTGAAGCAACATTGTTGGGACCAGAGTTGGTAGCATTACTACAGAGAAGATCCAAACGATTCGACAACGTATACAAACGGCACAGGATCGACAAAAGAGTTATGCGGATCTTCATTGAAAGGATGTGGAATTTAATATTGGGGATCATGTATTATTACGTGTGCACCATGGAAGGGAGTTAAGATTTGGGAAGAGAGGAAAGCTCAATCCAAGATTTGTTGGTCATTTGAGATTCTTGAGCGAATAGGAAATGTGGCATATAGACTCACATTACCTCAAGCATGTCTCGTGTTCATAATGTTTTTCACATATCTATGCTTCGTAAATATGTTAAAGACCCAAACCACATTATTGAGTTAGAACCAAGACGAGATAGCTGAAGATTTAACGTACGAGGAGGTACCTGTTAAGATCTTGGATAGGAAAGAGCATGTCCTACGCACGAAGGTTATACCACAAGTTAAAGTTTTGTGGAGAAACCATGCTATTGAAGAAATGACCTGGGAGTTGGAATCAGAAATGAAAGCGAGGTATCCTCACCTTTTTGAAACATCAGGTACGTACGTCAATTTCGAGGACGAAATTTCATAAGGAGGGGAGGTGTGAAGACCCCAACTTATTAATGAATAAAATCAAATTTTCTCTAAATATTATTGTGAATAATAAGGGGCTATTTGATATAATACTTTGTTATGGGTGAAATGTGCAAATTTTGAAAAATAAGCAAGTGGTTATAAAATATTCATTTTGTCGGGAAATATTCGTTTGGTCGTGGAATATTCTTGCTGTGGGGAATATTCGTACGACGGCGCAGCCTTGTGTGGGCCCCATAACGAAAAGCGATTGGGATGAAGAAATGACAAGTATAAGTTATTTATAAATAACGGCGTAGTTGTTACCGTTAATATGTTGGAATACCCGGTGATTAAAATACAGTAGCACACGGTATTGCACCAATTATTGATTCTTACGTAAGAAGGCACTACTCAATAATTGTTACAGTAGTTATTGTTAAATATTTTATTTTATTGATTCAATAATTGTTGCATTGATATTTTATATTATTGTTGTTTCAATAATTGTTGTTGCACAGTTATTTTCCATTATCAGATCAATAATTCATATTATTTGAATAATATTATTATATAACATTATTGGCAATGTCTAGAAAGTTCTGTCTAAAGAGAGGTTTGGTCATCTAATGCGCGCCAGTAAGGAGAAATCCTTATTGGAAAGCCACTCTTTCCTGGGAACGGCCTGGTTGTTATAATGTGATTCTGTAATATTATTTGTGAATAATTAATTATTGATTCATATGATAAGGAAATATTTTTTTATGTGGATATAAATGAGGGATATATTTTTGTGGTTAAAATGAAGGAGTTTAATGTTGAGGTGTTTTATCAGTATTTTTATCGGAATGGAGGTATTAAAAATCAAATCAGGATTTTTGAGAAAATATTGCGGGTGTTATAATTTTTAATCGACGTTGGATCGTGGTAATTTTTGGATATGTTATACATATATAAGTTGAGTATATGTCCACAAATTTTGAACCGTTAAAACTGAACGTATGATTTATTATGAATTTTACGAGAAACTGGTTCAGAAATTGTTGAATTTTCGGAGTTTATCATTTTGATGGAAAATTCTAGAATTGGTGGGCCCCACTTGTGGTTGGTGAAGAAATGTGCTGAATTATATTTCAAATGTGGTAGGTGGGAATAGTAGCAGGTAAAGCCATCAGGTTGCAGGTCAAACCTACTAAAATTTCCCTATAAATAGAGGGCTAAGTTAGAATTAAAAATCACACCAGAAACAAATTTTCTCTCTTCTCTCTCTAGATTATTGAGTGTGTTTTGTGAGTATTTAGATACTTTGAGAGTTTCTATTCATCAGAGTAAGTTTCTTTCAGCCTTATACCGGTATTGACCGAGACTGGTATCTTTAGAGGATATTAGATTATTAAAGGGATATTATTTTCTTCTTAAATGATATTATTTTCTTCAATATCATTATGCTGAAATATTGATATGAGTTTTTATCAAATTTGGAACTTTTTTGTGTCGGAGTTACTATTCACGTATACGGTACTACTCACGTATACGGCACTATTCACGAATACGGCACTATTCACCGAAAATAAAATTTTTCCTTTTTGTCCAAGATGTCTATTATGGTTACTATCTTTGATTGTATCCATGTTTTGGTCTTTATTTTTGAATTCTGCTTCACAATTGATTATTATGAAGTATTATTGATCTTGGATAAATGTTATACGAATCCCTACTATTTGTCCTTCTGTCTCATTGGATTCGTTCTCTTTAAGATATTTTTCATCATCCTCAGTCCTAAATGATGATATTAATGAATATCTTTGGCCTGTAGTGCAAAGATGTATGATTACTTGATGAATTCTTTGGCCTGTAGTGCAAAGATGAACAGGTGGTTGAGATGAACATGACTGACAGGTGATAAAATGATATCTTTTGGCTGTAGTGCAAAGATGAATATTTGGGATAAAGATGATTATTAATTGATGTTACAGGGATAAAATATTGATGATGGACTTTTAAATCTTAGAAGATAGTAGAATTCTTTCTCTTACTTGACTCTTCTAATGGTTTGCTGTTTCTGCAGCTGCAGTTGTTGATCTAAAACTTGTTGTCGATTATATTTTAGATTTTTTCCCTGTTGAAGACTAACGATAATTTGTTTGTATATTATCTTAGTCATAATATTCTTTACTGGGCTAGTTGAGCTCACCCTTTTCCTTTTTATTCCATTTTTCTTCTCAGGAGGTGAGAACATAACAGGATCTAGTCGGGGTTGGAGTGATGGTTCTAGAAAGAGTTTTAGCAGTCCTCACTATTTCTGTAAAATAGTGTTTGAATTATAT